>JANRMJ010000066.1:37201173-37244612 GCA_025584955.1 Alethe diademata | reverse complement strand
TTTTGGTTTTTGTTTGGTTTGTGCTTTGTGTTGTTGTTTTGTTGTTTTTTGATTTTCTTTTTTTTTGGGGGGGGGGGTTGGTTTGTTTGTTTTGCTTAGCTGTATTTGTATTTTCAATTCTTCTCCTGTCTGTGTAACCTTCTGTGATGGTAGGTGAATTTTGTCCTGGAGTCACACAATCCAGGGAGTAATCTTCAAGTCTTCCTGATACTTCTATAGACACTTTGTGTGGATATGGTCAGCCCAGGTTCTTTCAGTGAGAAGTCTGGGCAGGAGGATAGCAAAGCTATCATCTGCTAACACCACACTGCCAGGTGGGATACAGCAGGGTGGCAAGAAAACAATTTTGGCACAGAAAAAGAAGAAATAATTGCTATAATGAGTTGTCATCAGTGGTGTTATTCAGGGAAGCAAAGGCAGTGGGACATTTTACTCAGTGAGAACAGACACTGCTTTTGGTGGAAAAAGTTGCAAGCATTTAGATAATAAGGTGCTTAATTTTGTTTTTTGGATGGGAGTTGAAGATTCTGGCCTAGCAATTTCACATTTACTAAAAAAATTGTTTAACAAGGTCTATATGCTTCAACCAGCATTCATTAATATTTTTAACTCCATACCTATTATGATACATTCCCTGAAGAACAGCATTGAACTGTATGTTCATTGAGTACTATCTATTTAAAATTTTCATTAACAGAGGAAATCCCAGTCTGCTTCTGTAGAATAATGTGGGTTTTTTTGTAAAGTACGTTACCCCATAGTCCATATTTTCTGCCTATTTACTAAACTTCAAGGCAATGAATAGCAGTTGATTGCATTATTCAGCTATCAGCTTGTTTTATTCCCTCAGAGGGTGTGGGAGGAATGCTCCAGAAAACCTATTGGAAAGCAGCAGTGCTCCTGCTGCATTTATTCAAGCTTGGGCTGGCTCTTACTGGACTCCTGTGAAATGGTGATGCTGTGATTCTTTGAAAAGCAAGGAAAAAGAGGAATCAGCTTTTAGCCTGTGATAAGAAGGCTGCTGCAAAGTCGCATTTTGTTTCTCTTTTCATACTAAAATCTGTATTCTTGTGTTTAAAGTCATTTGAGTCTTCTTCCCAGAGGAAAAAAACCTTATATTTTCCCCTTAATTTTCTCTCTTTTCCATATCAAACTATTTCCAGGAACCCAGTGTTTTTCCCTTCCATTTCAGATACAGCTATGTAGTCCTCCTGCCATCATCATTTGTATTGCACATTATTTATCATCTCTTTGCTCTTCTCTCTCTGATACCAAACATAAGCCATAATTTTACTCTTAGGATCTAAGTGACCTTTCTCCACACACCCAAAGCTCCACTCCCATCTCCAGTAACCACCTGGAAACCAGAAGTGCTAGACACTCACATCCTAACTCTTTTAAAGTTCTTGGGTGAGTCCTTTTGTGCTGTCTCCTGTTAGCACAGGTTCTTGTGAGCATTTCCAGTACCCTCCTCCACCACCTTGAAGAGACCTCCCTGCTCTTTTCCAAATGCCTGATTGTAATTTTAAACTTTCATAATACCTACCATAGACTTGACAGGAGTTGTGCTGCCATGTGTTGGGACACCATCAGGCTGGCTGGCAGCAGCTGTGGCTCTGAGTGCTCATTTCTCCTTGAGACCATTGCCTTTGTGCCTCTTTGCTTGCATTCAAACCCTAAAGCTTGGAGGCTGTTGCTCTGAATTTGTCTATTTTATGGGCTTTTATGTGCAACCAGAAGGCTTTCCTTGTGAAGGCAAGATTAGAAATTTGTGCCACCATTATTGGGGAACAACTTTGTTGTTGTGCATCTAGCAATTAAGTTTTGTTTGATTTTTTTCTGTATATAGGAACCAGAAAAGGCAGTGATGCATCAGTGATATAAAATTCATTATATGAGCACATAGGTGATTGGAATAGGTGCATGCCAAGCTTCAATAATCATGGAAGGCATTTGTTTGCTGCATGATGTAACCTGTAGCCCAGATGTAAGGTCAGTACCAGCCCTACAGGCATTTCCTTCCATAGCCCCTCTCAAAACTGGCAGCATTTTTTGGGTTCTCTTTCTGGCATTGTGTGAACTTTTTCTGTGTTCTTAATAAATTTGTTTGGTTTATTTTATATGGTATATATTGATCAAATAAACAGG
Organism: Alethe diademata; assembly: GCA_025584955.1. NCBI lineage: Eukaryota > Metazoa > Chordata > Aves > Passeriformes > Muscicapidae > Alethe > Alethe diademata. The sequence goes on along the minus strand of JANRMJ010000066.1, from coordinate 37,242,464 downwards.
ATATACTTTTATAAGCTGAAATCTGTAGTTAAAAGTTTTATTGTTATTGAATGTCTCACTTTTGGCTGGTACGTACAGACAACCTAATAATGAAAATTGCAGTTATTTTGTAAGTTAGTTTCTCATACTTAACTAGCTCTTCCTTGCACTCAGTTTGTTAGTGCAAGAAAATACTTGAGCTGTATATATTCAAAAAGAAACTAGAGAATAGAAATTAAATCCTCTTTTTGCCCTAGATTTCAGAAGGACCTAAAACAATTGATATGTAATGAAATAAGTTATTATAAAAAAATCCCTGATAAAAATTGCTTATTTCAGTCCTTCCCAAAAAGGTTAGGCTTTTCAAATGATTTTTATGCTTTTGCCATCTAAATGTTAGTCAAACTTTTTAATAATTAAACACGGATGGCTAGAAAAAATATATTAATTATACATCTCCTAGGCCACAGAAAGAAGCTGTTTTAACAGGCTACAAGATGATTTAGTATGCATAAAATTTAACATTTAATACCACCACAAGAACATTTGTTTTAAATGTTTCCATGTTCCATTCCTGTCTAATTAATATTTAAATGTTAGTGCACTGATTATGCTTTTTTTTCTCTTGTTCAGTGCAACTGAATTTTTTCATTTAACAGCCATTGGTTGAAGCTTCAACTAACCATACAACAGAATAAATTTGGCTACTCTAGGCTACAGACTTGGGGACCCCAAGGTACCTCAGAAGTAAGGTTCTTGAAAAATAATATTTAGGAATGCTTTCTTTACAATACAAACTTTTGTACATCACCAACAAATTATACAGCAGAAGGTTTGCAATGTATTATTTGATTTAAAAAAGGTTGCATCCATCAGATCTGCATTTCCATGCATAGCTGCAGAAGCAGTGAAGATTGTTTTGGCTTGACTGGCATTTAAAACTGTGCACTGGAGCAAGTGTTCTAGTGCCCTCTTGAATTTTAGTTCCAAAAAGATGTGATGCACTTGACAGCCTATTAGACTCTTCAGGAGCAAAACCAAAGGAGAAGCCTTTAAACTGAGCAATTATTTTCTGTTAAAGTGCAGAAATATTGGTTGTAAGATAAGCAATGCAAAGAGTAAATATAACTTGATCTAGAATGCCCAATATGCTCTCATAGTCTCTTCTATGAGTCTCGTCCTTACCAAAATAAGGCCTGATGTTGTTTTTAACATTTTTTTTTCTAAACAGCCATACAAATCAAAATATTTTCAGAGAAGGAAAACCACTACCATACTGATTAAGAGGATACGACATTAATTTTTTAATTTTGTTTTTCCTCATTGATGATAAGCTGGTATCATCGCAGGCTTTTTGATATTACAAGAAGGTGGTGTGGAGTCAGGGCCAAGAGCTGGGAAGGAGATGAGAGGGGGTGCTTGGGAAAAGATGCAAAGTGCCATTGCTAAGGAGTGTTTGGACAGGCTGGCTGCCTTGTAGATCCAACTGCAGCTCGGATTTGCCAGCCTCTGAGTCAGTTTTGGACATGCTTGGGATTAGTGACTATGCAGCTTGAATTAGGCATGGCTGTGCCCTTGAGGCAACAGATAGCAATTCTGAGCTTGATTTCACTTTTTTTTTCCTACTAGTTTCTAAGACATCTGTGACAAGAAATGCTGTGCTTCTTTATGCACTTGGGGAAAAGAAAGAATTATAAGAAGACAGCACTTCTGATTGAAATCTGTGCTCTTTCATTTCATCCCTAAATCCAATATTATTTTAATGCTTTTTAGTACCCTGCAAGAAAAGCAAACTGGAGCAATTGATAAGGCTTTATCTACAGATAAGTATTTCCTTTCATCATGAGAAAACCAGGTTTTAAAGACCTATAAGAAATTACTTGCTATTTTTCTCCATAGATTTGATGAGTTCTTCATTTAGAAAGTGGTAGTGAAGAGGGAGTTGAGGAAGAGAGGATGAAGAGACAGCATCTACCCATCTGCAAATATGAAATGTATTTAGATTTAATAAAGGCAACGAGCAAAGGGATGGGACTTGAGCAAGTGGAAAACCTTGATGGCTTTGACAAGCCTTTTCTTTATTCTCTTGAGCTAATTGAGTCACTTGACAGGTTAGCATCAGGGTACAGTCAAATTCTGACAGGCTAATTTGAGCTTGTGTTTCCAATGAAACATACATATGGCACTCACTATATTTAGTGACAATCAGTGTCATTTTCTGCTTAAATGCAGACAGCTTAACATATTTATTCAGTTGCCTATCTGGAAACGAAGCAAGCAACCCAATGATGAAGGTGAAGCCAAAGGGTTAGGTCAGGGGGGTCTGTTTGCATTCTTCAAAGTGCTTGGGATCCAGAAGGAGGATGGGAGGTTGACCATTAAACTGGCCTGAGTGAGACTGGTTGAGGGGATGAAAGGATGGAAACTGACATAACCTGCCATGTGATGTGGTAAACAGAGGAATATTTCTTTGCTGTAATTGAGCTAGAGATTCAAAAGACTGGTGACAAAACTATCCCTGCTTAGCAGTGGCTACTTCCCTAATACTGAGTAAGCACCAAACCACTCAGAATTGCATCATCTTAACTACCTTTTGGAAGGGTATTGAGGAAATCGGCCAGCTGGACTGTGCTGCAAAACAGCAATCCTCAGCCATCAGCTGTCCTTCAAAACTGAGGAAGTTAGACTTTGTGCACCCTGACACAAATATCCACTAGTAGCTACAATTCTAAAACCAGAACTCTAAGTGATGAATAACTTTACAAAACTCCTTAATATTTTCTTTGTGCAAATAGTTTGCACTTGCTTAGTATCATCTTCGTATGCATGCTTTGGCAAGTTTGATTTGAGCCCTAAAATTACTAGATGAGTGTCTCATGAGGGCATAGGGAAGTAGGAATATGATTTTTCAGCATTAGCTCATGTTTGTTCCCATGAGTCAGGGTCAGGACCTGTTTTGTTACATCATCTTTGGCTAATGTTAAAATCTTAGCAGTGTTGTTCTATAAATCTAGTGAAACGAAGACTCTATGGCATTCTTCTCTCTCCAACTTTTAAATTCTCTGTTGGTAGAAATGATATTTTTCTGATGGAGCAGACATAGCTATTCAATATGAATGTAAAATATCTGAAGTATGTAGTGTCAAATCCTTATTGTAGCAAACAGAAAAAAAAGTGTGCTTGTAATGCTGTAACATAAGACTTATTTACCTTTTTTTGCTTATGATGGTTGAGCTCTGTGTGCAAGCAGAGACAACTTGTGTAGAGATTACTATCCTTGTCCATTGCTAAGATTGTTATGACTGATACTCTGATATAGTCATAAAAATAAGATTTAGAGGTGTCTAAGACCTGTTTGTCTCAGGTCCCATTTGCCTCAGGTTCTCAGGAACCATTTCTGTTCACATGGTGTAGCTGCATTTTGTATGTTCAGGAGGCCTCTGCTTTTTTCTGATCAACAGAGGGCAACACATGGCTAAGATACAAGAAGTTTTCACAGAGCTATAAATGGTTAATTAATGAAACATGGAAGCCTATGCCTTTAACTTCTATCCTATTTTCAATCTTCGACAATTAACAAAATTCAGTTGTTGCTTTGGGGACAGAAGAAGAGAAACTTGCAATGAAAGCTTGCAGCTCAATTTCCAGAATTTGGCTTTGAACTGCTCTTACTACCCATGGCAGGACTTAATATATTAGCTTTTTTTTTTTTTTTTTCCAAATGCCAGTCTCCTCAAGAGTGACCATTTCATAGAAGTTGAGGAAAATGTATCTGGTACCTTATCTGGAAAATTTGATAATTTTCTCTAGGCTTTATTCCATTTTAAAGTATCAACATGTTTCTTCAAGATGCATGCTTGTCTTCTATCAACATAATCAATCTTTCATTTCTCTACAAGGTTATGTTGATTATATGCTGATGTGATGATGCTGTCATTCAAAATGAAGATCAATATTTTAATGCTAATGCACTGATTTCAGTTTTGGAGAGAAACCTGTAGTTAGCTCCGTCATGACATCTTTGTGTGACATATGTCACAGTTTGGAATTGATCCAACTAGGTGTTATGTTGTAAACAGCGTGTTTCCTCTCCAGTGTTCAGAGGCTGAGATGTAATTTATTCCAATCAGGATGTACTTTGACAAGCCAGCTGAATGGGATGCAGCTGCTGTTGTTAAATATTTCCACCTCTCCCTGCTTTTCAGGTTTTCCCAGATGTCATAATCTTCAGAGCTCTCCATGCTAGCACTGCAAGCAGCTCTGCCAAGGGTTAGGAGGAAGTGAGAGTGGGATGTGCTGGAAGGAAAAGTAGCCCATTATACTCATTATAGGATGAGATGGACAAAGGGTTTTGATTGGAAAAGCCTTCTGCACTGATGAATAACTAATTCACTCAGATTCTAAATCTGACAGTTATTATGCACATGATGAATGCTTTGGAAATTCTATATGTGGAAAGACATCTCATAATAACATGACTCAGAAACAGTGAAGCAATAAACCTTTTAAAACCAGAGATTCTACCTGAGCCGAAATTATGCTGGTTTTGCTTTGGAATACAAAAACTTTGAAAGCCAGTGTATTTTCCTCCACTCCACAAAAAGCATTGCAGAAGTCTTCATGTACCAATAGAAATGCCTGTCTCCTAAACCATTCCTCCCAAGCCTGTGAAACTTTAGCTGGGTAACTCTCTAGGGAAGCTTTGTGCAACTTGTCATTGTCCTTTTGCAATGGAGTGAGCAGTGGAGTTATTCCATGAGGTCTTTTGAAAGTGTAGCAGTGGGAAAGAGTGTAGGAAGCTGCCTGAATCTTTTGAAATGGAGTCCTTTTTGACTGGCAAAGAAACAGTAAAGCTTATCTGTATTTTGTTAGGCCACAAGCATCACACAAACTTATTACCCCATCCCTGGCTAAACACATTTCTTAAGGTTTTCTGAGCTTTGGATTTTCTGAGTGGCTAGTTGACTTCAGCAGAGCTCTGATTTTATTGTCATTTTAAATGGCATCAAAATACTTTTTCAACAATTTAATTTCCTTACAATGGCTACTTTTGCTTATAATCTTTATAACTTTTTTTTTCTGCAGTCAACATTTTTTACTTTAACAGTAAAATTGGTAAATTTTGAGAGAGTTATACCATTGTTAGAGTGGAGCAAGTGAAATTAGTGCTGGGTCTTGGGTTTTATTGACTCTTGCAGACTTTGTTGCTCTGACTTCCAGAGCTAGGGAATAAAATGTAGTTTGCTACATTTGATGTATCCAAACATCTTTGCAGGGAGAATAATGCTTTGACGATTATTTTCATGGTCTTTAATTGAAGGTAAAAGTAAAGACCACCAACAATGAAAGAATGCTTTTTTCTTTGAGGTCAAACTGCAAGGAGAAAACAGTGGGGAAGAACTGCTGGGGTTACATAATGTCCCTGAGCAGACTTGGGGACAGATTAGATTAAATTTACAACAGTTTATCTATGAATGCTCAGTCTTTGCAGAAAGCCTTCCCAACTCCAATGTATACTGCTTTGGGACTTGCTCTGATAAAACCTTCCATTGATGGCTTTTAGGCATTTCTGGTTCCTCCAGTATAGGACAGTGGTAGAGAGAATAGTCTGGTTTTCTGTTAAATATATCAGATTTTGGATGTTTGGCTATGAATCCTCTGAGTAGACATAGCATAATGCTCTGAACTGGAAAGCTCTTCAGGCTTCCTTACACTAACCTCTAGAGCTACCTAAAAGGAGGCTATGAACAGCTGAGTGTCAGCCTCTGCTCCCAGGCAGCCAGGGACAGGACAAAACATGAGGATGTACTCTTAGACTGCACCAGGGGAGGTTTAGGTTGGACATTAAGAAGAATTTCTTCTCAGACGTGGTGATTAGATGGAATGTACCGAGGGAAGTGGTGCAGTCACTGTCCTGGTGGCGTTTAAGGGAAGAATGGATGTGGTACTTAGTGCCATTGTCTAGTTGAGATGGTGTTAGGTCAGATGTTGGACTGATGATCTCAGAGGTGTTTTCCAACATAACTGATTCTATGATATTTTACCCAGAGGGTGCCCTACTAAGATCTAAAAGGGTATGTAACTTGTCCATATGTGTAAGGGACAACTATATTGCTAAAATGCCAATTAATGTGTTATACTTCTGTGGTTCATATTCTAGTTTGCTACAGGTTTGGTTTGTACTATCGTTTCATTTCACACAAATGCAAAACAGGTGAGAAAAAGTGATTTGACAGTAACTTCCTAGCTTTACATAGCATTAAGGCTCTATTTGGACAAAGCAGAAGATCTGCAATCCACTCCCGACTCCTTGGGCCTACTATTCCCTCTCTAAAACATGTCAGCAACATGATCTGATAGAAACGACATCATCTTTCAAGTCTGCTAGTGTTTATTAAGTTCTTGAGAAACAACCTACTTGCTTCTGGTTTGTGTGGTAGTTTTTATTTTCCTTTGTTTCTTCATCCTGCCCTTATGTTTCCTTTTCATGTAAGGCAATTGGGAAATAATGTAAAAATGAGTTCATTTGTACTCTTGTCATCGTCCACTGATTCTGTTCTGCAAAATAAGACACCATATGAAAGTGACAAATTAGGGCAAAGTTAATAGGTTAAAAAAAACACTGTCAAGATCTGATTGCCCACAGCACAAAGTGAGTATTTTTTCTGGATGCTATCAACTCCTTACAATTACAATCCACAATACTGGCTCTACAAATCCAGAGTTTTCAATGTTTAGATTCAAGAAGGAATGTGTAAAACGTGACTTTATTTTATGAGTAGTGTCTCTGCTGAGAAAAAGTCAAGGCTAACAGTTGCTTACAGATGGGATTCCCTCAGATCTTTCATCAGGATAATCAGCTTCGGTTTTATTAGAATCCATCTTGATTTCTTCCTTTATAATTGCCCAGTCCTGAAAAATGAAGTGACATCTGAGTTAAATGCAGGGTGGTATAAGCTGAGCTGAAATCTTCATCATATGGTTATTTCAAGACATTTCTACTTTGAGTCTGGTAAGCAAAAGAATATATTTTGGTTTGGGTTTTTTGAATGTTTGGTTTAGTTTTGGTTTTGCAGTTACAGTAATTTAAACTGTCTAAGGGAAGCTTTCAAGATGCTTTGTAGTCACTAAAGAAATAGATAGGTGGTAGGCATTCTTGTCCAGAAAATCAAGTCTAAAATATTTAAACATGGGGAAAAAGTTTTTTTCCATCTGAGGTTTAATATGTAGTTTAAAAAAATATCATATGTCTATCATATAATTCAGCTCAGTGGTATTATTTTATGGCAATCAGACACTTCAGAAAAATGCCATCAAATGTACACAATTCTGCAAGGATAAATTACATCCATGTTGTAACCTCACTAGTTTCTGAATTCATAGACAAGTGCTCTGCTACATGGCATGTAGTTACTTTTTTATTTTTTAGCACTTTCTGCTGGATTCATTGCTTCTTACTGGACCCTTCCAGACCCCTCATGTAGGGAGGGCACTAGGCAGAAGTGCTCATTTACTGTGCTTTTTCTCTATTAAGTTTCCCTCAGACATTTTTGGGCATAGAGTAGTTTTTATTGACAGGCAACATAGATTTCATTTCTGGGTATGATGTGTAGCCTTCTGGTGCCACCATTCACTCTTTGTAAGGGTCAAATTGACAATGGCAAGCACTGAATACCCTCCAGTACAAAATGTGAATATACAGAGCTAAAGGTACTTTCACTTATTGTGTGACAACTTCACAGATTGTACAATTCAAACCTTAAAGAAAACCCACTAAAGTTTTGGACAACAATGGCACCTGCTGAAAAGTGACTGCTCTTAAGTTGCTAAGCAGAAAGAGGTCAACTTTCCTTTAATAGCTTGGCAATCAGAGCATTGATTTTAAAATACTATCTGAATGATCAATATTATTTTTCCATCTTCTCCTTTTTGTAATGGCTAAATTGTTTACTAGCATTGTGCTTAATTTTTTCTGCAGTATGATAACCAGAAGTTGCGATATAAGGATTTTTTTTTTTCATGAAAACTAACTTTATTTGTGGTCAGTAGTTAGTGTCTCCTAGAAATTTATAAAATTTTTAGTGTGTCTTAAAACAGTCTTGCATCACTGAAATAAGTCAGGGTTTAATAGATCAACTTGTAAAACCTGTTCATAGCAATGGGTACAGCTGGCAAAAAACAGCTCCACGAAATGCATTGATCTCCTTCCCTCCTGCATTGCACACTGCAGTGGCCAGCCTGCCATCATCCATCAAAGGAGACATGGCAAGGATGCAATCCCTGTTGAAGTGGGTGCAAGACAATAGAGATCTACAGCTGTTTAACAGCTCAGATCAGCTTTCATTGTTGGCATCAGAAATGTCATAGACAGGTAGATAAAAAATTGTGTAGTTATGTGCACAGATGTGTTTTCAACCCCATGCAAGTCCAAAATGAAAAAGCATTTGCATCTCTCTTCTAGGAATTCCTGTCTCTATCATTCATGCCCAGATTAAATAGACATAAATGATGTGTCCAGGGCTAATTATGGGGGGATCAGTTGCTATACCTTAGAGTAATTCCACTTCCTGCCTTACATGGAATTACAATGTTTAAAATTTATTAGTATTTAACTGCTTTATTTCTCATATCCACTACTGTTTCTTGTCTGTTTTCTTCCGCTTCTTCTCACAGTCTCATTCTTCCACCCTGTGTAATGAAATGACTAATATGTATTCTGCATGAGAATTCACTTCAAGAGGGAGAACTGAGGGGATGGTGTCTTTCATTATTCATTACTCTGTGTTTCCTGAGACCGCTAATGTTTCCGTCTTTCTTTTTTTTTTTTTGTTGGTTTATTTTCTCTTTTTGATTCCTTTTGCAGTGTGGCAATAGTGTTTTTTGTATATTTTTGGTTCCAGAGCTCCCACAGGCAGAGCTTCTACTGATGGCTTGTCATAGCAGAGTGGATAAAAGATCTTGGGTAAAAATGTTAACATGGCAATTTCCAGCTGGTGCAGACAAATCTGAACAATAGGATTACAAGTGGACTGGCATACCATATTGTGAAGCTGTTGTCAGAAAATTATTATCCAAGACTTTGCACATGGAGGATTGCAAATGTATTCAGGCTTTTCTTCAATGCAGTTTGCTGAAAGAAAAGGAAGGGAACAGAAGTGGGTGCAAATAACCTGTTCTTAGGACATAAAACTTTAGGAGCGAAGAGTGCTGCTTGGTATTTGGAGACAAATGCAAGAATCAGGTATGATTTTTGAAAATTTTTTAACAGATAGGCCAGTTTTTCTACTGCATTTGCTAGAACTGTTATCTGGCATAACACTCATATCCAAACTAGAAGCTAAATATACAGTGAAACAGTTCACCATAATTAAAAATTTCACTGATGTTGCTGTGGGATTTGGATTATTCAAACATGATACGGTAACATTTATCCCTACAAAATTTAACCTAAAAGTACTGGCTAGAGCAGGACTAGCAAGGTGGGCCAATGCCTTTGGTAAATGACATGTAAATCACCATTTCACCACTGGTTCAAGATCTCTGTCAGTGTAGCTCTCCTCTTCCTGCTTTCATGCTGTATGTTACTTATTATCACACACAGGCTCATGAAGCTACAAAACAATGTACTAATAGGTCCCTGAGACCTCATAGTGGATTTTGCCCTGATACATAATGACAATCAGTTGTGTGGAGATGCTACAAAAGTAATTCTAAAAGGCAAAGTATGGTGTTGAGTTACAAGTTGCAGATTTGCATGGATTGAAGGTTTTAATGTGATAATTCAGACTGGCTCCACTGAAGCGATTTTTATGGCTTTGTGTTAATTTGTCTGGGAGATGTTCATGGTATTAATAATGTTACAGGTTGGCCCAGCATTATGTTCAGTGTTGCAGGGGACTGACACAATAAATGGATGCTTGAGCTCCATGAAAATGTGTCAGTCCTTCTATTTCCAAAATATGCAGTAATGTTCACTGCTTCCTAAGAGCCCATTTTGTGCTAGGAGGGAGTTTTTATCAAAGTAGGCATAGTACAACTTCATGTTATGGATTCTTTATTTGTTTCCTTATTGCCTCTTTCTAGTACTTCATTGCTACCAAGCCACTTGTGCTTACCACAACACCCCTGTTTTTGTACGTATTCTGTTAGTCTACATTTTTTTGCTATTACGTTAATCCTCTAGAAGGTGATTTTTTTTTCTTTTGCAAGTTTTTAGAAGCTGCTAAGGAATTTACACCTTTATGCTGAGTAATAAATGCCTGGAATGAAGGTTGTACAGATGGAGCAGCTCTGACAGGTCTCTGCTCCTATCCAGTGACGCATCTTGTGGCTGTGGAGCAACTGAAGGGTAATTGTGCTTGCTGCTTTGCTTTTCTCTGTCATGGTTGTCTGCACTTCCTCATTCTGGCCACAGGTAGAAGTAGAAATGACATAGTGTGATGAGACATAAAGTGACTGGCCTGGCTAAGCTTTGGTTAGCACAGGACACACTCCAAAGCAAAACAACTGGAGGCACCTGAATATACCCTGTCTCAAGATTTCTTTCTTTCAGGAAGAGACCCTGATGATAACTTCATGAGTAAAAACAGACCTGTCCAAACTTCCTGAGGCCCATTTTCTACTTGTTGGACACTTCTTGTGCCTACCTTCTCATGTTTTTGTACTGCTGTAGTTGGTCAGTGTGGGGCTAGACTTTGCTGCTGACTCTTGGCTTCACAGCCTATCTCCTGCCTGAACTTGTCTGAGCATTCAGAGACACCTCATGTCTACTTTCATTCTAGCAGTGCCAGATACATGAGGGTCTTCCACTGCTTTGTGTTGTGGTGTGCACTTGGCCTTGGCCTGGCCTCTTGGCTCATTTAATGGTGGCAGAAAGGAACTTTTCTCTGAGGATCCAACTCATTTTCATGTGCAGACAGCTCTGCTTCATGGAGGTCACTTTTCCACACTATTCTCTGCATTGCTATTCCTGTTCAGGACCTGTAATCTTGCTTCAGCCAACCAGCTCTTGCACCTTGTAAAGACTTCCCTTTTTCCTCAGAAGGTCCCATTTCAGGGAATTCTTGCTGCTTCTAGGCTTAATTTCTGTTTCCCTGTTCCTCCATCAATCAATTTGAGTATAAGCTGCCAGGGCACACACTTTACCATCTCCATGGGATTTAATGCCCTCCCTCCCCAAACTATCATTCAGAGTAACTTTAGTACTACTTTGTGGGAAGCCTTGATCTCAAGGTTTGTGTAGAATGAAACATAAGTGTGGGAGGCTATTTCAAGGGCCATCAACATGTTCTCTGTCCATGAGTTAGAAAAATAACTGCTGAACCCAGTGTAGTTACCGCATAATCACATTTTTTTTAATTAAGAACATTTCTGCTGTTTGCTTTTTGGTTCTTACTTGAGATCCTTCTGAGATTGTCTCTAAAATTGTTGTTTTGGTCTTCATTTTTAAAAAGGTTTCTGTGTATCCCACCAAATCAGTTCTTTTGGGGCAAAGCAACCTCTGAAAAGACTGATTCTACCAGGTTATTCTAATTACCTTCTCATGCTTTTGCTTGCTTTTTACCTTTTTCTCCAAATGAAGTTAAACATTTGAAATTGGACTAAGAAGATAGTTGTTAATTCACATTATTTAGCTAGTAACCATCTCACAAAGCTCTTCTCAACAAAATAACAGTTTTGAGTACAAATATATTGAACTCCAACAAAAACTCAAACACAGAAAAAGCCCAGAAAGCTAACTAAATCTATATAGTATCTTGCCAGTTAACATATAGGATTATCCATAATAAAATTAATAGTCTTACAGCCCTACTTGTGCAAGTTTAGTAGCTGCACCTCTCCAGTGAAGGCTTTTCTATTTACTGGTCAGTAGCAGACTTGTGCAACTGAGTAGTGATCAACATTGTCTTGAACCTTTTTCAAAGGAAGATTGTTTGTAACAAATTCTCTTTATGTTTTGCTTTGGAATTCAGTAGAAATAAATTTAAAAGCATTGTGATTGAAGGCCATGCTTCTCACTGCATTCAAGAGATATCAAAAGGCTTTGTAAAGGATGAGACAAAAGATTGAGGATTGCCTTGCTCTCTAGATGGCTCAGTTGCATTGAAACAAATTAAATTGGCCTCCACCTTGGAACTTTGGCAGTGTGTCCCTGGGAAGCAAACCCCTGTTTTCCTGCCTCAGCCTGCACCATTCTGACCTTTTCCCTTCCGTGCAGGACCCTGCATGAGCAGGTGTGGCCTTAGAGGGAAAGCCTGTGGTGGCTGCAGCGGAGGTGGGAAGGGCAGGCACGCTGTGCTGCTCAGCCACAGCCAGGGTTCTGTCCACGCTCCTGACACGTGGCCAGGGCCATGCTCTGTGCCCCTCACTCTGCTGCACAGCTGGCACACTTGGGGAGGTAAGATATGCCCAAGGTCTGCTTTCCTGCCAGTTAATTCTGTAAGGTCTTTTAAAGCTGATTTTCTGCTCATCATTATTATAAAAATCACTAGGCAGTTTCTCAATACTGAGAGCTCAGTTCTGCTTCTTCACAGCCCACCAAGTAAAAACCAAGGCCCAGACATCATAGAGGCTTTTCCCTCTCCTGCAAGAAACTAGATTCAATTGTTCAGAAGGAGCAAGCTGTGGAACAGGTCTGGGGTTCTGTCAATGCCTAGATATTTATGGTTCAGGATTGCTTCTGTAATTTCAATGAAAAAAAATCGCACTGAATACTGAAGAAAAAGTGGTAGCTATGTGAGTGTTAACAGCATCTCACTTTACTTATTTGACCACTTGCTTATCTTAGATATCTTCTAGATTCTTAGATAAGAAAAATCTTAAATAAATTTTGACTGTGGTCTTTTGATCCAAAACATACGGGAAAACTGTTATATAAATGGTGGGCCATGGTAATGTCCTCTTTTTGTCTTCCAACACCTCTGGCTTAGAAATTTACTGCTCTTTTGTTTGGATTTGTTCTGGAGACTTGTAGATGCCTAATTGAAGAAAATGATTCATCCAGATCTGAATTCAGTACCTAAAATTTAGAAAGTTATCATGAGTTCAGGTATTGCAATTTCCTACTGGTTTGCTTAATAGGAACAATCTTATTCATTCATTTATTTGGCTTGGTCCTCTGAAATGACATATTAGCAGATTGCAAGTTCCTGCTTTTGTTCTGAAAATCCCATATTGTACCAAAACTGGGAATTTCAATACCTTGCCTTTAAGTCACTAGATCATCTCCTTGTCTCTAGTACTAGGAGAACTACTTCTGTGCATACACAGGGGTTTCGAAGATGTTCTGGTCCATATTGAGAACCTGCAGGTCCTTGGTGCCAGTAAGCAAGATTTAAAAAGCATGGTGTGACCACTGATATTAGTTGTTACCAAACTGGATCCACCTTTACAGAGCAGGTCTGTACATTGAGAAAATGTGAAATAAAAACAATAACTAATGAGCTTTTCTGATGAGTTTACATGTGAACCTTGAGTATCTTACTGTATGCTCTGCTGCTAAAAACAATTAGTTAGTTTTAAGTTCATTTGTAGTTCACCTCTCTAGAAAGGTCTTTGACTTGTTTACAAGGCTTTTTTATTGTTCTACAACTGAGTGAATTCGTGTTGATATTTCATTACAGATTGAATACCATAAACAGTGAATGTGAACTAGAAATGTAGTTTTAAATTCCATAGAGCTGCCTGGCTCAAAAATCATAGTCACTCACAGGCAGATATTCAGCCATCTCCAGGGAATCAGGGTTTCATCAGCTTCACACATGCAGTGGTCTCTTGGGGAGACAAAACACCCCACCCGTCCTCCTTCTGCCCCCAGGTTTATATGCTAAGCATGATGCAATACGGTAAGGAAAATCCCTTGTATCAGTGGGGGTCAGATATCTTGGTTGTGTCCCCTCACAACTCCTTGTTCACATAAAACCCACTCCCTGGTGGGGCGGGATGAGAGGCAGAAAAGGCCTTGACCCTGTCAAGAGTCTGCTCAGCAATAATCAAAATATCCCAGTTGGTGTTGTACCGTTTCCAGCATAAATCCAAACCACAGCCCCTTACCAGCTACTTTGAAGAAAACTCCACTCTAGCCTAAGCCAACATATCAGTCTACATATGTTTTGTTTCCAGATTGCATAAACACGTCTTAAAGGTTTATTTCTTTGGAACTGGGCACATACATTGGATGCCAGAAAAGACCATGGTGGGTCAGGGATCCCAACCATGTCCTCTCCCAACCTGTTGGTTTGGGGGAAGCCTTTGCAGGCAAGTTTGGGATTGGAGGGATGGCCTTGAATGCTGTGCAAGAGCTGTGCAGCAGTAGCCAAAGCATTGGTGTGTTGTCCACACTGTTCTAGTCACCAGTATACACAGTAGGTGTATACATACACAACACTGTGTGGGCTGCTGTGAGGAATGCTAGCATCATCCTAGCTGGACTGACTACAGGAATAAAATGAGACAAACATAAAAAGAGATAACCACTGGGGTTTTTTGTTTGGTGTTTTGTTTTATTCTTAAAGTATGCATCTGATGCTCTGGATCCATAACTTTACCAAAATATTGCTGTATCTGTGTTTGGTTGGATAACCCTTGATTCAGCAAGGGGAGATACACTTGTTACTAAAATGATTGGATGTGATTTTCAAACCAAGCTTAGCTTCATATGTGAGATGTTTTAAGTAATCTGCATGAGTTAATAGGTTCATCCCTGTCTGCAGATGAAATTAATTGTTTCAGACAGAAGAGTGAAAAAAACCTAGAAATCTCATTGCTATTTGGTTCCTGGAGGGGTCTGTGATGTTGAACTTACTCTTTGCAGATAGTTGCCTATGTGCACTGATAATCACCGCTGGGAAATGGCAAGCCATCATTTCTGAGGGGCATTCAGGTCTGTCGCCCTAGAACAATAATTCTCTTCTCATACAGCTGCCATATAGTGCAATCTGTTTTTCAGTCAAAGGGGTCAGGTGTGGTTGTTGTCTTACCTGGTGCAGATAAATCAGTGCTATACTGTTTGGTATTGGTAATGGGAAGGGAAAGTTCAGGAGGATAGTTGACTGATAAAAAGTTTTTTCAGTATTGCTATTGCTGTTTTAGGGTCAACAGGGAAGTAGAGGTCAGTGTAGGCTAGGAAGCTCCTAATTCAGCATAAGATTCTATAGCCACATGCTTGTTAAGTCTTTAGGAATACTCAGGATGATCAGTCTCCCTGACACATAGCACAGAGCTACAGAGATTTATGGAATTATTCCTAGTAGCAAAATTTCTCAAGTGTTTAGCCAAAGACATGCTTTTGACAAATATAATGCTGATTGTTGTCTTTCATGTTGCCAGCTGATGGTTTTCAGTTAACATTGCTGACCAGGG
This sequence comes from Alethe diademata, assembly GCA_025584955.1. Lineage (NCBI taxonomy): Eukaryota > Metazoa > Chordata > Aves > Passeriformes > Muscicapidae > Alethe > Alethe diademata. The sequence continues at coordinate 37,227,125 of JANRMJ010000066.1, read as the reverse complement.
CTTGCAAATTTGCCAGGTTAGAGAATTTTTTCTTTAAAATCTAAACTATATTTTCAGCTAAGGTGAGCTGACACCTCCTCCAAACTTTAAGGTACCCTCTGAGAAATCTAGCCCTTGATCTGCTCTCTATTTCTACTTATTCGGCATTGGCATATTTTATGATCCTGCCTTGGAAATGGAAAGCTTGACTGTTTTATTGAACTCTTGCTAACAACCGGCTCTGTATTAAAAATCACCCCTGCCAGGCCTCAGAAATAGTTTACTGCTGCAAAAGTCCTTATGAGCATTAAGCTGAATGTGGAAATTTTGTAAGCAATTCTAGGAAGTTTAAGATTTTTTTTTAACTTTTTTTTTTTTTTAAATATATATAATCTAGAGAATGGTGCTGTCTGTGGCTTGCAAGGGACATGTGTAACAATAACTGTGCAAGTAAAGCAGCACACTATGAAAATAATTGTGTCAGCAAGGTTCTGAAGTAAACGCTAGAGGTCAAAGAAATCTGTGAATTAATTTCACTTGACAATTATAATTGTGCACAAATCATACTAACAATGAGGCAATGTAATTAGTGAAATTAAATAGTGAAACCACCAATTCGATATAGACCCTTATAGTTTTATTTTCTTTTCTTTACAGCAATATACACTATCAAAGGCCACAGTATTAACTCAGACTGTATGCTGGAATTCTAATTTTCTGAAAAATAATTTTATGTATTTTTTTTCCCCCTTATCAAAGGATCTCCCAAACCTTTTGTCTTGAAAAGTAGCTTTTGCTATAGAAAAGTACCAGCAGTCCTTATTCAGATTTCTCGATGGGCAATCTTTGGACTAAGTGGTTTCTGGATGTCAAAAACCTCGGTGAGGAGGGTGGGACTACAACATAAACTCTGTGAGAGCTGTTACTGGACAGAAAGAGCTATGTATTTCTCAGGTGCCCATTACAGAGAAGGACCAATAACTCAGCTGTTAATCAGTTTTAGGTTTAAGATTGTTAGCATTGTTAAAATTAATGTCATTTTGTATATAATGCTGAACTTCAGCTCAGTTATCCTTAGCTGCTCTTATATACATCCTCAGGGAAGGCAGATTTGCACCAAGTATGTCATTATGGAAATTCACTATTCTGTATTTCCAACTTGGCTTTCTTTTTAAAGTGCCATCACTCTTCATTTTTGTACAGTTTCTTTCCCGTCATCATTCTCCCTTCCCCACACCTCTTACAGCTATAGCAACTTTTCCCCTGCTCTTTGTACCATTAGTAAATTCTTCAGTAAGTCTGCGAAAATGTTTCCCCTTGTGATTGGGAAGAAATTGGGGATTAAGTGTTTATATCCAACCTGCCATGGTTTGTGAATGCATTGACACTTAGACTCACTGGAAATGTCAGGAAAAACAACCTTTTTCAGCTTTGCCACTCCTTAATCTCAGTAACTATCTCAAAAAGTTATGCTTTGTCTTCTGGGGTGGGGGGGTAATTGTATTAACATATCTGTCTGTAAATGGGTCTTAGATCAGCTGCAGGTGGATAAAGCATTTTCCCTGAGGACCCAAAGGCTTTATACAATTTCTGAAGCATGCAGAGCAGTTTATCAGAATTTGGAGTAGTGAAGAGAGGGACACTAATGAGGGTCAGCTTACCAGCTGGTGATCCAAATTACTAGCGCCTGACACCTTTGCAAATTATTCTCTCAGGCACCATCTTTGTGTGGTGTCATCTTTTTTGAAAAATGGGAAAAATTTCACAATATGAGGCATCTTTTCTGAAAAGTTGAAATGTTCTCTAAGTGTAGGGCTACTTGGGTGATATTACTTATGTTGAAGTGTTGTTATTTGCTTGTTTTTAGAACTGACATTTAATCTGCCCTCAGAACATTTACCTTTTTTTTAAGACCTTTCAAGCACAGATTTTTATTTTTTCTTTTTTTCTGTTTAAGGACTTTCTACAGAATTGCAATCTAAACAAAATAAGAGGATTTAATATAGAATTCAAATGCAGTTCAGTGTGATGTGGTATTAAGCTTACCTTCAGGTAATCAGAATTTGAGGTCACATTTAAGGCTCAACCTACAGAAAGCCTCTTTTGTGGCTACTTTGTAAACTGTAGCACTAGTCAGATTTGAAGGATTTTGTTAGTTGTTGTCATTGTGTGTCTGATTTTTTTTTTCTTTTTTGTTTTTCCAAGAGCTCATGGTAGCAGAATTTTCAGTGTAAAAGACTGACCTAGCATAAAGTGTTTTCATTTTGGAGAAATCAGGCTAAAATATTTCATTTTGGGTTTTCATCTTACAGAATAAAATGTTCTCCATTATGCATTCATCATGAACAATGCTGTAATCAATACAAATTAAAAGCTAGTGTGTCACACTGGTGGCAAATAGCATGCTTGTAGTTCAAAATAAAATCTTCTGTTTTTTTCTGGATGTCTCCCTAGCTTGTGATTCGGCTCTGATTTAGATATGCTCTTGGACAACTGTATTATTCAGATTATACGAATTGGCATCAGAGGAGTTGTGTTTTTTGTTTGCATTTTTAATCTCATCTTTCCCAGTGAGACAATTGTTTGTGGAGGAGACTGCCTTTGAAGGCTCTGTTTTAACTGTTTTATTTATAGCAGTGCTATAGCTGTGTATTCTAGTCTTCCATGTGACTGGACAATCTGCACCTCTTTTGGTTGCTGGATGTTATTTAGTCCTAGATATAATCCTTGTTCAAAACCTTATTGCCCTGAACCTATTGCAGAGCTGTTTTATCAATATTTTACTTTTTTCTGTAAAACAGTAAACTACTACAGCTTTTATGTGAGGTGTAATATAGTTTTCAATGCAGGTTTAGTAGCATAATCCAATTTGATATCACAGGAGAAGAAACACCCTGGGAACTCTTTCAGCTAGCTTACAACTGTGCCTTAGTACTTGGAGGGGGTGGTCTCACCTAAAAGTAACCTTCCACTGAATTTAGTGAATTTACATGTGCTTTTTGTTAGCTACCTTCTGGAGAGGGATCGACTGATATTTAAATTCTGGTGTGTATTTGTAGCTGGGGCTGTTCATATTTCTGTTTGCCCTGAAGTTTCTGATAAAATCAAGGCCTAAAATAGGAGTAGAAAGAGAGAGATGTTTGTGTGACCACAAGCGAAAATATTCTTGTGAATGAACTTCACACCAGTATTTGCGAAAGTGTATTTTTATATGAGTTGAATAAATAATAGGGTATAACAAGAACCAGTAGCTTCTGTTTTCATCACTGCAATGCATTTTAAAGAATTTTAAGAGTAACAACTGTGTTGTACAGTGAGACTTCTGGAACTCTTGTACAGAAGCTGTCACTCAATTACCTTCTGCTGCTTGATGTGTGGGGCCATGCATAACAAGATTTTGGATTCACAGCTTAATCATGTGAAGGACTTAAAATATATGGCTTTAATATTCAAAAAAGAGTGGTAATGAGTTTGAGATGTGTTTGTATCCTTAGCTTGACTCCTTGAAACTTCAATTACTTTTAAAGAAGTCAAATAGATGGGCTATTTTAATCTATCAATTTAGATTTCTTATGGGAGAAATAAGAAGCATATATATGAAAGAAGTGAGGATAAAGAATTATTGGATTGGGAAAAGCTGATGGAATACAGCAAGAGCTCATTTTGATTTGTTCTGACTTTATGAAATGTAGATTTTAAAAATGTTTAGGGTTTATTTTACCCTATTAAAAGTCAGTTATAACCGACCTCTGTAATTCAAACAGTCTGGTTTTGTTAGGAAAATTTTCTCTTGATGTTAGTTTTATATATCTCTCTAATGTTAACATCTTTTTAATTAGAGATACCAAATACTAAAAAAAAAAAAAAAAATATGTCAAGTTCTCCTCTTCCTTTCCTTATTACCTTTACCTTTTGTATGCCAGCAATGGAAATTTACAATTTTTATACAAAAACATTTCTATACAACATTATTTTCTGCCCATTTTGTCATACTCTGCTTCACAGATACACATGGTGTGACTCTTACTCAACATTGTATTTAGTAAAGCCTGTGAGAAAATATTTTCCTACAAAGTCAGAAAACGGTTTTCAAAGGTAAGCTTTTTTTCCCATCATTTATATTATTTCATACAAGGCTTTAAAGGAATTTTTACATATGCCCCAGACTTCTGACATTAAACATCTGAGCTTTGGGAAACCCAAGTGGTCTCTGCAAAGAGGCAATATATGGCAATATTATGGAGAGCTTGTAACTGCAGCAACAGCAAACATAAATGATCCTATTGACACATTTCTTCTTTATGCTCACTGCACAGTGGATGTAAGCTTTGTTCTTTTATGCCTTCAGCCATGCAAACAATCGAGGTTCTGGCTGTTGCAGGAAGAATTTGTGCAACTCATGATTTGATTATAGACCGTTTCCCCAAAGTCATGATGTCAAGGAAGAATCACTGATTGTAAACTCACTGCAGCTCTGCTTGTGTGGTGCTCATTCAGTGTTTAGGACTCTTGCTTGGGACTTTCTCTTCAGGTCATAGCAGGAGTCAGGGAGGTCCTGATTACCTGTCTCCCTAGTTGCTTTGCAATGTGCAAATGAGGAGACACGGTTCTGACTCCACCTGAGTCAGAACTTGCAGTTCCAAGTTGCAGGCCACTGTTATCTAAGAAGAAGCAGTGTCCTCCTGTTGTGTCAGTAAAGGAAAAAAACCCTGTTTTGCAGGCTGTCTCAATATGTTTGGCATAATAAGCCCATGATCACAGCTGACATTACATCCATTTGAGGACACAAGACCTAGTTCTATCTAGACATTCCATTACCAACTAGAACCAGCTCCTGAGGCTGCACCTCCTTGTTTCTGAGCAAGGCAGGGGTGGGAGGGAGGTAAATTCCCCCTCCTTCCCCATGAAATTCTCCCCTATAGCCACTAAAGTTCCACTAAAGCTGCCAGATGATGATGAATAGTCTCCTGCCAACGAGCAGTATGGAGGACTGTGTTGCAACAGGCACGCACAAATCACCCACTAAGGTCAGTGATGACAGTGCTTGCCTTCTTACTGGGTGCATCAGCTTTCACTTGCTCTTTTCATAAACAGAAGAATCAGATTAGAGCTTGATTTTTAATCGCTGCTAATTTTTTCCCCTGCCTTTTTTCTCATCTCCCAGTCTGCCCCAATGGCGACACAAGACCCAGTCTGAGTCTGTCTCTCATTAGCAGAAATGTTCCTGATTCCAGAGGGGAGATCCAGATCAGCAAAATATCCTAGTCCAGGAAAATCATGTCTTCAGCTCCAGGATGTGATGCATAAGTGTCTTTATTGCTCAGCTACAGGAAAAGTAGACTTTGACATTTCTACTCAGTGCCACGGCCAGCTGGAAAATGTTAGGTCACATGTAGGCTCTTCTGTCTTCCTTTTTGGAAGATTAAATGTGATTCTCATAGCGTAAGGAGTAGGCAATGAAATGCTGCATTCTCACAGCAGCCTGCTCCAGCTGTGCTGTGAAAGGGTGATGGGTTACTGCTTCTAATGCTGTATCCCAGCCTTGCACTCTGTCTTGGGTTGTAAGCATCTGAACCCCTTCAAATTCCCTGGGAGTCACAAAAGTCAAAGGGCATGTGCAATTCCGGGATTATGCTCTTGTTCTTCAAAAGCTAAGGGTGATGCCACTGCTGCAGAATCTGGTGTGGAAACAGAGACATTGAGATCTTTTAATGTTTGCAATAACAGTAAGTGTTTTCTTTCGTTACACTTCCAAACAGAAAATATCACGTAGAGAGAAGAAAATGGGTTTCCTGACTTGCTTTTTAAATTTTCTGAGTAAGAAATAATAAAGGTTTTGAAGACAGGCTTTTATTTTGGTGATGTCTTTTGATTGCATAAGACTAGACAGCATAACTAACCATCTCCTCAGGTTCATGTTGAATTACTATGATTTTACCAGGCTGATGAGCCATTTTCAGTCATTTATCGGCAGTCCTTACTGATCAGGAAGGTCTCAGTTGACTGGAAGTCAGCAAGTGTGATGTCCATCTACAAGGAGAGTCAGAAAGAGATTTGGGGAACTATAGGCCAGTCAGCCTGACCTTGGTGCCAAGGAAGGTCATGGAGCAGATCTCCTGAGTGCCATCATGGAGCACGTGCAGAACAACCAGGGGATCAGGCCCAGTTCCATCACCAAGATAATTGTCCAACATTATTATAGGCTACCCAGGGAAGTGTTGGAGTCACCATCTCTGGAGGGATTTAAAAATGTGTAGGTGGGGCATTTAGGGACATGGGTTAGTAGTGGACTTGGCAGTGCTGGGTTTACAGTTGGACTCTAAAATTTTAGAGGTCTTTTCCAACTTAAACAATTCTATGATTCTATGAAAGGTGTGGGATTTGTGTGTTAGCTCAAAGCAAGGAGTTTCTTTCTTAAAGAAATCAATCTGTCTCTATCACAGAGGATGAATTGTGAGGGCCGTCTGATCCTAAAGTGTAGTCAACTTTAGCCAGAGTTACTGTACTGCATCTGATGAGTGGATTTAAGAGTTCCTTGGAGCACTTTTTCAATACTCTAGTTGCAGACTTAAAGGGAAGAGCAATCTCAGCTTCAAGGAAAGAGAAAGAACTTTTCAATGGGCACCAGATATGAGAATGTTCATATATTTTCTAGAAGACATTTGCATCATATTTTTTGCTGAGTTGGAGTTGAAACATTCACAGAGAGAAAGCATATGCAAAAGAACTGAGCTCAGGTCTTTGCTCAGTTATGCTGGATTCATTAGGGTGCTTTATGCTATATATAAATCAAGAATGGATTAGGATAGTCTAAAACAGAAGACATGACTGGCAGTTGTGTTTCTCATCCTTGAAGTACTCCATCATTTATAGTGACGAGATGATATTCAATAGCTTACAGATTGTTTGCTCACTTGACTGCTTAAATACAATGTCAAGGCTGTTGTTGCCAGGGCCAAATTCAGGCATGGTTGTTTGAGCACCTGCAGGGCTAGACAAAACTCTTTTCCTGAGTGACTTTTCTACCCATTCTCCTGGGAACTGCTAAGTTGGCTTTGTCAGGCAAAGATCTCCATGCCTCAGCATTCCTGTGCAGCTGTCAAGCATCACTCATCATGTGTATTGTGCACCAAGGTCCCTTCTACATGGGCAGCTGGTGCTGCCAGCCTTCAGCAGCAATGGCAGACGAGTTCCTCCTTTGCCTGTTGCCATGTGTGGAACTTTGCTGTGCATAAAAATCCTTGAAGTGTGACATCTTGTAACATCTGGGCAGTGGCACACAACTCGGTCCCTGGTGCTGCTTCTGGGGCCCTTCTGGGTCCCTCAGGAGCATGGTGACAGCCTGCCAGCTGGAAATCAGACAGGAATACTAAGCAAGATCTACAAACTGCTATTACCTTCATTTGAGTAGATGCTGTTATTGCTGGGAGCAGGAGGTACTGCCCTTTACTTTGCTGTGCTGCAGAGCCACAACTGGATCTTCAGACTGCCAGTGACTTGCTTGTTTGCCTCTGAACCTGACAGCAGGCACTACACAGGTTGTGCTGGAGCAGGCAGCTACATCCACAGGTGTAGGATTTCCGAGCACCTCTTATGTGGCAGTTCTCGTTCCTTTCCCCCCCTTTGCCTGCCACCTTTTCAGAGCTGCCAGATGAAGTTTCACAGCGGAAGGTCTCTGTGCATAGCCTTGTTCGGGCAGTACAGAGGCTGCATCAGTGCTGCCTTTGAGGTTTTGGCTCTTAGGGCTATTGCTGAGACCAGTAAACCTCTCTCTGCTCAGAGAGGGGCTGCATCACAGGACTGGGCTGTGCCCCAACAGACCCTGATGGGACCTCCAGCCATCAGGGAGCCACTGCACCCTGTGACACCCTGCACGTTGGACCATGCAGAACGCTGAAACTTCCGGGTGTTTGCTGGTGAGGACTTGGTTCAGGAGCCATGATGTGGTTGTAATGTACTGTGCTGGGTTTGGCTGGGGAAAAGAATTTTCTTCAGAATGCTGATATGATGGTAGGGTTTGGATTTGTTCTGGAAACAGTGCTGATAACACAGGGATGTTTTTTCTTATTGGTAAACACAGCTTACACAAAGACAAGGCCTTTTCTTCTCATTCCACCCAACCAGCAAGTGTGCTGAAGGTGCACAAGGAGTTGTGAGGGGACACCTCTGGCACAGCTGACTTCTCCTGACCATAGGGATATCCCATTCTATATGGCATTATGCTCTGCAGATAAAGCTGGGAAAGAAATTGGAAAAGGGTACTTGTTGGAATCACAGCATTTGTCTTCCCAAGTCACTGCTACATGTGGTAGAGCCCTGCTCTCATGGGGGTGGATAAATACCTGCCTACCCATGCCAAGTGGTGAATGAATTACTTGTTCTGCCTTGCTTGCATGCATGCAGCTTTTGCTTTAGCTACTAAACTGTCTTTATCTCAGTCCACAAATTTTCCCAGTCACTCTTCTGGTTCTCTCCCCCACCAGCAGGATGAACCAGTGAGTGAGTGGCTGCGTGGTGCTTAATTGACAGCCGGGTTTAAAACAGATATGCACAAAGCTTAAAAATATACCTGCTAAGTTGCTATGAAGGTGTGTAAATGCTCATGTTGCATGCATCCTTGTGGGTGTATGTGGTTTTCTCCTTAATGAGGAGCTTGGCAAGGATTTCTGGAGTGGAAGGAAAGCAGAGGAGAGGAGTTTGTCCTCCTTTGTACCATGTGGCACACTTTGCTCTTAAGCTAATTTATCTAGCAAATTATTTGTAATTGTGAGGACCTGTGACACTTGGCAACAGAAACAGAGTTGTCTTCTTGTGGCGCGTTGCAGTAGACATTTAAAAACCACAATATAATGAGCCTTATATTTGTCAGGAGGTGGTGGGTAGTGTAGTGTGGGCAATGGTAACACGTGGGGAAGATGTTTTTATGGCAGTTCTGGAAAAAATTGTTGTACTTTGCTTTCCTCTGTGGGTAACTGGGATTGGCAACTCAGGTGATATTTTCAAGCACTAACCTGTTTGAAGCACTAACCTGCCTTTGACAGAAGATAGTAGGTCAGATCCTGCAGACTTCAAAATTAATTTGATTTCCAATAACTCCTTCCAACAAGTCTGGGCTTTTCATGTTTCCCATGATAAACCTGGAAATGTTTTAGGTTAGATACCATACAGCTAGGGAATTTTGCAGGTTTCTGCTTTCAAATAAAGCACCACTAATAAATGAGAGTACTTCCAACATACAATGTGGCTTTTCAAAGGTCCCTCAAAGATTAAGGAATATGTCAGGGGGTGAGTGCAGTGCCATTTTTCTTCCTTTCTGTGAGTTACACCAAGTGGTAGGTTTATCAGCAGTTTCATATGTTTTGATAAAGACAATACAAGCAAACGTTTCTAAATCTGTGCTCTCAGTAGCTCTCCTGCTCTTCCCTCACTTGCGAACAATCTTGTCTTACCCAGTTGTTTTACTCTGTGCTATTATGCCCTGTTTGGTTTTTTTGGTTTTTTTTGTTTGTTTGTTTGTTTTGTTTGTTTTTTTTGGGCGGGGGGGTTTGGTTGGGTTTTTTTGTTTTGTTTTTTGGGGTTTTTTTTTTGTAGCTGCGAGAAATTGTAGCTTTCTGTTTTATTACATAAAACAGGAATATTTCCAGGATATGTACAGCTATGGTCTTGAACTTCTGACATTTAAAGGGCAATAGAATGCTAATGTGACTAATAAAACAGGAAAAATGGCATTATATAAGTCAATGTGAAAATGACTCAACCTACCTTTTAAATAGACTAATTTAAACAACATTCATTCATAGGGGCATGGAGAGAGGCTGAAAAACTTGGGTGATACAGATCAAGCTAAAAAAAACAAAGCAAGCCCTTGACATTCTCTTTCAACACCTTTAAAAAAGGTCCAGACAACTTTTCCTATGATGAGGACTCCTTACCATTTATTTTCTGCAGATGATAATTCACAGGAGTAATTGACTATATGTTTTTGTTTTGTTTTCATTCTGCTGTGAAAAATGTTATAACCTAAAAGCAATTTAATTGGAATTTTTTACATTGATTTTTGGATTTTTCTTTGAACACGTACAGTACAGTTCCACATTCTATAGTTCAGTATTTCTAGCTAATCCTACGAGGCCTATGAAAACTATCTATTACACTTGCAGGTCAAATCCTTTCTGAACAATACTAAGGCTGTACTGATTTTAAATGTACGGCACGCAGCTGCTAAATGATGAAATTATGTGTATAGATTGAAAATTAAGGAAAGCATCCATAAGTTTTATCTTTTTGACCTATCCTTTCCACCCCGATCAAGGTTTCTTAGTTAACATGGGAAAACACCAAGATCTTCTAATTATTACAGTAGTCAAAAGGCCTCAAATAATAAGAATAATTTGTGATTATGACCCATGATAGCCCTAAGGTATGTTATTATTCTGAATACAATTGTTTTATTTGATTAAAGGTATACATGAAGGAAATTTGGGGGTTGAAATTTGGGAGTGTTCCATGTATGTGTGCTAAAGCTTTCTACTTGTAATAAGAGAATTTTAGGTATTTTTTCTGTTTCTTTGACAACAACCAACAAACCCCAATTACTCAGAAAGTAAGCAGATACAGATCATATATGACAACTTAAAAGTACTCTAGACTAAAACATTAAAAGCTTATTAAAATATTGTTTCCTTTAATGCAAGTTATCCTTTCATCTTTTCCAGTAATGAATCACCTGCTAAATTTTTGATGTGGAAAATTAGTGCTTCAGGTCTCAAGAGAGTGACAAGCATAGTCTGAAGAGAAAGACAAGAATAAGGTTTGAGCTATAATTTCAGGATTAATAATGCAGATTCAGCCTTCCTAATGGAACAGAAATGTGGACACTTCATGAAGACTTCATGCTATAAGTTAAGTTTTGTCTTAACTCCAGAAAAATCAGTGCTATTGATATTTTCTTATACTTTGATTTTACTACATATAGAAAGCTTTATTATGCCTATTTTTTGTCCCAGTACCTCAAGGTCCTTTCTCTACTCCTGTCTGCGTGCCCTGCTCTTGTTAATCTAGCTCAAGTGCTTCCTACCACTGAGGGAGCTTGTTTTGTTGGTGCCTTAGCTCCTGCCAGGACAGAGTTAATTTTTTTTGCAGTAGCTAGGTGTGGTGGTGCCCAGCTCTAGTCCCAGCTGACAGAGAGGCTGGGCTCACTGGATTACTTAAGCCCAGGAATCCAAATTTCCTTTTACAATTTGTCCTAGGCTGCAGTATGCTGTGACATGTGGGCACAAGTCTGTAATATTGTTCTATACCATCCTATGCCATTGCCAATGGTGGGGCAAAGGGACTCTGGCTTCCTGGAGGAAAGGCATTCCTTTTCTGGCCAGGAGAAAGCATGGTGTGATGGGAGACAGCTGTTTGGTATTGGTCGTGAGTTTTACATGTAAATCCTTGATTTACACGTTTTGTTATTAATACTGTAGCTGTTATTGTTAATTTTCTTATATCATTGCTGTTTCTAGTAAATTAATTGTTCTTATCTCAACCCGTAGCATCTTTTTGTACCTCCAATTCTCTGCTCCATCCCCAGAGCGGGAAGGAAAAGGGGAGTGAGGAGTCCAAGATAATGGAATCTGGTTTGGGGCAGTCTCTGGGAAAGGGGAGCAAGGAGAGGCACTAAACTGGGGAGTGTCATTCCTAAATCATGACATGACAAGATTCAAATTGGCCTTTTCAGTTTTGCTGGGTTTTGTGAGTGGCAAATCCATGAGGACAGGAGGAGTTAGCATGATATATCTGCAGTGGCCATGCTTTGTGAGCTGACTCATATACTGTGGCCTGTAGCTCAGGATCTTTGAGCCTTATGTGGACCTATTTGGGAAGTGTATGTGTACAAAGAAATCCACATTATCAGGAGTGGTCTTCCTTCTTAAAAGACTAGTATTTCCAAAATGAATTTGATCCCATTAGTAATGGGGCGCACCTGTTCACTAAATTAGCATGTATAATGTAGGCATTTTCTTGAAGAATTCCCTTTAAGTTGGAAACTGACTATTTTTATAAAGCTAATAACTTAATACCTCCCCGCCTCCCTGTGATTTTGCCCAGTATCAGTTACCTAGGAATCCTTTTGTTCACTAGACAAATTCCCCTTCTTTATTTCTCCCTTCTTCTTTTGATAGCTACATGCAGATCTTTCTCCCTCCTTATTACAGTTCTTTTTTTCATATTTCCCCTTTTCTCCGTCCTTTTCTCTGGGAATAGAAAGGACAGGGAGAATGATTACCTTCTGCTCACTTTCAAGATACAGAGTATTGTAGAAGACTTTATGGCAATCTGTTCTCCAGCTGAAAACAGCTGGTATAAACTCACTGTAGAAGTAGTGGTAATTTAAAGATTACTCATACTTAGTGCTTAAGATTTTAAAATGCGCTAGAATTTTACAGGAAATCTCTATAGAAGAAAATAAAACTAGCAAAACTTGAATATCGTTCAATAATGTTTATCTAGAAACACTGAAAGTAATTCCCAAGATGGTGCAACTGTAGGACTATAAAGGAAAGGAAGTTCTCTCACAGTTGTATCATAGAAAGCCAAAACTTATCTGAATTCATGTGGAGCCTTGCAACTTAAATCCTATTTTTTAATGTCAAAAACAGTTATCTTAATCTCCCCTGACAAATCTTTTCCATGAAATGTGCTTTCTATCTGTATGCTTGCCATCTTGGTATGCCACACACTTCTCACACCCACAGCTTCATGACGACTGTACATCGTGCTGCAATCCCTTGAAAGAGATTTTGATTTGGCTGCAATATTTCTGGTCATGTTAGACACCTGGCAGCAATAAAATCTGAACCATTCTGGGTTTTTGCTTTGCTAAAAATTTGCACAAGAACTTTTATTCTTCCTTTCCTATGGTAAAGCTACAAATACCACGTCTTTAAAGAGAATTACAAAGAGTGCTCAATATTAAGGAGTTAGCAGGGTGATTGTTACCTGATTGTCATTGGCTGTGACCATCTATGTTTTTCTGTGTCATGGAAGGGCCACCGTCCTGTACCTGTTACTCTCATGTCTGATGAAAGCAAATTGCCAGCTCCAGAAACTTTGTGGGGAGGCAAATTAGGTCTTTTAGCCTTTGTTTGTGTGTCTGTAGATATAACAGGGAAAGGATGAATTCAGTCATAAGTAATGTGTGACTTAGTGTTTTTTTCTGTGGATTTTAGCCACCTGATCTTAATATTGTCTTGAGCATTACAATGTCATAAGAAAGTACAGATGGTTTTTAACTACTCAGTAGCCATTTTTTTATTCCATGTATCCCATATGAATTAGTTCAAAATCATAATATGTATGGATGATTATTCATTGTGGCAACACCTTTGCTGAAACCTACTAAATCTTTCAAAATACTTCAGAAATTTAGGAATTGCAGATGATATTGGTTTTCCAAAAGAGTAGGCTAATTTTATTAAATTCTTATGAGTTACAAAATCTTTTGAAGCTAGATGGTTTTAATAGAGGTGTAATCATTCAATTTTAAAATTTGGTCATTAAAGCCATAGGACTTAAACTAAAACAAACTAGTGATATACTAAAACTATATTTTTTTTGTCTGACTGTGGTAAGAATCTGTAAGTCAAATAACCCTTATAAGGAATTGTATGCCAACAAAGCAGTGGTTTAGAAGAAAAGACAATGTTTGGCAAGGACTGCTGGGCTGAAAGAGCAACAAGTGCATCCCTACAAAAGCAGTTCCTGGCTCCCAGCCCAGCAAAGTTCAACAGGATCCAGGGTGAGCCTGGACTGATAACTGTGCTATGCATTTCCTTACTTCCCTTACTGGTCAAGGTGCATATTTGATTTACTGCAGTCTCAGGGAAGAAGACAGCAATACATGGTGAGAGTTTAGGAACCTTCTCAAATATATAATGTTTTTCTAGGAAATCAGATTATGGAATTTTTCTGCTTTTCCGACTCTAAAAATAGGTGGACCCTTTTAGTCAGTTTTGCAAAGCTTTGTTAGAACAGGGATAGGAGTCTCTAGCTTCCTACCTACAGCATAAGTTTTGTTGCAGACTGGAGCTGTAGTTTGATATTGAGGGTAGGAAGTGATGGCCTGGGTAGAAAATATACAACTTGTAGGAAGACAAACTTTGCTGGGTCTAGAGTTCATGAAATAACATGCTGATTTCTCTTACATGTGACTGTTTATGAATATTCATATCTGCTTAAATTTCCTCAAAGAAGAAAAAATATTTTAAGGGATATATATTATTTTTGCACTTCAATACTGCCTTGTTAAAATTACTGATATTTATTTTATTCAACATTGCCTATGAGCTGTGCTCTAAACCTTAATTAAAAGACAGTTATTCAACTTGGCTCATGTTCAGCCATACTCCAAAGATAACCTATGCTACAGATTATGGTTCATCTTTTTATTTTAATTTTTTTTCTATTGTTCTGCTAGAAAATATGCATTTCATAGATACTTTACTTTTTAGCAGCGAGGTTTATGAAATAGTAACTCTCTTCCACTTCTCACTTGTCACTCTGTGTTTCTCAATCTGATTAACATTCTGTGTTAATCAAAGTGTTTGTGTCCATCTGTAATTTTCTAGTTGGTAGTAAACCTTGACAAGGTAAGGGGGATATATTTTTTGTTATACATCACCTAATACAGAGGGGAAGTAAGGGAGGCTTTACTGTTTTGAAGTCCGCCTGATTGCTCAGAATGATTGAAATTAATAGCTGTCAGGCTTAAGGGGTGATAAAGCACTTCTCCTGCCTCTTCACTCTTTTCTTTCCTGACCATGTGAACTTCTCAGATGAGATTTTCACAATGCATAAGGGCTGCTTTTGAAAAAAAAAAATTGCTTGTTTTTGTTTTTCCTAATAGTTTAGTTCTTTCTAAGAGCATCTATGCCTTTTATTTGCTTAAGCTATACTTAAAGCTTATTTTTTTTAGTTATGTTTATTGTGCTTTAACTTAGGAGTTATTTTCCTTATTCACTATTGGGGCAAAATTCAGGTTAGACCCTAGAAAAGGCATCCAAGGATAAGGAAAACTGTTGCTGTCCTCAGATAATGTCAGCATGCAGATAATTTCTCTCAGCCTGATAAGAGAGAACTTAGGGCAAGGAATAAAGCCCCAAAACACATTTTTAAATTTCCTTTTTTACTTCATCATTTTATAGTCAGATATTGGATGCTGTTTCCAAAAGTAAAGTGAACTAACTTTCTGCAGGTACAGTTATCAGAAACTGGGATTTTCACAAAAACAAATAAAATTCATCAAGATTAACTTTTTCCCCCTGCCATTCCCCAAAAGAATAGAGCAGATAAATGAGAAAGAGTGTTATGTGTCTAGCAATTAATCTTTAGATTATAGTAGGGAAAAGGCTCACTTAAACAAAGTTCAATGGAAGTGAAACTGGAGAATGTCTCTGTGACAGTCTTGTGGAGTTTGGGATTCCAGTCCATTGGGACAAAAGATCACTTAAGTGCAAATACTTTATGAGCAAGCATCGTCTGTGCCACACTGTAGATACCTGCAGAAGTACAAGTACAAATTTTTATGTAAAGTCATATGAAGTAACTGTGAAAAAAGACCTACCAAAGCTTGCAAGCTTGGAAACAAAAGAAAGATTTTCTTACTTAAGAAGCTTATGATGCAAAGAATAAGAAATTTTATATTAATGTTATGCAAGTGCACTTAAAATAGGAAACCCTCTGAATGAATAAGTAAACATAAGGCTTTGAAAGCTTTGAGTAGTACCAGATGTAAAAATATAATAATACAACAACATTTCACAACTCCCAAAATGCTAAATGGTGGATAATGGTTGAATATGAATGAGTAATCTAGGTTAGACAAAATAAGGCAAAAGACAGCTCAGTCAAGGCCAAATCAAAGTTTTGTTAACAAGAAAACAATGCCACTGGATGCTGTGAACTGCAATGAAATTCTAAGGAAAAATGAACTGAAAATTCACATTGTAGAAGCACCATACTGCAACTTTCACAGCCAGTGGTTCATTGACTCCCTTTAATGACCTTAAGACTCCAAAACGTTTTGTAAGGCAGTGTTGTTGCTCAGATTTTATTTAGAAAAGGGGTTTATCTGAGGCATCAATCAAACTTAAGAAATTTTCTGTCTTTGAATAGAAAGGACTTTGAGACATCATTTGTTTCCCCTCTCTGACCTGACACAGAGCCGACAATATTTATCTACTCTTGGTTGAAAGGCTGCAGTGATGTAGAACCCATGGCCTTGCTTTGCAACCTAATTTATTATTTGATTATTACTGCAGTTAGAAGTTTTTCATACTCCCTGAGCTAATATTTTTTGGCTGCCAGTATTTCTATTTGACATGGTCACAGTGAGCACAGGGGATCTTTGCTCTCATTTCCTTAGTATGGGAAGAAAGACTTCTACCTACTGAGTGACTGGAATACTGTTTCCATGCCCTTTTTGCTTTTCTCTTTCACTGTCCAGAGCTAAAAAATGTCTTTGTCTTTCCTGACAATGTATATCACCAAATTTTCCAATCCAGAGTTATTTCCATTATCTTCTGCATCTCTCTTATTTTCTGTTTCCTCAGGACTGGACTCTGGGGCTCATCCAACCAAGCTTCACAATGCCAAGCACAGCAAATTAATGTGTTCCCATGTTATTGAGACAGTGCAAAAGCCTATTAGTATTTGAACCACTGCTGCTTCACTAATTATTTCTCATTTTGTATTTGCACATGTAACTGTTTCTTCCCAGATCTAAATATGTATCTTTTTATCACATTTTTTCATATTAGGCTGTGTGGGAACATTGAGGGGAAGGAGAACTACATTTAAATGGGAGAATTACTGTTGGAAACTTGGCAGGTCCCCCTCCACACCAATGAGGAAGTCATGAAGAGGAAAAAAGGCAGACTCTTCACAGAGGTGGGAGGATGACAGACTATGGATATGAGTGGAAATAAAAACAGTTGATCCTGAATATAAGAGAAAACTTTTTCAAAGTGAGGACAGTGGAACAGATTGACTTTGGCAGGTTGTAACTGCAGTTTCTGCTGTCTCCATACTTGTTTTTGGCCAGTCAGATCTTGAAAACCTTTTTGAGAGACCTGGTCTGATCCTTTGTGCAGAAAGTTGGACTAAAGGTCTCTTAAGGTGCCTTTCAATTTAATTTTTCCTGTAATTGTTTCTGTGATTCTCAAAGGTTCTGACTTGATATCTGAGATGCCAGCAATCCTTTTCAGCAGGAGACTGGACTAAATACTTTAAATATAATTTTATTTCATGTTAAGTCGTTATTGAAAATACTGAATAGCACTGGATTCACTGCAGATCCCTCCAAATCCCATCTTGAGACTGAACATTCCAACTTAGGACGTGAGTGTGTTTAAAACTTAGGTACCCATGAACTGACATTTCCTTTGAATTGCATTTTCTTGATGTGAGAATATCATGCAGGTATGTGAAAAAGTTTAGGCAGATAACATAAATGTCATATCTGTGTCTTTCTCCTTATCATCTAGGCCAGTACACTTAATAAATACACCAAATTAAACTGGCATAATATAATTTATAATTGTTACTGCTTTTTACTAGCCTATTGTCTTCTTGGTCTTCCATAATCAATAATTTAAGTATTTCTTGCTGATATTTTCCTAAGCACTGGCAAAAACTCAATTAATATGCATTAGATTATTATTTTAGACAGACACTGCTGGTGTTGTTTTGGTTTTCTCTGTTTCTGAGAGACACTTTTGTCCTCTGAATTGTTAGGGATGAGTTTCACCAGTTCCTAAAATTCTTTAGGCTGATCTTTGTCAGGTCCAGCTATATTGGAAATATCTATCTTGCCTTCATACTTTTAATTTGTCTTTTCCTTATTCTGGTCCATGTTCTTCTCTCTTTTATTATCCATTGTGTCATTCTAAAAAAAGGATGGAAATGTCAGTATTTCAGTCTTATCTGTGTCATACATTATTTTTTCTTCCAAAGTATATGGTACATGCATTTTTTATTTTTTTTCTCTTA
Organism: Alethe diademata; assembly: GCA_025584955.1. Taxonomy (NCBI): domain Eukaryota; kingdom Metazoa; phylum Chordata; class Aves; order Passeriformes; family Muscicapidae; genus Alethe; species Alethe diademata. The sequence continues at coordinate 37,209,110 of JANRMJ010000066.1, read as the reverse complement.
TATTCACTAAAAAATATAGAACTGTTTCTGATGCAATCAGTGAACTTTTCCTTGAAACCTTCTATGTTCCTTGCTAGCTGTAACTCATTTTGTGTATTCCTCTTTTGATTTTATTCTTCTGGGCTGTGTTACTCCCTCATTCATTCTTGGTCATATGTTATTGTTTCCACTTTTTGTGTGGTTCCTCTCTAATTTTCATGCTATTTAAGAGTTATGAGTGAGATACGAGAGAGGAACAGAAAAGAATTGGTAAAAAAATTATACAAAATAAAGATTTACAGGTACTCATGTGCATCATCCTCCCTGAATGGTCTGGCAACTAGGCTAAACCCCATCTGTCTTTCAAGGTTGATGGAAATATCAAGATGATTTGAGTGTATATGAGGTAGTTGGGTCATAATGCCTAAGTCACCAAGAACTCCTTTTTTCCACCCCAAAGGATATGCATGACCAATCTGGAATCAAAGTCTGTCTCTGGAAACCCAGAGGGGCCATATACCAGTCAAACTTGACCAAGTCTTTCAGAGATCATCTAATTAATTGTGGTAACAGCTAAATTAAATTGCAGTTGCCATTTGATTTATATCCAGTTCAAATAGCAAAAGGAAACAATGAAATTACAAGCCATTCCAAACAGACCTCGGAAAAAAATAGGAAATAACCTTTCCACTGCAAATTATACAAACAGCCTCATTATTACAGGGTTCTCTGTAGGCTTCTGGGAACTGACTGACTTCTTGGAACAGTTATGGATAAAGAAATAAAATATTTGGGCAGAAATGGAGTGCCAAACAGTACCATATGAGATAATGAACCTCAGTGTATTCATAGCTGGTCTGTGCAATTTACTGTAAAATACAAATTGAGCTATGCCTTACTGCTGTGAAACAACAGCCACTCACCACTGTTAAACTGACTTAAAGCTGTTAAAGATTTTAGTGAAAGTTGTCAAAAATCAAATCATATTAAAAAATTATTCACATATATATATACACACATATATAATATTATGTATATATATATGGCAAATCATTTTGGAAATGAGAAGAAATGCTACCAAAGGCCTGTTTCATCTGCAACTTAGCTGCTTAGCAGCAGGATGCCACATTTTACTGGTATGCCAGGGCTGGAAAGGATGGTGGAAAGAGTTACAGGCAAAAAAGTACAAAAGACCAAAGCTTGCTGCTGCTTCTAACAGACTTTCTTGAACTACAGCTGGTCAGATTCAAAATGGTTCTTTGGAACAAGTCAGATATTATTTGGGAGTTGGTAACCATTTAATAGATAAGCAACCATTTATATTAATATCACAATAAGTGAAAATACATGTTTACTTAAAAGACAGCTGTATTGGACCATCAGGAATGAAGTAGGAATGTTGTTTTGAAGACAGTGAAACTTATACTCTACTGTGACATAATAGGCAGGAAGCAGAAGGAATAGGTCAACAAATTATCATTAGACATCAATACAGATTTGCGAAATACTATAGAACTAGAATAATATGGGAGATAAAAAAGGGAGTGTCCTGCTGTCACATGAAAACTACTTGCTCCAACACAAAGTCTCTTAAACTATTCAACAAATTGCAAAGCCAATTGGATTTTTCTTGTGTTAGTCAGACACCTGTGATAGGGATATAGACTAATGAAGAAGGAAAATTATTGCAGTGCATTTAATTCTGTTTCTCCGGAATAATTTATATTACTATACTATCTTATGGATCCATACATCTGAAAAGGCTTGAAAAGCATCATTTTAAAGACTACATAGTTGTATCTAACATGTGAAGGACCAATAACTCAAAATTACAGCGAAAAATAAAGCATTCTTTCTGCACCCTGGAAGCCTGAGATTGCAAAAAAAAAAAATTTTTACTCTTCGCATGAATGGTATGGATTTTAAATCTATGTAACAAAATTATAAATATGTAAGTAGGCCATAGTATTCCTGTTTAATTACAGTATTTCGAATAATTGTGCCTAATGTTCTAGCACCTCAGCAGGGCCATTGTACTGTGATCACATCTGTATATGCAAGATGATGTCTAGAAGGTAAGTAAGAGCGGGCAGTTGGTGGAGGAAGGAATAAATCCTGAGTGTTGCAGTGGGTTGCCTGCCACTCCTGTTTATGTGTGAATGCTGAACACTGCCTGTGCCATGCTTTGGATGCTTGGCTGCTTTGCCAGTTTAGAGGGATGAGCAGAAATTGAGGTGCATCCACATGCAACAGGAAGCTTTTCTCCCTGTCTCAGGCTTAACGTCACTGCTGCCTTATTCCAGTGAGGCTCACGCTTGAGATCCACACGCAGGTCTGGTTATTATTCCGCTCCCTGGACTCCACCATTGTGCCGGTGCTGGTGCATGCAAGCTCAGTTTTCAGTCTGGCTGTGTGCAGCTGGATACTGGTATTGTGTTTGCCAGCATTGTGTAAACCCCATCCGTTTGCTGAAGTCATCCAAGATAATTATACTTTTAAATCTACAGGGCTGTTGCCAAACCATGCACTCACGAAAGGCAGATGCTGTGAATTTTCCATGGAGTTCTGCAGCAAATCCACCATGTGCAGAAGGGGAGCGAGGTGCATTATAAAACTTCCCCCTTGTCTTTTATAATGCAGGAAGGGTTTAATTAGACTTAAATGAGTTTGATCAATGAATCATTAACTTCCATTAAACTTTAAGTAGATTGCCTGACCCGGCTACTTCATTCTGAATTTAATCTGGTATACACTTGATAATTAGAGTTAAAGGGACAAGGGCTGGAGGCAATCCTTCTCAATCCTTCACATAAAATGGACTTGAGTCAGCTAATAAGTTAATTTTATAGTCAGTGTGTAAGGACAGAATTGGCCGTAAAATGTAATTTTCCTAGAAAAACGGATCAGGAAGCAGACTGTCACTTTGTTTTGCTTTCAGAATTACCTCAGGAATTACCTGCCCGGGGTCTTCAAAGCCTTCACAAATCCCATCCTCCTCACCACAGCAGCTTGGAGGATTAGATTTCATGAATACTTCCAGAAACCAGGTGGCAAGGTAGGAAATCTTCTGATGTCTGTGAGAATGCTGGTGTAGCTCTCTCTGTGGCTGAAAAAAAAGTGTTCTGCCTTGTCTAGATCCATGGGCTGGGGAAGGAGTGATAGAATGGAGCTTTCTGCCAGCTTCCAACCTTAGGAAAGGTAGAGCCTTTGCCAGCACCTGCATCCAGAACAGCAATTGGTGTTTCTTGTGTGTGCCTGATGTTTGTTGAACCATTTGGAGATGGCAGGCTTGCTGGCTTGGGTGACTCTATGGCCCTATGCTGTGCAATAGGGATGGATTCTTGGGAGGTATCAAGTTCATGTATGAGATGTTTCAATTATCAAAGCTGACTTAAAGAACCAGAACTTGTCTTACTCCTACAGAGGTGTGTTCTTTTTGTCCTGCCTCTGAGCTATAATATTCTACTTTCTGGGTTCAGATTAGGTTATCCTGAGGGATACCGGATGATTCTAAGTGGACTCCCTTTGCCTGGTTTAGTATTTGCTTTATTCCATCTGAAATATGTGTACTGGAGGACAGAACATATGAGACTGTTTTGAGTTGGATGCTGTGGAAACATGAGTTAATTGTGCTGACACTGTGGTATCACACTGTGGCTGTTGTGGTGGGTAGTCCTGCTGGTGCTATGTGTGGGTGCTCACAAAATGCTTATTTAGTGGAATGAGAATATTGCCCAAAGATTTCCTCAAACCCATTTGAGGAAAGAATACTTAGAAACCCAGAGCAAATCAGCCTGATTGAACACCATGACCAGTGCTGAAGAGTGATAAAGGAGAGGGCTGGCACACCACTTCACTCTCTGGCCTTTGTACTTACTGATAAATATATTACCACAGTGGACCACTGAGGTCAGAAAAGAGTTCATTATGGGATTTCTTTTGGATTGTAGTTATGAGATTGCTCCTGAGAAATGTAGCACTGCTTGGACACGAGCTCTTTTGTGTTCAACTGGAAGCAGGTTTTTTCTTACCTGCAGAGTACTGCAGGTACAACTAAACGTGGTAATGCAGAACTTCTAAGTTTTAAAATGGCAGACAGACTCCAAATATCTGGCCTGTGCCTGTCCCATTCCTTCAGTCTGAGCCTTGGTAGAGTGTTTCTGAATGCCCTGTGAGTCGCTGAGAGCTCACTCTAGGGCTGTAATGACCTGTGAAATGACAGGCAGTCCTGGGGCTGGGTTTTTGTGGTGTGCCTTGCTGCTGCTCTGAGGTGCAAGGGCAAAAGTAGCAGCTGATTACCTACCTATTTAAGGAGGCTTGTCCATTCTCAGCAGTCACACTGAGGGAGCCTGAATTAAGGGTTGCTGAGTTGAGGTCACGCAGGCAACCTTAGTACTGCCATTCTGAGAATTTTGAATGCTGGATTATTTGACCCTAGTGGCATTATTTTTAAAGCATTTTATGTGGATGTGATTTTTGTATATTTAGGTTAGGCAATTGCTAGCAATGTTCTCTTGCTCTGAAATCCACTGATCCATGTATTCTTTTTAATAGCACTGCCAGTGTGCAGGGAGGAATTCTCTGAGAGCTGATGAGGACTTCTAAAAAGTCTTCCCTTCCCAGTGTTTTAATGATGTTGTTGTTGATAAATGCTTGCTGGTATTCCATTATTTATCTTTCAAATTCTGCACAGCAGTGCTCCCATTATAAATGACAATAGCTGCTGGGGTTTAGTAGCTGAGAGTGCCCTGCTCCCACAAAGCCTGGCTCACCTTCAGCCCAAGCTGACACTAACCAACATTAATTGCTACTGACTGTTTTATGTTGACTGTATATTGTGTAGTGTTTGGTTCCACTTTCCTGTAAAATAAAATTGCCAGTGTAGCCTTTTATAAAAAAATGTTTTTCCATCCAAAGGGCACCTAGCTTTTGCTCCACTAAATGGTGACTTCTGGTGATTTGATTTTTTTGTATTTCCTTTAGAGATCTTTCTAGAAGGATATTGATGCTCACTTTGAAGGATGTCCTAGGAAACATCCACTGATGGTGACCATTTTGTGCTATATTGAGCTAGAAAAATGGAAGTTTAATTCCCATCAGTGAAGGATTGCTCTTCCAGTGCTCACAGGGTTATGCATGTGAGTTGCCGTTTGCCATTGGCAGTAAGGGATTTACAGCCTGGCTTTCTGGGAATTGAGAAACTTATTCTCACTAGGGTGCTTCATCCTGAACCTTTTTACAAGCATTTAAAAGTCAATTCAAGTGATAAAATCTGTTATTTATTTTGAAGAAAACATGTTTTAAAGCATCAAAACGGCCTCATTATTTGAAAATACATTTAGAATACGTACTTGCTTTCCACAGAGCTCAAAAGACAAATTTCAAGTAACAAAAGCCTTCCTAGCAGGTGGTGGATAAACATTTTATGTTTCCAGTAGAAGAGGGGTTTGTCTCTTGCTGCTGTAAGCAGTCTGAACAGATAGTTGTTTACAAAAAAGATGCAGAAGCATTTGCTACCAGCCAAGCCTGACAATCAGCTGCATCTGTCAGAACGTGACAAAGGAATTTCATAGGTCTGCCAATACAATAAACTTTTCTTAACTATATTTAACTTTCCTTAACTATTTTTCATCCTATCATCTCTAAATTACAAACTTTGTCTCACACAACTCCTCTTCTTGAGTTGATGGCTTTTTTTTTTTTTTTCTGAGCCTGCAAAGAGAGGTTTTCCCAAGTGATTTTCTCAAAACTGTCTCTGCCAGAGCAATGCAAACCCACCCTCACGGAAGCCACTACTACATGGATCTCCATTGCAGTTGTATCCATCTGACCTAGAGCTGTGCAGCCCAAGGAGTGCTTTGCAAGAAAATTGTGTCCACTTCAGACAGAGCCCTCAGATTTTGCTTGCTGGATTTTATCTGAGTGTATATGAACGGCGACATTTTGATGTATTTTAAGCCACCAGACTTTGGCAGTCTTTCATAAGGATAGGAAAAAGTATTTTTCTGACCCAAAGCAGAACCTGTCAAAATTTTTCAGATTTGTTTGAGTAATGTATTTCTACTTGTCAGTTCAGAAATTGCTGTATCATTTTGACTGAATTTTTCCACAAAGGTTTAGCCTCAGAATGGCATTAGTAGGGGAAACTGGTGTAAGTACTACCAAAGAGGAACCAACTGGAAAAAAAACCCAAAACAACAAAAAAACAAAACAAAAAAAAACCCCTGAAACAATAAAAAATTTTAAAAAACAACAAAAATTGAAAAAAAAAAATCTACCAAAAGCTCAAGCGAACAAACAAACACAGAACCGAACCAGAAAAAAAAATTCCAAAAACCCAAAACCACCAAGAAAAAAACAACCCAAAGCAAGAAAAAAATCAAACGAAGTGCCCCAGAAAGAAAAGATAAAAGCATATAATGGAAGAAGTAGGAGGAAGCTAGATAGTGGCAAGTTTTGAAACACCATTTAAGACTTGTTGTGAACTGAAAGTAAAGACCGATAACACGTCTTTAGAGCACAGCCAGAAAGGCAAAGGAAATTTTTGTTCTCCTCTATTTAGCACTTGTCAAGCTGCATCTGGAATACCATGATCAGTGCTAGGCCCTCTTTTATTGGAAGGAGTCTGTTAGACTGCCAGAGGGATGTTTAGGTAATGGAAAATGGCAGGTTGAGGGAGCAAGCTGGGCTTGGCTAGGTCAGGTTGTGCTGGCTGAACAGATCTGTGCTGTGAAGAAACACCACACTTTGGCTTGTTAGCAAGTGCCTTTTCTTAACAAAGATAGAGCAGGGTGTGGTGGCTTTTTTGTGGTGGTATCTACATAGTTTTGCAAATAACTATGACTTGAGAGAAAATTCTATGTGGTAAATTTTTCGGTATAAGAAGTCAACTTTTGAGCTAGGCATGCTTTTATTTTTTTTTTTTTGCTCATTTTGTTTTTGTTAGGAAGTACATGTCCTTTCCTGTCCACCTTTCAGTCAAGCCTTTGTTTCTGGCTCTCTATTAGTTGTAAATAACAAATCCTTTCCATCTGCAGTGGGTACTAGCTGAGAGGCCCAGCAAGGTGGCAAAAAGCTCTTGTGTGTACACTGTGTTCATAGACAGCTTGAGCTCAGGTGACAGAAGAAACACGTATGGAAAAGGGAATGGGCCTTTCTGGGGACTCTCTCATCTCTTAGGTTGTTTTCTGTGGTACATAGTGGATATGAGACCTCAGCCTCCATCTAATGGAACATCATTCCTGATGTGAACGTGCCACTGTGCTAGCTAGAGAACAGTATTTTTCAGTCTACTCTTTCTACTGTCTAGCGCCCTTTCTCTATTTCACTTGATTTTGCTTAGACCAATTTATTCCTTTTTTCCTACCAGTTTCCAGTGGCATCCTCTTCTGCCTTTTGTTGTATGTTTTCCCCTTAGTCTAACTGCTCCTCCACTCATGGCTCTGGGATGTGTACTGGCAGCTATGATGAAACGAGCAAGCTGTCAGAGTAGCTCTAGCAGAGACTTCTTTTGGAAAAACACTCCAAAGCAGATGCAGCTGTTGATGTGAACGGTAAGTAGAAAGCACATAAGACATCAGAGATAAGGGATCCCTGTTTTCTTTTCCTCCTCCCAGGCTGTCTCTTATATGCCTCAGTGGACAGGACCACTGGTTAACTCTCTCCTCTTGCATTTTTTGATGTTGTTGGGGCAGAAAATGTTTTATAGCTGCTGTCTGCTCCTATGCAATGCGCTTGCCCAAGGATGAGAGCACCACAGAGCGTCTCCATCCCCATAGCTTCTTGCTCCACGTGTAAAACATCTCCGTCTGACCTCATCTGAGCTAATAGCAACATATGCTATGCAGACTTTCCTAAAGGAAACTATCAGTGTCTTTTCCCTTGGCAGAGAATGTATTTTTGCTATTATTTATTATTATTATTATTATTATTATTATTATTATTATTATTATTATTAT
>JANRMJ010000066.1:37152918-37201073 GCA_025584955.1 Alethe diademata | reverse complement strand
TTATTATTATTATTATTATTATTATTATTATTATTATTATTATTATTATTATGTGAGGACACCCTATGCTATGTCACAGTACAGATACAAAGATACAGGATAAGAAAGGTGAGATAACCTGTAGGACTGCGAGTCAAGAGAAAAATTGTCACATGGAAACAAGAGGCTGTGAGGAAGCCCTGAGCATGGTTTGATTGATTCTGGAAGTGGCTGGGATGACAGGTTAGGACAGCTGTTTTTTCCTTCCTGTCTGATATTAGTGGTGCTGGAGGCAGGAAACACAGAGTACTGAATTGTGCACATGGTGCTGTCAGATTTTTCTCTTCTCCCCCGCCAGACTCCCATCACACACCAGAAATGCAGCTGGCTAGCTCCTGTTCTCTCCTTTCTACATTCCTACAGCTTCAGTGGAAATGCTAGACTAGGTATATCTGCTTATTTGCTTGTTCTGAAGGCGTCTGAGGAGATTCAAAGGTTTGATGTGGATGATGCTGTTCCATTCCAGTCACTGTGCAATACAGGGGAGGGATTTGGCAGTGCAGAAGATGCTGCTGCTGCTCTTGGGGCTCTGCACAGTTTGGAGCCTGCTGGAGCCTTGCCTGTTTAGCAGGTTTGATGGCTGCCTTGTTCACTGGTACAGGAAAGGCCTGCAGGTCACACTGTTGCTGCAGATTATGTGATCAGCTGATTGTCTGTATCATGTAAACCAAAACTCCCGTTGAATTCCTTTGGAACTAGACAAGGCATTTGGCCTGCAGCACTTGAGTGAATAAATGCATTGCACTATGGGGAACTCTGCAGCAAAGATTTAAGCTGTCTCTTTTAAAAGGTATTTTCTTCAGTAAAAAATTCAGCCCAGCACAATAGTGTAGAACAAAAGGCAAGGTTTTACAATACCCTAAAATTATTCCATTATTTCAAACAAATTCTATTTTTTATTTCCTCTGTCAGCTTAAATATGACTGGCCTGCTGAATGACTTCTTGAACACATGTATTTTGCACAGGCATATGTATCTATAAATGGAGGCTGCATTCCTTGTGGATTCTATATTGCTCACTGATAGTATTTGCTTACATCAGCATATAGCTGATGGTAAACATAAGGAAATCTTTCTGAGACCAGGAGTGTGTTGCTGTATTACTCTGAAGAGTGCTTCTGTTTGGTGCAAGGCCTACAATTTAGTAATATGAAATTGTATAACTTATAGAAGACTAGTAATGAATATATGGTACAATGTGTGTTGCCAGAAAACCCTTTGAGTTTTACAATGAAAGAAAAACTGAGAGGAGACTGGGGCAGGAGTGAGCTTTAAGAAGTAAATTTTATTTTGTGGGAGTCAGTCAAATCTAGAGAGAACTCAAATCTTTAGATAGTATACTGGCATTGGGAAGCATTTTTTAAAATTACCCTTTAATAGGAGTGGAACATCACCTCTGAAAACATTTCAGACTATTTTTGTCTGTAAATTCAGTTATTGTCTGGCTTCATGAGATCTAATGGAAGATTGTGGAAGTCAGGATAGAATCTTTCATGAAATGCCAAGTATTAAAAAGCCAAGTGACTCTGATTAGTGGTGACTCTGATGTTCCTTCATGGAGTTGGAATTTTGTAGCCTTGAGGAGTGTTGACAAAACAGTGATACCTCTTTTACAGCAGTTTTGGAGCAAGTAATTTCCACTTTTCATTCATGACAGTAAAGGGTATTATCTTGCTTTAGGAAGACTTTTGCTGCCACAGTTTCCCACCTGCAAAATTCAAACATAGGACTCTCTGAAAGAGATTTTGTGGAACTAAGTGAGCATTAGTTAAAGGTAGGAGTGTCAGCAGTCTGCACAGGGAACTTTTTCCTTTTAATGTGTTCACACTGGTTTCCTGAGTAAATTAATCTAATGCAGGCATATTTTGCTTGTTACATGTCTTGTTGAAAAGATTTGAAGCCAGCTGTATTTGTATGGGGTTGAAGTAGAAACCCAACATATAGGTATTCGGATAAAGAAGAGACCCAACAGTCCTAATAGAGAAGTTGTGGTCTTGACCCTAATAAAGCAGTTGAGGAGCAGAAGCCACACGTAGTCAGCATTTAAAAATCTCCAGCCATGGCAAAAGCATTGACTGGGGCTTTTACTTTTTACACATAAGGAAATTCAGGGATAAAGCACACACTCATAGGAACCTTGGCTTTGTTAGTACCAGTACTGCTGCCTGCCAGGAGGTGTGTTTTTATGTCCCTTCTGTTACCACTTGTGATGGTAGTACCATTGACAACTTCAGGAAAAGGGATCACAGTTGTTCTTGTGTTATTCTTACTTCTCTCTCACTTAATGTTTCTTTATGCTTACTTCTCTCTCACTTAATGTTTCTTTATGCTATAGTTTGTGCTAGTGCTGTTCACCCAAACCCCACATTTACAGCTTCATTCTGACTGCTTTTACCTGCTGGAAATGCCATGGGAACAGTTTCTCTTTTTCAAGGACTGTAGTTGATGGATTAAAAATTTTCATTGCATAGGAAAGAGACGGCAACAGAAAGGGCAACTGCAAGCAGAGATGAGGAATTTCTAAACCCAGCATCTTACTCTAAAATGCAGAGAAGTAGTGCAAGGGTCTGTGAGTCAGCTGTCTAGAGAAAACAAAAGACTTGGCTTTTCTGAATGTTGTCGCAGAGCTGTGGGCAATTTCCATGGTTTCTTCTTCTTTAAAATGTTACTTTAAAAATCAGCATCCAGATTATATGAAGGAAACTGACATTGTAGTGTCACACTTCATTTTGTCATATGGTGCAGAAGGAAAAATGGAACTGAAAAGCAAGATCTCTCTTCCACCCCTCTGTTTTCCCCCAGCAGTTATAGCATGCCATGGCATTGGTGTGGGAGGCCATGACCCCCTTGCCCTGCCTGAGGAAAGAGAGAACAGCAAATACACCCTGCTGGAATCTTCTGCTTCGGGTGCTGGCACCAGAACAGACAGTGGGGCACCTGCTTCTGCTTCATGTCTGCTCGGGGGAATAAAATGCACAGAAAGCAAGAGGATGTGAGGAACTAAGGCAGCTGCTGCTGGGCAGTCTTAAGTGATGCTTCTGGAAGTGTCTGAGCTCCATGCAGAGCAGAAGTAGGCCTGGAATTACTACAGAATTGTTTGTCTTTTGAATCCATCACTGCTGCAAAGACACAGCTGCATCAGCTGCAGAAAAGTTGTCATCTTCCTTTCAGGTATAGATTGACCTCAGTACCTGTGTTGTTTATTGATAGTGCATTGCTTGCCATAAGTGTTCCACTCAGGGTTACCCTATCACAGCTACAGTTACAAGTGATTGTGCACAAGTAGATCAGAGACTGCTTTTATGTACTTGTTCACATTGGACTTGAACATATGTCTGTCTTTACCCTGTATTGCTGTGGCTCCAGGTCATTTATGTACAAACACGACAGATGTTTTGATGTGGATGGGCAAATGCCTGCAGAATAACTGTTTGGTTCACCTGAACCTTGCAGATCTGTGGTTTGGACTGAGATTCTCACAGATGCTGCAAACTCTGCAATCAGAAGAGGACGCACAGTGATCCTGAAGATCTCTGCAAGGCTGTTGATGCACTTCTGGAGCATCTGTACTGATAAACCATGTACATCTCTGCTGGATGAAGATCAAGGTAGGAATGTTATTTTATTAACTTGTTACACAAAACCTATGCTGATCCTAATGGCATTTTCTAACCCTTTTCCTAGGGTTTCTTTTTTGACAAATTATCCTCTACTGAAAAGGAGAAAATGTCTTTTTCCATGGCATGCTGCTACAACTTCTCTTTCTCTTTTCTCCCTGCAGGTATCTCTTAGTCAAAGGATAGTTTTCTTCAACCAACCTCCTCTGAGACAACCCTTGGTAAAATAGTGCTGCTGGGTTTTGACCTTTCCTCTACTACCTAGAAACATAGTTCAGATTTGAGCTGTGGAATGGGTCTTGAAAGAGTGCAGGAGAACAGAGTGGGTTATGGGAGACTCCAAATTTGTAAGAAAGAGGTGAAGATCTTAACACTATTTGTTTGGGCAAAGAGTGGATCAGAGGATAATTAAGCTTCTGAGAAGTTGTTCACTTATCACCTTGGTGAGATCAGAGGGAAACATAGATAAATTAATTCATTACTGGTTAATGAATTAATGAGAACAGATAACTTTCTGTACATGCTTAGAGAGGCAGTTTCAGGGCTAATTGTGGCTAACTCAGTATGTGGCATTAGCAATAAAACATGAAATAGTGGCTTAAGAAATGTCCCTGAGAAAATGGTTTTATATCCAGACCTTATTCCGTGTCATGTTTCTGGCACTGGCACAGGACTTACGGAAACTGGCTATGGAAGCAAGCCCAGCTTTAAATAATTAAATTGCATAGTAGAATCTCCTTGATCAGGATACTTGGTACCCTTGTAATCAGGATGCTAGACGATTTAAAACTGGGCATGGATCCACGGGAGCAGAGAAGTGTCTGTGACAAACATGCCAATACTCTATGCCATCATGCACTCATTGCCAATGGTAAGTAATGTAGAACATCTTTCAAGGTGGATTGATCAAGGGAAAAAAATTAGCTATATTTGGGAATATTCCATTTCTGTCACATGCCAGAAAGGCAAATTTTCTGTCATGTTAGTTTTTATTTAGAAAAAATATCAAATGTCTACACTGAATGAAATAATTCTCTTCAGGAAAAGCTGGGTTTGTTTTTTTTGCTTTTTTTTTTTTTTTTTTTTTTTTAGAAGAGAAAATATTAAAGTTACTGGCAATTTATTTTAACACCTTATGACATTATGAGCAGGCACCTCCTGGAGACTTCCCCCTCTGTGCTTGGCGTAGGAGGAACAGAATTTTACAAACCACTGCAAGACTGAATACACAGAAAAGTGAACTATACCACAGATAGCTCATAATGGCTGAAGAGCTGTCTAGGTGATTGGAGGGATGAAATCTAAAGGTCTAAAAGACCTCTCCTATGAGGAAGGCTAAGAGAACATTCAGCATAGAGAATGTAAGGCTTCAAAGTGACCTAATTACAGCCTCCCAGTACTGAAGGCAGCCTACCAGAAAGCTGGAGAGTATGAATTTACAAGAGCATGTAGTGGTAGGACAAGAAGGAATGGCCAAGGTTGGATGAGGCTTTGAGCAATCTGGCCTAGTGGAAGGTGGCCCAGCCCCAGACAGGGCAATTAAACCAGATTATCTTTGAGATTCCTTCTAAACCAAGCCATTCTGTGATTCTTTGAAGATATTCAGGGTGCTTACACATGACATGTGAATGAGTCTGAAGGAACTGTAGCCTGGAGAAGAGAGGACTAAGGGAGGTCTTGTTGCTGTCTACAACAAGATACAGATAAGAGGAAGTGAGAGTAATGGAGGTACCCACTGGATGGACAAGAGTCAGTGTGCATCAGCTGGAGCATGGGAATGTCTCACTGGGTGCTATGAAAAACTTTTTTTGTGGTGGAATTGATCAAACACCAGTTGCCAGAAGATGTGAGGAAAGCTATTACTGGAGGTATTCATGATCCTGGGCAAGGCCCTGAGCAGTATGATCTTTGAACAGCAGTTTAGCTTTGAACTAGGTATTAGACTAAGTAGCCCCTGGATGTCCCTCTCAGTCGAAATTATTTTTTGAGACTGTCTTTTAGAGCTATTTGGGATTTAACACAGTATTTGCTTAATGACTTTGCTCTCAGTCATACACAACTTTCAATATGTGTCAATCTGCAATGTCAGTCTAGAATTCTGCCAGTTGTTTCTTCTTGGTGAAGACTACTGTATTCACTACTGGCCAGAAATGTCATTGATGACAGAATACTGGCAGAAATGTCCCTGATGGTGAGGGTATTTCAGGTTCTTGTTAATACATCCCTTAGGGCAGATTAGAGTGAAACAACTCTGAATGATCAGTGTTTATAAATATACAGATATGTAGGATTTATTTTAGAACAATTTAGTAGCAATGGAAAGCTGGTGTGTAGCTGTTTTGGTTAAGATTATCCACAGAAATATAGCAATATAAAAGCATAAAAATAGCACTCAAGAAAATGTAAAAGGGGAAGGAAAGAAGGGATAATAGCAGGAAGATATCACCAATAGCAACGAGATTTGATTGTTGCCATTTAGTTGTCTATTGGTCAAAGTAATGGTCAAAGTCTTGATGTATTGGGGTTAGGGGAAAGCCCACAAAACACAAAGCTCTGTGGGTCAAGATAGTTTAGGTTTACATGGGAACCTCCTCTGTCTTGTGAGGATCAAAGGTTTCCCCACCACTAATCCAAAAACTTTCCTCCTCCCTTTCAATTGTGGGGTGTGGTGCAAACCTGGCCCAGCAAATGGCTGACTGTTTTGAGTCATTTATCATTAAAATTCCAGTCTTTCTCAGAAGGCAATGACCTAATAGAAAACTGGGAAAGCTCAGCAGACATCCTGCCCAGCTAGATGTAGGCTATATTCTATTTATTCTATTCAGAGCAAGGTATGACTGAATGTGACAAGTGAGGATCAGGGACAGATGAGAGCCTGGGCTATGTCAAGAGGACTGCTCTTGTACTTGAGGTTAACTCTGATCTGTGTGAGTGGTGCTAAGCTTGAGCTAATACACCTTTCCCTTGAATCAAGGTATTTTTTCTTGGAGTTCCTCTTGTAGATGTTAAAGTTGCATTGTCTTGGTTGCCTCAGATCACAGCACAAATGCTTTGAGTGACCTTGTGTGGCTGTTTTAAATGCTGTAGTCTCGAAGCATTCCCTAGACTTTAAGACAGTATTTTTAGAAACATTTTTAAACTTCCCATTGCAGTGATGATCAGTTTGAGGTGATCTAGAAACAATAAATGGCAAGAGGAAAGAATAATGACTCTGATATATAAAGAAAGCCTAGAGGGATAAATCAATGTCACACAAGAAGTTGACAGAAGTGCTGAACACGGCATCTAGCCTTGAGTCCATGCCCTGGACTCCAGCTGTTCTGTGGAAGAGAATAAAGCTCAAAATTTGGAGTTACAATAGCACCACAAATATCAATATTGCAGTTCCCACTAACATACTAGTGCAGCAAAAGACTGAATACTTAAGTTTTTTTACTGGATATTACTGATTATTTCATCAATATTTTAACGTACAGAGAGCAGGTGTTGGGTTGTTTGGGTTTTTGTTCCTGTATGATGCATGAACTTCAAAAACTTTCTGATGCTTTATTTGTGTTGCTGTTGTTAAATAATTTCTTTCTTTATTTTGCATCTGGTGGGATATGTTTACTGGCGCATGATTTTTGCTAGCTGCCATCAAAGAAACCCAGCAACAGAGCCTCAGATTCTAGCCCAGCTTCAGTTCAGAGTAGATAAATTTGGTATAACTTTTCTCATCTATGTATGATCTCTAAGGAACCTCGTGCTGGCTAGGGGCTGCCAAGCTGCTATGTTATTAAGCCCTTCACACACGTTTCTGGGCTTTTTCTGAGTCTATAGAAGTGCTTCTCCATCAAAATATGAACTCTGTAGTAGCTGCTGTAGCATAGAGAGTATGAAAACGAACCTTGCAATTCCTTGAGGAGCAAAAGATTCTCAGCAGGACAGGCTTTGTTATGCAGATTTTAAAATGACATTCAGATTAGAAGAGTAAATGTGATGGTTTCCCTCTTGGGAATGAACACCTTCCTTCTGTTCATTTTTCTCTTTCATCTTCTTGCTATTTTTCTTTCCTAACTGCAAGTTTGGATAAAGATTGGCCAAGTACATGGAACTTATGTCCCTGCTCTGCAAGTATGGGTTCACTGTAGAAACTTGACCTCTGATTCTTAAACCCCAAAATTAATATTATAGATTTATTTCTTTCTCCAATTGTCTTATAATTTTAGGGCCTTTCTAATTAATGGAAAAGATCATGAAAAAACAACCTCAAATAAAAGAGGAACATTGTTCTTTTCACTACCCTGGACTGCTTTTTACATATGACTTGCTGAAAATAGCATGATTTTCAGGGTGTGGAAACAGAGACCTTGTTGACTGTTAACTGCATTCAATTCCTGCAGATTAGCAAAATTATGAGGACTTCAGGTAAGCAAAGAGGGAAGTCATGTAAGACATTTAATGGGGGCATGTGCCCAAACAGGATGGAGGCCTCAGATAGCAATTTCCTTTGTTGGAGTGCATTGTGCTTTCCTGCCTGTGACTTCCAGATCATAGGACTTCCTTTTGTAAACTGGTAGAGTATGAATTGTATATAGCTTTTATTATGTAGCCTTATTTGGGTCTTTCCCACTTCTATTCTAACCTTGAGTGATCTGTCTGTTTTTCTGGCTAAGAGCTAAATGAAAATCAAGTTCTTGCTTGTGGCTGCAGCCAGGAGTGTCAACTTGTTGGATCTGGCAGCATGATTTTATAAACCATAAAAAGGGAGAGAAAAAAATCCAATAATCTGTGAAGAATATTTTTAACAGAACCGGGTTTGAGAAGGATTTAAATTATTAATTCTTATCTAAAGGAATGTTCATTAAAATCAAATGGTAATGCTACCTAAGAAATGGTGTGTTTACATTTTTTATTGTCCTTGGGTTTTTTTGGATGAGGAACTACAGTGTCAAGTTCTTTTGATCATTCAGGGAGAAAATTATCTTTACAATTAAATTAATTGAAGAGGTAAATTGAAGGTTACTTTGCTGCTGGCAATTAGAAAGGCAAATATCTTGACACTTCTGCTTAGTTGCAAATATTTTATATTCCATAATTCCTGTGACTATCAGATTTTTAAAATGCTTTCTGTTATTTTGTTTGCTTGGGCAGAATGTGGTAATTTGAGATAGACACTGACTTGTAAGGGGACAGCTGCAACAAAACATGTTAATATTTCATCGCTTCCTCCTCTCTTGAAAAGGAGGAGAGGGTTGCCTAATTGTGAATGTTACTGAAATAAAAAGCTCTGTATGTGCTACTCTGAGATTCTGTTTTGTTTTAAAGTGAAGACAGAAACTTGATGTTGCAAAATCATCAGTGAGGGACTCTGTCCTGAAATAACACTGGATTGGAATCTTTTGGTTATGATACTACATCACAATACAATCCAGAAGCTGAGGAAGAAAGGGCTGAAATTTTTGGAAATTACCCAGGAGAAGGAATATTTCCCATGGCTTTCAGGGGCCATAAAAGGAAATTTCCTCAGGGTCCTAGGAGAATTGTAATCTATGTGCATTTGTTGTCCAGAGCATGCTCCTTTATGTGCCATCAGTTTAGTAGTATATTAGCACATGACTCAGCTATTAGATTTGTTCTTTCAGAAAAAGACATGGAAAGGCTAATGAAATTTTTTTTCTGGTCCCCTGTTTCTGATGATCCTACACTGCTTTTTGTAGCTGCTGAAGCCCTCTCAGTACTGGCCTGAAGGTAATTCACCTTTTCTGGCAATAATGATAGAGTATGTACAGACATGTTTGGTTTTTTTTTCCAATTCTTTTATTTATTTATTTTGCTTTCTGCATCTGAAGAATGAGGTTGTTAATTGCTACAAGGATTGCATTTTTAATTTTAAAGACAGGTATGTGATGATTTCTACTGAATAAAAGGAAAAATCACGTAGGAACAAAATCCCTACATAAAAATAATTTAAAATTCCCCTAACCAAAACAACAAAAAAACCCAAAACCCTGGAGTTTTGTCTTGGTATCATAGTTTAATCCTGACATGCAAGGGATTTTACCTACAGCAGGAGTACAGTTCTATCTTCTGTGGCCAAATAAGCTTTAGGCTGCTGTCCACCTAAGCAGGTTGGCAGGCATTGCTGTCAAGAAATGGCCATTTATATGTTGCACAGAAGGAAGTGGGTGTTGCTACTGCCTGACTTCTATTTTGACAATTTATATGATGATAGCATTCTCACAATGACCCTCTCATTTTTTTAGGTTTTCTGGATCCACTAGTGGTGCAGAGCCTCTATTTCCTAGTTCTATTTCCATTGTGTTCACAGAAACTTGTTCTATTTTTAATTCCTCTTTCCATACATCCCACATTTCTGATCAGAATAAAATCAGTGAATAATGAACAATTAATTTTTCGTATATTCAAAATCTAATTTTTAAAGAGACATGGTAGATAATTCACATTTTGTGATGTTAAACCAAACAGAATATTTTTATTTCTGACTATTATATTTTTCCTTAATTTTTGGTTGTTCTTAATTTCTTGGAGTAAGACCTAATGTTAATGTTTATCTCCCAGTCATACAACTAAAGCAGAGACATGCATGGCCATTGAATATTTTAAATTTAATGCTCTTTGGAGATTGTTTTAGTAACTTTTATTATAAGGAAGATTTGGCAGTTTGAGAGGCTTAGGCATGACAATATATATTTAAAAAATTGCTCTAACATAAGGATTAAAGTTTGGATACCATTCCCACTTTGTGATAGCCCGTTCTTTTGTTTGTCTAGACACAGAAGAGCTGCTGATGCTATTTAACATCTTAATTTGTTCCAGCCTGACAACTATGACTTCAGATTTCACAGTGAAAGCATAACTCATGAACAACGAATCGATATTTCTGTGCTCACGGGTGAGTAAAAATGGGTTTCGTATCAGCAAGCAGATCAAATTCATGCTTACATCTGTAGTTTTGTTGCTACCAGCACTGCAGTTTTAATTGGTGTTGAGATCCACAGTGAATGGCTCTTGGTCCTTCATATACACTTGCATGCAGGAAGTTACCAGTGTTTCTTGTTCACAGAAGGTAACTGATTCAGAAATCTCTCTGTTTTGGAGATAATTTTATTCAAAAATGCATATATAGTGGTTTTTGATGGGCTTTTGTTTGGTTGGGCTTGGGGGATGTGTGGGGGGTGTGTGTTCTCTTTTTTCTTTTTTTTTTTTTAATTCCCCAGCTATTACGTAAAATACGTGAGGGTAGCAAGCCAGCACCATCACAGAAAATATAAGAAGGTGATTGATATATAATTTTTCACTGTACAGAAAAAAACACTTTTGAAGATGTTAGTTCTTGCTTGTAATTTTTTTAAGATAGTGTTGCCAGTGAATATGACTACCTCCATCTTTCATTTTTCTCTAATAGCAGCATAGTGGAGCTCCTACTGTGTATTTCATATCAATTTCTCTTAATTTTTTTAAAAAATAATGAAAGTGAAGATTTGCGTTCCCCTCCTCTCTAGATTAGTTTTTAGATTTCTTAATGTTTCATATTCTGAAATTAAATGGGGACTCACATGTTCCATGATTTTTTGGGAGTTAAATTCTCTGACAAAAGGCTATATTTTCAATTTGTTGAGCAACTGCCTATTCGCTTGGGCGAAAGGTAGCAATACAAAAATAACACAAAGTTGTCAGAAGAGAGTCCATATATACAATATTTGGGCATTCATTATATTACATATACTAAAGCATAATTGTTTTCATTTGAATTTGCCATATGTTTATGCTGCAGATCTCAGGAGGGAAGAGCCCATGTTTCTGCATCTACAGCAAATGCATCTCTGTAAATCCAGGTGAAGGCTGGATGGTCAGCCAGGCACTTTGCTCTTCTACCTTTGTATTATGTGGCCTGGTAAAAGTCATCTAGGAGGACTGCCAAATCTGGAAAAAAAATAGTCTGTCTCTGAAAAAAATCAGTGAATCAGGATTACCAAACGGCATGACTATTTAAAAAAAAAAAAAAGCAGAGGAGAGGGAAATTGTTTAAGTCATCTGAGGAGAATCTTGTTGGAAGCGCTCAAGGTTTCCTCAGTGATTACAGTGATTACAAGACTCGCTTCATATTCTTCTAGGGCATATAAATAAAATTTTGGTTTATTTATGATCTCTTGGTTCCAACAAGTGGTTCCTCAAGAACAACATAAAATATCTCTGGAGTAATGATAGGTAGAAAACAGCGTGTGGTGGATACAAAAAATAAAAAAGTTAAGGTACTCTGGGTAAGCTAAATCTTAAGTTTGTTTTCCATAAAATTGGCTGTTGAATGCTACTTATTATCTAAATAGATTGTCTGAGTACTAGCAACTTAGGTACAGTGCTGTTGTAGCAAATTCTGGTTTTCAATGAAAGATAAGATTGTAAGCCGTATAGGGGACTTAAAAATGTACCTTATTTGAGCTGTCAGCATCCTTTGAGATGAAAGTAATTTCAGACAGCTAAATGCCTTTATATATGTGAAGACTGTTACATTTTGGCCCAAGAGAAAATAACACTGGTAACTAAAACAGGTTTTTCTGTGTATTTGTTGCTTAATGTTGCTATAGGGCTCAATCTTGTCAGTCTTTAAATATATTTATATTCTGATTTTTTTCTCTCTTATTTCTCTTTCCTCCTTTGACCTAGTTTTCATAACTGCCCTTCCCACCAAGAGAATCCTTCTACCTGCTTCAGCACAGTGATGAAAGTCATGTTAAGGTACTCCTGACATCTGTCCCTAGTGGCTAAGCACCAAACTCAATTGCACACACACTTGATCATGTGTGATAAGATGCTGTGCCTTTTCTTCAACTCCAGCCTCAGGTTTGATTAAGGTCAAAGTTAAATTTAGTAGAATACTGTGAAGAGGGAAATATATTTACAAAGATTCTGTCTTGCAGTAAAATATGTTAAACATGATAAAATATATATGTGATGAATCTTGGTTATTTTCCCAGGGAAATATAAAGTAAATTGACCCTCATTACTCTTGAGGGCTTGTGTAAATTCCTGTTGCCAGGTCTTGGCTGCAGGGAGCTCTGGCTTCATCATCTTGTCTGATATATAGGACAAATTCTGTGGTAGTGATGGAAACATATAATAACATTAGCTAGCAAAAAAATTCTCCCTCTCCTTTTCTCAGATTTCTGTTCTTAATCATAGCTCTTATCACACCAGTGATGTGTCTGTGTGGATAATAATGTTGCAGTGCCAGAATTAACTGTACACAGAAAGAGCAGGCTCAGTACTGCAGATAATTCAAGAAAATAAGTCCAAATACTGGCTAGTTTCTTTCCAGTTGTCACATATGCAATTTCTAGTGAAGAAATCAGTACCATATTCAAGACTCTGAATGTCTTCACTGTTCAAAGGAGAGACAGGTTTGCATCTTATGTGTGGCTTTGGTTATACAATCTTGACTGAGTTACTTTTGATTCAGTCTTCTTAAAAAAATAAAAATACAGAGGAGATGTTTTCAACTCTGAGACTAAATATGTGCCTTCACGAAATTATAGAGACTCGACATATTTATAAAATTTTTTTTGTAGGTAAGCACTAATAAAGAGTACAGGGAAAGATATATATTCTAAAGAGTGTCTGAACTATGCATGTTTACTTTGATGAAGGGTCTGATATCCCTGGAAGAACAGTGAACTAGAAACTGAATGTGTCCACAAACTATTAAGAAAACTCCATTCAACCAAGAAAGTATTTCAGCCATGCAGTGTATTAATGCCTTCCATGACTACTTTACAGTTAGGGGAGAGGGTGCTTGACATGTTAAAAAAGGTTTGGCTTTCTCATCTGAATTTTCCATTACACTAGATAAAAAGTTGACAGATCAATTTTATTTAAGGAATAAGTTTTACAGTGCTTCATTGAAAATTACTATGAAAAAAATTTCTTAGACAAGAGTACTGTATATTGTGAAAAATTCTGAATGTACTGCAGACGACAAAGACTTCACTGGTTTATGCCATTCTGTAGCAATTGCATGAGTATATTGGGTTATTGCTGTCACATTTAAAGCAAGAAAATAGCTATCTGGAACCAATGAGAAAAAACTTATTTTGTTTCTTATCGGGTTGCTGTTTTTCTATCTTTGATTAAAGATAATTGAAGATGCAGTACTTGAAAGGCTGGATGAGAAGTTTTGTTTCTAAAACACATCCTTGTACACATTTGTCTTCAACAACTTAAAATTCTTGGCTCAGCCTTCTGGTGGTATGATTGCCTCTTGACCTCATCAGGTGCAGAAAGCCAAAATGACACTAAGCTGCCCCTTCACCCTAGTGATTATGTCAGATTGCTGCAAGTTAAGAGTACCAAATCTCTCCTTTGTATATCAGTTTGCCAGCTTTGTTGTTATTCCTATATTGTCCCTATCTATTTTTGAAAAACCATGTCCAGGAATTCCATCCAAACACAGTGATCTTGTAATTCTGTAAAGTGTGAGGTATATAAGAAATGGGTTTTAGTGGAAATGCTAAAAGATATGTAATGTCCTCTAAGTGCTTGAAGAAACCAGAGCAGAAATGTACTTGTTAAGACTCTGAAGAAGCAATAGGAAGACACCAGCAATATCATTTCTGGATAAAGGAAAATATTCTATGCAATTCTGTTTTGATGTTAGATGAAATCACTTGATAAAGATTAAATACAAATGAACTGACTTGCATTAGGACCTACAAGACTTCCTGAGCTGTATGGTTTTGTGGTATTGGTAAGCAACTGAAAAATTCATTTTATGCTTATATGCTGTAGCAAAATCATTGATTGAATTGCTACAAAAAGGTAAAAAACTGGGTCACAGAAATGCCAAACAGCATGTGGTGCAGCTACACAAAGGTTTGTGAATCCGGATATTGTTTTATCTGTGACCTTGTCTTGTGGTTCCTTCCTCATGGGAGCAGGAGCTGTGATCTCACACTGATTGCCAGATGGCAGCAGGAAGCCCAGAGCACATGTACTGACAAACAGTGGGGAAAAGACAGCTGCACAGAGTGACTGCACACTGCCAGCAAAGAGGCACTGAGCTGGAGCCCAGAGAGGGCATTGAGATACCTGCCAAGCCTAAAAACCCAGGTGGGAGCAAGGGGCCGCACTTCTTATCCAAATGGCACTAAAAAAAAATAGACAAGTTTTAAAATGCGCACAAAACCAGGACAAGGAGCTGTGGACTTGCTGTGCTCCTTAATGTTCTCTGTAATAGAAAATTTCCAAATAGCTAAATATGGAAGTTATATGATTTTGTATCCACATGCGTAGGGCTACATTTTCTGATGGTTAAACGAGTCCCAGAGAGCGGCAGGGCTCGTTTGTGAAGTACTGAATAAAGCCCTAACAATCTTCTGTCTGTGAAGTGAAAGTCACTTTCTTAACAGTCTTTGGTCAGACAGTAACTTTGTCCTATCAACTGATACTTCTGACAGGTGACTATTGGTTTATTATATCAGGGATTTCAGGAAGATAATGCTTGTCAAGGTCAAAACAGGCCTGGCAAAAATAGAAAAATGTGCCTATTTCTCCTAATAGGGTAACTTGCAGTCATCAATTCATATTGATGTAGCCTTATTCTTTTTTTGTGGGCCTTGTCTTGCTTCTCCATAAATATACAGAGAAAATGAAAGAACCAGGGAGGTCGAAGGGAAAGTTTTCAGCCATTGTGCACCCTATTCTGTGTTTCCATTTGGTTATCCACATATTATTCTGATGTCTTGAATCCTCGTTGCAGTTGTATGTGTTATTCTCCTGTTGCTCCTGCCTCCAGGAACATCCAGACGACATGCTGTCATGTGCAAGACTATTTCTCTTATTGCATGTTTTGGTACTCTGTTATTTTTTTGCAGACAGCAGCTCCCAGAGTATCTAATTGGCTTCTACTAACATAAAGGATGTGTCTTTCCTGGAATTTCTCAGGTATTTCTATTTGGTTCTGTAAATGTCACCAAGTTTGATCAAGCAGAAAGAAGCATGTGACACTGAAGTGGTATTGCTGTCGTCTGGAGGGAAGACTTCGTTCCCTGGAAGATGTGGTGCATGAAGATATTACAAGATTTTCTAAATCTGCTGGTGCTTGACACCTGCAGTCTGCCTGGAAACAAACCTTTAATTCTATTAGAGAAAAGAGACTTCTTTTCACTTCATAACTTTTAAAAATGTGAGTTTTATTCTATTGGAAAAATATCACACTGATTCCATTATACCCTCCATGTAGCTAGAGAGGAAGCCTGGGATAGGACAGAGAAGGGAAAATGCAGCCATCCCAGAGCTTCCAGAAAAAGTGATTTGGGAATGCTTTGGGGAGGTCATTTGCCCTCTGGAAAAATTTTCCAGTTTTGCTCAGGTGCTTTACCTAGTCTACAGTTGTCCATTTCCCCTTGTCTTTTACTTTTGGGGCTGATCTGCAGGTTGCAACCCCAGAAATTTACTTGCTTGGTAAAATACATATCCCTGCTGCATTTGCTGCCATAAGGGCTGTATGGCCAGCACTGCACAGCTGGGAGAGCACACCAATAATTGCCCATCCACGGCCAAGGAGACAGTCATCAGAAAAACTGCTGACTGCCTGAAGCTTTCTCTTTGTCCATTTGTAAGATCCTCTGATGACAGAAGAAGCAGAGAAGGAACTTCCACTGCTTTTGTCCCCATCCACTTGATCTCAGCCTAAAGCTTTGTGTTATCCTAAATACAGATTCAGGCTGGATTTCAACTCATTGCCTGAGAGAAAAGAAATTGTTTCATTCTAGTACAAATTTTTTGAGCCTTTTCTTTTGTTTTCCTTTTCTTCTGACTTAGGCAGCCAATACAATTTGAGATAAAAAATTAAGAATTGATTTTGCCAAGATTTTGCACATTTCTTTAAAAGTGAAGACTAATCCGACCTAGATATGTGAAGAGAACCAGACTCCTTTTATGCTTGTAGAATTTGTAGGCACAGTCTTCATTGGTAAAAAACTAGGTGCATGGAAACTTTTTGTCCACCAGCAGTCTAAACCCAGTCCTTACATTGCATATCAGGATGGATTATTTTAATCAGGAGTTATACAATCATATTCTGCCTGTAATTTACTCTTCATGGCACATGTGTAACCTCCACAGACTTAGCTACATTTCTTCAAGTGTGACCAATGGAAATTTTCACAGAATGCTGTTGTTCCAAAGGACAGACCATGCCTAACTTTTCTGTTATCTTATCTGATTCTGCAGGATTAGCCAGATAGGGCTTTGCCCCTAGGGCAGGCTTACATGACAAGGTATACATCTGGCAGGGTTTTGATGAGGAAAGCAATTTTATTTTGTGTTGGTCATTTACTTATGTTCCTAATAGTAGTTTAAATTGTTCAAATTTTTTCAGATTTGAAGCTTAGGTGTTTGGAAGTTGTTTTCCAGCACTGAAAAACTGTACCAGTACAGTATGATCTTGTCAAAGAAGAGATAACAAGCCTCTTTGCTAGCTGATTGAAACAGGGAGAAGCTGCAGGAGTCTCTTCAAGAATTCTTGCTGTTCTTTTCAGTGTTGCTTTGCCCAGAAGATCAGCAAAAAGTAGCTTTTGTCCAAATTAAATAATTACAGCTCTCAAACTTCTCATGTCCTTTAATAAGACCGCTCATGTTTTTCCCTTATAAGCTGGAAAGAAGAAACTGGTGGTGTTGCGGGAAGCAGGGTCAAAGTGGGAGCAGTTGTGATCCCCTATTGCCCATTATCCTGTCAGGATGTTGAAGGAGAAAAGGAGACATGGTGTTTCAAAAGTGAGCAACTAATGAAACACTCATGGCTCCCTTGGCTCTCAGGAGTGGGAGTCCAGTGTTGGGGTAAAGAGACTTTTGCAAAGAGTTCAGTACTTGCAGAGCACCCAGGGTTAATTTAAGTGTTGGGTAAAAAAGACTGCTGGCTAAAATTATTTATTTTTTTCTTTTAAATAAGTAGTGGAAAAGCTAATGTAAACTAAAAGAATTAATCCTCTACAAAACCCACTTCAACAGTACTTTTGCATGATTGCTCATTTGTTAGTAAATTAATGTTAAAACTGACATAACTGTATTCAGTTACAGAGCCTGGGCTTCTATTTTGCATAGTTTTTTCTTTTTTGTTTTTGTGTCTGTTTGTTTGCCTAATTATATCTAGTTGGATTTGTTGGTGGGGGTTTTTTTTTGTTTTCGTTTTTGAGATGTTTTGGGGGATTTTGGTTGTTTTTTTTTTAGGAAGAGAAAATCCTTCTCTCAGACTATTTTTTTTAATTCTTTTCGTCTCCCTCCAAATCCTCCCCCTTCATTTATACGTCTCCTTCCACAAGAAGATAAATAACTTATCTCCAGCTTTCAAACACAGACATTTTTTTTGACCAAATTAGAGGAAGCATTTTTACAATCATCAACAACAAATCGGATAGCAAAATTCCCTGTTCCTGAATTGCATACCCCAAATGTCCAAGGTCATCTGGTATAAGTTAACACCCTCCTTCTAAGAAGAAGAAAGTGCTACTTCCTGCTCAGTGTCTCTTCTTTATTGCTCCTAGCTACAAGGACACGTGTGACAACCCGTATCTCCTCATGAAGATGAGACACTTTATCTCAGAAGCCACCAGAAACCCAACAAATTATACTGTGTAATACCCAAAGTTATCTGGGTTGCACAATGAACCAGTAATCCCAAACTGCCCTTTCTTGATTTCAGTGCGTTACCAGTGCAGAAGGCCCCACTTTTTCTCACCAATTCAAGTGTTCTCTGGAGTGTACCACCTGTAAAAAATGTAATTCTCAAACTGAAAGGGGAGGTTCAAACACCAGTTTTGTCCCAGAGTTTCATTTCCTTCTTTAGGACAGACTTCTGAGACACAGGTGACTTGGCTAAGAACAGCAGTTGGAACAGAGGGTGTTGACACCTTTTTGCCAAGATATGCTCCCTGATTCTTCTCTTCATCCTTAAAGCACTGAATGCAAATGAATTTCTAGCAAATTAATTTTTATTCCTCACTGCAACAACTTTGTACAATCCTTACTGAAGATGCATAGGCAGAGACTGTTCTTTGGTTTAGTTGCTCTTACTTTGTGTCATGCCCATTTGGAATATGGTTTTGGAAGGAGAAGAAAGAACAATAATCTCTGTCATAGGAAAAGTGGAGAGGACAAGACTGAATGAATTTCAGAACAACACCTCTCCCCACTCACTGCTTTTTCTAGTCAGGGGTCACCATGGCACAAATACAAGGCTGATGTTGGCTGATGTCTGTCTGGAAAGAGATGGGTGACTGGGAAATGGTTTCTTAGATTTCATTCGGATCTCTGCTGCCTTCAGCATCCTGTTAGAGGTGAGTCTCAATGAGAGAGAAAAGCAACACTTCTTTTATAGCTATGTTAATTGAACTATGGGGATTGTTAGTTGATTGTAGTTTTTTCAAATTTTTTTAGGGGGAAGGGGTTTAGGATGAGAGTTCTTTAGTTTTTGGTTTTTTTTCCCCCAGGTTTTCAAGATATGTAGGAACTACTTCAAGTAAGTAAAGGGCAAGACCTCCAGACATCCACTTTAGGGCAAGGAGGGTGGTTTTCTCCAGACCTATTTTGAGAAGCGAAAGGAAGTGGAGTGAAAGCTGTGACTCATTAAGTTAATACAACCCAGGAGTTATCAGAAAATTCACTTTTCATTGGGTCTTCTGAAACTAGTGTGTCCCTTGCTGAAAAATTAATCAGTAGCTCTGTGTTAGTACAAATGAAAGCCTGTTGAAAAATCCTTCCAGATATTTACAGAGTTTGTATTCCATCTTCTTCCCAGTTTAAAGCAATTAAAGGAATTTAGATCTGTATGAAGTTAATGCATACTGAGAAGGGTTTCTCATATTCTTAATATTATTTATTAAATATTGATTTTAAAAATTCTTATGGGACATAAAAGGTAATGATATTTCATCTTAGAAGAGTTTGGATATTATGACACTGCAGTAGGTTTAAGCACATAACCGAGAGATCAATTATTACCAGATTCTACCAGTGTCTGAGAAAATGAAATTGATTGGCAAGTTACCAAGAAAAATCTGTATCTTTCAGTCAAATGCAAAGACTAAACAGAGTCAAAAAGAATTTGGCGTTTTGTTCTACCTTAGTTGTGACTATACTAAGAGCTGGATAAGTTATCATTTAACCTTTTGTAAGTGTATTTTGAAAGATATTTTAATAAGCAGCCATTATAAATGATAAGAGACACAAGATAGATAGGGATGGCTAATTCTTGATGGCTATTGATGGGCCCAGAAGATCTACAGATAAAAATGATTGTGAGCAAGATTTAAACAGGCTCTAAGTGTTGAGGTATAACAGAGTAAACTGAAAATGGTATCTCATACTTGACATCTTTACAGGCGAGAGTAAATATAATGCTGACAAAGTGAACCTTGATATTCTGTTCATTGATAAAAATTCCCTGAATCAGATTTATATCAGATTCATGCCATACCCCACACATACAGGTGTTCTGAGGCATGGAGAGGGATGCTTTCACCTTTAGTGGAGCTGGCTGCAAGAGTCATGCTCCTGTGTTTTGTTGTACAGCTGATTAAAGGTGTCATTGCCCTACTCAATATGAGGCTGTACCCCACCTTCTGCTCCATTTCTTCAAGAAATCCAAGATTATTAAAATATACTGAGGAGATATAAAACCTGAAATGATCAATGGGAAGATGAGAGGTATTATCACATAGGCAGTGGAAGATTTAATGCCCACAGGACCACTCTGATTTTGTCACCAGACTGCAGAGCACAGACAATGCAACCCACTAAATGGCTGAACTAGACTTGCTGTGACGTCCCCAATTTATACACTCATTAGTTTTGCTTTCTTCTTCAGACTCAGGAATTTTTTTCTCAGAACCACTTGAATTCTATTTCTCTTTAATGTTTGTTCCCTAATTGGCTTTGACAGCCTCTGATAGATAAGGGTGTTAAAATACTATGCTACTGTAAATATGAACTAACCCCACAGCCAGGTGGGATTATGGATGAGATTTCTGGTTTGTAAACTCCATTATTTCAAGGTATGCCTGCAGATGCTAAGGGAAAGTGAAAAATGTAGAGAGATGAATGCCACAGACTGGAAATGCTGATGCCATTAGGTAAGGGCAGACAATAATTTTCTTTCCCTTTTTCACTCTGCAGATCGCTCTTTGAGATAGACTGTCTTAAGTTAAAGCTGACCATTACTAACAGTGCTCTGAAAATTCTTCACAGAATGACCAGGTATTCTGCCCCTTTCTTATTCATCTCAGTCTTTCTTGGGAAACTCATCAACTGCCTAGGTCTTCTAAAGGTAAAAAAGTCAAGCCTCAAGCATAGGGCAAGCCTTGGTTCTCACCAAAAGGCTTCTACTTATGTTCTGGGGGCCAGTGGAAACTGAGCTCTGCTGAACATGTTGAGAAGGCCTGCTTGTTCAAACTTCTATTTTCATGCCTAAATTTTACTTACTGAGGTATTTCTCCTGGAATGTACCCATTTTTGATGGTCAAAGACAAATGAAGTAATCACAGAACCTATAAGTGATTTTTTCTCCCTTATTTCCCAAACTGCCTAGATGATGCTATGGTTGTTAGAAAACTTTGGATGATTCCCTCTTTTAGTGTCTGATCTTGAAGGAAGAACTGAGCATCTTTTCATAATTTTCTGCTCTGCACTCTACTAATAATGAACACTGATTTTTCATTCAACTTCCATTTTTTTTGTTTCACTTACAAATTTTGCACTGTTTCCTGTCATAGTGGAAAAATACTTTGTTTGTTTATTTACTTAGGCTCCTTTTTCTATTTTTCCAGTTTGGTTGTTTTTGTTTTGGTTTTTTTTTGGTGGGGTGTGGTTTAAGTGTATGGCATTGGAGACATTTCTCTTGACCTGAATTCTCATAAAAGCTAAAGCTAAATCAGGCTAAAATGGAATATCTGTCTCTTTAGATAGTACAGTCTCTTGTGGAGATATTGTAGGTAAAATTCCTCCTGTATTCTTCAGCTACTCTGAGTGTTTTATTGACATTTTTCTGTAGGCAAGTAGCTTTATTATTCATTTTTGAGAGGAAATCTGAAACTAGGGGGGAATGTTATGAAGAAGACAGCAGCAGACAAGAATAGAGTCAATAATGAGAAATTAAATTCCCTGTAAATTGTAGTGTACTAGCGTATGTGTCTTTCCTTCAAGATGTGTTTTAACTTTCAGACTAAAGGGGGGTTCATTTTTCCCTTTTCCAATTGTATGCCCAGAATTCCTGAAAGAAAAGCCTTGGTTTTACAGCCTGAGTGGAAGTTACTGTTTTTGTATTCAGTTTTCCTGCCACTGGGCTATGACTGGCCCAGACCACTAACTTCTATGGATATAAATTTTATTGATTTCAGTGTGACTGTCCACATGGGCCAGGGCTGCAGATCAAAGCCTAAGAATACTGTGTGACACGTGCATGCAGCCTTCCAATGGCCTCCTATTTATTTCCACACACTGCTTGGAAGTGTACAGACAATTCTTGACCTGGTCACAGGTATTTAGTACCTGCAGGTTTTTATTGTGATGGATGTTGTCTTTAAGGCTTAATGATAATCAGTATTTAGCAGATTGGAGTGCTGTTTAGGAATATCATTGTAGTTACTCCTTCCTCTCCCTTCCCTGCACTTCCAGTGAGTTAATGTCTCTTCAGATGCTCCAGTATATGGTGTACAATTTTGAGCATATGTAGGAAACTGATGTTTCATATGCATTGGAGTCATGATTTTTCCCTCTGCAGTGTCTCTATACATTCATTATCACCTGATGTGTGTTTTATTGATATAAGTGATAATTTTGCAGTGGAGAGGTAGAGCAAGATGCAGAGAAAAAAAATTCTACCTTCTTTATACTCCTGTGTCCCTTTTATTCCTCTCTTATCTGAGGATTTCCATGAGGATTGAGAATAATAATGACATCTAAAAATCTAACATAAACAGGAGTGCAGTAGTGCTTTGTTCCCTCTTTGTTTTACAAAAAGAGGGTATGTAATGGCTGAGCTGAAAGATTCTGAGAATAGAGGAGAAACGGTTTGTTCTTGGCTCCTTAGATTATTTCAGCAGCTGAATTTCTTATGAGTGCAATAAAAACTGTAATTAAACATAAAATGGAAGGAACAATTCAAGCTGTTGCAATATTGTAAAAAGCAATCCTAATTATCTTACTGTTCCTGGCCTCTGTTTGGCTGCATATTTTTTTCTTTGTTTTTTTTTTTCCTACCTCCCCTATCCTCATTTCCTTCTGTCCTTCCCATGCATGCTCTATATTACACTCCAGTATTGCTTTGCATTTCTACAATGACAGAAGCACACAGAACTTCAGAACTCAGAGTTGTTGAAAGGTTTAATATTAATCATACAGATCATTGTTACTCAGAGCACAGAGCAGCATGACTGACAAATCTGGCTCAAAAGCGATTTGAGCAATTTCTTGTTGCAGTGGTGATTATGGCATGGAACATTATGTCGCTCATTTAGGATGCTTATATTTAGGAGAATTTCATTATTGTTCAGAGTAGTTTTTAAAGTCTTATAGAAGGAAAAAATAGTTCTCGTTTCTGGATTTCAATGAGAGTAACAAATGTTAAGGGTCTACTTTTGTCCTAGCCACCACTTAAAAGTAGTGCCCCATTTCTCACAGAAGAACTGGATGGTTTTGTCAGATATCTTCCCTTTTTTAGGTGTCAGAATAAGGACCTTCCTTAATTTAATGACCAACCTAGGGATAAATTCTTTTACTAAGCCCAGTCCAAGGAGTTCCCACTTCTTAGTTCTGAATGCTCAAACCTTGTTTCAAATCTTAATTCCATTTTGGCTTGAACTTGGGGAACACTAAGCTGCAAAAATTAAATGTCTTTGGGGCACCCTGAGGATAAGAAATGAAGGTCTGGAGATAATTTTCCTTTTTTTAGTGATGCCTGACAATTACAGCATGCAAATACCACCTTTCAGGTGGATGGGGTATGATTTCAGCCTTTCCGCTTTTGCCAGAGTACAAATCAGTGCAGCTTTTAGGTTGTCCTTGTTGTCCTAATTGTTTGTTTGGTTTTGGGATTTGACTTTTTTTTTTCATTTTTTTGTTTGCTTGTTTGTTTATTTTTTCCTGGCTCTTTAACTGCTATATTTGTAGCCAGTAAAGACAACACTTTGGCCACTTTTTTTTTTCTGGTTGTAGTCCTTATCCTAGTGGCTGTGACTGATAAACCAGCTCTGACTCCTTGAAAACTATCCTGTACACCAGGTTTAAAGATTTGATGAAACAGGTGTCAAAAAAATATTGAGACTGTATTAAAAACCTGGGTTAATGGTACAGTAAGTTTGCAGGGTCTTAAATATCTCCTTCCAGGCAACAGGTTCTGTGTTCAGCAGTTGTGTCTTTGCAGCTTGTCTGTCTGAGGGGCCATTCACACAGGGATGTCTGACAGGGGAAGTATGAACATCAATACTTTGGGAAGGGGCTAGCATACTGAAACCAATGAAAATGAAGTCTTGCTGAAGACCACAAAGAACCCATTTAGTTAAAAGGACATCACTCAGAGGGGAAAAAAGATTATGTGACAAAGTTACCTAGAAGGAAACACAGAGAATGAGTAGGATCAATTGAAATTGCAACCAGCAGTGTTGATACAGGCCTGGAACTTATGCACAGGTAGACTGTCTGAAAGGGGCACAGTTAATACTCTAATGGATTTGTAAGGGACACCTTATTGAATTTGCAGTGGATTTTTAAACTGAATACTCTTTTCCAGCCTCATGAATGGAGTGATAACACTGCTTCTGCAGTGCTGAGGGTCATCCCTGGTTATTCCTATCCTTTGCATTCTGGGTGGTATTTTCAGGCACTTGAAATTATCTCTTTAGGAAATATCTGCAGACAAAACAATGGACATTCTTGTTTACAGTATATATATATAAATAAATTCACCTACTTATTTAATCTCTACAGTATAGAATAAGTGCTTTAAGCTTGGCTTAAAGGGTATTTAGAACATGAAACCAGTGATAAATACTTCATTGCGTGTCAGAGGATGTATCTCTCTTTAAAAAGACCAAGCTGACTCAGCTATAAATTATCTAGCTCCTGTGAACCAAAGGTTTAGTGGATTTGCATGATCTCTCTGTAGTGAATGTTAGACAAAGCAGTTTTCATTTAAAAACATTATTCCTGGTCCATCTTGAATGAATCACAGAATCAGAATATTTTGAGTTGGAAGAGACTCACAAGGATCACCAAGTCCAGCTCTGAAGTGAATGGCCCATATGACGATCAAACCCAGAAACCTGGC
Source organism: Alethe diademata (assembly GCA_025584955.1). Classification (NCBI taxonomy): domain Eukaryota; kingdom Metazoa; phylum Chordata; class Aves; order Passeriformes; family Muscicapidae; genus Alethe; species Alethe diademata. The sequence continues at coordinate 37,176,101 of JANRMJ010000066.1, read as the reverse complement.
ATTATTAGCACCATGCTCTGACCAACTGATGTGTGAGCACAGTGCAGCAGTTTATGAGCACATTAGCCCAGAGAACTGCTGGTGGAACACTTGCACTCTCAACACTAATGCATTTGGTATGATGAAGTTACTTTACATGTTCCATTCCACTTGCTTTATGTGCCATTCTGCTTCCTTCTTTACCTTTCCTAAGTGTTGAAAATATCTGGTACTATGTAGCTCAAATATTGATAATTAATTTTGGGTTAATATTTTAAAATTTTCACTGAAGTATAGAATTTAAACTTCAAACATTATACATTTAATAAAAGACTAAAGTCAGGAAACTCTATTTTTTTTTTTTGCATATTTATATTTCAATTGGGAAAGAGTTTGGCGTCTAGGGTTGTGGGTTTTGTTGTCTGCTTTTTTGAGAACTTCAATTAAAAACAAAATTAAAAAGCATACCCATACACACATATCCCCTCCCCATCTCCCACTAGCTGTCACAAGCTAAAGAAAATGAAATAAATTTTCTAATTCTCATTAGGAAATTCTGGATGGGCTACTTCTTCACCTCTCTTTTTCTGTAATTTGTGCTAAGAATACTTTTTTTCCTTCATTCGTATGGTCTTTATTTCCTCTAGTACTAGATAATGATAGTGTATTTTGTTTTGTTTTGTTTGTTTTTCTAAAAAATAAATATTCAAATAGTCCATTAAAGCAAATAGTTTTTTTAATGTAGTTAGAATACTGGGCTGATGGCTAAATTTTGCACATGAAGGGTCCCAAGAGATATGACTCACTTTGTGGGAATGGCTTCTCCCCCTAGAAATCATGGTGATGGCCCATTCAGGAGGCATTGCTGTGCTGCCTATTCCTGGATCAGAATGAGCCACAGAGCCATGACAACATCACAAGAAGCTGACTTTCTCTGCTCTTGAGGCTTCTGGAGAATGTCTTCTTGTGGTAACTTCCTGAAAACCCTCATATTTAAAACTGTATTTCCCTTTTAGAGTACAATAGAGTATGTATTTTATTTTCTTTATAGTTGTGTTTTTATTGCCACTGAAAAACTCTCTTCAGCTGACAAATTCCACCGCAGCTTTGCTTGTCCCTTTCAGAAGTCTGACGTTCATGATTTCTCCCTTTTCTTTTGATTCAGAACTAAAACTACCAAAAAAATCTCAAACTCCTGATAAAGAGGTTGGACTTAGAATTTGGAATGTGGTCTATATGTGAAGGTCTTACTGTGTTGCTGTAAATGCAAGGAAAAGGAAGCCAGAATAGGACCCTTATGCCAAGCTGCATCTAGGTCAACTTTAAGGTTTATTTTTGGTTCTCTGAAAGGGATGACAGAAGTGGTGTTGTCCTAGGAATAGGAGGTCTGGGTAGAGATTGCAACTTGGGGGGACCTTTCTCCTCTCTGTCCCATAGAATGGATGACAACAGGAAAAAATATCAGTTATTTTGCATTTTCTTACTATTCCATGAGTTTTGGCTGTTTCTTTACAAGAAGTTCTTTTATTGTTGTCTTCAGGAAGCTGAGTAAAAATGTGTGAACCAAAACATGCAGGGAAACTTAAGATCTCCTTCTCTGCTGCCGGTATTTGTAGAAGCATGTGACATGAACACTGTATTTCTGGTTCCATGTTTTAGTCTGTTTCCTGCTGGTTATCTCATGCCATTTTTCAGTCCTGAAATGCTACTTAATACATCTCATAAGAGATCCCATTCTTGAGCCTTTATTTTATTTTTAACCTTCCCTTTCAGTTCTTATAAAACTTCATCTCCACACTACATGAACGTTGTGACACCTCTCAAAGGATTTTGCTCTTTGTTGTATTCAGTCCTGTGCTTTCTCCCCACCCTTGGCTCTGAACACAAGGATACTAATGGGCCTGATAATGGTGAGATTACAATTTTAAGGGATCACAGTGATATAATTGCATTGCTGAAGATAGGTGTGTTGTTTCTGCCTCCCACACCTCTGGGATCGTTAGGGACCCTTAGGAGGCTTTAAATTGTGAGGCATGAATAGCAGCACAATTTTGAAGGCAAATGGGTGTCATTTAACTGTGAGATCTGAAAGGCTCATTTGCTGGACTCAGAAGTAATGGGTGGGAAAGAGGGTTACTGGTGAAGCCAGCCTGAATGGACTTATTTAAATTGCCTGGTTATTGTTATGCCCCTGATTGTAATGGGTTTGGTTTAGTTTCATTACTGGACATACGTTATTGGATTCTAGGGAATTTTCAGTGTTGCTACATTGTTTTCCTCTGGAGATTTCTGAGGGTATAATATGAAGGAAGAATCTTTTAGGGCCCTATAAAAGGAAAGCTGCATCACTGCAGAATGCAAACATTGGGAAATGGTTTCTTAACATACAAAGTTTGCTTACAAGTCTTAGAGTCGCATTTCTAAGACAGACTATTCAGGCTTTGTGCTTGCCTACTTGCCATGGACCACAGCAGTCTGGTGTCCACACCTCTATTGAAAGAAATGACTTTGAAACTGTAGTAATCAATCCTTCAAATGTTTTGATAGATCAATAAAACTTCTTTCGGTCTCTAATATGTTCCATAATCAAAATGTCACTTTATTTACTCAAACAGTCAGATGTGATGTGAAATATTAAGTGCATGAATGCACAAATAGTGCCTGAGGGGAGAAATTCAGCTCTTTTTTCATCTATGCATCAGTTACTGATGATTTCAGGTTTCCTCTGAGGATTGCTGGGTATGTGTGTTTTGTAGCAATTTATATAATGAGCCAGCTCTATGGCCACAGAAGTCACTGTGGTGGGGTTTATAAACCCCTTCTTGCACTGGCAAGAAAGGATTGAATTTTTTCCTGTTTGAGTGAGGGATTTGCTGCGTATTAGTGGTGCCTTACCTTCTGCACTGTATGATATATATCTCAACACAAACAAGGCTTTAGAGATGACAAGTCAGATAAAACAAAATGGAAAGGAAGAGATGTGAAGCTGAGAGTGAGGTAGGACCCGGATAAAGAGAGTGTTTTCTGGTTACCGTCATTAACTTTTTACCTGCAGTAACTGTGTACATTACACAGAGTTACGAGGATCTTTTCATACTCAGTCGAGATGCAAATCTCACGCCACAAAAGATGTCAAAGCCATCACTGCAGAGCTATTTATTATCCAGCCAGCTTCTTGAATGTCCTGTCTGCAATAAAGAGCCTTTACAACAATTCCCAAATTATCCTTTACTAATTTTCTTACTTTTCCTTCTGAAGTGTCAGGGATAAGTTGAAAGCAGAAGATTATTCTGTTTTGGCCTACTGAAAAGTACCTTTTGCTGCAGCAACCCAAGCTGTTATGAACAACAGTGCATTGATGAAAAAAGCTACAATTCTGATCTATTGATGGCAGTGAGTAGATGCACATTTTGGTGCAGTTGTACTTGACAGTCCTATCTGAAGCCCACATGGAGCATCAGCTCTTGTATCCTCATGAGATTTATTATTTGATTCAGATGTATGTGAGGATTAAAAATATATAGTTGCATTTTTTGGTTGTAATTTCTAATTTTGTATTTTTATTCTATAAACCTGATGTAATCATTTCAAACAGTAAAAATTTTGAAACAATGCAGATTTTCATTAAGCTGTATGAATAATCTTTTAACTTCAATTCCCATATCAAATTTACCAAATTTATACCACATAACAGCAAAAACAACCTGGAAATACGGAAACTTTTTTTTTCCCTTGAGAAAAATTTTCAGTCAAAGGTATTACCTGCAAGTGAGGATCAAGGTTTTGTATGAGATTTTTGTTATTACATTCCTCCCCCTGGCCACAGTCACTATCAGATGACCACAGCAGTACATCTAAGGTATGGCTGCATTGTGGAGAAACAATCATACAATCACACCTACATTGAATGCTTTACCTACACTTAACAAAAAGACTTTCATTTCTTGTGCCTCAGTTCTTCAAAGAGCTTTAAATAAGTCAAGCCTGACTGACATCTATTCTACAATCTGCAAAGTATTTTAGCATGCTTCCTGGCTTACAAGTAGTAAGAATCAAACATGTCTGAAAAAACCTTTGGACAAATCAGTAGCAATTGTGTAGATTGCACCCATTAAAGTGTGCTAATTGCTTAATTGAAGTTTTAAAGGGAAAGCTGAGTTTAAAATTATGTACCTTGCAGGACTAGCACTTTGTGCTGTGGGTAGGGAACCTGTTTATGCTTGTTTAACAGTAAAACCATTCAGTGCATTATTGACCAGATGATTTTGAAGCAGCATACCTCTGGGTGTTGTTTCAAACTGTACTTGTTTATTTTCTCATTTCTTCATGACTTTCTTGTACTAATTTATTATTACTTTTTTTTTTTCATGGACTGACATCTGAGGGGTGGATAGATGTCTCTCCCCCTCAGGAAAACATTATTCATAGTTATTTAACCAATAAAATTATGAAAAAAATAATGTTTTGAGAGTTGTGACATTGACATCAGCCAGCAGCAGTGCATTTTCTTAACTAGATAGGGCTGTTGTAATAGTTTGCTTATTTTTTTCTTTTCTTCCTCCACATGGGGGCCCAGTTGTTGTTTCTGTGTGTGGACATACAAGAGAATATAGGTGCTAACACAAGATGTACATATTGTAGCTGTATGTAATCAGAACACTGACATCGTTATCTTGGATTATTTATTAATATTTAATATTTATTAAAATTATTGTTATTGTTATTATTATTAATTAGACAACAACCTTCTCTAGTTATTTCCACAGGTTTTGGGATGCTAGGGGTGAAGACTAGACTCCTGGAGCAATCTCCTGGAATAAGCTGTCAGAACAGATTTTAAGGTAATACCTTGTTCAGTTGCACAGATGTATCCCTGTTTTACATGTGTGCATGCAACTGTTTTAAGAAGCAATTCTAAAAATTCTCAGTTGAGGGGTGCAATGACTTTCTCTTGATGCTTTATCTGTGGTGGCCAATGCAAGGGTACAAGGTACAGTCCACCTTCTTGGGCTCCCCTCCAGCAGCTGGCACCCAGTTTCTACAGAGAAGGGAGATTTATTTCCAGCGTCAGTCAGATTCTACACTGGTATTGTCCCATCAAAAGTGTGCTAAAGTGGTGTGAACGCCTCGATGTGACCATATAGAGTCCCCTCAGCTGCCAGTGGCATCTCTGTAGCAGAGCTCCCCCTGCATCAATCAAATAGGAAGCCTATCTTTACAGAATCACAAAATATTCTGAGTTGGAAGGGACCAACATGACTACATGGCCCTATTCTGGATGTTGTGTTGTGTCAAAATACTTGTGAAACATCCAGCATCCTATGAAGAGCTGAGGGTGGGAAATTGTCAGATACTGAGTGTGTAAAATTCTCTGCAAATATTGAGAGGAGCTATTTTCTTTAAAAAACTCTCCAGAAACTAATGAAAGAAACTAATTTATTTTGATATGCTATCCATATATATTAAAAAAGTGTAGGGGGGAGAAAAATATTCTAAATGCTTTATTCTAATTCTTATTATTTTTAATTATATTCATAATATTTTTCTTTATCCCCTTCAAAGTTTAAGCCTGCTTTGCCTTCCCTCCTAATCCTATCTCACAACAAAAAATAAGTAAATAATTCTAGTAAGTACACTAGCACTTTATCCAAGAGTAAATCCACCACATAAATTAATACATTAACCAAAAAAATCTAAAATTAGCCAATCAAAACCACTACAAGGGGGCAAAGCAGGTCACATTCTGATATGTATCTGTAGATCTTTCAACAAGATAGCAGGGGTGAAACTTTCAAGTGAAAACTTTTGAGTTTTAAAAGCTACAAAATTTTGTTTGAGTTGTGAAATAAAAATTTAAGGCTTTTACTGGAATGTTGGCTCTCCAAGGACTTTCCCTTAGAAAGAAGAGAAGTCTCCTGCTGGGGGCAAAGGATCCAATACCAACCATCTACTGATGGTTATTACAAGATGACATTTGAGATACTGCAAAATTAACTCTTCTTGTGGTAGTTCATCTTGTCTAAACAGAATTAATTATTCTGAGTCTGTTTTGGGTTTTTCTGTTTAAAATTTTGTGACCTGTTTTCAGTCAAGCAAATATAGAGGTAGTGCACTCTAAACTCATGGCTGTTTTAAAAGCTAGGTTTTTTCCTCCAGCAATAACAAGCAAGTTAGCAAATTACTCCCCTGCTAAAGAAGCTCTCAAAGTGGTTATCCAGACACCTTTTTCCTGAGAATCTCCATCTTCCAGGTGTAAAATTAGGTAACAGATTTTTCCTCTGCATTCCAAATAAATTCCAAAAAAGGGGAGTGTCTGGTGAATCTTTGCTTTTTTAAGTACAGTTTCATTTTCTTTATCTTGTTTTTATTTAATACTATGCTGAGACACAGGAGAGTTATTAATCAGAAATTACTGTAGTACATAGATATGCACCTTGGGTATAACTGTAAAATATGCAGACTAAACATCATCTCCTTGAATGCAAATTTTACTCGAGTAGGGAGAACCAGATTATGTGCCATTTCTTAGCTGAGTTTGAGAGTTTTGGTGGTTTACAGGACTTTCACTGCAGATCTTCACAAAGGTAAAATTAGCTCTAAGCATCTTGTTGCCAGTACAATGTGCTTTGGTTTGTCCAAATCATTACATACAGTGATTCTTATCCTCTTACCTCCTGTCACAAGGCAGGATTTAAATACTAACTACTCTTCTGTTTAGTGCTGTGTCTAGGGTAGGAGTTAATATTTTATAGCCAATGTGTAGCACTGATATCTGATTATATTTGCAGAATTTTGTTTGGTCTTTATCAGGTATTGAATTTATGGATGCTACCGAAGAGCTGCTTTATTTCACTGTGAAGATTTATGATCCAGATCCCCAGTAGGTGTAATTCAGAACAGTTGAAGTCAGTGGAGCTATATTGCTTTACAGAAAAGAAGTCTGGACCAGGATTTTCTTTGGCACTGCAGGTATTTTACTTCTACCAATGAAGTGCCAAGTTTTTAATCACTGCTTTATCTCATCCATTGGAATATTCTGCTAGAGGCTGTTTTCAGATGTTACTCAGCCTTTTGATAATATAATTTTAGAGAAAAGTAACTCAAATGTGTAGCTAAAAATAATACAGTTTATGAATGGTTTAATGCTAAAAGACTGTAAGACTGTAAACATTTTATTCATGGTTCCAAAATCAGGGATCATTGTTTTATTGGTTATTTCTAAATTTGTGGTTCACTTTGAGCTTCCTAATTATTTTAATGTTGTGCTGTGTAGTTTGACAACATTTTTTCTGATAAGTAACAGTTTATCAAATAGATTTCCATGTTTAAGAATTTAAAAATTTAAAAAATGCATATTAGACTATTAATTTTAATAATCCTTTCTTCCTTGCTTCCATAAATTGTTGGTTATTAATTTATTTAGGCAAAAGAAAGAAAACAACCAATAAAACCCCAGAACCGAGACAAACAAAAGGAAAAAAAAAACAAAACACAACAAGGAAAACAAACCAAAACCCATCACTTTAGGAAATAGGAGGAGTGATTCCTCCTTTTATTCCTTTTCTCCTTTTCATTTTTTATGAGTCAGATCTGATTCAGAATGCACTTAATGCCTGTTCTCTATGTTGTTTTAGGATATGGGATATCCCAAAAATATGTTTTGGGATATACATGCTTTTATATATATAGTTTTATGGGGGATATAGCTTCATTTGAAAATGCCAGGTAGTTGACGTGCAGCTTTTTCCAGAATGAGTAAAATTATATTTAATTTGCTAAGCTTGATAACTGAGCAAATATTTTTACATATTCCTCAAGGCAAGCGATAATTGGAATTTGTTGGAATTTCTCTTCTTGAGGGGATTTTGTGTGTGTGTGTGTTGCTGATATTGGCAAAAGAGCTCTAGGACCTAAATAAATTTTCTTCTCAAATACACTGCCTTGAAGTTGAGAAGGAAAAGCTCCAGTTTCCTGTTCTCTGTAGGAATAAAATTATATATTGTGAATACTTTTGAATTGCACTTTTCCTGCAACATGAAAAATCCTGGTAGGATGTTTTTGATTTTTGTTTTTGTTTTTTATTTTTTTTAATTTTTTAAAAAATATTTTTATTTGGTTGGTGGATTTGTTTTGTTTTGGCTTTTTGTGTTCATTGGTTTGATGGGGGGTCTCTCTGGATTTTTGTTTTGGTTTTTTGTTTGTGCTGTTGTTTAATTTTGTTTTGTTTTTTGGTTGTTATTGGGGTTTTTTGGTGGTTATTTTTGTGTGTGTTTGGTTTTTTTCCTGGACTTGGTTTTTCAAACAAACATCCTCCAAAATATTTGTTTCTGAAATGAACCAAAGAACACTCTACATACTTTTTTCTCACCATAATTATACACCTAGATTAGTCACAGAACTTGTAACATTCACTAGAGCAGAACTAGGCTGTTAAGATCTGTGCAGGTAGCACCCTGGAACAGTTCCAGAAAGAATGCCACAAACACATTCAGCTAAAAAATTTACAGAGACTCCTGAATCTAAATATATAGAATGAACAGTAGTTAATGGAAACCAAATTTTGTGAGGTGATTGGTCTAGTGCATTAAACTTTGCTGTTCTGATGAGACCTGAACTTTGTTTCCAGCTTACTTGAGGGGAACGTGGCATCCACAATCTAGGAAAATGAGGAAGGAAGGATCCTATGTACCTCCTATGTTGGGAAAATTACAGGATTTTCTTGGTTTTCTTTTTCCAACAAGAATTGTGAAGTACACAATATATAATCCACAGTAGTAGAAAAAATTAAATTTAATTTTCAAAATGTAGTGTTATTCTTATACATTTACCATGTTTTGACTAATGGCCACTCTGATGAGAAGGAGGACAGTACAGCTGATGAAGCCAAGTTCATAAATATATAATTCTTTGACACTTGAAGATTTAAGAGGAGTAGACTGCTGCATTTTGCCCCTTCAGAGACTCACCTTACAACATTATAGTTGCTACACAGCAGTGTGGAATACTTTGCATTTGAAAACAGGTGCAAGTACTCTATTACTGAATGTAGAAATATTACATTTCTCAATGTATTCATGTTTGTCCTGTTGGAGGTATTTTACCAGTCAGAAGAGAAGGGTTAGTCTTTTGAAACATGGCATTAAATTAGGCAAAGTGCATTCTGCATTTGGATCACATCATAGCTGATCTCATATAATCAAATTGGAAAATATACAAAATATGCTATAAATTCAACAGAACATATTTTTCTCTGAAAATAGTGTATTTGGAATTAGGAAAATCACTTATTATTCAGAACGCTTCTCAGTATCAAGAAGGGAAGCAATGAGAACCCTGACAGTTACTTAAATCATAAGAAAAATAATGTAATATGTTTCTTTTATCATAAATTGTCTAAAATGTAGACAAATTCTAGTGCTGGAAATTTAGAAAATACAGAAGAATAAGTAAATTAAATTTATCAAAGAGTTTTGATGTGTTCAGGATCCCAAACCTGCAGCACTTCGAGAGAAATGTTTTCCTGAATAAGTCTTCTTGGATGATAACGCTGATCTTATTGAAAGTTGGTGGCAATGCGAGTGATTCTCTTGCTTTGGTCCTTTACTCTGAGCTGGTGTTTCATTTACACTTGCAAAAATTTCTAATTTTTGAAGAAAATTCTCCAAATGTGAATACCTTTTTTTCAAAGATTATTGTGGAAAAGATACCAATCACTGAGTCAAAGGATCAGTTTAATCTAAATGCCTTCCTTCTAAACTGATCCATTGATAAATTAGCATTTCTGTTCTTGTTGTTGCTTATTTTTTCTTTTCAGACTTTTTTTTTCTGTTGTTTTCATTTCTTGATCTGGTATATTTATTCAGACTGAATTCAACAGATACCATTCCTCCATGGAATGTTCTTTTTTTTTCCTGTTGGGCATGCTTCCTATGAATTTTCTAGTTTCAAAAACCAAGTTCAGAAATGCTTTAGATACTGTGTATCTTCTTGTTACCACTTGCTTGTTATATATTCAATAAAGGGCTATTATCTCCTCTCTGATGCAGGCTTGCTTCAAATTTTACATGGACCCTTTTTTCCCTTGTGATGCTTTTTATCCAAAAACATTTTTATTCTTTAATGATTTTATCCTCAAAGGAAGAAATGTGCCTCTCCTCTTCCTTTAGTCTCTCTGTAACATTTTAGCTCCATGTTCAGGATATTTATTTGACCTTTTATATCTCCTACATCTAATGACATTTGTTTCATCAGCTTTAGTAAAGATGAATGACCTTTTAACTCTTTAAAAAAAAATCAAATCCATTTTGATCTTTCTTTGCTCTCTTTTCTTGTTATAGAAATAAGCTTTGCTCTTTCCTTCTACTTGCTTTAAAGTTTTAGAGTGAAATCCTGGTCCTTGTTAAGTTTAGGGAATGATTTCTGCAGATATAGTTGAGTCCAGATTCAACTACTGGTTTTACGGTGAAGGCAAAATTTTTGCCCAAATTTTCATGTAAAGAACTAGTATTTTTAGCCCTCTTTTTCCAAAATACTAAACATGCAAGTTTTAATACTTAGTCTTGGTAAATGGTGGTTCTATTCCCAGAAGAACAGCTTCAGAGGAAGGTGCTAATTGAGAGTATCATTGGAGTTGGAAAAGAAAAGTTTCCCTATCAATAAAAAAAACCTTGAATGTCAAAATCTAGCTCTTTATTCAGAATTGGGAAGTACTTTAATTCTTTATGTAATGAAACATGACTAATTCAGTTTAAAGAAACTGTGGCTGGCATGTATCAGATTTATGAGCAAAATCATCATCTGCTTTGTATAGAGAACAGAGCAGAATCTGTTTCTGGAAAATAACCTACCCAAAAGGCTATTTTGGGATGTGGCAAAGAGTGCCACACAGAGAGCTCCTACCAGGGAAAAAGATCAGCTGTGAAGTCAAAATTAAATAAAATGACAGATTGGCTAAATAACAGAGTAATGAAAAAATGAAATGTTTTCTGTGCTCAAACTATGCTTTTTTTTTTTTTAATGACATGATATCAGTAGATAAAAGCGGAATGATCTGGCTCCTAAATTCTCTTTAGTTTGAAATAAAAGGAAATTTATAGTTATCCTTGTTATAAATTTGTATAGTTTTAGCTCACTTTAATGCTTCTCAGATGAAATTCATGGTTATCTTGCAGAGAGTCTGACATCAATAAGTGGGAGAATTAATCTCTCTGTAACACTTAGCTGTGTGTGAATCACGAAGGAGTATTTTTGCTCTGATGTCACTGGTAAAGGATCTTTGTAGCTGTATTTTATTTCCCTCTGCTGTCTTTTTTCCAAGTAAGATTGATAAATTAAGAAAAAAATCCCTCCTTTACAGGGAGTGTTTTAGGAGTTGTTGAAGTAACCAAACTTTTAAGAGTAAGGCAAGTAAGTGGAGGATGTCCTGTTACATGATATCCACCTCTCCAAACACATATTGCACATAGCAGCTCCCCATATTTACAGAAAGCCATCTGCTCTTCCAATGAAGTGTTGTGAGTAGATTTAAGTTTTCTAGACCTTGAGCATACTCAAATCAGACACCCACAGAACAATATTGATTGAATAGAAAGGTGGTTGACCTTGGAGCTGGGACCTGCAAGGAGCAGAGGCCATCGTTGTGCCCCTTGGGCTGTGAGGCTGAAGTTATGCAAGAGTCCTCCTCTCTCTGTCCAAAGTCTGTGTTAATGGCTATTTGTGTCTGTTTCTTATTCTCCCTTTCAGCAGTTTGTAGTTCTCTGGAAACTGAAGAAAATGCTCTTTTCCAGTGCTTCAGTTTAGCACCTTCAGTGGTCTCAAAAATAAGAGCCAAATTCACTTCTCAGCTATTTAGTAAAAAAGGGAACTATTTGCAAAGCTTGTTTGTGCTTTTGCTGCTTTCTAACAAATATAACCAAACAGACTGTAAATATTTTTCCCCAGTTCATTTGATATAAATAGAAAATCCTGTAAAGGAATGAATTTATCTAATAATATCTAACCATGTGATCAGACCCTGATTCATTCATTTGTCCTTTGACTTCTTGGGCATATGAAGCAGCTGAACAAGTTTTTTTGTAGTGGTAATTCATTCTGTGATGCTGTGTTTGATGATTTTTTAAAAAATCAAATAGGATCTTTTCCTGTATCATTCCTCATCTGTTAATAACAAGAAGTTCATGATCTATAATTTGTGTTGACTGATCCTCATGGGAGACTTGCTTGCTTTCACTCCCAAAAGCAAATATTAAGATGACATATTATTATGGAGCGTTAAATATTTCTGTTTATTAGCAATGGGACTTTTTATTCTTCCCCCCCTGCTCATCAAAGAGTTGTTTATGGAAGTACAACATTATTAAAAATTTGTTCATGCAATAAAAGGTCTGACTGAAATATGACAAGAAAAGTCCCTCTTTGGAAAGAACATGCCAAGGCCCTTGGGGCTATACTAGGGCTTTACTTTGATTCATCTATGAGTTAGCTGCTTCCTCATCTCACCTCTGAACCAAGCAGCAGATGTCATCCATCTTAACTCAGTTCCTCCAGAGAATATGTACTACTGGAGCTGTGTCATTTTATTTTAAAAGGAGCTCTGGTGCAACCTCTGTTAAAGACACAACCAGTGTTTTGTCATTGATTCTGGTAACCACCTCAGTTTCCTTTTGCTAGATAGCAAGTAGAGAGCACAGGCTGCCTGTGATTCTTACCCTTGCAAAAACAGCTTTACACAACCCTTTCCCTTGTTTATATTAATATGGAGGTCCTATAGGAAGTTTCTTGCTCTTTATGGTGCTGGCAGCAAGTTCTGTTTTGTGAGGGAAAATACAGGAGGCTCACTACAGGACTACATTAACTATGAATTTCCTCAAAGCAGGTTCCAAGACCTCCTTGCTCAAATGCCTCCAAGAATAGGCACCCCTTGTCTTTAGACACTGCCATGGAATGGGGGTGGGAATCAATATCAGTAAGGCACAGCAACCTCCGGATGCACTTGGGGAGTCTTGGCTAGTCCCAGGATGGGAAATTGTGTTTTCTGAGAGATCTCATGCTGAGATAGCATGAGCTTTGTCATGAAGCCAAGCAGCTTTTGGGAGGTTCTGGTCTCTGACTTGTCACCATTTGTTGAACTTTTCATGGAGTCCTACAACTTTGTTCTAGTACCAAGGTGGACTGTGCACTTCCTGTGCACCAGAAATTAGGCTGAGTGAACACAAATGACCTGAGCACATATTTAATCTTCCAAAGTGAGGAATATATATGAGATTTTTTCCACTCTGAAACCCCAACTCTGCTAGAAGTGATAACTTCAAAGAAGAATCATCCAGAGTAAAATTTTCTGGACTGCAGTAAGTATGGAACTGGACACCATGATCTTTTTTTGGCCTTAAACTCTATAGAATAAGGTTGGTTTTGTGCAACCAATTTTTAAGACCAGCTGTCTGTAAAAGTTGTCACCACTGCCAATCCTTTTGTGATTGTTCTGACAAGTTAAAAGGATGAAGAAGAGGTGGTGATTTTAAAACCAGATTATTTTATGAGTTCCATGAGTGTCTAGATATTATCCCACCTGTCCAAGAGAAAAATGTGTAAAATAATAGCACTGTATTTGGAAATATGATCATGTTTTCTGTCTTCCTCTGTTTAATATACTCTTGTTATAGCTTTGCATTTAGATCTGGCAAGTATCTTCCAGGATTACATTCTCAAAAGATAGCATTGCTCCACTGATTTCAGTAGAGCTATCACAATTTATATATCAATCATGTAAGAAAGCATAATAAGGACTTCATTCAAAATCAGGATTGAATATCTTTCAATCCATCCACATCCTCTGCCCTCAAGAATAAACTGGAAATAATTGCATAAATAATTTTTTCTTTCTATTTTCCCCAGAATACTGAAAATGTGCCTTGCTCTGAGATATATTATTTGGGTTTAATGTAAAATTTTCACTGCCTGTTTGCCATTTTTCCTCATGCCTGCTGTCGGAAATGCATGAGGAAACACAAGTGAGCCTAATTGACAGCTCTGTGGAGGCGAAGGTAGGCTGTGACCTGAAATGAGAACTGTTCTCATAATGAGAGACAGCTGAAAGATTATGCATGTAGAGCTACTAAAATAGATTCCCTGGATCTTTTTCATAAACCAGCAGATGGTAGCAGAGTCTACAGATCTCAGAGAAGGCAAATGTACATTACTGTAACTGCCCTCATTCACTTGCCATTAATCTTTACTTGTCAGCCTCTTCGGTGCCTTCTGTAGTGCTGACCCTGAAATCGCATCATTTAATTTGTAATCATATATTGCCAACATTTCCCCTTTCTATCACATATCAGCTGGATTAATTCTGCTGTGCTGTGGACCACCGATAGCTATAGGCAAGCCTCTGTAGAAAAAAGATATTATAAAATGGAATAGAGACAAGAAGAGAGGCTGACTTGCAGGATAGAAAGGGGTGAGGGGAAGAGGAAGTGAGAGGAAAGATATGTGTGGTTTTGTTTGTCTAGCCTCTTTCACCCATCCCTGGAAGTCTAAATGGCCTGATACAAATATGTAAAGGTTGCCAGAGTGCTCCTTCCACAGCATAAGAAAGCACCAGATATAACTCAGGTTCTGTTTATGGAGTCCCTTGCTGGAACAGAGGTGCTGCATATAGAAATGAGCCAGAAGAGTATGCTTTCTGAGTTGAAGCCAGCATGTATAATGAATGTGTGAGAGTATTTCTAATTAAATGGGATTCATGGTGTGTTCTTGAGAGAGGATTTGAAAAGGGAGGCTGAATGCTTTAGCTCATGAAGAGGGGGAAGGACCTAGTATCTTAGATGACTGATGTATTTTTGCCTGATCTTCTCGTGACTAGCCCAAGGATGGGAGGGCTCAAAAGTTCAAATATTGTCAACATTTAGTAGTGTTGAAAGTGTCGTTGAGATGTGAGTTACATGCTGTGACCCTGCCTCCAGGGACTGGTGAAAAATTGCTTTCGGGAGGCACTGACAGACCAAAGAACCTAACATGCCAAAATTATTAAGTCAGATGTACCATTCTATCCACTGATCCACTTTTTCCTCTGAATAATTAGCTGCAGGATAATAAAACACCCTGAAAACTGCATCTATAGAAAGAGAGTATTAAAACCAGCATGCCTACATAAAGGATGCAAAGTGCTCCATTTTATTTGGTATCCATCATGCTGGAATTATCTCCCCTGTGGCCCTGGAAAAAAAAATACAGGATTTCTTCTTACATCATTCATACTGACCCTAGTGATAGTCCAGAAAAGCCTTTCTTTTTAGAGTTGTTATAACATCGACAGGCTCTAGATGGTACTATGTAATTTCTCTATTGGATCTTGACTTTCGTGATGTTTTCTTACATTTTTTGGTTTCTACAAAATGTAAGGAAAGTACAGCAGCAAAATGAAATCGGAAGAAACCAACCAAAAAAAAAAAAGTCACAGATTTTTATTTCAGACTCCATATTTAGATTAGCTTTTTTATATAATGGGATCGATGTTCTATCAGTGCTTAACACATTAGATTCTGGTATTAATGAGTTATGCTGTATTGAGCCAGTGTTTTCATTACATTTACTGACATGAAAAGAGAGAGGATAATGTAGGGTTTCCAAAGAGTTCTAAGTTTTTTGCTTGCTGTGGTGAGTGCATACAGCGTGCATGAACATCTGTGCATACCTCTGACACTTCAGTGGGGACACATTCTGCACACCCAAAAATAACAGCTCTCTGTCAGCCAGGTGACAGGGTCCTATGAGCAAATGTGGGAACAGCAATTACAAAAAAAAAAAAAAAAAATAAAAGACCATTTCTAACAGCACAAAATATTATCTATCTACCACAACTTCTCATGACTTCTGGCTCTAGAATTATCTGTAAACCAGAGTGCTTCACCACTCTCGATGACATGGGAGACACACAAACTTTTACAAGAGAGGAGTGGGAGTCCCTAGCTTATTGTGTATTCCATTTTTAAGGAGTGCCTTACTGAGTTCAGAGACACAGTAGGA
This sequence comes from Alethe diademata, assembly GCA_025584955.1. Classification (NCBI taxonomy): domain Eukaryota; kingdom Metazoa; phylum Chordata; class Aves; order Passeriformes; family Muscicapidae; genus Alethe; species Alethe diademata. The sequence goes on along the minus strand of JANRMJ010000066.1, from coordinate 37,160,099 downwards.
TAAACAGCTATTTTCTACAGAGCTGCATTAAAATATATCTGAGTACATAATAAATGCTGTAATATGGATTTTTTCAGACTGCTAAAGAAAAATAAAATACAAGCCCTAATGCATTTGTTTCCCTAGACATTTTAATTCAAAATTAAGTTTTCCTGGAAACTCTTCACAATATAATTGCACTAAAACTCCATCAAACTCCAGTTGAGACAATAAGTGAATCACAGTTGATACATGTTATTGTCCATATACTATCTTACCAGATTTCTGGCACTTACTACTCTTAGATGAGCTCCTTCTTATTCTTAATCTACATTAAAGTACCTGCAATTTCTGACAATCAGCCGAAAGTACAAACTCTAGCCCGACCCCAGAAAAATGAAGACACCCAAATCAAAGAAAAAATATTCCAGGAGTAGTTCAATTTTTGTCCATGAACATTCCTAGCAGGAATTAGGTATGCATGTTATAAGCTTATCCATGAATAATCAGGAAAGAGGAATGTTTATTTGAGACAAGGAAATGTCTGTGATTATGTTAATATTTTATTGAGTCTTACCATTTTCTGTAGTTGTCTTTTCTATTTTATGGGTGGGCAAGAGGCAATACTTGACAGAGAGTCAATGGTTTTTGGAAGTGTGGGATATACTTTTCCAGCAATGGGGAAAATGGCTTACGTATGAATAAAATCAGTCCTCTTCTACTTTCATATTATGAGCTTTGACTCCATAGCTTCACACTTTCAAGTGCTGTTGATTTTTATACTTATTTTATACTTTATACTGATAGATGTAATATCTGGGAGGCTTCCTGCACTCTTTTAGAAACTGTAAGTAAACAGCTGCCGTTGTTTCTCCAAGGAGTTGATGTGTGTTCAGTGTAATGCCTGGGTTTCTGATGTATGCAGTGCTGTACGTGTTGTCTGTTCTTTACCCCTTCTATACTGCCTTGCCTTCCTCCACCCTTGACTTCCTCAACTGAAGCAGTGGCAATAAATATCCCATTATCTTAGAGCAGGTGTAATTATTTTCCTTCTTACTTAAGCAGTTCGAAGGCAAGTTTTGGTAATTTTGCTTTGTTTTATTCTTTGTCATTACAAAGTAGGAAAGTGAAGAAGTTGTACACAAAGTGTTCTCCATTTTTCAGATTTATTAAAAAATATAGCTTGACTTTGATTAAAAACTTGAAAAATACAAAATTTTCAGGAAAGAACATAAAAACAAGGGAACATGCAAAAAATACCCAGAAACTTAGAGGAAAATGCAGAAGTGGTGTCTTCCTTGGTACACTGGTGGGTAGCAGCTCGACAGCTGTTCAGTTGAAGAATGAAGTGGTTGAATGTACCAGCTTTGTTTTGTACTGAAGGGTGTTTGAGCTGTCCTAAATCACATGCAACTGATATAAACCAGGAAAAAAACCCTGACTAACTTATTCCTCTTCCAGTTTTTGGTGTGGACTTTGCTGGGTGGCTGTTTCTTGTTCTAACTGCAGCAAATGGAAAAGCTGTTAATCAGAACTGCAAATGATGATCAATATTTAGTGGTTGTCAAACATCAGTGTATGAATTTTTTTGATTCCAGATGTCTAACTTTGAAGGGAGTGATAAATAAACAAGGAATTAAATGGGCTGAAAAAATTAAAACTGACAATTACTCCAGGCGAAATGTAAACAGTTGTAAGAACTGTTAAAAGCAAGAGAAAAAAAGATTCACGGTCATCTCAAACACATAGGATATCAGTTTCTTCACATTCTTTGAGATTGAAAATGCCATTAAATGAAACTTTGCCTACCGAAGCAGAAGAATAGAGTATTGTTTGATATTTCAAGGGAGACATGTTTGATGCTGTCGTCATCAAACCCCAGCTATAATAATTTAATCTGTGTTCGAGGCTTTTGAAGTTCAATTTGGTTAATTCAGAAACAATGTTTAGTTTGCATTTGACAACAAAATAATATTTTTGTGCCACGAACACAGGTTTTATCTGTGAGTTTACATGAGGTTATAGATGCGTCTATGTGTATTTTATGTATATATTCATGCAGGGAAAAACTAATTTTATTCCATATATTTAATATTTAAAGTGTGATTCAAGATAATGAAATCATTCAGTATGTTTAGTGCTCTTCTGTATGTGAGAGGTATTTATGTCAATTTCTGAACAGATATGTAATCCTGGAATTGTTATACTGGATCCAAAGGGAATCTACTTGATTTTCCTTCCTACTCCTGGCAAATTTGGGATGCTCCAGAGATAAATGGATGAAACTCTATCCACACCATTGTGAAAAAATGTAAATTCTTAATATCAATGCAAACCCTGAAGCACACTCTCATGTCTTTGTTCAAAACTCTAACAATAAGCTCTTTGAAGCAGGAATGGTCTTGTTAGCTGTGGTAATACCCCTTCCACAGGATCAGAGAACTTAAGGGTGTAGGAAAGGTTCTGTAAGTCATCCTTTCCGTCCCCAGGTAGATCATCTAAGTCCTGTGCCTTTCTTCATGTATGTACAGAGGTTCCTGGAAACAAGGCAAGAAAAGACATGCATTCTACAGCCTCTAAGGTAAAAACTTTGGTTTAGGTCTCTACTGGTCAAGAGTTCTTAGGTGATGATGTTATAATAATAAAATGAGAATATTTGACAGTTGGAGGCAATCATGAAATAAACAGTAGGGCTGGTTTCATGGGGATTTTATGATTTTATTTATCCATTTTATTTATTCATTTGTTTTTCCACAGGCACACCAAATTGCTTCTCCTTTTACCAACAGTCTTGTGTCTTCCAATGGCATAGAGGAGCAGTATAGGAGAAAGGGGAGTAAAACTCTTAACAACTGCCCCTCAGTAGAAGTGACTGGAGCCATTGAAAATGGTGGTGTTGAGGTGTTGTCTTCTGCCCTTTGCTTGGTCCTGCCATAGTACAGAAAACTTGGAAGGGAATGTGAGTTGCAGCTTGGAAGGTATCATATTACAGCCTGGAGTATTGTTTTCTGTGGGCAATGAAGTACATTGTTTGGGGTATTTCAGTCTCTAAATACATCCTTCCTCAGGACCATCATGTAAGACTTTGGAATATTTGTTATGGAGAATACTGGGTTTGAATTGGTTGGCCAAAACTGGAGAGTTGGCAGTGCCAGGTGAGGAAGGAGTTACTAACAGATGTTACTTAGGGTCTGCAGCCTTTAGGGAGTGAGGAAAAGGTGAGCAGAATAAAACAGTCCCTGAAACTCTTCAGCAAATCACTAGTTAGATTTTACCACACCACTTATCCCTTTGAAGAACAGATTCTGCATAGACCTTCATTTCCACACTCATTATTTCAAGTTTACAGTTTCCCCCTGCATTTACATGGAAAAGTCCAAGTGTGCTTGGTGAGGTTTTGCAACCTGCCAGGTTACTTTGGGGGGAAAAAGAAAGCTTCTGTAGCAAGCTTTTGGTGTGAGAGCTAAAGACTGAGCTTTATTGAAACACATTGGATATAGAGACTTACCCCAAACAAATAAGGCATGTTTGTGCCTTGCTTCCTTCCTGCAGCAGTGGCTGAAGTTTGCTTCTGTGGAGTTTGGGATAAGTAAATAAGGACATCACTGCAGTTTGCAAATGCCCAAATAAATTCTACATTTCTCTCTTACCATGTGTTTAACTGCAAAGGTAGTAGTTATTTCCCTGTGGTTTTATCTTGCCATGATATTTCCTTTTAAGTGGTGAAAGAATTAAAAATGATGGGCTGAGAGTCTCTTGCTGGATTCTGTCTCGTGTGCTTTATAGTTCTTATTCCTAAGGCAGTATGAAATTCTTTGGCTATTTAAAAGATGGTGTGCTTAGTGTAACAATACAGAATTAAACTTCAGAAAAACACCGGACACCTGCTGGAAAATTGTGAGGCTGTATAAATGGATCTGGCCTGCTCCATTTATACAATTTATATGGCATAATATTAAAATTTCATGTAGTTAATTAGGAAAGGTAAAGAAAATGGGTAGTATTAGAAGTCGAGGAGTCCTAAGGTCAAGTTTTTTCTACATTTGGATAGGATTCCTTTAAATTGAGTACTTGGTGCTTTGAAAATGTTGCTAGATAGTTTGATGGACTAGTAAGGAGCTGTTATTTCTATCATGTTCTCTGAGCAAAAGCACTGCTCTCTATTGACATCCTAAGGATAGAAGCACAGGCAGCTTATAACGATGTAACTGTTTGTATAACGTTTATGTGGAAAAAAGAGACTATTCCTTTTGGGTGCTGCTAGGGGAAATTAAATTCTTTACCTCAAGAAAGAAAATTAAATCACTTTGTTCCTATAATAACAGAAAAGAAGATTCCAGCCTGGTGGCAGTTTGAAGGTCTGGGGGGAAACCAAATCTCAGCAGCCAGATGAACTGAGTATTTTATTATTTGGTATTCCTCACATAAAAAGAACATGAATGAAAAGGCCTGACCTTTTCACAGGCCACAGCAGAGCTCTGACAATAGTCAATACTTACAGCTAATAGTTGTGCAATTTAAGATCTGCTGTATAATGATACATTTGTAATTTCTTTTCCCTCTTTCCTAGATATGTGTGAGTAGCAAACTGCTGCCAGTATTTATAAAAATTAAGTATCGCTTTCCTGATGGTTGTTATCCTCGACCCCGTAATTAAAGTTATGTGGAGCTACACAGGGATGCTGATAAAGGAAAAAGAAAATAACAGGCAGAAGAGAGGAGCAGTCACTCACTGCTTTCCTGGTGGCCTAAACACTGCACTAATCAATTTGGGCTACTTGTGATGTTCTTCTGACAAAATATAATATGGAACTTCAGGAGTATGTTGTGGTGGAAATAGACTGTAAGAGACACTTTAAAAGCAACAAAATATGGGAACTGAAATGAAACATGATGTGCTGATGTGACCAGGCATCTAGCAATGTCCAGATGGACTGTCAAGCCTGGAGAAATTCAAAAGTGCTTTTCAAAATAGAAATCTCCCCTTGCCCCTGGTTAACCCACTTTTCAATGTTTCCTTTTCTTTTTAATGATTGCAATGCAATAAAGTTTTCATTTTATTTTATTTTATTTTTTAATTACCTATCTTCCAGTTTCCCTATAGGTAGAAATCAGTAGCAGCTATTTCAGTACCTGCACATCTGGTGCCTCATAAAGGAATGTGCCAGAACCATCAGAAATGTTTAAAACAGTGCTTAGACCAAACACCAGCTATCAATTCAGGTACAGAGAGAGAAAGAACCCAATTAGAAATAACTATGGGACCAAGCTCTAGCAGATGTTCAATTACCCTTGCCACCTACCTACCTTGCAACAGACTGGAGGTGCAGTTGGTGTTCTATACATGCATTGTTTCAGGACTGGTTTTGAATTTCCATGTGTGGTGCCATCTGTGCTAACACTCAGTGGTCCTACCACTCCCCTGCAGCCATCCTGCAAGGGATGTCTTGTTGCACAGTGTGTATTTCTGTGCAGTTTGCAATTGTCTACAGCAACATCCTTCACAAAGAAAACGTGGATTGTGCTGGTGAGAACAGTTGAAAGGTAATGTTCTCTTACCAGTGTTCTTCAGCAGATATCCTCTTAATTCCTATTTGCAGAAAGGTTTACATTTCACCAATTTTAGCTATCCTTAATCAATGTGGAAATGCAGCTTGGAATGCTGGCACCTGCAAAGCTCAGGGCTAGCTAAGTCTCTCCCTGCAATGCCTGAAAGGTGTGACTGCTGCTCTGCTAAGTGAGCAGAAGAGCTCCAACACAAGGAGAGAGTGCACTTCCCACTTTCAGTTGGACTTTAGGTCATTCCAAGGAATAATTTCTGTACTTGGTCATTAACTTGATCTAGTGACAAATTAAAAAACATGTTCTAGCCTACCAGAATAGAAAAATGACTTTTTTATTCCTGCACAGCTGCAACTGAGAGAAACAGAAATTAATATTGCTCCTAAATGTGAATCTTGACTGGAGAGATGCCAGGCTAACAGGGTAAGGGTGAAAGCTTTCTTGCTTTTGACAGAAGAAAGGCTTTAAATTTACTTCCTAAGCTGATGGGTTTTGAAATGGAGTTCTGAAAAACTAGCAGACGGGAATTAATTTTTATTGCTAAAATCCTGTATGTGATGTTGGAAAAACAACCAGCCTACAAAAGAGTGCCCTGTCAGTGGAGCGTAACATTTGGCAAAGAATGAGTTACAGTTTTTTCCTTCTAAAAAGCCTAAAGAAAGACTACTCTTTCCTCCTGAGGAAAAGCTGTAGATTGATAAGTAAGTAAAACAAACAAGGGTCCACAGCCTCTCTTTTAGAAGATGTAATATTTTAAAGTAGTTTTGAAAGAAAATGCTTCCTTTTTTGCCATACTTTAATATTCCTGAGCCTAGAGTGATGAGATACATCAATCCTCACTCTCTGATAACCTTGGACAAGTTTCCTTTTTGTTTGAGAGACCTGAGGAGCTTTAAAAGTGCCTTCAGGGCATGTAAAATTCTCTCAGGGGCTGGGAAGGATGGAGGGCTTTTGCTTTTCATGGAAGGGCCAACATTCACTGTTGATGACTGCTGGTAAAAGTTCATTACTGTGGGCTGTTCTTCTGATTGTCCACCACTGTCTGAGTCCCTAGGAGAACTGGTGTGTGAAGGCAAGTGATTCAACTTCACAAAAGTATGAGGAAGTGGTTCAGCTTAAATATGAACAGTACTAAATCTTCCCTTGACCTTGGTGTTGTCCTAGCCATGGGGTTTGTCCAAATTCAGTTATATATCTCTGCATCCATTTCTCTGCTCTCTGTGTTTAGATCCCCAGAATTCATGTGTTGGTTCTAAGAGGTAGCTGCATGTAGCACAGCTTCTTCAGGCATGGCCTCACATCTCATTGATTTTCACTGTGCTTTTGTTCAAAACAAGGTGATGTGTTGTGTGCTTTCATATCAACTTTTACTTTCTTCCTTGCTTTGCCATGATTTTATATGGGTAGCAGCTAGAAAAAATATTTATGTGAGGAAAGTTCTGTACATTTTACTAGAGAAATGTACTAAAATGCAATTCCTGCCATATCTAAATGAGATTGAAAAAGAAAATCTATGCGCACTTTTGTCAATAATTACTGTGTGCAGTTTCAGTGCTTCATTATTCACTATAAGAGAGTGTTTATGGGTAACAGTGGAAACAAAGTTGAAGACAATGCAGCAGCAGGCTGGAGGGAGAAAA
>JANRMJ010000066.1:37141045-37152818 GCA_025584955.1 Alethe diademata | reverse complement strand
TTCATATCAACTTTTACTTTCTTCCTTGCTTTGCCATGATTTTATATGGGTAGCAACTAGAAAAAATATTTATGTGAGGAAAGTTCATGTACATTTTACTAGAGAAATGTACTAAAATGCAATTATTGCCATATCTAAATGAGATTGAAAAAGAAAATCTATGTGCACTTTTGTCAATAATTACTGTGTGCAGTTTCAGTGCTTCATTAGTATCTTAGCACTATTAAGAGAGTGTTTATGGGTAACAGTGGAAACAAAGCTGAAGACAGTGCAGCAGCAGGCTGGAGGGAGAAAAGGAGGAAATGGGAGAATCTGTCTGATGGTGGTACTTTGGGGCCTGAACAAAAAACACCCACTACAAATTGAGAAAAAGCAAATGCTACATAATTAATAGCAAGGGAGAGGAAAATTTTCAGTGCATTTTAAACATAAAAGAAAAATATTCAGAAGCTAGCCTATTGGGAAATGCAATTTCAAAAGTCTTATTTAAAAAAAAAAAAAGCCCCCCCAAAAAAACAACCACCATGCCAGGAGACCTCTAATCTGGATGTTTGAGTTTGTTTTTTTGTTTTATTTTGTTTTTGTTTTTTTTAATCCAGCTGAAGCTGCATGCTTTATACTTATCTTTGTCTTTATGTATGGAGCAATGGGTGGAAGAAGAATTAAATAATTCTGAATTGAGAAAATAATAAAAAAACAAACCAGCTTTTTAAAAGGAAAAGTTTCTTCACATGCAGAAACAAATAACAGTGAGAAGAATAGTGAACCTGGTACTTCTATCTGAATCAGTGACAAAGATGTCCTGAGAAAGGAAGATATGAAGGTAAGGGGTTGATAGTGAAATTACTGATAAAATTTTGCTACCATTCATCAGTGCTTTCTTTAACTTGATGAGCTTTTCCAACAAAAAAATACCAGAATTAAGCACTTTGCATATGGTGTTTTTCAGATGAACTTAAAATGTGCCGAGTAACTACAGCTGAAGATGGTGGGAGTTGTACGAGCTCAGCATCTTTTGGGATCTGGCTCTGTGTACACATTCACTGTGCAAACAGCTAATCAAGTTTCAAGAGCAGTAGAAAGAAAAGTTTATTCTCCTTCCTCCAAAGGCAGTTAATTTCCTGGGATCTATTGAGTCAAATGCTGTATTTATGATGTTCAGTTCCTCACTTAATCAAAACTAAACACTTAATTTTACACTTCATATCTCCAAAGAGGAGGGTGAATAATTTATAATGAATAATTTTATGAATTTGGCCTTTTTCTGTTCATGAATTATCCACAAGAGATCATGACTTCTCAGAGGTACTTCCACTCAAATTGATTCACTGAATAATTCTTGATCTGCAGCAGTTTGTTGTGAGGTTTGATATTTAAGATTCCAGCTGTTCTGATTGGACTCATAGGCAGATATATAATTGCCAGCTCAGTCTGTACAAGTCCTAAACTGGTGCTTCCAGGCTGACTCATTGCAACTGCTTCAGCACTTTTTATAACTTAGTATATTTTTTGTTTGTTTGCTGTATTTTAGAAAATTACTCTCAGCAAGCTTATTTTAGGAATCATTGAAGGCAAAACTTCCATAACATAGCGGAAATCATCAGTTAGTGATCCTGATGGAAGGCATAATAAGTCTGAGGAGTAGCTTATGCTTTGGAAGTCTTTCAGCAGGACAGTGAACTGCAAAAAAAGTTCTTTGGCAGTGCTGGAAGCTGAGGCAGAGCAGAGCTCTCAACTGCTTCAGTGCAGCACTTGTGACTATCTAGATCAATATCTATAAGGTCAATGAGAGCCCCACACCAAAGCTGTTCTTTAAATCACTTTTCAGCATGATGGGCTGTGGTTACCATGGAAGAATAGCCAGTGAATGCTCTTGTTCCCAAAGGTGTTTGCATGCTTAGGATTGCCTGTGTTTATTCTGCTGGCTCCCTTATACTACTGGTTATAGTATCCTAATCCAAACACCACCCTGTTTGATTGTCTGTGAGGAACTAATAAGGGCTTTGGCAAAGGTCAGATTTTCAAGATAAATGGATAGAGGCTAATTCACATTTTGGCTTTTCTAACCGTAAGATCGGATACCCAGTACGCTCTGGAGCATGTCAGCATCTTTGTATCTCTACTGGCATTCTCTTAAATCCTATCATGTAACAAACCATCATATGAACCAGGTAACTTAGTTATATAGATAGATTTATTCTTTGCTCCTCAATCTCTTTTATGATACCAAAATATTTCTTAACTGGACTAACAGAGCAGCACAGTTGGTGATATGGAGAGCAGTTAATATAAGATTTTTAATTTGTTGATAAGCTCCAGAGAAACAGATAATCACCCATGTAGTTGTTGAAGACATAATTGCATATAATTTATATCCCTCATGGAAAAGGGAAGGTTTGCTGATTACACATAGACAAAGTTTATGTTAGACATTTTCTTTTTAGAGGCTCAGCATGGGCCTGAACTATGTGTATATAAACAAGTAGCATCAAACCTAGCAAATTATTCAGATATCTCAGCATCTCAAAACTCGAGGATAAAGTTTTAGACAATTCCTATAGGCCCATTTAGATTTAGCTATCTTGTGCTTGTGCCTTCATCTATTGGTTAGTCTTTTGATGAACTCTGTATTTGAGCAATATACAAAAAATTTTGTTATGTACTCCATATTATACCTAAACTGTATTCCAAATCATGATCTTGGCAGGTTTGCTGTCTTCTCTTTTTCTACATTTGTAAAATACTGCCAGGAAAATCTGTGGATGTAGATTTATACAAAATATTTGAATGAGAGAGCAGGGAGTGTGTGGTGACTAGGCAACCTCCTTCAGCCCATTACTATATGATTCGGGAAATTTTTAAAATCCAATTTAAACAGAAAAAAAGAAGCAATTGGATCCTCAGTTAGTGCAAATTAACCCTTTTCCTGGTTCCCAGTTCCTCTCAGTTCTGGAAAGGTAGGAAAGATTTTTGCTTGTATGTAAGCAAAAATGTTATTGCTTCAATAGTTTTGTCATTGCACAGATCAGCCATTGAACAAAATGCCTCCTCCTGAGCTCTAAAATTACTGGTTTAGTGCGATTAAATGAATTCTAAATGCACTGTTTTAGTGTGATTGTCCATGTTTAGGGCATAGGCTTTTATGGGATGGGAGCTATTTTAAAACAATGAAATGTGTTAGTGTTTGTGCATGTGAGTGAATGACTGTAAATTAGGAGGTCAGAGAGAATAAATTTGTGATGTCCAAAAGAGACAGCTTTGAATTAGAAGACCAAGGGGGCTTTAAGCAGTTAATATTGAGAATAACTGATGTGTGACGAAGTTAATATATTTAATTTAAGATGGAAAGATTTATTATTGTTATTAAAACATTATCTTCAGTAGAAAGTTAATGGAAATAAACACAGGCAGAATTTCAGTCATCTCCCAATACACACACTTGCATGCACAGATGTGTGTGCACACATCCAAGGAAAGCCTGGACACTGAGACCATGATTGTAACTGGTGGGCTTTGGTCTACACATGGGGAAATAATGAAACTTGAATATTTTATGTTGAAATTCAAAGTTTTTCCGAAGTATGTGAATGGAATAGACCAGTTTGCCAAAACATCTAAAGGAACAATCTCTGCAGAGCTATTATTTCTCTTTTTTATTATCTGCCAACAATTCCACTGCACATAAAGTACCCTGACTCAGGGGCATCAGATCAGAGATTACCTCTTTTGCACCCAGCTGCTGAGGCTGTTGCAATATTTTGGAGGCACATATTTAACCAAAGTCACAGGGCAGTGGTCACTGCAGAGATATGGGAATTCCTTCTTTCTTCATTCAAAGAACTAAAGTTGCTATTGTTACAGTGACATCAAACTAATTCTTTTATTCAGGAAGAACACTCAGTAAGATAAAAATGACATTTCTCCTTTTACATAAGGGTCTGATTCAAAGAAAGCAGTTCAGTAAACTTTTTAAATGATTATGACTTTGACAAACCTGAAGAGAATGAGAGTGTTTGAGGCATCACATGGAAGTGTGTAATAGGGCCTAGCATCAATATTTTTTGTTGTTTGTAAGTTCTAATAAAATCTAGAAAGTAAATGTCAAAAGCATAAATAAAACCATATGCAAATATCCTGGCAATAATATTAGGACATTAGGAGTAACACTTTAAATATTCACATAATTAGACACTAACTAATCCTCATAACATCTGTGCCCTGGGTGGATAAACATTACAACTCTCAGGGATGTGAGAGCAGAAGCCAGTGATTTAAGCAGAGGGTAGAAGGTAAAGTTTTTCTTTTACTAACTCTTCCTCTGTTCTGCTTCCTACAGCACTGGAAGACATACATTCTCTGTGTTCTGACATTCAGACTGTATGAAAGAAATTGCCTTGACAAAGGCAGGCTTCTCATGTCACTATAAGAGTTGGAGTTGTGATGGGTGAGTTTTGTGATGTATTCCAGGATGTAATTCCTCAAACTGTGTTTTTACTAGTCTCACAAGTCACCATGAGCTGTTTTAGTGTGGACTTCTGGCTGTTCCTACAACCTCTAGTATCACAGTACTCATAGAAGGGATTATGGAGTAAAGTACATAATACATATTTCCTGAACTTCTTACCCAAAAAAGTTACTTTGGTTTAAACTAATTGATGCAATTGAAGCATGTTTTGAGTCTATACCAAATTAAAAATCAAGAAAATTGGTTAGAAATGCAGCGTGAGGAGAGAGATCCCACTTTAAAATCAACTTGCAGCATTTCCCCATGCAGGGCCAGCAGCAGCAAGATCTGCATGGAGTGGATGTGTTCCATGGACAGAAGCGACCACCACATCAACAGGCCCCTGAAACCCTGTGGCTGCAGTTTGGTCCCATTGTCCTGCTGAATGTGACCACATCCTTCGCTTCCATAGTATCTGGGTGAACATCTGTTAAAGGTCAGGGATGCTTTTGATCTGTGCTCCAAGCTTAGACAACTCTTCTATATAAATTAAAATTGCAGCTGGGGTTACTTTCCATCCTTAAAGTCTTGCTGCAGAGCTGGAAATTAAATAATGTGCTGGGGTTGATTCCTAGTTGCAAATATTTGAAATGTGTTTGGAGTAAGATGGTATTTAGTTAGCTTGGGCAAGAAACTCAGAGGCCCATGGACTCAAAAGTTCCTATGTATTCCCTGACTGAGTGCTGGCACTTAGTAAGTGGATCATTCTCATAACATAGGTGCCATTTTTTCATTCTCATTGAATTTAAATTTCCTTTAGGATGAAAAACCTATTGTTGTCACTTTTGTCCATGAAATATCTTGAAAGAACAGTGAAAAACCTGTATGTATTTCTAAACCTGTTAAGTGTCAAAAGTCTGTCTTTCTGAAAACCTTGCCTGGAGAGAAGATGGGAGAGGGATGAAGGATAACTTATGTATTCTCATTGGGTTTTGGAAGAAAACTACTAAGCAGCCAACCATTTAGATATGCTGGAAATATTTAGTATTTATAACACACACATGAAGTCCTGAGTTTGTGTAGCTTTCAAAAACTTGTTGTAGTTGTTGTTTTTGTTGAGTTTCTCCCTTTTTTTTCCTTTTTCTTCATATTATAATGATTTCTGATAAGCTTCTCACAGACAAGTACATTAAATGAGGATTTATATGAAAGCAGATTGGGTTTTGATCAGTCCAGGTCATGATTAAGAATGTCATTTGCACAAAGCTACATGAGTGTGAGGCAGAAGACTTAAGAGTAGATGAAATAATAGCAATGCTGAAGCAGTAACAAGTGTTATGTGATGTCTCCAGATTTGAGACAAGGACCCTGAAATTCATGTAAAATAGAATTTAGCCAGTGCAGGGATTCAAAGTGAGAAGTAGTAGCGTTTTCCAAGAGAATATATAATGGAGTGAGGCCTGGAATATGGAAGGTGTAATGATCAAGGCAAGAAAATTGAAGAGAAATGAAAAAGTATTCAAGTGGAAAGAAGAAAACAGGAAAGAATAATTTCAGGGTTGCAAGGAAGAACAACATTATTTGATTGAATAAACATTTTCTGAACAAACCTGAGGCTGCAGGTTTATTTTGCATGGAGTCCCTGCTTGAGACAGTTCAGCTGCTTTTCCACCTCTCTGATATAATAAACACCAACCATGTTAACTCAAATAATTTTCTAGAATGTTCCAGGAGTTTTTTTTGTTCCCCATTTTTCCTATTTTTCTTCCTGAAACTTCTTATTCAGTTTTTGTTAATAGCAAGAAGTGTTTCCCCACCTCTCCAGGTATCTCTGACTTGTAATTATTTGGTTTAAAAATATAACACGGAACAGTTTGTGTTACAGGGGTACATATGTACACATAGGTAGTAGAGATACATATGCATGTGACTAGCCAGTATATTTTCCTAACATAACAAATGATTCCGAAGTCTGCACCTGGTGTACAGGCAGGAATAACAGCTTGATGAACCCTACTCATCTTGTCAGTGGACACTGACATTTTTTATTTTTCCTTTATGTGCTGTAATGTTTCATCAAAATGGCAATTGGCAAAATGTGCTTCACTGTTTGCAAGAAATAAAAAAAGATGTCAAATCTAGTTAATGTCATTGAGCAAAACTGTGGATTTTAGGATTATATAGCTGCAAGTATTATGGAATTATTAATTTAAAAATCTATATATGAATAAAGCATCTGGTGAATGAATAAAAGTAATTTCTCTCACATGGGTAATTTAAATACCAGCTGTCTCCATACTAAACCATATTTTCTCATAAAAGCTTTTAAAGAGTCTGTCTGATGGTTGTGAAATTCCAGGATTTATGGACAGTGTAAGGTCTGTCTATACAAGGATCTGCATCTTGGCTCATAATTGAAAGCCACCTCCAATGAATGGTTCAAAACAAGTGCAAAAGACCCCCAGGAGAAAACAAACAATTAAGCTTTACAGACTGACTCATCTTAAATGTCTTGTCAAAACTGTAAAAGCTTCATTTTAATGTAGGGGATAAACGTGAAGGGGATAAAAGAAAATGTGAAAATATTCCTTTAATTATCTGCTGGACAGGTGGAAGAATCTGACAGTCTGAGATCATACCATTAAAAATATATATATATTTGATAAATTGCCATATCTTTTTATGGTGGCTTTATCTGTACTCTTCATCCTTACCCATTTTCATTCTGGTATTAGTGAGTCCAGAACACTTAGCAAAAGCCTCTTTTGAATACACTGGTGGTACTTTCTTCTTTATTCTAACACACTTTCCATATTGTCTGTTTCTCACAATTTGGATCATTTCAGAAAATCTAGTGAAAAGAGGGTAAATCTTGGATAAGCTCTGGACTGTGTGGGTGTGGCTTTTCTGAGATCCTTGTCAGATGGTGTAGGCTGGTGGTCTCTGGGAACTTCTTCATTCAGCTCCTGGGGCATGAGTTTCTTGTGTGTTTCTTGCTTTCAGAGTGCAAAAAGGTACAGCTGGTGAGGAAACAAAATTCTTTTGGGAAGTCACACCTACAGTTAGAAAATTTGTTTGGAATTATGATGGATTTTGAGTGTAAAACCACCCCCCGTGGTTTTTGCTGGTGAGCGTGCTTCTGACGCAATACAAAAATTAACCATGTTATTCACTATTTTTCAGAGCAATAGCAGGGATCATGATCCTAGGCTTTGACGATGTTGCACCAAAAATGCAATTTTTGCAATTTCTGTCTATTATTGTCGCCAGCCTTCTCCTTGTGCTTCAACTTCTTAACTTTTTCAGCTTAGCAGATCTCATGTCTGAGTTCATCGAATTACGAACAATGTCCAGATCACTTTTTCTGTTTGAACCTCAAATTGTTAAATCCATATTGTTCACAAATATTGACTCTGGACAACCTTGCATGTTTCCCGAAAAAAATGAGGGGAAAGAAAAAAAGAAAAAAAAAATCTAACCAATATCCTGTTAAAATACCCTGTTTCAGGACTAACATTGTTTCATTTTGCCCTCCATAACTGTTTCATATTCTAAAGGAATAGCTGATGACTACTACTAAAATTGCTAATTACTAATTGATGTGCAGCTTTTTGCAGAATTTTCTTTGCAGTACATGGAGAATTTTCCTGCTCTCATCCAGAACAAAGCCAAATCTTACAATCACAATAGTCTGCTTTCAAACTTAACTATTATATAACATTAGAAAAACTTGGTGAAATGTGACTAGAGAAACAATCCACATCCCTTGGGATCTTCAGTCGTGATTTGAAGATAGTAGGCATCAGAGGTAAAGACATTCACAATATGTGTGGTTTCAATTCAGCTTATTTCCAGCCATATGCAAATTTCTGCTTTTTTTCTCTTATTTCTCTTCTAGTTCTGAATGGGGGAAAGGAAAAAGATAAACCCAGAGGGGCTACAAAGAGATTCTTAAGATTTTTGGGAAGGTAAAGTCCTGATTGATTCTCTTAACCACCCTGAACACAGAACTTCCCTGATAATCCTTTATGTTTGTACAGCATGTGTTACAGCAGCACTGAGTTGCTGCCCTGAGATACTGAATTGATATTTTAGCAAGTAAATCAGACATTCTTGTTCCTCCAAGTGTCAGTATTCAAGGAGTAGAAAGATGAACTAATTTTCTTAAAATGTAGTGTTTTAAGTGAATGCACCAAAATATTATGACCCCTTATTCTACTGAATTTTCTAAGTGCTTTCTGCAAAACGTAGTGTAATGACATTTGCATTTTACAAGGAAAGTGCATTAGCGACTTTTATATGGGAAAGAGAGGTTAATTCAATTCTGGACTGTAATGGAGGTTAAA
This sequence comes from Alethe diademata, assembly GCA_025584955.1. NCBI lineage: Eukaryota > Metazoa > Chordata > Aves > Passeriformes > Muscicapidae > Alethe > Alethe diademata. The sequence goes on along the minus strand of JANRMJ010000066.1, from coordinate 37,144,028 downwards.
TGTAAAGCTTTAATGTTCTGGAGTTCATCCCAAAATAATAATTCAGCTAATGAAATAACTCATTTGTAATTCAAGCAGACTAAATGGAAGCGTTTTTGAAGCTGTGTCTACTAGAATTGATTGCTTAACACTTATGAGCCAGCTTAAATCTCAGCACTCTTTGGACAATGAAGAATGTTTTAGAATTGTGAGGGTGTTTCAATATCCTCCTAAACACCATCTATTTAAAAGCATGCCTTCAAATTACTTTATAGTGCTGAATTTTCATTTTTATGATGGACCATTTATGGATCTAATATGTTCCTTAAAAGTACATGGTATGGTGAGTAGCTAATGTTGAACAATATTTCCTGAAGTAATTTTGATTGAATTGGTTATTTTAAAAAAAAAAAAATTGCAGATTTAGCTCTTTTTTTTTCCCCCTTCACAAATCATCTGTGAAAAATATTTGAGCACAGGAGCATGTACACTATTCATAAATGTTTTTTGGATGGTTTTAATTAAAAAAGAGACTTTATATTGTCTGTGATCCACTGAGCTATTCAATAGCTAGGTTGGGTTTTGTCACCTTTTTTTTATAATTTGTCTAAATCATGGAAGACAAGTAGTATGTAACAAACCTGCTCTTACATGAAAGCCCTGATTTTCATGGTATTATGGGTTTGGAGTGAAAACTTTTCCCTTATTAAAAGTGTTTGTCAGCAAAACGTATCCACAGCATTGCAAATGACTACTAATTCATGGAGAAAGTATAAACATGCCTAAATTTGACAGTATTTTGTTATTGAAAACAATACTTCAAAACTGACAAACGTGTATCTGCAATGTTTCTCCCCAAAGCAAAACCTAAATCACCAGATCAGTCTTTTTCTTCTCTCACTACCTACCTCACCATGCCAAAAAACCTCAAACACAAACCAAAAAAAAATGCAGGCTAATGCAGATTATAACTCAAAGGTGCAGGCTGATGTCTCTCTCAAGAAACTTTTTTTACAACTTTTAGGATGAAACAGGTAGTTTGATCAATGAAAAATGCCCAATGTCGTAGTAAGTTCCAGGTACACCTCATGGGAAATAATTTATTATAAGGTAAAACTGGGATTGGAATATATGCACCATTCAAGCCACAGCACTCCCTGCGTGTGCTGCAGGTGGTGTTCCAGGGAAGGAGGAGTTGTGTTGGGATTCTGGAGGTGAGCATACACCCTTGCTCTACCTTTGTGGCTGCAGTGAGAGACTGGGGATCAGTCACTGACAGGTGATGTCCAGTTTCTTTTGTCTGGTTTGCTTAAGATTAAAGAAACATTAGTATTTAAACCAAAATTCCTGAGAATGTTCAAATAGTTTTCTAAATTTTTGGACATCTGGGAGTTTTTTTATCTTTGTGACCAAACACTGTATTTATCTGTTCACAAGTTGCATTTCTACCTCTGCTCTTATTCTTTTCAGTACAAGTATTGGTGGTGATAAATAGATGTGATATACCACTTGTTCTAGTAAAACACAGTACTTCCCCTCTAAGACTTGCTGCACTTGAAGTCTTAGGTTTTAAAGGCAGAAGAACTTGCTAGATGGTCCAACCTACAAAGGACATTTCATGTGCCTGATCTGGATCTAACTTGTGCCTATATGTTATAGAGTACTTGATTAATCACCTTTCTAAAGTTCAGGTCTAAACACTCTGCTTACTCACAAGAGACCAGTGGAGGTTTCTCTCCAGGGGTGGGTATCCTCTGCCTAGCCGTGGGCATCTGAATTAGGTGGACAAACCTCTTTCCAAAAACCTCTCAAAGACATTTAGATTTTTTTTTTTTTTTAAAATAAAGATTGTGTCCGTCTTTCCTATATTAGGAAGGCTTCTTTATCAGGCATGATTTTACATCTAAATTTAGGCAGGAACTATAACTCTTATGGTAGTTGAATTACTTGTCAAAATGAGTGGCTTTCAGTACTTCTCGTTATTCAAAGTTCAGTAACTTGCTAGAGGGAAAACAACAAGGTCTGATCTTAGTAGCCATAAGGCTAGAATGGGTTTCAAACCTCTTCTGCCCCCAACAGCCCCACAGGATCTCTGCTGCTCTGGCACTGTGGTTGATCAGTTCGTATCCCTCCCATGGGAAACAGCAGCAGATGCAGAAATCTCCATCTTGCCCAAAAAAAGCAGGGCTGGGCATCTGCCATTGGAGAAACAGGGGAATAAGAGTAAGGATGGAAAGACTGCTGCTCAAGTCAGAGAGCTGGCCTTTTTGAAGAAAAGAGCTGCAGGCAAAATAGAAAATTCCTATGGATATAATTCCCAGGCTGGCTATTAGCTGAACCCATTGATTTAAAAAATAACTTCTCTGTCAGAGCAATGTGTTTCACAAAGGCATCTACTCATGATCTAAAGACATCAAGAGATAAAGATGGACTTTATTTATTTTTTTTTTTCCCGTGATAAATCTCTTTTGCAGTTACAAATTGGTGCATGATTTCATATTTGGCTTAATTTCTAGCTATGGTTCTTTTTATATCTGTCTTTGTTAAAGAGCCCTTTAGCTCTTTCTATTTTTTCCCTTTGAAAGTATTTAGACTGCAATCATGTCACTCTCAGCCTGCCCTCTCAAAAGCTAAATTACTTGAGCTGTTAAATTCTTTCACTTTAACACATTTTCTTCAGCTCTCAAAGCCAATTTTTATGCCCATTTACTTCACCTTCTTCTATTTTCTAATGTCCTTCTTAAAATTTGGTCCCTTTAACTGTCAGCAGCAAACCAATACCCCTCCCATTTCTGCTTCTTACATGTCCGGAGATTGTAATAGCCCATTTTCCTACAAAACTGCCCAAGGAGCATGTTCTAAATTTCTTATCTGCTGTTGCTGAAAAAGCTACTTTGGAGGGACATCTTTCCTACTCTATGGATGACACACAGACAATTCCTTTCAGCTACAACCCCTCATCAGAGCCCACTCATTGATCCGTGTATGTCCAAGGTCCTGCTGT
>JANRMJ010000066.1:37070714-37131451 GCA_025584955.1 Alethe diademata | reverse complement strand
GTTTGGATTAGACCCATGCAATTCTTTTTTTTTCTTCATAAGTTGCATGTGAAATGGCTAACTGAAGATGTGACCCAGGGCTTTGAGAAGCTTTGATTTTGTTCTTAAGCAAAAGAAGCTGTAGGTATTGAGAGTCAGATGCTGAATGCCTCTTGAATATCGTGCTACTTTTCTGCATATGGGAAAGAAAATATGCATATTTCTGTGCAGAAATGTGTTTCATATTGAAACAGATCCTGCAGGCCAAATAATTTCAAGCTTTTTTGAATAAATCTTTAAATATTTCTTTCCTCTGCCTTAATGTTGTTGGAGTAGTTTATTTATTTATTTTCTAGTATTAACATCGCTTGAGAGAAATAAGCCTCCAGACAATATCCTTAATTTAGAAAATATTTAAATTCTAGAAATCTCTGCATATGTGATAGGGTTAATAATGAAATCCAATTCAAAATATAATGATTTTTTTTGAGTGCTCTTGAATAAAATTATCTGATGGGTGTCAGAGTAAGGGAACCAGCCAAAGAACACTGACAGTAATGGAATGAGGTTACCACAGTTATTGAGGGAACATTTTTGGTAAAATTATTCCAGTTTAGAAAATGAAGGTTTCTTAAAAATTAATTTATTTTAGGAAGATGCCAATATTGGCAACAACTGCACTGGGAAGGAATGATCTCTGAATTTGCTGAGCATCCTGGTTGGAGAGAACCAGCCAGCTGGCCCTCAAATAGGACAGGGGGAAGCCAGGTTTCAAGGTCTCTCATGTCACTAAGACCTTTGCATGATATCTTCCCAAAAGAAACCCACCTCCTCAAAATCATTTAAGAGACTTTGCTGTTAAGCCAACATTAATATAAAACTATGTGTCACCCTAAGATTTTTGAAGACATTTAGATTTATCTTTTTGCACACTAGGGTAACTGGGACTGTTTGTAAGGCCAGTGATGGAACTACTTGGGGTAAGGACCCAAGGGACTGGCATGGCTACAGACTGACCAGAGCAACATTGCTAGGAATTTCAGTACCCAGGGGAAATACACCCCACATCTCTGTATAAACACCTTCTTTTTAAGAGGCTGATGATTTACCTTCTTCTTGATATGACAGTGACATTTGGGGAGTAGCTTTAATCTTGGTATTTCAAAACTCACTGTCACCAGACAGATCAGGGTAATACTTATTTTTATCTAGAAGGTTATAAAGGGCTGATATCTGAAATATAGCATTGACCTAAGGCCTCATGCTTACAGAAACAAGGTTTTGAAAGGCCTGATGACAGTTATGTTGTGAAAAAACATAACCATGCATCATTCTCTAAAGAAAAACTTTGTTATGATAGAGATCATGTAGATGTTCCATCTGTGGGAATGTTCAAGACCAGGCTGGATGGAGCTCTGAGCAACCTGGTCTGGTGGAAAGTGTCCCTGTCCATGATGGGGAGGTTGGAATCAGATGATCTTCAAGGTCTCTTCCAACCCAGGCCATTCTATAATTCCAGGATTCTATGATATTGCAGCAATAGAGTACTCAAAATTAAGGACTGGCTGGAAGGGGAAATTAAATTGCAATTGAATGTAGAAATTTCCATCTGGATAGGTAGAAGCTGGGAGAAATATTATGGCTGGTAGGTATGGAAAGAGTGTTCAATGGTTGTATGGTTGTGGTGTTATAGGAAGGTAAAAATGAAGACCTGTTGAAAGAGCTAATCACATGAAGCAGAACTGGTGAAAACCAGGGAATCAATATTTGGTTGCTGCATTAAACTCATTAACCTGCTACAGATGGGCCAAATAGAGTCAAAACACTTTTTAAAAAAAAAAGTCCAGAAAAAAAAATTATTTAAATTAAAAAGGGCTTACTCCTGCTTTATTCCTGCTACTTTGATATGAAAATAGTAGTAGAAATAGTAGGTTGTGGTGTTGTCTTACTTACTGCAGGAAATATTTAGTGTTACAAGCATGCACATTGACAGACAAAAGCTATGTTGAATAAAAATAGGCCTTCAAGGGAAATATATCAATTTTAAAAAATAAACATATATTAAATAGACACTCTACATATCCTCAAATCAAATAATCCTAATTCAAAACATTATTAAGATTGAGATTGTCCTTAAAATTAATCCAAATATATGAAGGTAGAGTAACAAAATAGCTCTGATGATGCTACAAGGAAGATTGTGTGCATTTTTGTAATGGAATGAAAAGGATCATAAACTGACCTGAAGAAAAAGTGAAATAATGACTTTAAAACATCATTTTTCTCTTATCTGGGTTTTAAACAGTTAGCTGTCACAACTATAGTCATACTTGTTTCATGATGTCAAAACCTTGCCATATGGACACATTAGCACGTCTGATGAATACAGAATATCAAAAAAACCACCAATTAACAAGGGAGTTAATTGGTATTGACTGCGCAATTGTCCAGTTTAATTCCTACTGCTTATAAATCATCAGAATGTATTTTGAACACAGTTTTTTGCATGGAAGCACTCAAAAACTTAATAAGGCATATTTCAGCCTATGGGGTGTTTCTAGGCTCTTTCTGTGGACTGTCATCAACTATTTACTTATGAGTAATTGACCTTTTAAAATTGTATTCTGTTCTTTTTCCTTCACGATTAAATGACAAGAGACCTCTAAAAGGGAAGGCAAATCAGATTTCATTGTGACTCTCCCCATGGGTTTGGTATTAAGTAAGCAAATATTTATTGCTAGTGTGTGAGACTTCTATTTCTGTGGATGCATAAATTGTACTAGGTATTTGTTGACAAGGTATATTGTTGCCAGTGAAGATCTAGTTTTATTTTATGGAAGATTAGGAAAAGATCTTTCAAAACTTATTTAATCTTATGAATATGAGTTCAATAAATCTTTGGTATGTTACTTTTAAGTTCTGCAAGAAAATAATATGTAATTTTAAGAACTTTTTTTAGTTGGTATGGACACATATCTATATTTCTGTATTTACTCTTGGATATAAAATGCCAGTTACTTGCAGAAGATCCGTTTATCAGAGATCTTGTTCTCAAATATTTAAGGAAGCTGAAAAAGTGTACCTGATGTGAATGTTACCAATGGGCTTGAGAAGAGCAATAGAGGGGCCTGAAAGCCTTACACCCCTGAGTCAGTGATAGGAGCAGATACCAAGATAAGGTATGCTTTTAGGAACTGTTCTTAAACTAGGCTATGTTGGCAATGTTTTACATGGCATGAAGGATCTGTCTCTGTGCCTGATATGAGAAGAGAAAAGGGCAGCAGGATGATTTAATTTATCTATACTTAGTTAGGAAAATGCCCCAAGAGATGGCTTATTTTCTTCAAATGAGGAGTGCAGTTAAGTTTATGTAAGTAAATGTGCACATTTATGGATATTCTTCTTAAATGAGTCCTGTTCTTACTGCAGGCTCGGAATTCTCAGAGAGCCAAAACTTCCATGTATTCTGCTTGTGAACAGACCCCAAGGTTTGATCTCCTAAGGCTTTGTTCTCCTATTGTGTCTGAAAGGATGCAAATACTGAACAGACACCTGTATTTTCTGTCAGAATGAGATCCATTGTCATCTGCATTCCTGTTACCAAACTAGTTGGGATGGAGGAAGCTTTCATCTTTTTAAGGCAGGCAGATGTAGGAAGTAGGAGAACATATCTTTGGCCAAAGTGAAAGCAAGAGACCGAATTTTCTGGCTGATGCAAATGTACAAGGTATAAATTCTAATCTAAAGTCAGTATAAAGACTATATGAAATGAGGAAGTCAGGAGCACTGGTAAGAAATCACACAGCACACTTCTTGACACTGGAATTGTTCTTTAATGCAATTGAACCTGACGTTATAGGAACAGTTAATGAGATGCATTTCTATTTCTTTTTTCTGTATTATTTGTCAGTTATAACTGGCAACAAAGGGGATAAATATCACAATTTTTAATAATTCTATTTTATTGAGGACAAAAAGATACAATCTTTTTAACTGATTTAAGTCAAACCTAAATCATCATCCTGGATAGAGGAGATTGAAATGTCATCCTTGTTTACTATCATAAACAGTACAGACTATCATCAATTGAAATAAGACATATGTTTCAAAGAAATTACTATTAGGTCACATTTCTCCTGACAAAATCAGGGAATTTTAATGTGATCCTTTAGAGATCCCCTTTACTCCAGAAAAACTACTGCTGCTGTGGAGTTAGGCAGCAATACGACATCATACATGGGCAGCACAGCTATGCATCAGTAGTACAGATGTGCATAAACCAACTTTTCACAATATGCAGACACTAATATATGTTGTTTTAAAATACTGTTGAAATTCCTATAGTAAGGCTCATTTTTCCTGCATGAATGACAAAAGAATTCCTAGTGATGGATGGCAGAACTATGAATGTTAAGAAACAATTTTGTTTTGCTTCTATTGTGTAAAGTGCTGGGCAACAGTCACAAGCGTTTTCTGCATCAGCTTTTTCTAGATACCTGTTCCTGAACAGCAGCAATTTGTTATGACAGCCTTTGCTATTCAGCAGGACTACAAAGAATCAGTCATTTGTCTGTATGAATTCATGCAGTTACATACCGATGCATTCACTTAAAGTAAATTGTGTGGTGCAGCTGACAATTAATCTGCTGCTTGATACACTAAGTACTCCACATGGAGTATTGGCACAGCTCCCCTAATGCTAAAAGAAATGTTGTCTTTGGAGTAATACACATACACTTTGCTTCCTCCCATGGCAGGTGTTTTAGAAAACAGTGTTGAAAATAATTGGTGTTCCTGTTGGGATGCATGCAACTGTCACAAAGCTGCTGCTTTGCTGGGACTTTTCCTTAGAGGGTGGCTGCTCTGGGAAAAAAGGTACAGAAAAAGTCTCTACACTTTGCAGTTACTCATTGAGATAACTTGACCTCAAGGCTGACAAGGGTTTGTTCTGTTTGCTGTGTTTCCTCTTCAAAAAGAGTTTCTTTTCTTTCAGGGAACAGGTTTGTGCACAGTATTTTTGCTTCAAAGAGTTCAGGAAAGGGTTTACAATTGAGTAGCTTGGCATAACACATATGTGTGTGGTTGGATGTAAATAAGAGTCTGAAATTTTTGGGACTAGCGGAGCACACAAGCAAAGTGTAAAAACCAATTTGCTGTTCTGTAAGTTTCTCAGTCTATATAGAACCTTTTTTATCTTCTTGGCATAAGGACACAGCTATAGAGATGTATAACCTCTGCTGATTCAGACATAATTTAGAACAGGATCAGGTCTTGGATCAGATCTTATATACGTATATATATGTGTGTGTGTATATATATGCATATGTATATATAGTGACAGCTTGAAAGCTTTGTACAATCCTAGCACAAGTGCAATGACTTGGAAAAACACAGTGGAACATCGTCTTTATTTTTTTTCATTCATTATTACAATATAGTTTTCATGAAAAAACTTTGCCTTCTTAAATTTACTGGTGTCATAATTTTTGGCTTTAATGGTGCCACTGTACTGTCTCTTCTGTGTTGTGTCATTAATAATGCAGGTTAAATAGAGTGAGCTTTCTGCAGCTAGCTTTGCAGTTGCATTTTAAATAAAAATGCATTATGTATGTAAAACTGCAAATGCTCATTGTTATTACAGATTACTGGAAGTGTGCGCTTGTTGAACAAAGAGGGAATCTTTTTATCAGAAGGATTATAGGTCAGGTTGAAGCATATGTACAATATGAATTAAAAAAAAACTTCAAAGAAAGAAGCTCTGCTGAGGTTATATGAAAGTTATCTCACTGTCTGTAATAGAACTTTTGTAGTAAAGGTTCTGCACAATCAAAGGGATGTTTATAGCAAAACTGTAGCTCTATATAATAATGAAAAGCATGTAATAGGAACAAGGGAGAACTGTGTGTGTGCCAGGGCTAGTCCCGTAAATCTATTTTTTATAAGATTCTTGAGATAAGGAAGAGCAGAGATGGTTAATTCAGAAAATGTGCGTGATGAAGTTCTTGTAGCTTCATCCATCTGCAAGATCTTACAGGAAAGCTTAAGTTTCCTACAGAGAAAAAAAACTCAGTGAAGAACAGATGATGCCAAATTTGGGAAGTGCTAAGGTAATGCCAAGAGTACACAAGAATGTGATATTGCTACTGTTCACTAAAGCTGAGCATAAAGAAATATGGCATTGTGTGTAATGTGCTACCAACCTCTAGCTGATACCTCAAAGGCTGGCAAGTTGTAGTGGTGCTTATGTCAAATAAGCCTGTAGTGAAATGACCCATTCTCCTTCAGTTCATCCGTTGTTGAGCTTTGCTCTTGATGTTCTCTCTGTGGTCCCAGATCCAGGCAGAAGTTATTTTTTCATTGTGCACTGGTTCATAGTCTCATTTCCTATTCAGTTGGATGAGGATTTAGCCTATTCCCAGAAACTGAGGTAAGAGGTAAACAACTAATCATAGTTAAGAGAGAAGCAGCAGGACCATATCAGGGAGATACCATTCTTCAGTGACTTATTTTAAGAGAACTGCAAGAAATATTAAACCAGATGAGTTAATTCTCTGCTGTCCTATAAGCTTCGGGTAAAGGAATGTATATCTATTCTTAGAAGGGTTTGAAACCTTCATCTCCAGTCAAATTACAAGAAATAATGTGATTCTTAAGATTCCTATAATTTGTGTGTCTTGAGTCTTCCCATTTGCGAGAGGAAGAAACCCTTATAGCTGAGGGGAGAACACAGCTGAAGGGGGAAAATGGCATTTCTCCCCTGCTTCTCAGGGATATCAGTTTGTAGATTGTGAATGTGCTAGAAATATTAAAAATAGAGATGCTGTACAATCTGTTGAGAAAGATAACATTAGAACACTTTAACTCCTTTAAGCATACAGGATGCAGATTGATGTGTTTTCCCATATCTTCATTTTTATAGAATCACCAGTTCATCACTGAGGGTGAATAATGCTAAAGGAGACCCTATTGCAAGGTTACCTGTAAGAGGTGGCCATTTTTACAGATTCAGGAGACCTTGGTTCTATCTTGGGAAACATGCAGACCTTTATAATGTGTTTTTTAGGCTCTATTGATCATTTCCAGGCTATATTCAGTAATAAGCACTGAATGAGTGTCATTTAGACAAGAAATAGACTACTATGCAGAGGAAGAAGGGGAGTTTATTTTAGATGCCAGATAATAACATTATCCCACAGGAATTTTTTTTAAGGTTTCCTCATTATGAAAACATTATAATAGTAAGCAATAGACCACTCTGACATTTTAACTATTTGTGTTATAGTGATGTCAGTCACGGTTTACTTTAGTTAAGATAAAAATACAGTTTCCTTTCTAAGCCTTTGGGATTCGGTGGGGCTTTTTTCACCCTACTGCAGCTTAACAGAAAGTTGTTTCTTTCTGTGTAACTTTGTTCCTGTGTTACAAGAGGTTCAGATGAGTCTCTCAGCACAAGCCAAGCTGATCTGCTCCTCAGAACCCTGAGCTTCTCCAGCTGAGTCGGAGTCACTGTCAAATGTCGCAGGCAAAGTTGTGAGCTGGGAAGACTGATGTTTTTCCTTTATTCTTCTCATAATACTCTGTTAAAGTGTTTGTCAAAAGGGTGAAAAGCACACGGTTATCTTCTGAATTTTGTTTGTTGACCTCTACTGAATGGCCATGCAGGCATCTAGTGACCTCAGGATGCTTTGTGAAGTTAAGGTACTCAGCTCTCTGAAGAGAAAGCAAGCACCAAACATCTGCCTTCAAATTAAAGATAGCAAATATTTGTTGGGTGTTTTTTTGTTTGGTTGGTTTTTTTTGGGTTGAACAAACAAATGGCCTCTCCAAGCAAAGTAAAATTAAAGAAAAAAGAAAAATCCCAAATCAAACAAGTAATCAGAATATAAATGGAAAAGATGTTCATAATGTTTATTTTATTTAAGGATTTAATTTTTCTTTTACTGAGACTTTTCAAAATATTTTTAAGAGCACTATGGGGATCAAAGAAGTCTATTATCTGTTATTTTCATTTGAACTTTTCTCTAACATGAACTGAAAAAGAATAGAATTTCTGAAGTGTGACTTGCTATCTTAGGTTTCTAAACCTCTAGATGTCAGACACCTACCCAGTCATGGATTCTGAATCCAGTTCCAACTTGGAAGTGAAAGTTTATTTCCCTAAAGCTCCTGCATATGTCTTGATTTCTTTTTATCAAGCAAAAATTAGTTTACTTTGTATAATAGTATTATACATTGAAGGATGCAATGTAATCATGTTATTATTTCTATTGTGTGAGTTACTCTTTCTTATGGAGGAAACTCCAGTACCAGTTACTTGAGCCACACGTCAGCTTTGGAATGACTGCAGGATGGGCTACATTTGTGCTGGATTTACTTCCAGCTATTTACTTCCAGCTATGGATAATGATTATAGGCCACATTTCTCACTGATTGAATTACCCTCAGTTAAATGGCTTTATATCAGGTCTTCATGGATTTACTGTGAGTCTCTGCATGTCTCTGTGACTCATATTAGAAGAGGCCATTGAGCCAGAAAGCAGCAATTTACCAAATCTTATAAAAATATGAAGCCCTCTTGCTTATGTTTACACAACATTATGTTAGGGGCTAGAGTTATTTTATGCACACGCATGTATCAAAACTGTTCACAAAAGGTTTTGGGTGTTGGTGGAAGATCCCGTACAGATGTTGTCAGAGCAACAAAAGGAAAAAGATGCATTATTGAATAACAAGATTCTTCCAAATATCACAGGAAAAGAACAGGAAAAGAGTTATCCCTCTTGTAATGCAAGTAGGAAATCTCTCCTAATTCCATGACTTTCTGATCATCTATGTGAAAGGCAAAACTGTGGTAGAAAGTGATGCTTTGGGAACTTTGGTCATTATTTGCAATTTGGCTGATGTCTTGAAATGCCATGTGGTCTAAGAGCTGGTGAAAAAATACTTGATGCTTTATGAATAAATGTTAATTGTGGGCACAAATTTGAGTGCTTTTTTTTACGTAACAGTAGTTATAAGCCTATAAACTAAGAAAAGGATAAACTCCCCCATATTACCAATTGCTGATTATAGTTCCATAATTTATGGAGCTGAATCATTTCTGTAGCATAGCAGATAAAAAACACAACCACCTGCAATAGATAATGCTGATTCGTTTTGCTGGCAGATGTGAGAGAGCATCATTGCTTACTAGATGGTAAGCTTAATTGGTTTTCTCTGGAATAACATAGACAGTATTCTATTAATCTGTTCACACACAAGGTGCTTAGTTTCCAAATCCCTGAATTATTGTTTAATTGTTAACATTTTTGCAGATAGTGGTTATTCTCTGGGGTTGATTTATAATAAAAATGTGGGAGGGAATAGCAGATGAAAAGGTCACATGAGATTTCCACTCTGACCTGCCTCCTTCATTTGGAGTCAATAAACTTTGTGTCTGAGAATGGAGATTTTAAAGACAAGCAGAGGATGGGGAAATTCCAGGGAGCAGGAGAGAGACAGAGAGAAGGGTCAAGCCCAGGTCCAGAGCATTCAGTAACAGGTGACTAGAATCAGTGATCTGAGATTACCTATCTCCATTTTTTTCTGAAGTATCACACTGTGCAGGTGGGGGGACCTTCTAACACAGCAGTTAGATCCTTAGGTGCTCCAAGCTCCAGGTTGAGCAGAGACTGTTTTAATGCTCAAGTTGCCTCACTTCCCCTCTGAAATGCTGGCCCATGGTGAACTTGTGCTCTTGCTGCTGAAGGGAGGCAAACCTACACCAAGGTGCTGCAGGAGGTGCCAGATGGGCAAGGTCACAACTGTAGGACTCTTGGGCAACTGGAATCTCTCAGACTTTCCTGTGAGCCCCTGGCCCTGCTCACTTCTGTGCTTCATTGATGCAGCAGCAGTTTCACATCCTGCTCCATGGAGCAGCTCTGAAGTGGCACTGCTGGGATGATGTCCCTCGAGGTCAGTGTGAGGAAGAAAACAACCTCGGAGTGGGATGTTCCTCCCTGTCTTAGTCATGTGGTAACAACAAGAACACAGACTCAGAGGGATCTTCTGGACCATCGATCTCCTGACCCCAATTTGCTATGTTGGATTGTCTGTAATAAACAAATCAACCTATTCCCAAAAACCAGTAAGGCAAGTTGCTCTTACTGCACTTAATAAGTGCTCTCAGAACTTCACTACCTGAGCCAAACATTCCTTGAAATGCCAGTTAAAGTATATTCTATGCATTGGGAAGTTAGGTAGCCTGTGTCTCCATTGTTAGGGATGACTGCTCTTACCACTGTCTGTTGCAAAGAACCCTGAAATCCTTTTAAGAGGACAGTTTTCTCAAGAAGCACAGACTTGTGCCATGTTTTTCAGGGGTGCCTGTCTACAACATGAGCTTATTTCTTTCTTTTGCAAGAGGGCTGTTACAACAGATTCATTTTCAGCTGCTGGACTTTTCTTCCTGCTTTCTACGCGTCCTAGTGAAGGTCCACTGTAGTAGGAGTCAGTTTCTTCTGTTGTCTGTGGTATCTTGTGGAGCAATAGATGTATGTAAAATAGCATTAACCACCCAACGACTTTTAACACTATATAATAATTCCATATCGTGGAAGAAGTTTCTATAAAAGATAACTTTTTGAAAATAATTCCTAGGCTTTCCAAAGAAAACCCGGAGGAATTTCAACTGCCTTGTGCGCTAGTCACCAGTTGGCTGTAATGGAAGATTTATTTTTAAATTCCCTGAGGCTGCTTTAAACATGTACCTTCTACTTTCCCTTCTTCTGCCTTACACCTCCAACCCATGTTTCTCTGGCAACAAAAAAGTAGCTCAGATTTAGATATTAAGTCTGTATTTGTCAGGGTCCTTGTGCTCTCTAGTACTACATTGGGAAAAATCCTTCCAACCTGGAGAAAGATATGAGGTTATTTTTTGTTAGAGATAGTGTTTCCAAATAGAAATGAGTAATTGCTGCTATGCAAATGAATGGATGCTATAGATGACTATTTTGAAGTAGGGAATGCATTAGTCTCTTCCAGTCTCTTCTATCTGGAAGCTGAATTTGGCAATAGTTGAAATGCAGGAAAAGGAAACAGGGAAAGCAGAAATATTTACAAGTTCTTTTAAAATCAGGAACAGAGATTTGGATAATATAAAATCACTTATCTTTACTTTTTCCAGTTTATCATTGTATGGTCTGACTAAGTCCGAGACTAATTTGGTGGATAGATTAGGAAATAATTAATATTATCAGGCAAAAAGGAGACTAATAATTAAAAATATCAATATCCCTGCAAGAATGTATAATGGAAAAAACACAGCTGGTGTGCACTGGAGGAAGAGAGGTTTCCTGGGCTTTTTGCAACGCTTCATACATAGGGCCACCTTGATTGAGTGAAAGTGCAATGCCAGGAGTTTGTCATGTTAGAGACCAAAGTCGCCACTAAAAAAGGAAAATAGAAGAGAATAGCCAAATGAGAATTATGCCACTGCTATAAAACATTATTGCCTACAGTTCAAGAATATCCTGTAAACAGAATAAAGAATAAAACTCAGAACAGGAGAGGCCCCACATTTTAGGGGGCAAAAACAAGCCCTTCAGCTTACCAGGACCTTAGACGTCATCAAAGTCTCAATAAGAAAGTGTAATCAAAAGAGCTAGAGAAAGCTTTGTTAATTGTTTTAGGTTGCAAGCCTGCAAATAAGGATTGGAACTAGAAAATGCCTGGGTAATTTGATTGGTTAGACTAGTGCCTCTCTGCCAGCTGGCCTGTCAAGATACAGAATTTTATGGAGCAGCTTGCCATGACATTTGCAGGACTGTTCTCTACAGATGTCAACACTTTAGGTGGCATCAATGTATGAGCTTAGAAAATGTATAACATATATGCACAATAACTGACCATAAAGGAATCTGAAAGAAACCTAAAAGTTTTTGGAATGACCATACTTCCCAAAAGAGGGAAATGGCAGTGCCTCCACTCTGATGGGAAACTCTGTTGGTAGCCTGTAAATCCACACAACACAGGGTTTGTTAGGATTTTACTAGGAAATATAATCATTTTGCAGAGAGGGATAAAACTTCTGGTCCAGAGGAGTTTCAGATTATACCTCCTCCCAGAATTTGGGTTTCTGAGTGTAATGTAGTCACAACTTGCTCAGTTGGACCTGCCCTTCCTCTCAGAGTTATAGATTCTTTCTGTGAACTGCCAGGTGGAAGCAGAGGAATTTCAGCCATGACATACCTTGAAGCAACCGAAAAACCCCAGGTAATTTCCTCACTAACTGTTCCCTGTCTCTAACAACTGTCCATAGCTTAAACCTTTCACTGCTTATTTTCTGTCTAAAATTGCTTTTATGTCCAAGGGAATAGAAAGGCTGGGCCTAGATTTCTGTTTTGGTTTAAAGCAGCAGTGCACATCCCCTGATTGCTCCTATTCCCAAGTGCTCCAGGTACTTGGCAAACACATTACAGCCCATGTTGAGTGCTATCTAAATCAGATACACATTAAGCTTGTGTATTATATAAAATGCCCTGTTCAGGGCACTTAATATTAGCATGTGGTAAAACCCCAAACTATTTTTGATGAGGGGGCATCAATACCAGCTGCTTTGATTTATGTGTCTATCCTTATTATACCAAGGAATTTCGTTATGTATGTAGACACAATCAGAACAGATCTGTGCAGTTCATGTGGAACATCAATATTGGGTTCCACTAATCACAGACTGGTAGGAAAATAGATTTCTGAGGTCATATACTCCTTTGCCTTGTTCTAAGAGACTACACTACCCTGATATTATTAATAGCTAAATTAAAGGACAATTGGTAATTATTTGGATCAAAATCCGTACCTGTATAACTGAAGTTGACTTCTCAGTGTTGTGCAGTAAGACTGACGACAGCTTTTTTTTTAACAAACATCTAAACATTGTTCTCTAGCTCACTACAATGCTAGCCTGAAGTATGAGAGGGTTTTAGGGACTTTAAAATAGAAGATTAATTGAAAACATGAAATATCTTGGGATCCTAATATTTCATTTCCTGATTCTGAGCAACTAGCGTCTATTTACTTCACAGTTACTATATTTTATCTAAAATTATGTGGTTTAAAATTCTATTTTTCTTAAACTAAAAAAAGTTCTCGTTTGTGCTTTCCAAAATATGCTAATGAAAAGGCCACAATCCTGGCAACACTGGAGCAAGCTTCACAGTATCATATGGTCTCAGTGACTCAGACTGGAGTCTGTCCAGTGCCCTGGCCTCATATCCTAGCTATAGCAATGTATGGTAGGCAAAAATTCCTGAAGTAAAGAGCAGCATTTGCAGTAGGCATGAACAAGGAGACCTATTGGATAGGGGGCTAATGATCACACAGCTATCCTGTGAAGATTTCATAGGACGAAGAACTAGTTCTGCCTTAATGTTTATTACCATCCAGCCATTGGTATATGAGACCTTCTTTCCTATAGAAAGGTTCAAGTGAGTTATCCTGGCCGTCTTCAAACCCACAGAGGTGCCTGCAGGACACAGGTGAAGATCCTTGTGCCATTTGTGTTGATAGAGTGGTGAAAGCTGCCTGACTCCCACAAAAGGCTTCATTAAGCCCATTTACTCTCCAGTGCACTTGAATTAGGTGTAAGTGCTGGATGACTTGTCAGTGAGTGAACCCAGACTGCCCAATGATCCTCACTGTTACAGTGATGGGAGGCAGCTGACACCTTATCAGTCAGCTCTCACAGCTGGGGCTTGGAGAAGCAGATCACTTGCCTACTTCTGCAGCTTCACTGGGAATCTGGATGGCCAGGAAGAGTAGTCTTCACAGCTGAGGGCAGTTAGGGAATTCTCACCCTGGAGGAAACACCTTCCCTTTTCTATAGAAATTTGCTTGGGAAAGCAGTACTATCCTTTTAGGAGAAGAAAGTCAGCTAGGAGTTGTGTGGTAAGTAATTCATTTTGGCTTATCTTTCTATATATATGTGCTATAGACTAGTTTTATTTTAACTAGAAGAGTTGTATTCCCCCTGAAGTTGAACTATGATTTTGTTCAACCACAAAATAGGAGGAAAAAGTATCACTTCAGGTTTGAGAGCATTAAAACCCTGGAATTACCTGAAATAACCATGGTAACAAACTCTGAAGTAATGGCAGTTGCTCATATTACCATAGAAACAGGACTTAAGAAGTGGAAATTACCTATAATTTATCTCTGTTGCTTACAGTGACAATAATATAGCATGTATTTTGTGAAAAATACATAAGTTTTGCCTACAGTAACTGTCAAGAAGTTACTAAAAATTATTTAAACATATTCAAAAGTGTTTTTATTATTTTGTTGCCATGGTTATGTTTTGTTATTAGGCCCCACAAGAGTGACATGCAAAAAAGAATGGACAATTGTAATAAAGTGTAGAATTCATAGGTGATATAACCTGTGATATAGCACAAAGAAACGATAAAGTCAGATTATGTTACTCTTGAATACGACAAAAATATTTGTTGTAATTCTTGATAAATAGTTTCATACTTGAGCAGCTGTGTGTTTGTGCACTCTACCTGCTGAAATAGCAGTAGGTGCAGCGGAGCACAGGATGATGGCACAAGTCCCAAGCAGGCACAGGCTCTTTCCTTGGCTGGCGGACAGCTGTGGGTAGAGCAGGGAAGCAAGTGTAGTGTTAGTGGAGCCAGAGAAGCGAAAATGAACCACAAAGCCCCTGCTTTGGGTAAAATCGGTCATCTGTTGTGTTTTTGTTTTGTCTTTTTTTGAGACCTAGTTGGTAAAAATTGCAAAGGAAAGCGTAGCAATTAATTTGTCAGTCTGAAGTTGTGAGCTGTTGCGCTCTCTTCTGCTTGCAGAGATGTAAGATGCTAAGACCTTACAAGCCACAGTCATTCAGACATTACTCTGATTTGGAAAAGAACAGTTTTGACTTGTTGGTCTGTTCCCTCTCTCTTACCTGCTTCAGAGCATAGATTCTTGGTTCTTAGTCATCTAATGTGCTCCAGCCAAGTTCCTAGAGTTGTTTGCACTGGGTTAGGTGCTCTGCATTGTTGGGGAGGTTTAAATCAGAAACACATTTTCTTTCTGAGCTTTTATAGATTAGATTAACAATTTCACTAGTGAGTCTTTACTTTCATTTACAGTAGGGGCAGTATGATCTGTTATTTTTGTTAGCAGAAGGTAAATTTGGCACTATCTTTTGCTGGCTGAAGTGATACCAAGCTGAGTATGTGCATATCTGGCCAGGCTGGATAGCAATAGAGCAGGTGGACAGAGGCCACTGTGAACAGCAGAGAGGGAGGACCCTTGTGTACATGCATGCTAGTAAAATGATGGGTGTTTAGCTCTAAATATTGATGAATTACTTCTCCATTAACACAGCAGAGCCTTAATCTAGAAGGAAACTCTTAATTGAAGCAGTTGAACGTAGCTAATGGCACTGGACTGCTGCAACAGTCTCTGTAGCAGCAGGGATTGAGGCAAGGTAGTGAGTGGAAAAGCCAGCTCTCGTTGTGAAGTCTTGGGCATGTGAGGAGAAGGCTTGGTGGAGACTGTGTCATGCATGAGGTCTCTGTGGTAGGGACCGTGCTTCTTTAAAAAACAAACAAATCACAACTCTTTCTCTGCTGGCCCTACTTTCCCACCCACTCCAAAACAACACGAAACAAAAAGCCCCAGCCATCAAAGAGGGAACACCTGACCCCAGTATTTAATGTCATCAGTCATCAAGCAAGCATTTATGGATATGAGAATACTACAAGGTGTTTCTCATTAACTATGCTAATACTGAAAACTGTATAATTAGGGATTACTGATAATTAACACTATATAAATCTCAATATAAATAGCTAGTTAGAAGAGCAAGATTTCACTCTTCCCATTAATGTCTACATATTTGGGATTAGGTTTAATTGAATTCCTAAGGGATGGAACATTAGCAATTATTCAAATTATTTAAACATATTTAAATCATGTCATTAAATAACTTTATGGCAGCAGGAAAAAATAGTGACCAAAACACATTTTCACATTAGAATGAAAGATTCTGCTTTGATAATTCCTTCAGCCTTTTAAAAACTGCTTGTATTTAAGTAGCAATGAAAAAATATAAACCGGCACATAATTCATTGCAGAGGAAATAAATGAAGCCAAGTCTGAGGAAGCTTGTGTTTAATCATGAAATGCACAACATTCTTCTGTAGTGAATTAGCCATTTGTCTTACTAATGCAAAGCCTCAAGACAGCTAAAAGCACAATGGACAAATTCAGTGGTTGTGCTTGAGTGACCTCTAGGGACCTTGGTAAAAATTCTGCATGGGCAGGAAAAGATCTGGTTTCAGAGTCCCTCCTCAGTGTCAGTGGGCATGATCCAGAAGTTGCAACCACACCTTGCTTCCCCCTGCATCTTTAGCATATCTGTCAAAGAGCAAAGTACGACTTTGGTCTGGAAGAAAATGAATAAAGCACCAGGGGATTTTGTTGTAAGGTGATTTTTCATGTGGCTTCTGTAGAAAAGAAATCCATGGTAGCACTTCGCAGAGTTGCAGCATACCTCCTAACTCCTAGTCACTCCTTTGCATGTTTAGCAGGGTTTGTTTTGTAGTAGGGCTTGTCTTTGCACAAAAGATTGACTAAGGAAGGGAATATTTGCTGGGCTTCAAAATATGAGCCCTCAGAAGATGTTTTTTTCTTTCAAAAGTGAATAATTCAATTAACTCATTTCTTTTTCATTAACATAAACCATAGTGATCAAATCACGCTTGAAAAAGGTGTTAATATTTGAAGCCTCCTTAGACAAGAAGGATGAAGTGATATTAATATTTTAATTTATATAACATCAGTTAAATTATCAGCTCCATCAGGCTTTTCAGAAATCCATGTGTTCTGTTCATGTTTCCTGGCAGTAACACTTCATATTTTGCTTCATTCAGAGCCTGTGAATTCAGTCTTATGGATCCTGCCTGCCTGATTTTCATAGAATGAGAATTTCTGCCCAGATGTACATCCTCGTCTTTCTCTGATGCATCTGGGTCAGCTTCAGAGGTTGCCTTTCAATTTCAATTAACATGCTAATAAAGCAAGAGTATATTTTTAGGATGGACATGTAGCTATTACAGTGTCTTTGCCACAGCTGGTGAGAATACTGTGATCTGGACTCCAGGTACAGTTTGGATGGTGGAATTGTTAATGTTCAAATGTTTAGGCTGCAAAACAATCAAGCTCTTCCCTACACAGCCTTTTTTGACAGTGTATAAAGTTGAATTACTGAGAATTGTGAGTTTTGAGAACTCTGAGAGTTAGTATTGGATAGTCTCTTACTTGTGCTGGCATTACAGGGAATGATTGCATGACCATGGGTATGAGATTTTCCTCTATCTTCCATCCTTGAGTGGTGCATTCTATATCATGGCTGCAGAATCACTGGGTGCTCTTGGTCTGGGAATAGCATGTAAGATTCATTAGGTCTGCATGTTTATACCTGTTAAGTTAATAAAAGGTCTTGTGGAATACTGGCAGGAATTTTTGAATTTTTGTGCTTTGTAGCCATGTGGTAGTGTTGTGCAGCATTGCCACTGCTAGTATCAAGCTGTAAGCTCTGTACTGAATGTGTAGGAGCAGTGTAGGGTTAGCATGAAACCAAGAAATGATATACAGACTGACTCATCTGTGCAAAATATTGAGTGCTACAACTATTATTGAGGCTTTTTCTGTATTCTAATGATATTATTCTCTTTTCCTTTTTTGTAAGAGCCAGTTCTGTACTGACAGCAATTAGATTTAAAATTTTAGCTGTATAAATTCCTGGCTTTAAACATAGGATGTGTTTCTTCATTATTCATGAACAAGATTTTGAGCTCAACAAAATGTTCTTCCTGCTCTCAAAAGTGTGGGCAAAAGCCTAGTTTTTAAAACTGTGGACATGTTTTTCAAATACCTGCTTGTGCTCGTGTCAAACTGTAGCAATCCAGAGCGTCAGGTCCCCACTTATCTTCCTGAAAGAAATTTGAATCACTTAATTTCAAAATCTGCTCTCACCAAACTAGTTCTTCACTTAGGTGCCCTAACATAGTGCAAATGTGTCCTTTATGAGGCACAAAGCTGCACACATCCTGGGTACCTTCATGAATCTACGTGTGAAAAAATTTAAGTCTTTAATCTTCAAGTATGTTTTTCAAGTTATCTGCTTGAAAAAGTATTTTCTTGGGGCAAGGACTGAGTACTTGTTTGCATTATTTCTAGAACTGCTGACTGATAGGAACTGTAAGCAAAATCACCAAGCAAATGTGCTAGTCCAAATAAGGATCTTTTGTTTGTTGGAAGGAAAAGACACAGTGGTTACAACTTGTTAGTACTGTCTCAGAGATAATGATATCCATCTTTGTTAAAAAAAATAATCTCTTTAAATATATTGTAATTAAAATTGAGTGGGTATTAAAATAATCCACCCTGCTTAAAATTCTATTAAGTACCAGTGATTAGGAGGATAATTAAGTAAACCAAAAGATTTTTCTATTGGCACTTTTGAAAAGCTCCTGTACTCTGTTGTACAAATTTTCCTCTTCCAAGAGTCTAGGAAGAGATGAAAACAAGCTATTTACGGATTAAGAAAATAGGAGGTTGACTAACCTCATTCATCAGATGCTGTGACACCTGACTGGTAGCCACAGTGCTAAGCAGTATCCCAGTGTGCAACACAGATTTCCAAACATTCTGATCCTTCAGCCACTTCCTCCATCCAACTAACCACCAGAAAGTCGTGATCTGTCAAAATCCTTGGTTTGATACTTGAGTTTCTAAGAGTAAGTTTTAGGAAAAACTGAATGGAGGTCTGTGGCCCCTTAGCTGACTCATTTCTGAGCCAGTCATCAGCATCCATGTCCCGAGGGTTCTCAGTACAAGAATATTTTACATGGATAGAGAGACCAGTGCAGAGCTGATGATCCTGTGCCACTAGAAACTGAGGGCCTATGTGACAGAAAAAATAGTGACACCAGAGTACAACAATTGAAAAAAAAACTGCTGGAAAGCTCTCAATAACGGGAAAGGGGTAAAGGGAATACAAGAGGATGAGAACTGAAAACAAAACAAGAACTTAAAATATGAAGAACTGGTCACATTCTTGTATACATTAGTATAGAGTCAGCACAGCTGTTCTGGCAATTATTTTAATTCAAATTTAAAATTTGGATTTTCATAAAGTAGTGTATCTCAGAGGGACATCTCCTTCTTGCTTCAGTTTGATCTTCTCATTTAGCACCATTTGCCTTGCAAATAGGAAAGAAACATCTGGAGGAAAGTTAAAATAGCAGGAGGAAGGAAAGGAGGAAACCTACTCTCTGTGAACAGATTCTTGCTTCAGTAATAAAGCTTCTTTTCAGACTAGCAGCAAATGTGGTACAGATGGATACAAAGTAGTATAGTAAAGCTCTGTGGCTTTTGTGAAAGGCAGGATAGATGCTTGAATACTTGCTATAACCTTTTTTACTCATATTCTGTAAAGGCATTGAGAAGAGGAAAGTTCCTCTTGAACAAAAAGGAAAAAAAAAACAAGCAAGGAATGCTTACACTTACACACATATATATATGTGTGTATATATATATATGTATGTATATATATATGTGTATATATATATGGCTTCCACAGCCTGGGCAGTGGAAACCAGAACAGCATAACATGGAATAACCTCAAATATTTTCTCTGTTCTGGGCTTTTTACTGGCTTTACCAGAATCTTGCTGAAAGCACTTGTCTCACTAATTAGAATTTCCATCAGGATCTGGAGATGGATTCATAGAACCTTTTAGTTTGGAAATTACCTATAAGATCGCAGTCCAACCATAAACTCAGTGTTTCCAAGTCCAGCAGTAAACCACATCCCGAAGTGCCACATTTGCACTTCTTTTAAATAAATCCAGGAAAGATGACTTAAACACATTCCTGGGCAGCCTGTCCGTATAATTGACAACCTTTATGGTAAATAAGTTTTTCCTAAATATCTAAATTGCTCCTGGAACAATTTGAGGCCATTTACCCTAGTCCTGTTCGTTACCTGGGAGAAGAGGCTGACATCCACCATCTAAGTCCTTTCAGGTAGTTATAGAAAGCAACTTCATGTCTTCTGCAAACTGACTGAAGGCTCACTTGATCCCTTTGTCCATGTCATTGTTAAAAATATTAAACAAAACTGGCTGCAATGCCAAGAGCTGGGGAACACCACTTGAGACTTGGTAGGAAACATCTAGCACTAGCAGTACCCCACACACAGAAAAAAACCAGCAAACAACCAGCAGCAAGCAAGACATCAAACCTCATACATGTCACTTTTCTGTGGCTAATGACCTTTGGCTTTTTTTTGACTAAGATCTCTGTCTCTGCATAAAGCTGTAGGTAAACCAAAGCCTTTGCAACTAGCAGGGTCAGTATTTTGGGTGCCACATTGTAATGTGCTGTGAAAATGCCTTAGCAGCCATAAAGCAACACAAAACAGAAGACTCTTAAAAATGCAATGTACTGGCCTCTCATGGGCTAAAAGTTAATTCTGTTGTAAGTGAGGTGGTTCAATAGGACAAATAGTCATTATGGATGATTTAATTAGCCTTTGTTCCCCCTAACTTTACATGTGGAAAAAAGACGTTTGTCACATATTGCAAGCCATGAAGTTGATGGGATGGAAGTGGATCTCCTATGAGGAAAAGCTAAAAGATCTGGCAATGTGGAGCTTGGAGAAGAGAAGACTCAGGAGGATCTGATGAAAGTATAGAAATACTTGAAGGGAAGGTGTAAAGGAGGTGGAGCCAGGCTGTTTTCAGTGATGCCTGGTGACAGGGGAGGCAATGAGCACCGACTAAAACACACAGGAAACTGTTTCTAAATCAGGAAACACTTTTTTACTATGAGTGTGACTAAGCCCTGGCACAGTTTGTTTAGTGAAGACAGGAAGTCTCCATTCTTGGAGATATTAAAAATTCATCTGGTTGTGGGCAGCCTGCTCTAGGTGACCTGGCTTGAACAGTGAGGTTGGATCAGGTGACCTTCAAAGGTCCCTTCCAACCTCAACCATTCTGTGGCTCTCCTGTACTTAGCATGTTTTAGATTGCCTTGGAGAACAGGACATTCAGGTAGAAAATACATTTCTTCGAGTTGCTGTTCCTCAGTGCAGGTCTGCTCAAGGGCAAAAGCATTGGTTTGTCAGGAAGCAGCAATGTCTCATTGGCATCTCTTCTAGTTAGGTGTGAACTCCAAAGCTCCTACTAGCTTATTTGCATCTGCTTTCTTAACAATGCAAAATTTTCCTCTAACAAGAGAAAAAAGGGGAAGTGAAAGTACACAAATGGCAGGTCAGAAGTGCTGGGAATTTCTGCTTTTCATAAACACAGTGCGGGGTATTTTTCAGCAGCAATGCATTAGAACTCCTGATGTAAATGTGGAAAAATATGAAATTGCTGGAAGATTGCTTCCTCTGAAAATGTCAAGTGAACATATTTCTGTGGGATGTTTTGGAGATGGAAATTCTGCAGAGTACTTTAATTTTAAGACCGTGGCATTTGTGAGTGGGGGGGTGGGTGTGAGGTTTGGTGGCTCATTTGTAAGGTTTTTGGTGTGCATGGTCATGTTAGTGTAAGATGGTTCCTACTAGATTTGGGGCTAGACATAAACATCTCTAAGTAAGAACAAGTTACCAGAAATTTTTGTCCCCTGTAAAGGAAATAGAATAAATGTTACTAGATATAAGCTCAGTGAAATGGTCTCTGGTCTAAGTGTCCAGCATTATTTCCATTGGCACGTGAAAACTGGCTTAGTGAGTCGGAAGATTTCCCTGAGTTCCACTGTGGGACAATATCTTTAGCATTTCTTTTTTTGTTATTGCAATTGAATAATATCCCTTCAGCCACAGATCCTATAGCTTGTGCTGCTGTTGCATCAACCTACTGGCTTATAATTTGGTGGTTAAATAAGAGCTGAAAAATAATTTCTGCCTCTGTATGGAAAGGTGTTCAATGTCACACACTTTCCCAAAAACTACTTTTGCCACTCAGAAGTAAAATGTCAACCTGAGTAGCTCCTTTGACCTCACTCCAGCGCTGAGAAAAAAGACAAAGTAGAGGAAGTTTTGCTGGACACTGTCAGCTGAAGTCTAAAGGACAAATATAACTCAAAGGAGTTGATCCAGCTCTCTCTTCACTTTGGAAGCAGAATTTGAACTTTAAATATCTGAATCAAAATCCCTCTTTGGATCCATTTTGAAGGCTTTAAAATAATTTCACTCCTCCTGTTGTAAAGTGCCTTTACCACTTCTCCTGATGCCTCCATTTTTCTCTCTGATCCTCCACTGATGGGCAGTATTTAAGTTATTCTGAACAAGAGCAAGTCATATCCCAGGAGACAAGCTGTTTCCAGAGGTGGTGGCAGGTCTGGGATGGGCCCTGAGGTTGCCACAAACCAGCAGCAGTTGCTGTGAAATGGCCTCTTTGCCATCCTCAGTTTGTTTTCAGACCTTGATTTGACCAGAGCTTGACTTATTCTTACAGGGGTGATTCACTGCTGGTATCCCCATATGTCCATAGTCATTCTCCCAGCTGACTTTTCACACAGCAGATGGTTTACTTAGCTATTGCATTCATACACCAGATTTTTTTACTACCTTAATGTTGCACATTATCAGTGGAAATGTGGTAAGTGAGGATGATGATCTTTAGTGATAATTGAAATTGAACTTCTGTGACTCTTGCTGCAACTGTGATATGTACCTAGCTTCCAGATTATTCTGCCTTATGTTGTTTTCAGTCCCTGTTCTATGTCACCAGAAGTACAGGGCTGTAAATCCAGATTTCTGACTACTATTTTCTGCCAGATCAAAATAAACAAGAACAAAATTATTTTATTCGCTAACCCAAAAGAAAGCCCTATATAGAATTGAAGCCTTAGGCATAAGAGTTCTGAAAAATTTGCTATCTTATTAGCCACTCAATTTCCCGATTAGCTGTGGAAAATGGGGCATCAGACTGTCTCTATTCCGTTTATTACACAGTAGGGAACATCCCTTAGATCTTGTGTCCCCTTTACACTTAACTATTTTGAAGAATGGCATTTATGCTTGCATTTAACTTCACTATAAATCTGTTGCAATGAATACAAGCTGGAAGTGTATTTAGGTGTGCTGTATCAGAATGTGTACTCTGTAACCTATTGCTTGTGCCATGCACTGTGAAACTCAATTGCAATGTTTATATAGTGTTGGGTGTGTAAGTGCCAAAGCACTGAAGACATCTGAAAAAAGCTCAGATAAGACTCTTCTTGCCTTCACTTTTCAGAAAACCTCTGTTCAAAAATCGTTATTCTCTTTCATGAGATTCTTTCACCAGTATAAGACACTAGACAGTTATGGATTTGAAATATAACTTCAAGGTCCTGTGTCATTATCAAGTTCTGTCCCCAGTCAGGTAATGAAAATAAATGTAGAAATATTATTACCTTTCATAACACTTTGTTTTGGTCTCAAGGAATCAATCTGTTTAGTTGTCATTTTGCCTATGACAACAATTATTTTAAATATTTTTACATTTAAAAATAAAGTGTTTTCTTACATTTTTAATAAAAGGTCTAAGAATGGATGTGTTTCCTCAAAATAATTAATGAAATTCTGTGTATTCATATTTTCTGATGTTCCCTTGGAAAAAGCTGCTTGGTTGGCATTGCTCCTTAACTCATCTAAGAGAGCTGTATATGACTTGCCAGTGTGTCAGATTCAGGTCTGAATTTGCTTGCATATAAATTTATTAACTACTGCAACTGGGTATAGTTCTACTCATTATTATTACAGGGTAACCTCTTTAACCACTTTCCTGTTAATTCTTCTAATGAAAAAGTACATTTTTTAATAGAAGAGACGTGTTAGCTACAGAGTTAGTTTCCTTTCAAATTGCAATATTTTCACTGATTTAAAATTACTTTGTTTAGCATGTCTCTTCAGTACTGTGTATCATATTTAAAAACACTGTAAAATTGTAAGTGTTCTGAGTGACTGAGTAACAGCAGAGCATTTTAAATTTTAATAAGGTTGAATTTGGCTTTACAGTGATAAAGATGGAAACCATCTGAAATTCAAACTAGGTTTAGCAGATAAGTGGGAGTCAACATGACAATAGACGGGAGCTGGTGGGGTCGAGTAGATGATTGAGGCCTTTCTGTCTCTCAGTTTTAACAAGTTGATGAATTTCTATAAGGGTGCTCTGGAGGGTGAGAAGGGGATGTAAACTGGCAGAGATGAATCTATGAATATTTTACCTAGAATTTCGCCTACCCCTGTGCATCATCTCTGAAGCAGAGACTGCTTCTCCCATTCTTTTTCCTGCTCCCTGTACCAGAGACAAAAGCTGCTATCCAGTGCAGTGTTGTGTCCATTTCTTACAAAATTTGAGCCAGTAAGAAGGCAATAGGACTAGCAGCCATTAAGGAATTGTCCTACATCTAGAGGATAACTGAGTGCTCTTGCACATGTATTATGTGAAGGAGTTTTAACATTAATGGGAAAAAACCCACAAATCACAAATGCCCCCTGTGCCACTCCCCTTTTTATTGTGCTTATTGTGCAATAGTCTTGTTATAAACGTTTGGATACTTAGATTAAAAAGAGTTATGTAAGATGATATAATTCTTTTATTTGGTGGGGATTTTGGTGGTGTTTTTTGGTTTTGTTTGTTTGTTCATTTTTTTCCTCTGGATCCCTGAGGAAGGGGTGTTGGCCAATAATTAAGAGCATATAATCAGCCAAATATATCTGAGATCAGGTTCTTCTTGTACTCTGATCTATTTATTATAGTTTTATTTACCATTTTCCCACCTGGCCTCTAGATATTAGAGAACCATAATGGGAGCCTTCATCCCATGTCACCTAGAGAGCTGTTACTGATGATTTTCTTTAAAGAAAATAGCAATCTACAGACCAAAAAGATCTCAGCTGTAGAAGAATATGTCTAAAGTAGATGAAGTTTTCTTGTGGGTTATTTTCTAGGCTTGACCAATGCTACTTGTATTCAGTAATAACGGCTATATTAAAAAATAGTAATAAGAGATCAGTATTTTATCCTGACAATTGCTGTTAGCCATTCAGTAAAAATTCTCAAGAAACTGTTTAATTTTGTGGACCATTCTTTCACTTAACATATTTGTTAATTCCTTAAATGCCTGTGGAAAAGTCTGCTTGGAAGAGTAAAGTTTTGCAGCCCTAGCCGGTTTTAAACTATGGTCAAAAGGTCTTTGGTTCTTAGGTACTTGAGCTCAAGTAGCCACAATTTATCATACCTCGACTGAAGTAGTTATGGGAGCTAGCTTAATTCTACTTTTGTTTCTGTTTTGTTGTTTTTTTGGTGGTTTGGGGGGAAAATGTTTTCTTTGTTTTTTTTTAATTTTTTTTTTTTTATTTTACTTTATCTACAGACCCCCATTAACTGCTCTGTTTCTCTGCCTCTGATATAATACTTGTGCTCTGTGCTGTTCAAATCAAGGCAATTCTGAAATCTCATTTATCCAATAAGTAGTCAATCTCATTTATACTGGTAAAACTGAAGCCTTATAAATAATTAGATGCCATTTCATGATTCATCTTGAAAAACTGAATTAAACAGGAGGAATTCTGCATAATTTATAGTAAATGTAAACAGACTGAACCTGTAATATCAATAAAAATATTCAATGTATCTATGTTTTAAACACTTAAAAAGGACTCCTTTTTCAGCTGTATGAGTTCAGAAAAACTGTGTCTGTTGGCTTTTAATGAAGAAATCTTTGCAATGGAGTATTTTTTGAGTCTTGCAAATGTGGACAACTCTGGTTTGGCTTCTGCTAGCATTATGACTTTGAATTTTTGAAAGGGCAAATGCACTTGTAAATTTTCAGAGTTGCTTTATTACATTTGGGTAAACTTCCAGTGCATAAAGCACTACAGAAGATTATTTTTCTCCTTAGGTGAAACTGGCCATAATACTGCTTCCCAGTAATGTGGAAGCATTTCTGTGCAATGTGCCATAGTCTTCTTTCCATCCACACTGATGTTCATTTATGGCTTCCTCTCAACATGGAAGTTATTTCTGGCAGCACTACCTTGTTTAAAAAGCCTAAAAATATGTAGATAGGGCATTTATTTGTAAAATATCATTAGCCCAAACCTTGAATATTCACTGTGGCTGCTTTGAAATATTTGTCTTCTATTTCCAATCTTACTGATTAAATAGGTTCTCAACTCCTAATTCTATCAGGTGATCAGTCTTTATTTCCAGAAAGTGGCATATGCTACAGGCATAACAGGCAGAAACTATGCTCATTCTCCATGTTATAGTGCATTTTGTGTCTTTTCAATAAAAAATGTGTTAAATTTTGTCTAGACATATGTAGCTGTTTATGCATAGTTGTACATGTTGCTTTTATATAGATCTTGATGCTTTATTTTTTAGACAACATTTTCCTTTTCTTCTCTTCTTGTCTCTCAGCCTCAGTTCTGGCAAGCAAAACCCAGTCTAAGGCAAGAGTGCTGGTAGTAGCATGTTCTGTCTTTGGCTACTTGCCTTGTAGATCCATACTGAAAGAAAGGAAGACCTGAACAGCTTTCTACAAAAAGCTGCTAGGGCTAAAACCATGGTAAATAGAGGCAAAAGATGAATGGCATAATGAAATTTTTTTCACCACTGCATCTCTAATGAGTGCTATATTTTGGTAGTCTATAGAAATAAGAAAATTAGTCTGCTGCCATTGGTATAATAAATCATAGAAGACTACTAACAATGATGTAAAGGGTCATTGATAGCAGGAAAAGCAGTCTGTATCAATTAAGACTTTGCCTAATTGAATTCTCATAGTTGTAGAGAGAATCTGAAGAACAGAATGGAAAAATTTGTGTATTTGGTTCATCAAGTGTCCAGCACTTGTACTGAGAGGTATCAACCAACAGATGTAGCTTGTGGCAAGGTCTGTTGAAGTATTTAATTTGAACAGAAACCAAAAACATTTGCTATGCTTTTGTTTAAAATACACTGAAATTATAACATTGTGCTCATTTCTTATGAGGAGAGAGTAAAATGAAATTGATGATTAACGTGTAGATTGAATTCTTTATACAGGAAAAACTTATCCCCTACCTCCTTCTTCCTTGCACCTTTCCCTAGAGAACAGATCATTTTTTTCCATGGATTATGAATACGTTTTGCAAAATTATACCTGAATTGGTGTCCTCTAATACAGGATACTGCTTTCCATTATTATTGTTTTGTAACCTTTTATCTGGGGAGATGTTTCTGCCAGGGTAAAAGAAAATAAAGAAATCTGTAGAGGGTGACTGAAAACAAAAGGGAACATTATTTAGGTAACCAAACACTGAATAGCAGCATTTCTGGCATTTCCAAACCCCAAACCACACTTGAGTCCATTCCTTGAGTCAGAAAGCCTTTACACATCCCCACGCATCCCTTTCTATTGCTTGCTTTCTTCTATTAATATGCTTTCAGATCAAAGTCTACTTTCTGCTATTTTCTTGGTAAAACTTCAGGAATGATCTTGTGTCTTCTATATCTATGCGACATTCTGAAATTTCCTCAGGGGATGCTGCTACAGCTGATAACACTCTCTTTGCAAGAGAAGGTGGCTGAGCTTGATTTCATGGTGAGGAAGAGGAGACCTAGAACATATCCCTACATACAGTTTTATGAAGAACTGGTTTGTTGGTGCTCGTAACTAAAATTTCCTTTAAAAAAAATTAGGTTAGCTAATGCAAGTTGCAGTAGAAAGTTTAAAGCAGGAGAAACACCTGAATTTAATTCAACTAACAAGCAGCTTGTACTAACCAGTCAAGGAAATTTTGTAGCCTGTCCCCATCTCATTAAGAAACTAATTTTTGAGAACCTTCTGGAAGGAATTAGTTTGATATTTTGAGTGATCATATATAGTAGGCGTGAGGCTTCTTTACTTGTTCATTAAGAGTTAATTTTGGATTCAGCTGCAGCCCTCTCTGTTATCTCTCCCTGCTGTAAAGAGGGAGTACCTTGTTTCTGCAATGCAAGAAGGCAGGAAAAATACATTGTTCCATATCAAGTTACTTTCTTATTATTTTTGTAGGACTTCATCAGGGAGCTGGTGACATTCCAAGAAGCACCAAAAAAAAACCAAAAAACTCCCCAAAACCAGCCAAGGTAGAAGTAGAATCTAGGGAAATGGACTATTAATTTATTGTGTGCATTATACCTTCACACTGCATGATATCTGGGGCATAGGACGTGTGCTTACCAAGCTTGACTGTTCCCTTAGCAGAGAATAAGGAACAGGGAAGATTAATCTTTTACATGCAAAGAGCCATGAACTTTTCTTTAGGCTAACACAATTTTATTTGCTAAATTATCACATTTGAAGGAAGACAGAACCCTGAGATGGAGTGACTAGAGGCTCTGTATAGGTTTAATTACCCCTTTAAGCATAAAAATATTAAGCACACCTGAATACTGATAAGTGCAAATAAATAATTTGGTCAATGAAAATGTCTAAAGGAGACTTGTTTCCTGCAGGATAAACAGATTCATCAGGGTTCTCATATATTTATACTGCCCACTAGGAGAGACAGCTACTTTAACTTACCTTTTTGGTGTTTGGCTTTTGGGGTTTTTTAGGGGGTAGCGGAAAAGGGGGAAGTTTGTTTTGTTTTGGTCTTTGAAAACAATTTTCTTTCATTTTGGGTGGGAGTTTTTCTCTACTCTTGTGCCTCAAAGCAGCTGGGAGACAAAACTTCCCCCTGTAATTTGAGATAAGGATCATTGGATACCCTTAAGTCTTCCAAGATGTCTGCTACAGGTCTAAGACTCCCTCTCTGACAGCCTCCTCTGGTACAAATCCTTGGAAATGCATGGCAGTAAATGGTTCAATGGCAATAAATGGTGTATTCCATACTTGGGTAGGAAAGATAATTACAGATATTTTAAGAACTGCCTGAATGTTTCAGAGTAGTGACTCATCCTTAGGTTCTTCTGCACAACTGGTAAATTTTTCTGTTGCAACTATCTTGCAACCAGGATGTCAGAATTCTGTTTATATTTATGCATATCTATTCCCTGTATGGCTCAGTCTGCCTTAACAGTGTGTAAATACTGCTGAGTAAATAACAAATGAAGGGTGAGCTTGGAAAGGCACTGTTCTATTAGTCATTAGAAAGCTCAGACACCTGGGATAGAATTTTCATGAATCTATTTTCTGACAGACTTTCAGTGAAGGGTGAATGTCTGTCATCTAGAATGCTGATTTGATAATAGTTTGGATCTATTTCAGATACCTGTCTGCAAATCAGACTGAAAATACTGAATTTGGAAGAAAAAGGAAATGCATTATTTCAGGGTGTTTATGAATACTTCTATTTATATTTTGGTTTACTATTAATGGAAAGAGTATTTTCTTTTAACAATATGACTCCCCTCTACTCCACCCCAGTTCACACCTACTGATATACTGGAGGTGAAAAGGGGATCAACCAAGTATTTTTATATTTTTTGCAAGGATTTTGTTGCTTAAAAAAAAAAAAAATTGAACCTAAAAAGAGGTGACAGCACATGTATGTATCTGTTCTCCCCTCTTCTTTTCCAGTCCCAAGTGCTCTGAACATACATCACAAGATCAAAAATCCTGGAATGGTTTGGGTTGGAATGGACCATAAAGATTATCTTGTTCCAACTCTCCTTCCTTGGTGAGGGACACCTCCCACTAGATCAGGTTGCTCAGAGCCCCATCCTTGAACACTTTCAGGAATGAGACATCCACAGCTTTGCTGGGCAATATGTTCCAGTGCCTCATCACCCTCCCAGTAAGGAATTTCTTGCTAATATCTAATCTAAACCTACCTTCCTTCAGCTCAAAGCCATTCCCCCTCATCCTATCACTGCATGCCCTCGTGAAAAATCCCTCTCCAAGCTCTTTCTAATACTGGAGGGTTGCTGTAAGGTTTTCCCCTGGGAGCTCTCTCGGGTGGGGTCTCAAAGGGCAGGATCCTCTCTTTCACCCTGCTGGCCATGCTGCTCTTGGTGCAGCCCAGGACACACTTGGCTTCCTGGGCTCTGAGCACACACAGCTCACATTGAGGTTCCCATCCACCAACACCCCCAAGTCCTTATCCTCAGGACTGCTCTTTTTATATCCTCTGCCCAGCCTCTACTTATGCCCCACACTTAATTTCATGGATATTTTTTTTTTCAATATAACTTTTGTAGCTTTGTTTAGTACCCAGTTACAAACTCAGGAGCTGAATCATGGTAGCTGTACTCCTATCTGAGATTAGTCGAATCTGTCTATATTTTCTTACGGTGGATTTTTCTTTCCATGCTTTTGGAACAAAACTGAGGCCCCTTAGCAAAGTGGTCTGTGAGGAGCAACTTGCTGCTCTCAAAGAAATCATTTGATAAATGGAGTGATAGAAGGCTTCAGGGGAGTGCTCTGTCAATTTCAAGAGGAATAAAGTGTGTTTAATTAAAGTAATCTCTGTTTAGATTAAAATAAATCATTTAGTGCCAAGGGTAAGTTTTTTTTAATGACTATGGGATGCCATTCAAAGGAGATGCAGGAAGCTGATATAGTACTTAAAACTCTATTTCCTCAACTCGTAATCGATCACTCTGATGATGTACTCTGCCAAGAAAATGTTTATTAAACAGTATTCCACAGCACACCAGTAATTGGTAGGAGATAGGGCACTGAGGAAAGAGCAACAATTCTGAAACAGAAGTTCAAAGAGACAGAGACTTTGCAGTGCATCAGAAGATTGACTATTTTAAAGTGACAACCCATGGACTGTAGGCTGCCAAGTCCTGTCAGCACTGTAATAGTTGCCAAGAGAAGTGTCCTGCAGTTAGACAGCCTCAAAGTATTAGGTCTACACATAAAATTTAGGAGTATAACTGCTCTTAATGAGCTTAGAAAAAAATTAATCCTGCTTCCAGTTGTGAGGGCAGTTTTGTTGGTGCTTCAGTCTCTCACTTTTAACTTCTTTTCTCTGCTTTTTGTTTCTTTTTGGTTTTGTTTCTTTTTTTTTTCCTTTTTTTAGCCAGTAACTTGACTCAAATCCATTCTGATATCCTGAATTATTTCTATGTCTTGTGCTGCACAGCAGTACCTAAAATTATTTGAGCTCTGCAGTGATGGGACTACCTGCTGTGTCAGAGCTTTCTCCCACATACAGCTGAACTTCCTCATGCTGAAATATAGTGGGGAAACAGCTGAGCAGTTCTTCAGAGCTGATGAGGTGATATGTGATGCTGGGGATCAGGGAGAGTAGCACAATTTGAAACAGAAGCAAGGTTTGAAGGACAGAGTTCTCCTGGAAAAGGTGTTGGTGCAAATCTTCATGCCATGAAATGAGGAGCAGAACCTTAAATTTCTACAGATATGCACAACTTGGAGATAGGTATCTTGGCTTTCCATGTTCAAGGAATGTAGGCAACAAAAGAGAAAGGAGGATGGTGCCTCATGGTAATACTTATGATTTATCAGGAAGATATGGCTTTTGGTTTTGTGACTGGCTCTTTGTGACTGGCTCCTTTCTTCTCCTTCACAATAGGTCAGAGTTAATTCATTGATCTTTGTAACATATACTCTCTGAAATGGCTCATCTAGCTGGTGAACTAAAGATTTTCTTCATGCAGGTAACATCACTGATGAGGCTGGCTCCTACAGAGCTCTGCACTGCTTCTGTGAAACAAACACGGAGCTGTGGCTGTTTCCTGTGTGCTACACACAGCTTCAAGGACAAGTATCATTTTGTCAAGATTCCACAGAACTCCTTGGCTTCATTCAGCACTGAAGAAGCCTTTTTCTTGTTGGCTTGTAGCATTCTCTGGCAAAACGTACATGAACAAAGCTGAGCCACTGGGGTGAGCGTTGTCTGCTCTGAGGTGTGATTCAGTTAATTCTCCATCCCAGGTTTTCAGATGAAACACTAACCTGTTTGACTGGATTCCTGATGTGCTCAATACCTTTGAGAACTGAGTTACTACCTATCAAATATTTGTGCACAATTTGTCTTTAATGCTCTGTGTCCAAGTGTGGTTTCATTTCTGAGGGTAGTTATAGTGGAAATTAAGTGCTTTTCAATAAAAAAGGTAGTCCAGTGGTGCTGGACTGTGGATTTTTTTTTCTTTTTTTGTATAGAGACTTCCTTAGTTGTGCTATTTAATCCCTGTTGTAGTTTATGAGCAGTAATCCTCAATTTAATTCTCCTGCCAAGATTCTCTAAACCATGCTGCTGCCTGTTCACGCTCCCTCTTCCTTTTCTGCCCCCATGGGTGGCTGGAGAGAACTGGAGGCACAAAAGGCAAAGACCAAAGGCTGAGATAAGAAAAAATTATTGGAAATGGCAATGAGATTAAAAAATTAACAGCAACAGCAAGAGTATTAACAACAAGAGTGTGCATGGTTCCTTCCTCTTCTAGTGAAGAGCTGTGGAGTTTAGTGATCTCCACTGCTTTGATTATATAAATATCTGTGTGTTTTAGACTCATTTTATGATACAGGAATAATTCTCTAATGCTCTTACAGTAAAAACATTTTTTTATAGAGACATTGTGGAAATAGTTTATCTCTTGA
Organism: Alethe diademata; assembly: GCA_025584955.1. Lineage (NCBI taxonomy): Eukaryota > Metazoa > Chordata > Aves > Passeriformes > Muscicapidae > Alethe > Alethe diademata. The sequence goes on along the minus strand of JANRMJ010000066.1, from coordinate 37,098,886 downwards.
AGTTCTTTTAAACTCTGGTAATAAACACTTGCAGTTTTGCATTCTAGTATTAAATCCAAAATGGCAAATGTGATGGCAAAATGCTTTCACCTGACTCTCTCTGATTTTGACTTCACAGTCAAGCCTTCCAAGATGATCAATTCACAGCAACTTGTTTCTTACAGATTGGTCTATTCTTTTCCAAGCCCGTTGCATGGTTTTGGGGTTAAAAATAATTTGTGCTGTATATTTCTATATTAGTGCCTTCAGGGGGTAACTTGGTAGTAGGAAACAAGTGTCATGGCAACTGAAAGAAAAGCCTCTCTCGAAGCCACTGGCCCAGCATGGTTCTCCATGCGAGGCTCTTGCCACTCTGAACTGCCATTAAGAAAAGTGCTCCTTGGGGTTTTGTTCATTGTTGTGGCTTTTTTCTCCCCTGCAGCAGTCTTCAGTAACTTTCTTCAATTCTTGCTACTCTCTTACTTTAAAATTAGGAAAAAAAAATCCTAAACTTAAAAAAGTGTGGTGAAATAAGGGATGTAAGCAAATCTTAAAAGATGTGGTCCTAGTAGGAAAAAAAAAAACAACCAAACAAGGGTTATCTGGAAACAAACAGGAAATATTGATTTTTCAATTAGGCAAAATTAACTCAAATTTATTCAGTCTAAAAAATTTACAAATTAACTCATTCCCCTTTGCGCAGGCAGAAATTGAACAAGCTTGAATTCTCTCAAATTTCTTAAAGCTTTTCTTTAATGTGCATCCTTGCATATGTTTGAGCTCCAGCTCCTTCATCTGTGGGTTTTTCAGTGCTTTTGCAAGAAAATATTCAAACATATATTTAAATTATTTAAAGCAAGACTGCAAAGCAAGTTATCACAGAAAATACTAACTTGTCCTTGGACTGGTGCAGAAATAGCATGTTGTTAACCCTTTCTGTCACTCTTTGGGTCAGTCTCCATTGTGATGTTTGAGTTAAATATCTGAAGTACAGAGCAGAAGGGTGTTTGAATGGCCTTTTACATCTGTTAAATATAAATCATTACCTTCACTGCAACCTTTCTAATTTACCGATGGCTCAAAGTTTAAGAGGAAGGCATATCTGAAGAACTCCTAATGCTAGCCTAAGTGCAGTGAATTCTGAGTTGAATGAATAAATAATCAAGCAGACTAGAAGCACAATGAAAAATTGTTGCTTGGTCATGCAAATCTGCCGAGTTTAAAGCCATGTTAGAGTGCTGTTTGCAGTCATGGGAGACATGGAAAATTTGTTTGGTTCAGCATGGTAGGAAGCAGCTGCGAACACTTCACAGAATTGACTGCTGAGTTGGAGGGTATCTGTCTTGTCAGAAAAATTTTTGGATGCTTCTACAACTTCAAGACCTGCCTGCTGCAAGAATTCACAAATTTGCTCACTTTTGGTCAAATGCTTTTGCAATGGGGAGCAGGGTTAGTATTAACTGACTTTCTATTTTGATACTCAGCAACTGGATGTCTGCAGATTCTCATCCTGTGGTTTTTCACAGGGTGAATTACAGATCCACTGAGGTGGGAACATACTTCTGGAAATCATCTGGTCCATAGTCCACTCCTCCCACCACAACTGGATCAGAGAGTGATGTTAAACTACAGAAGGTTGCTCAGAACTGTGTCCAACCTAATTTTGAATATCTGCAAGGACAGATATTTCACAACTTGTCCTCATGTTTGATCATCTTCAACATAAAAATGTGTCTTCTCAGGTTTTCCTGTATTTCAGTTTGTGCCAGTTGCCTCTTCTCCTGTCACTGGGAACTACCAAGAAGAATCTGGATCTGTCCTCTTACCTCCCCCTTGGGTATTTATTATATATTTATCAGATCCCCCTGAGCCTCCTCTTCTCCAGACTGAACACTCTCAGTTCTCCCAGGTTCCACTCACACATGGGACAGAATGGAATAATCTGTCTGTTGAAAGGAGCCTACAGTGACCATCTAGTCCAACTGCCTGATCGATTCTGGGCTGACCAGAAGTGCAAACGTCACTTATCAAGGTCATTGCCCAAAGATGTCTTAAACACTGACAGGCTTGGGGCACCTCCCTCTTGAAAGAATGGATAGATTCCATTCAGTGAGGATGCCCCCAGACACTCAAGATTTTTAGTAGATGATCAAGAGAGGTCCTGCCATATAATCTGCTAGTTCTTGCATTATTCTGGAGTGAACTCCATTCGGCCCAATAGACTTGTGAATATTCTCTGATAGAGCTGATCCCTGACAATTTCGGTGCCACTGTTCCCATGGCTCCCTGGCTCAAGGGCAAGCCAAACTCTATGAATATTAAAAATTTAGTCAAAGATTGCATCTAATTCTTTCACTTCTTCTTTATTCCTTAAAGCCAGATCTTGACTTCAACAAATATTGGCTTGATGTTTTCCTACTATTAGCATATTTTTAAAAGCCTTTCTTACTATCTGATACAACTCTCGCCAGCTTCAAGCCTAACTGAACTTCAGCCCTCTGCACTTTCTCCCTGCATAAGCAAACAGGTCTGTACTCTTTCTGTGAAGCTGGACCTTTTTCTGGAGATGATTGCTTCTTTTCCTCTTGAGCTATGTGAGGTGCACCCAGTTCAGCCAATCTGACATTGTCTCCTACTTGCTTGACTTTGAAAGTGGAATTGTCTACTCTTGTGCTTCTGAAAGATGGTTCTGAAAATCTGACAAGCCCTCAAAGACTCCTAAGACCTCAAAAGTAGATTCCCAGGGTACTCTGCTAAACAGCTCTCTGAATAGCTTATAGCTTGTTCTCCTGATGTCCGGGCTAGAAACCCAGCTGACCTTTTTTCTCACTGAAAATTCAGAACTCAACAAGTTCATGATCATTGTGACCAGGGTAGGCAACCACCTACCATCACATCTCTCACGAATCCTTCTCTATTTACAAACAGCAAGTCCAGGAGGGTATCTTGCCTAGTTCATTTACAAATACATGTGACGAAAAGTTAACTCCCACAAACTTCAAGAATTTACACCTGTTTGTCACAGTAGGGTGATGTTCCCACTTGATGTCTTGGAATTTGAAGTCATCTCTAGGGACAAGGGCTACAGATTGGAAATTTATCCTAATTGCCTATAGAATTATTCATTCTCCAAATTTTAGCCATCTTTATAACTATTCACTAGACTTGTTATGGTATGCACAGATGTCTCTTGTCCTGGGGAGCCCAGAATCACACTCAATGCTCCAAGCTTGCCTCAGCAGTGCCAAGTAGAGAGGAAGGAACACCTACTTTGACCTGGTAGTGTTCCCCTAATGTAGCTCAGGGTAGTCTTAGCCTTTTCTGCAGGGGCACATGGTTGTTATATGTTCTCCTTCCTTACACCTAGGTCCTACCTGTAAAGCTGGGTTTTGGCCTGTCAGAATCCAGCATGTGCTCGTGAATGGGTTTGCTCCTCTGTAGGTTTGGGATTTTGCATTTTCACTTGTTGAACTACATGAGGTGCCTGTCACCTCCCTTCTCCAGTCTGTTCACATCCTTCTGCATAACAGCAAAACAGCCTGATGTATCAACCACTCCTCCTAATTGAATGTAATTTGAAAACTTGCTAAAGTTGCGCTCTTTCCCATTATTAATGGGACTTGTCATGAAGAAGTTCAATTGTATTGATCTCAGAACACATCTCTTGGGAACACCAAGCACTCCCTCCAACTGGACTTCAGTGTCACTGATGACAATCTTGAGTCCAGCAGCTCAGTCACATTTCAGTCTACTTCTCTGTTTACCTACCCCATAACTCATCAGCTGTCTATGATGTCATGGGAGATGTCATAGCCTTACCACATTTGTTACAAGCAACATCCATTACATCCCATTCTCCCTGTTTCCTTAAGGCATCAAGCCAGTCCCATGACCTTGCAAAGAAAATTGCAGTTCATCTTACAGTGATATTGACCTACTCCTTCAGCACCCTTGAGTACTTCCCATCAAGTCAACATGTGTTCAACTTGTGTAAGCATTCCCAAACTTGATCCTTGCACATCAAAGAGATGTCTTCTCTGTCCTCATAAATTTGTTGGTAATACTGGAATTTCAGAGAAATTGCTATGCTCTGCTTTTTCACTGATATCCATTTCTAATGCTCATTAAGCGGATGAGATACCCGTCATTCAAACAGTGTTCATCAGAATTCTGAAATTTCAGAAATCTATTTGAATGAGGGAAATAATGAATGCATTTACACTTATTCCCCACCCTCCTCTGCAGAAAACTCTCCAGAGAAACGATTTTTCTGACTCCATTCAATTTAAGTTAAGTTTTTTGGGCAAGCGTGGCAGTGGTGAATTAAAGGCTGAAGGACTTGAAATAAAGCTAAATGCGTGGGTATATGAAATCTAAGTACTACCAGTTACAAAGGTGGAGAAAATGCTCCAACAGTATGATGGAAAAGAAATTCCCTGCTAATTACCTCAGGCTGGACTGGAAGGTCATCTATATCTTACAAAATTATTATTTTTTTTTTTTCTTTGCCATTACTGTTCAGTTGGTGAGCAAAGAGTTAACTTAAATGTATGCACTGGGAAGTCAAATAAAGCTCTGTCTACAGAATTAGCAGTGTAATTCTGTTGAATCCACAGTTTACTGTGAAAGGTGGCTCTTCTGCATGCTGAACTCTAAATCCAGATTAGAAGGTGTTCATGAATAGTGAATAAATCCTGCTAGAATCATCCTACCCTGTTTTACGTTTATGGAATTGAGTGGGTAAATTCATCTCAGAATCTTACATAACTTTGCTTCTGTGAATGATAGGCAGCTTGAACAATAGTAAAACATTGTAATTGTTTTTTTGTGTTTTAGTGTGTTATATTGCTACTGGTTGTACCTTTATTTATCTACTTTGAGTTTGTTGCTGTCAGTATTTATTTGGTTCTGTGGGTGGCAGTGGATCTCTTTTGGGCTTGAGTGCTTTTGTGTGCTATCCATCAAGATATTATCATGGTGTTTTGGGGCTTTGGTTTAGGTTTTTGGTCACAGTAATTATAATACTACTAATACACTTCTTACTAATGATGTTATTAGTAGATTTCATTTACCAACTGGTCTATTTGATTATAAATATTTATCTACATTTATTAACTCTGCTAAGTTTTTTCTGGGTATGGCAAACCTGTTTGCGCTGCTATTAAATTATTGAAAAACCTGGACGTAACACGGTAGCAATAACAAGCTCTATGGTGATCTAACAAGTGACAGGCTATCTGTCCACATTTCCTGTGTATAGTTAGTTTCTTCCCTCCTTTTTACTTTATTCTCTGTTCTATTTGTCTATGTCAGAAATAGTTTAAACTGCTGGCTGTAGCATGGAGATGGAAAAACTGTATATGGACTTCTGACACTGCTATGATCTTTCTGGTGTGGCCTTTTGAATTTATTTTTTTTTAAACAATAATACCTTTTTAATTCCAGATATTTGTTTAGCATATCATAACTAGTGTGTCTCTTGTTCAAGTTTTTCTCTTAACTTGCAGTAAAATAGTCTCAGAGGCAATCTTATTGCTCTCTATAACTGTGTGAAAGGAGGTTGTAGTCCTGTGGGGATTTGTTCTAATCTACTAGGCAACAGGTGACAAGACCACAGGAAATGGCCTCAAGTTGCACCTAAGGAGGTTTAGATAGGATAGTAGGAAAAAATTGTTCACTGGAAGGATTTTCAGGGACATTGCATTGGGACAGAATGCATAGGAAAGTGATGGAATCACCATCTCTGGAATTGTTCAAATGGCATCCACAATGTGGCACTTGGGGAGAGATTCAGTGGTGAACACTATGATCCTAAGGTTAGTGGCTGGACCTGATAATCTTAGAGACATTTTTCAACCTTAATGATCCTATAATTCTACTACAGGCATGTTATTAAAAAAAAAAACCCCGCCCATACTCAAATCTTTCTAAGACAAAATCCTTTTTAAAAGAGGGGTGATTAGTGGCCTATTCTTAGAGATGCACTTCTCTTTGTGTCCTTCATGAGACCAATGAGGTGAGACTGACTGTGTCATTCAGCTAAAAGCTGCTGTGCTGTAATCTGTCAGTCACAACTTCACGTGAGGCACTGAGTGTCCACTGACACTCCCAGACAAAGACAAGGATTTTTTACTGCTGTACTGGGTGCTAAACTTCATCTCTCACTTGAGCTAGCTGGTACTGTTTTTCTTGTCCCCTGCTGCTTTTCAAAGTTCTTCCCAGCCTCTTATTTTTAACCAGTTCAAGAGTTGTTCAGGCTTCACAAAGTGTTTTCTACCTAAAATGATCATCTTTGAGACAACCGAGGGTAAGAGCACTTTGATTTATAATTTACAGGAAGTGTGCATTTGTAGGTGTGCTGATGAATAGCTCTTCGGAGAGAATAGAAAAATATTAACTTTCAAACAGAGTGCTGCCTTTGCCAATATAAATACAAATACACGGCTTCAGAAAGTATGCTTTTGTATTGTTTCCTTAATTAAAAGTGGAAAAAAATTCCCTTGGGGAGAGAGAAACATTGGTAGATTCAGCTAAGAACATTTCTTTACTTACAACACAAATCTAAATTATTCCTAAGTACCAAGGTGATGTCTGAATTTTACTTGACTTCATATATATGACTTTATAATAATTACAATAGTTGGGAGTATGAAAAATGCACCATGTATTGTAAAACAGCAGACATAAAAACAATAAAATCTCCTTAAAATTAAAATATGCTATTCTCATGGGCCACAAAAATTACTGTATTCAGCTGTGGTATCCTCCATCTCAAAGTCTGCAGGAGGAAACAGATGAATAATAATTATTCAAAAATTCTTGACGCTTGAGATAAGCTGAATGTAGGCATATGGAGATATGGGGCAAGGCATGCAGCCATGGTAGGAGAAAAATGAAGTCTCTTCCTCAGTCATTTGACTCAAATGAGGGCTACCTCACTTTGCTGGTGCCAATCTGGGATGCTGCCACCTCCCTGTTTAGGTCTGTTCTATTCCTTTTTTTTCCTGGTAATCTGCAGTGATGCCGGGCAGGGGCAAAAAGGCAGTCTCAAATTTCTGTCCCTTTGTTTTGTGTCTCAATGAGACAATCCTTTTTCTGTAGCTGACAGTGGAAATAAGCAGCAGTTTAAGTGCTGTGACTTTGCTGTACTGCTGTCTTACTTTTTCTGCAAAGTAGTTGTTACTTGTAACAGAGTTGCAGTCAACATAAAGTGCTCTGAATCGTGAACAATTAAAAGCACATTATATTTGAGCCACAATTTCTGACTGTGAAATTGTCCATGACAGGTTGCAATGGGCATACCTCTTATGCTGTAGTAACTATGTCTACTTCCCTCTTTTTTTTTTTTTTCCATAGTAAATGGAATGGGATTATCTGAAAGTCAGATGTCGCTGTGCAGTGCTTCACTTTACTCTCATAATCCACATCATCCTCTAATAAGGTAGCTTCAAAACTAATGAGAACCCTTGACTACAAGTCTCATTAACCCACTCTCTGCCTCAGGTGCTTATTAAGCATTTCTTCTTGTTTGACTCTTGAGATACAGAAGTGGGAAGGGGAAGATGGTGTAAAAATGCTGTAGTGAACTTTTTTTTTAAAAATGTCCTGACTGGGGAAAAAAATAACAGATGTCTTATCTCATTACATCTTTCAAAACCAAGGAGCTGTCAGTGCCCTGATTTATTTTAAAAAGGAGGAAATTACCTGAGCTACAAAAATGTGCTGCTGACACAAGCTACACTCAGACTAGATGCCATGGGATGAATTAATGAAAATAATGCTGTTGGGCAATTTACAGTACAGCCCCTGATCTGAAAAATGGAATTAGACAAGGAAGAACTAGAGCAGGATGGCGCAGGAATATGAGCAAATTTGTGGCTGAAGAAAAGAAAAACTTCAAACATCAATGTCCCACGCTGGGAGAGGGAGGTGTGGAAGTGGTGGGACAGAACAGAACAAACACTCGTGATCCCTGGAAAAACAGGATATCAGTATTCTCCTTGCTTGGTGTGTTATCAGTATCTGCCATGCTTGTATTCTTACTTTTTTCAGCTTTATTCAAGATGCTGTGCAGTGATGATGGATCATTCACAACCTCATGCATTATGTGTCTGGCTCTACTAAACAATTAGTTGGGATATTAAGTCATAGTGCAAACATTTGAGCCCTGGAATTTGATATGCTAGAGAGTGTTTAATAAGTTTTCTTTGGTTACCAATGGCATTATCCATTGTCTGCTGTATATATCTCATTCATCATTTGCCAACTGCATTAGCCATATTTTATTTACATATTATATGAGAGAAAAAAAAGCTTAATTCTGTCAAATCTGTGTGGGACAAATATTTGAATTCTGAGGATAAAATTAAAATCCCTGTAGGAACAGAGTTAAAAAGTAAAGTTTCCCCTGATCTTATAATGCCATCCTTTCTGTTGAATATTGATTTTTTTTTTTTCCACACTTCTCATTGAAACTTTTGGGTTCCTGTATTATTGATATGGCTGTTGGAACCTATCCTATGTTAGAGTCTATGTCTTCTCTGGCCTGTGAGGATGACTGGTCCTGTGTCAAGCAGTTTTTTTTTTCCAGATGTGCAGATATATCACCCACACAGAAGTCTTAATTATGTGTTTTCTCATCTGTGAAAATGGGTGCAACGCTTAGCAAAAACACTTTGGAAGGAAACTACTTCCACACAGTACACTAATAAGAGGAGTGAAACACTGAGCCCTGAGTATAATAATGGTTCTTTCAAAAATATTTTTTGATTTTTGTAGCTGTCCTTAACTGCTTCACAAGTTTTCCTTGATCAGCCTCGATCTTTTTTTGGATTATGTCCTTTTTCATTTATTTGTAAGCATTTCTTTATGCTCATCACCATTAATTAGGTAGTAACTAATTGTAGCCAAGAATCAATTTATCTAGCAGCAATTTATCCTGACTAAAGCAGAAAAAAAATTAGGAGTGGAAGTTGTATTTTTAAGCACCAGATGATTTAGTTTCAGAGGTCTTGATCAAATTAAATGGACAATCAAATTAAGTGCCAACTGGTGACTAAATTGTACAGTAGACACTGTACTTTGCAACAACTAGTTTTCCCATGCAAATGCTTATGGGGTGAAAAGGGGTAGTTATTTAGAGCTGTAGCAGCTGTGTCCCATATTTTTGACTCTCTTTCATTCATCTGTCTCTCAGTCTCTTCAGAGGAAATACTGCTTCTCCAGGAGATACATTTAGACTGCCCGGATGCAGCAGTTTGGTCTCCTTCCAAGAAATGCCATGCAAGTAATGCAGTCACTGATTCCTAACTGAGGCAGTAAATAAGGAAAGCAAGCACATCAGAACTGCTGGAATATGAGCTATACAACTGGCAGGAATACAAAACACAGACAGCTCAGCAGAAGCATTGTATAGCTTTTCCTATCAAATATAGCAAGAATCTCTTATTCACAGTCTCAATATACATTAAAGCAATGCAAATTATGTCAAATAGCTCAACATTCTTCATTCCAAAGTGTAATTGTTTTAAGTGCAGTATGGAGCTCTGTGCCTTTGCTGGGAGAGGGAATAAGCAGAAGAAAATGAAATACGGTCTTGTAATGTGAGATATTAAAAAGCAAAACTGCAAACGGAGAATAGACTGTTTCATTGAGAAATACATTAATGTTCACAGTGCTCTTTTTCTGCTCTAGTTGCACATGAGGCACCTCAGGCCAAATGTCATCCATGGTGTGCCTGCCTCTCCTTTGTGCAGTCATATGGGGTCAGTCAGTAATTAACAGCTGGTACAATGAAGTCTAATCAGTAAGTCCTGACAACCATTTTGCACCAATCACTTTAGGCTACTCTATGCTCTATAAAACCCTACTGAAGAGAACAACCCAGTGCTTCTCTCTGAGTCCGGTGGCAGATCTGTGTCCGTAGATACAAGGAGTGTGAAAGCTTCCTTCTAGTCTCCCGTGCCTCCTCATTTTTCTATGTAAGCAGCAAATCCTGTGAATCAGCTGAGTCAGTGTTTTCAGTATCCAAAGGTGTCTTTTGTGCTCTCCTCTGCTGATTACTTAGGGAGGAGTATCTATCTTGTGAATCAGCTGAGAAGGAAATTCCAATACTGTGCTGGTGTGGCCCTTGCTTTTAGAGGTATCAGAGATAACATATTTTTAGAGAAGAGAACATGACATACCTAAAAAGAAACTTTGAATAAATCAATCTTGGTGTGAGGGCTAAGCATACATACTAGAGCGAGATTGACCCAGAATCTTGCCTACAAGGTGGGAGTCCAATGGCCGTTGACTCTCCATCCTAATCCTGTGTGATCTGAGATTTGGGTTAAGCATTATTTGGGGTTCAGAATCGCTGGATGAACTCTCTGTGTAGATGATGAAGTTCTTTTCCCCTTCACCCACTCTTTCTTGACTGTCCTAGATTGCAGAGAGTGCTGTTAGAAGAAGCAGCCAGCACACATGAGGTTGTCTGTGTCTGATCAAGGAGGTTTCAGATAGGAGCCACTGTTCCTTTCTGACATAATATGTGTGTTGTTTGGACCCTACACGTGGTGTTTAACAAGTGCTCAGGAGAGAATGGCAATTTGGGTAAATAGAGAGCAAGGCTGAATCACTGTGGATTTGCAGCTGATGGTGTATTGATTTAGGGAAAAGAATGTTGAATTTATTGCAAAAGGTGACAGTATAAAAGCAGGATAGCAAAGTTAGCAAAACTAATGGTATATGGGATGGCTTAGGAAAGAAAATCTCTTAGGAAAGAGAAGAGAGAGGTGTGATAATCTTTCAGGTACAGAGTAACTTGGTAATATTCCTCTCAGTTTACTGTGATAGTTAATCATAGTTTAGAATGTTCTTGGCTTATTTGTGATGAACCTTACAGAAATCGGTCACAAAAAATGTAAAATATTAAGCTGGTTACATTTTAAAAAAATATGGCTACTCTGCTATTGTTATGCCCTTCTGAATTTTGGACTCTAACATTTGTCCTGAATATTATGAGAATATGTATGGTAATTAGTAGACTTATCTAATGGACACATTTTTATTTGCTAAGTTGTTTCAATGTTTTTCTTAGCTCTGTAATGGGAGTTATAGCATGCAGTGCTGATACCTGCAGTGTGTTGCAGAAATTTACTTCTTGAGTGATAGAAAAAAGGGACAAGGTCTTTCACACGTGGAGAGCTGCTGTTTTGCCGTAGCTTTCACTGATCTGTGAAGTACAGCTGTGAAAACGTTTTGGTCATTTTCCTAGGAAGAGAGATCAAATACTTGTGGGTTTTCAGTGTCGGACTGCAGCCATGAAAGGAAGTCAAATTTCACTCTTGTGCTATGTCACTGTGTTGCTGACTTAATGAACACTGTCACTCTCTCCAGGCACCTGGGATAGCCAGAGGGTTAAATCCTAGCAAAGACATTTATCCCCTAATTTCTTAGATTTTTGGCATCGCTTCTGAAATGTTGGCAATAGACAGCCTATGGTTTTTCAAATTGCCCACTCTCAGCAGACATCCTGATTTAAGGTGGCCAGCTGTGCATCATTACTCAAGGCCCTCATTAAAGCCCAAATCTGCTGGACTCATCATTACACTCAAGTTATGGAGTAATGTTATTAGTAATGCAAATTGGAGTTGAATCCAAATACATAAACTTTTGTTCAGGGTCTTAAATTTTAGTCAGGTTTCTCCTCAGCTGAAATATCATTTTCATAATGTTAAGGTTTTTGCAAAGTAGTCTATTATTTATTGTGATTTTACTGAAGATTGACATCAAATTAACTCTTGGTTAACACTAAGTTGTTTTAACATAGTTGTTTAATTGCAGTGACTTGAGAGATAACAGTGAAATGACTGCTTATGGTGCCGCTTATGTTACTCTCTATAGATTTTTTTTTTTATAGTAAGAAATCAATAAAATCATAGCCTATGGATTAATACCATTATATTAGCACAAATATTATAGAAGTGCTATTGGTATGTCTGTGATATTACTGTTAAAGCTAAGGGCTGTGATTATTTGTCATGTAATTAGTAAAAGTACAAACTGTCTAGCTAAAAATGAAGTAGTGGGAAAAGGCAGTCAGCAACTCCTTAGTGCTTTGGGGACATCAGGGTATCTTGATTAATGCTGGACTGCATGGAGAACAGTGGGTATGAATTAGTCTCAATTCACTGTTTTACCACACCAATATCAGGATGATACTAATATATAAGGATGGTGTTAGAGCTTGGTCTGAATCTTCTACTTTTTCTGGATTTTGTGAAGTGCAGCAAAAACTTATACTAGAAAAGTGTTTAATTGACATTTTGAATTAAAACAAAAAACCCAAACAAACAAAAACTGGAAAATGGGGGAGGTTTTTGTGTGTGTTCCAAACCCAGCACTAGAATTATAACGCATGCACAGAAGTGGAAGTGCCTCAATGGGATCAAAGGTACAATTTGGCTAGCTTTGTTGGGTGTGGTGGTTTTGGTTTTGGTTTGCTTTTTTCATGTTCACGTTGCATATACTCTCAGTAGGAAAGAAATGGCTTTAGAAGCAGCGTAACCTTTGATGTTTTCGGTTTCTATGCTGTTTAAGCTAACCTTCACTTATCTTCATTGTTTCCTAAACACATTTCTAATTCTAGTCTGAACATAGCCAGACAAAACTTAAAAGTGCTTTTTTGGTAAATGCACACTGTATCTGAATTCTTATATAATGTTTATTACATGGGCACATAGGGCTTGGGTCTTTCTCCTGTATCTCAGAATTGATCCTGAAAAACATTTCCTTTGACAGAAAGTTTCATGAAAACTTTTCCTTGGATACTTAGATGTCTAGAACTCTGCAGCAAAGAACTTTGGATGATAAACCTGGAAATAGAGGATGTATGATTGTCTAATACCTGACCCAGAAGTCTGTATTTTTAGAAGATGAATGATTTTATGCTTGAGGAGAGGGGAATGCTTAAAAACTGTTTAGGATGATACAAATGGGTTGCTGTCCACCCTCTGTTTATCTGTAAATTTATTGCCTAGAATAAGATGCCTCTCCTCTCCCCCGAGCAGTGGATTTAATATCGAGGAAGTATGTTAAGTCTCAGAAGACATCTCCAGAAACGCTACTGCTCAACCATGGCTCCACATTTAAAACAACATTTTAAGGTCTATTACTTTGGGAGGTTTGAATTTGTGTAATGCATGCCATGCCAATCTTGCAAAATTATAATTCATTAATTAAGGTCAAATCTAATCCTTTACAGAAATCTATTATGTTAACAAGTTTACCCACCTATCAGCAAAAGCTCATTTGAAAACAAGATTTAGAATTTATAAACCCATGTTCATTGTCTTTGATTACATTGCATTCCTTTTAATACCTAACAGTGCCATAAATTAGTCATTTCATTATTTTATTGGGATTGGTGCCAGGTCTACTGATTGCTGATGTTAAACCAGTCAGCCCATTTGCCTTTGTGAAGTATTGTTTCATCACTGCTTTATTTTCTGGAGACCTAAAATGTTTAAGAGTACAAGAAGGTACTGAAAATCTACTTCTGTGGTTCAGGTTACTTCTCAGCCAGCTCTTTTCTGTATGACTGTCTACATTTTGTGGCTTCTTTTGTTTTGTTTTCCTGACAACTTTATATTTGAAATGTTAAACTGGCATTTACATTTCAACAATAACTGAAGATGATGCAGAAGTATTTTGTTATCTTTAAGGGATGCAAATACTTTTCACTGTTCCTTCAAAATATTCAGGAGAAAGATGTTTAATACTTATGCCCTTTTTTATATTACCATACATAATTTGTAATCCATAGGCACTATTACTGAGATAATTTGTGCTCTTGTTGTGCTTAAAACATCTGAGTGCTAGTCAGAGGAGGTACTTTTATGTCTATTATTTGCTTCATAAAATTTCTATTCTTTCTAGTTTTTGATTCATATTCAAAGTTATGCTGTCATCTTCTTCGTGTGTGTGTGTGTATTGACAGCTTTGTCTCCCTAAAAGTGACTTCTTAGCCCAAGTGATTTTCATTCAAAACAGATGAATTGTGACTTTTGGGAACATCTCCTAGTTGTTTTAGATTGTCTTTACTTACTGACATTTTTAGGCTTGACAAAAGATTATATTTACAAACATTAAGCTTAGTTAAGTTTCACTTTTCATTACGTTTCACTTTTAAAGCTGTATGCAACAGGATAGTGACATCTGACTCTAAGAAATGATTAATTCTCTTGTTTTTGGAATTTTTAATCTGACCAGGTGATGGCTGATGTAGAATGACCATGTGTTGGATGTGGAATATTTGTGAGTCAGATTTTTTTTTTTTTCATGTAAAACTGGTAAAAAATTCAGAAAGTTTTAGTTCTAATATTCCAAGGCCTCTAATATTGGAGCTTTAGTTTAGTTTTCTCTGCAACAGACAACTTACAGGAGAAGGTTATGCTGTACTCCAGTGTACAGTGGTGGTCTGTAGAAGGTCTGTAGAGGTACCACCTACTATCTTAGATGGTGACCATTTATCTGTAAATGTTTGGGAGCTCTTGTTTCAAGGTGAGTTGCACTTGGAGAGGAGCAGTACTCCCCACTTTCCTTTACTAGCTGATTCCTATTTTTTGCCTTTAAATAATTACTTTTTAAAAAAATTCCACTTTTAATTCACTGATTTTTAATGCTAACTAGTTTAGGTTGATGTATGTGATGGTTGATGTACTGTTATCTCAGTAAATGGGTCCTTACTGGTAGTGTAGTCATAATTTCCTCATTTTCAGACTGCATCATTGGTAAAGTTTCCACACTGTGGGCAATCTCTGAAACATCTTATGGCACTTATTTTTCTTCCAAGAAGTTCCCTTTAGAGCGTATCTGTATTTCTTGAGTACACATGGACTCAGAGAGGAAAGAAAGTTAATCCAGAGGGCAAAAAGCCCCACTGATGTAGTGGAGAGAGTGGATTTATAAGCTATCAGTATGCTCTTGTCCTTGCAAGTTTTCTGTGTGTAAATAAGAAGAGGAAATTCAGGAGATTATATTTGTTCAAGTAGATGCTGATTCAGACAAGAACTTAAGTGTATGTCTCATCCTCAGAATGCAAGAAGGCTCATCTCTATTCAACAAAGCTTTTATGTCACCACTTAGAGATAGGCACATGCTCAAGTGCTTCCCCAAAATAGAAACGTAATTATTTTCTGTGCGTTGGCTTAAAACATTTTGCTTAGGCTGGCACTTGTCATGTCTTCAGTAATCTATTCCCAATTGCTAAGCAAACCCCTCTGTCCTTTCCAGTGAAGGGTTTAAGGCTGAGTTTGACAATACATATACCTGTCTGTGCCTCTGTGTTTGCAGTAGTGAACTTCAATGACAGATGGAGAGCTCAGGTGGGGAATTCCAAGCTGTGGTTAGCAAAAACCCCTGCTTGCTTTCCTTTTACCTGTTTAATCAAATATAATATCAGACCTAATGGATTCTTTTATATCTGTGGTAGGAAATAGCTTTTTACATATTAAAAGTGCTGCCTTTGGAATTTTTTTTGTCTGTTTTTTGGTAGTTTTTTTTAATTTTTGTCCATTTCATTTTTTTTAGAAATTTTTTGCCAGTTGTTTTTTTTTTTTTTACTTTTTTTCATTTAACTTGAAAACATGATACGTGACACAGTGCTTTCCTTTAGCGCCATATAATAAAGTTGTAGCTGTTTCTCTCTGGGCAGAACTTCTCTCCTGCGATCTCTGATGTACAGGAAGATTGGAGAGATGGCATTCAACTATTTCCTTGTGAAATATCATCATTGCAGGAGGTTCCAACTCAGATTATTAGACTGGAGAGATGATTAGTATGTGGATCCTTATTTCACAGTCATCTGAGACTTAAAATACTGTGCAGATTATGAATTAGTTGGAAGGATGAATGGAATGCCTACCCATGCCAAATCTAAACTTCTGTGGTCATGCTAACACAGCACTTCACAAATTACACAGTGCAGGGCACAAGGCTTGATGGGCCATAAACTTCAAAGGCCCTCAGTGGGAGATGTTTGTTTTAGACTCTTAATTATGGCAAATGTTTTCCTGATGATTCAATGAGTTTAGAAATACAGACAGTTATGTGTGCTCGATGTTCTGGATGGGAACACACTCCAAAGCTAAAATGAGAGATAGTTTGATGTTGGATTGGAAAATAACAGATATTGCAGGCGTCAGAGATGTTCCAAATGAGAATTGACTATTCTCAACTAAACACTGGCTCACAGGCATGGTTAGGACCATAATCATTTACAAAAATCTGGAGGGTGTCCACATCAAGCAGAACCAAAATGTTGTCTAGGGTGGTCCACGAAATATAACAAAATAAAATTTGGCAAAGTAAAAGAGGCAAACTGAAAATTTCAGAAGATAAGGGGATAAAAATCCCCAAACCAGCAACATTCTCTAAAAGAAACTAGCATCAGTTTTCACTTATTTTAAAGTATTTGGCTACTGGGCTCTCTAGTTTGTCAGAAGGAATCTAACACTTTTGAACAAGTATATGTTTAGAGCCCCATCCTCAGATACAGACTTTCTGAGTAGGGAATATATTCTTTCCTTTAATGTGAGATAGCTTGGGTGAGTGGGGGATCCTTTGATTGTAGAGATTTTTACACCCAGGTTCTGAAAAATTTCACTGTTTCTCTATTTTTGGTAGGCTTGCAGTTAGCAGATAAGTACATAGTCGCAGAAAAGAAAACCTGCTGAGGAGAGAATGAGAGGATGTTGACAGCTCTTAACTGTTCCTTGAGCACTCTGCAAGGTCCAATGTGGTCTGAAGACAATTGTTTTCTTTAAAATGTCAAACCCTGCTCCTGCTCCTTTTCTTTCTGGTTCTTGGCCTCTTGCCCAGGTCTTCTGCCACACATCTGAAGGCTGAGAACAGGTGCTGTGCTCAGAGAAAATACTGCTGTTTCCCACTCTGTCTCTTGTAGCCCTCTGTTCCCAGAGGGAGTTTGCATGCAAGTGATGCATAAATAAAACCATTGAAGGTTGGGCTGCAGGTTACCTGCTTGTTTTTCATGTCCTGATGAAATTCTGGAGCTCCTCCTTTTCATCTGTGCTTTCTTGGGAAGGGAATGTTAAGTCTTGAAGACATGAGGCTGTTGCTGCTAGCTGCTGCTAAAACAAAAAGTGAGAAAATTGTTTCTGCCTTCCATATTTATCAGGCACCAGACCCTTAATTGGTAGAGCCAAACACATAGAACTTGGCTGCTTGAATTCAAGGGATCCTCTGTGAAAGTTGCAACAGATTTGAGTTTTTTTCTGTGCATGGAAAAAAACAAGGTGTACACAATGAACTGTGTTTATATCTCAGCTAGTCAGAAAAAGATAAGGTCATTCTGGCTGAGGTTAAAGGTCAAGCAAGGTAATGTGGGCAAGTGTAAAATATTTAGCGTAACTTCAGTCTGGGACATAGAAATCCAACAACTGAAACAAGTTCTCTTTGATGAAGAATTAAATGCTGGAATACATATTCTGTAAACTGACTTTTACAGAGTTGGCAGCTCACATAGAGGGGGAATTTCTTCTTTCTAGGAGACCCAAAGAGGATGTTTGAGAGCTGGACTTGCCAGGCAACAGCAGACTTACAAAAACAAATTTATGACATTTGACAGCTATTGCTAAGAGTAGGGAATGGTGGGAAATAAGTAGAGTAACTTGGTACCAGGTGGCAAATTATATAGGGCCTTGGAAGTGCAGTTATATGTGAACTGGTAAACTGACAGATACCAAAATCCCCAGCAAGGGGGACCATTACTGAGCAGATGTTTTTCGAGTGAAGCTGTGAAAATGCCAGTACTCAGTCCAGATCTGCCTGTTCAGCACTTTTACTGATAGTCTAGAAAGTAAACACAAAACTGCTACTGAACTGAAGAGCAGTCAGAAATGCACACTGGGACAGAGAGATGAAAGACTTCGGTTTATCAGAAAACTGTCTCGGGAACACATGCAGTGTAGTACATAAACACAGAGGAGAAAAAATGGATTCTGAAACATATTTAGTGCAGTGAGGGAAAAGGTAAAGATAGAGCTAGTGGCTGAAAGATAAAGGTCAACAAATTTAAAGAGGGAAAATTGGTGTGCACAGAAAAATTCTAGCAAGGGATTGACCACTGGAACAAATTACCATGAGTGAAAAGAGCTTTCTGTCCCTCTTCACATCAAAACTGTCAGGAAGATATATTCTTAACCAAACAGAATTCATTGGTCCTAGGGGTATGTGGGCAGACTGTATTGTTATTAGAAAGTTGGACAGGGTACATAATTTTAAAACACCTTTGAAACTGTAACTCTGAAACAATAAACCACTGCCTACAGTGGTTTAAATTCAGTATAAGCCTTTACTATTCACTTTGTGCCTTCCCACAGGAGGCTGAAGTGGTTATGCATTGCAGTAGAATCCATCAATTTAAATAGCATAGCAGTACTGCTTAAGAAGGAGGAGTAACACGTAATAAGGAGCTTTCTTACCCTTGTTCTGGTGTCTGCATTTATATCTGCAGTATGGGATTTGGTTTCAAGTCAACAGTTAGTTCAGTGTTTCTGGGGTCAGATTTTCTAGCTCTAAGGGCTCTGATGTGTCTTTGGGAGTCTGAAGCAGACTTGCAGAGTGTTCTCAGCTTTCCATGGGAAGAACTGGAGCTGTAATGATGTAGCATTAGTGTAAGAAACTCTGTTATTCTTTTTCCCTTCTGTTATCATTACAGAAAAATCAGTGTGCTATAAGGCAGTGAAGCTTTAATCACTCTGTACTTACAATGATGCATCAGAAACTTATTGAATACCATCACATAATGTTTCATTAGAATGAGGATTAGCTGTTCCTCAAACAATAAGGCGCTACAATGTCCTATTCTACAGGAACCTTTGTCTTTAGGAGGGATGTTGTAATAAGTAGAATATATTTTGTATGAAATTATGTTTTCCCAACTAATAATAAATGCTTCATTTTCTTCATTTTTTTAGGTAATGGTTTTATTTGACAAATAATTCCGTTTACAGCATGTTATTGCTTGTAAAATGCAATAGTCTGTCTCTCAATGTCTAGAAGAGAAGACAAACCAGTAAAGTCTCTGGAAACTTGTCTTTTGCAAGCCAGAGAGCTTATCTGGTGAGCTCAAAATGGGCTGCTTTAGGAGACTCAAAAAACATAGAGGTCAAGGGATGGTTGGAAGGAGAGTCCTGTATTTGCTAATTAAAGAAGCCTTCTCACAGCCTTGGGAAACACAGAAAAAGTGCATAGGGACATACGCACTTGCATGTCTGTCTCTCTGCTGCCATAAAGGCTTTGACAGAATTAACTGAACCATAGTCAATGTATACCATGGAAGCATCTGGTCTGTGGTTTCAGCTGAATGCCCTTCATTTCATTGTCTGTTTGCTTGTGTGTTATGAATCTCATGGACTGGCTCAGGTTGTTCACACTGCCTTGCAGGCAAAGGATGTTTCCCTCAGCATAGCAATGTCCTTCACAACAGATTGAGTTCCCTGGAGAAACACAAGTGTCATTCAAGCACAGATGATGCAATGGAAATCTCATTCTCATGGTTTCCTGAATTGAAACAAATTGCCCCATTTCTAGTACAAGTGAGTATTCCAGATAAAAATATGACGTGGAGAGACCCAGTCAAGAATAGATTATGTTCTTGAATTATGCAACTTGTAAGCAAATGAAAGGAAGCTGGCTGGAAATGTTGCTATAATCCTTGCGAGAATGAAAGTGAAACTTTCTGTTCTCTCTCTAAGTAGTGTACTAGCTTTGGTATCTGAATGTCAAGAGGGGAAAAAACACACAGTGAAACTTAATGGAAAGGAGGAAAGAAAAAATTAGAAAAAAATAAAGATAAAATCCTGACTTTTCAAAAATCTCAAATGTGAGTAACACTAAACTTTCAGTGTTTCTCTCTGTGTGGTCAGTCCTCCAATTATATTCAATTAAAACCCCCTTTGAAGCTCTTGTTATTTTAAACATGTTTTTGATAGCATCTTCTGTGAAAAAGAAGGATCATGAGCAGAACAAACATGAACTTAGAGGAAATAGAAGTATACCATTATGGTTTTATTAAGAAATGGGTTTGTTGACAGTTCTCCTTCTAAGTTTCTCTGGTCATTTCTCTTTCTTCCTGTCAACTAAGGAGAAAATGCATTAGTCTTGACAAGGGAATCACTTTGCTCCTTCTCTTTTGTGAAGGTAATATGGGTAATGAAAACTTGAGGGAAGTGGAGCAGCAGCTGGAAAGCTGTCATTAGACCCTGGCAAAGCTATTTGTATCTTGGTGGGCCACTTCTCAAGGTCCCCCAATCTACTGTAGAAAAGACAGACAGTGTAAGAGCTGCAAAGAAAGGGAGGTGAGTTTGTGTATGCAAGGGAATTCAGTCAAAGCAATTAGACAGAATACCTCTGCAACTGGGACAGGAAAGTAAAAACATTTAAACAATTGAAGATAAATAAACTGAGTTTTGTGGCTGCTGTTTTGTGTAATTTAGCAAACAGGCTTTATCTATTAAGTCTATATGTTTAAAACTTTTTCAATGAAGGGTTTTTATTCTTCATATTTGTCTGCTCTTCATAGGCTAAAGCAGTTTCCCTCTCTTAAAAGAAAAAAATGCATTATAAAGCTCTGTTACACGTACATGGATCAAAGGAACACAAGTGTTTTTAACCTCAAAAGAAATAAGTTTAAAAAGTGTTTCTATGTTATGGTTCATTTTAACTCACCATTACTCTTGAGACATGGTTCTTAAAAATACTCTTGAAGGCCCATCTCAAGATAGCCATATAGATTTTGGATATAGAGGGCTTGAAATATCAAGGAGAAGACAGCAGCTTAAAGGAACTGGTAGTTGGGGGAGATGGAGGGGTGGGAAGAAAAGGCCAAAGAAACACAAATGTACTTCTGTTAAGGTAGTCCCAGATTCACCTTTTGCCCTGATGAAGACCAAGTGAAAAAATGCAGAACAACCAAACCCACAAAAACCCCACAACAAATAAAACAAAACCCATAAAGAAAACCCATAAAGAAGAAGAAAATAAATCCAAACCCAAACCAGAATGAAACCCAGCAAACAAACCCCAAAAAATCCCTTGTATTGCAGTCATTTTGGCAGCTTGGCAGCTAGAGAATGATTTGCAGGATGAAGAGCCTGACAACTTAGCAACCCATGTTCTTGGAATGATCTGGTAGCAGTATGTTCAGTCTGGTGTTTGTTGCATTGGTATTTTTAAGAGTTGTGGTATCCAGTAAATCCTAGCCATCACTGAATCAACATCTTTGAGTTGAAACTTGTCATTGGAGAATCTGAGCTAGGGATAATTGTTTGTTCCTATGATCCAGGCAGATCCATTATAGAATACAAGTAGCTATCCATCCATGCCTGAACATGCTGCAAATGCTATTGCTGAATAATTATTCTTGTGGCTTCTTCTACACACTAAATATAGAAGAATAGAGCATAGTACAAATTATTAAAAAAGGTACTCTGTTTCTGTTTGGGAGATTGTTTCCTGCTAGTTAGTAGAAGCAAGAGGAAAGGTAATTCTTGTTGAACCCAGGACAAAATGTAAGACTGGTCAATTTGGTGTTTTGTGTTTGAGGTGGTTAGAAGGTGATTATTTACAGGGAATTCTATCAGTGAAATCTGTCCTTGACCATATGTTCCATGTGTGCGGGGATGTTCATGAGCACAAGTATGATAATGCCCAGTTTAGATTAGATTTCCCTGGGTTTTAGGAATCCATCCAGATCTTTTCTTCACCTTCACAAAATGTGACAAGACGTGTCTTCCTCATGCATAGAAATCTCCATTTTGTAATCTGAGATGTGTCCTTTCTTGATATGTGAAATCTTACTCTAAGTTTTAGACTAAATCTTTCCTGAAAGATTCCTGATACTCAAGTAGTCAGTTATCTTTCCCCTACTCTCCTCAGAATTTTTTGGTTTTTTATTATTTTTAGGGAGAAGAGGGACAATTTGCTACTCTTCCAAGCTATATTTCCTTTATCTGAAAATATGGGGGAGTCTGTAAAGAAAACTTCATTTGTGAGAATTACCTGCACTTGAATTTGCAAAGATAGAGCAAATAAACTTTCAAAATAAGTTTACATATGCCAAAAAAATATTTATGAACTTTCATTTGTAGCGGTTTATGGTAAAAGACTTGCATACACAGGCACACAAAAGGGGTCTTATTTTGTTGAATAAGCACACACATTAGCAGATGAGGTTTCTTGTAGAGTAGTGGTAGTGAACGATGGATGAATTATCTTTCCTTGATGTACTTTAAAACTACAAGGGAACCTGCTTTATGAACTAGTTCACTGTAATTATGAAAACTCATAAACAAAGACATTTACTTTTCTTGGAATGAAATGCCCATTTTCAAAGACTTTATTTTTTCCTTATTTGAAATTCCAATACACTCATGAGAATGTTGTTTCTGAAATTCTAATTCTGCAAGAAGAGAAATGAGAGTACACACTCAGGTAAGATTTATGTGATCTAAAAACACATGCACTTCTTTTTTCACACTTTGAAATGAAAGTTATTCTTAATCTGCAGATAATAGGAATGTTAGAAACAACCTCCAGAAAATGGAGACAGAGCAATATTTTAGTTTCCTCTGTAAAAAATCGTTTAGAAATAAATTGTTCGCAGTTAAATCTGTACACTGAAAACAGATTTTTTTTTTCCCCCTCTGAATGGAAAGATGCCTTCAGTGTATTTCTTAGAATGGGATCTTTACTGTAGTCTTTATAATAGAATTTTTATCAAGGACCTCTATTATGAAGTTGGATATTTTCACAGCTAAAATTTTTGCTTTCATGATTCTATTTCAGGCTTAATGTGAGGTTCTTAATGATATTTTCAGCATGTTGGTACTTAAATACAAGAACACTTTCAACTTACTCTTTGAATTGAGTGCTTATAAAGAGTTAGGCAATTATTTTATTCTTGAGTCCTTGTGTCAAATAAAGACTTACCCTTAACAGAGGAGGGGCAGATTAGAGAGATGTTCTTTTGTTGACATTTTTGGGCTTTTATTGCTTTTCTCCTTTCTGTCCCTCTCGTCCCCTGCACTCTTCAGGAGACTCCAATGGTACCTTTCCTTGTGGCTGGCTAAGTGTGGCCAGGCTCCAGTCAGTGCTCCGTGCTGGACTTGCAAGGCTTAAATATCTTGGGAGAAGAAATAGTGAGTGGGAAGTGGATTTTACTATCATAATCTTTAATCTTTAGGCACTTAAGCAATCATTGCCCCTTATAATTGAGGCTTTAAGAATTAAAGTATTTAACAGACAAACAGAACACTCAGTTCAGAATATGTGCTCTTCTGAGCAACTCACGTGACAGACTTGGTTAAAAACACTCTGGAGCACTGCATATCCAGCCTAGGGCTATAGAATTTGGTTCTTCTTAAAAGGAACAATGGGTTCTCTAATTTCAAATATGGGTATAAATGAATTACTATAATTTCTTTTAAAAATATTTTTATTGCAAATTCTAGTCTTTCAAAATTTTACTGTGTTTTTTACAAATGTTTCAATTTCAGACAAAAATATATGCACAACCTGTACTGATGCCAATGTGTTAAAACTATGAGTAGCCTCAGTAATAATTATCATAGAAAGGTTTGGGCTGGAAGGGACCTCTTAATACCTTGTGAACACATCTTCCTCCCCTCCTCTCCACCCTGGCCAAGGATATTTTTCACTAGGTAAGGCTGATCAGAGGCCAAGTCCTTCTTGTTCTGGCAATTTCTCCAGGTAATGCAATACACCGTCTCACCACCCACCAAAAAAAAAAAAAAAAAAACACCAACAAAAAACAAAAAACAACTCTTCCTTATGTCCTATCCAAATCTAGCACCCTAGCACCTTACAGCCTAAAACCATTTAACATTTCCCCTTGTTCTGTCACTACCGGCGTTGGTAAAAAGTCTTTCTCTTAAAGCCCTCTTTATATAGCTTCAATGTGAAACAATTTTTCTAACGTTAGGGAAAAATGAAAAGTAACAAACTCAAGCTGCCAAATTTACAGAAGATAAAAAATATTTAGCAAGTCATAAAATGTCAAGCCTATCTACACTAATACTTTTGACATTGTTTCTCAGGAACATATCGGTGAAATTTTTTGACTGCTGGAGATGATATGCCAAAAGATTTTTGCAATCACCAAATATCTTCAGTTCTTGGCCAGAGGTTTGCGCAGTTCATAAATTCATTTATTTAACTATATATAGTATTTCAAATTGTCTTTACTTAGGTATACCTGAATAAATAGGGAAAAAATCAAGGAAATTGCTAAAAAGCATACTGATTCTAACAAGGTCACCTGGAAGCTCTTTTGATTTAATCTTATTCTATTTCTGCCTAGTAATAGTGCCAGGGTACTGAAAAAATGTCCCACTGTGATATTACTAGTGGTTTGTATTTCTAGCTGTGTTCCTATTTTCATCATTCCTTCACCTTCATCTTTCTGAGGACTTCAAGGAATAAAAGAAAGTCTATAATTAGTGCCGAATCCATTTGCATAATTATACAGAGCAAACTGTATAGTTGTCTTAATATGCTGTCCATACTGCAGCAACTGCATTTCAACTATAAAATGACTACTCTGGTCTTTTAAACCTTTGATAAGAGGAAGCATAATTGCTGAAGTATACCTCTGTGATCTTTTCCCTCAGCTGTCTCTGTTCTGTTCTCCAGGAGACAAGGTTAGGTTTTTTTGTGTTAGACGAAGGCCGTAGTTCTGTTATAGTAGCCCCTCAAATGACTCATGTTTCTAGTAGTCTTTCAGTTGTTCTTCTCTAAATATTTCACTTTTTCTCCCCTAAATGTGTTCTATCCAGCATTTTGACCTCAGGTATTGTATTAAACCAAATTCTTACTTGCTGCCAATTGTGTGGAGAATAGCCCAACAGTCTTATTTGCTGTTCATTGCATTGAGAGAGACAAGATTGCAGATTTCAAAGTAAAAGAAGGAACTAAAATGTTGTGACAAGCAGCTGATGTGTCCATCGTGGTGGATTTGGCAGCCCGTGTCTTGCTTGCTGGATAGGCAGGAGCCAGGATGGGTAGAAAGGAAAACTGTGCTCAAGGGGCTTCAGCTTCTCAACTGGCCTGCAGTTTGGTGGGATATTATTTGATTCCTTTAGAAAATTTTGCTTAGATATGTTGATATTGTGTTGTCTTCTTTTGTTTGTCAAGTTTTGTTGGGTTTTTTTGTGTTCCCCTGGCCCTCCTGTGCACCCCAGTTTGCCTCCACAAATCATAGGTCTTTAACATGACAGTGAAACAGTGAGAACTTTGGCTGCTGTAGTCTGCTCTGTATTTTTTATGTAAATGTACACCACTATTCCTTTTTTAATTTTCTTTTTTATTTTTTTTTTCATTTAGAACCATGGTAAATGACACCACCATATACATTATCATAACCTCACCACTCTCGCAAAATTTAATTATGGAGTACTTCTGGTGCACTGCCAGAATTCCCTGAGAAGTTGGCTCGATGTTTTAGCCATATTTCCTGTAAACTCCATACCTCGTGCATTTCAAACATTTCAAAATAAACACAAGAAAATGGTATTTGGTGCAGCTAAATTAATGTTTTCCTCCATTACTGTGTAATGTTTCTACTTCACCATATCTGAATACAGATTGAAACTAATATGAAAAAAAGCATTATTTCAGAACTGGGTTGCTTGGGAAGCAAGACAGAGGAAATAAACTTCTAATTTGAGAAGAGTTAGCTGATCAAAAGTCATTTTACCAGCTGAAATTGTCTCCAGTTCTTATCTTAGGTGGGAAGAATTTCAACTGCACTGTAACACCAGTTATAAAGAATGGCTTCATCCTAGCACCAGTCATCTGTGGTACTTTGGTGATAATGGCAGTGTCTGCATGATATGTGATCTTTATCAGCTTTGTGGCTTTTTTAACATTAAGCTATGTTCTTAAGGGCTGTTCCATGCTGTTAATATCATCACTATCACCAGCAGATCTTTATTTGTGAATGAACTGAAATTGAGGCAAATGCTTTTATAATTCCATATTTTTCCTGCTTCAGGTCACTTAGGATTTTGTTTTCAATCAGTAGATATTATGTCTTGTTTGAGTCAAATTTCATATTATTCCAACTCTCTTGCTCACTGTTTCCTTTCAGGCGATGAATCTCATTCTGCGGGGGTGGGATCTGGACTGGTATGAAGTTATTTGAGCTTTGCAGGTTGCAGTTGTTCCTAGGTGAAGCAAAAAATGTGTGCCTTTTCTGCGTTGGCTTTTGGGATTCTGGTAAACTGGGGCTGTAGGACTGGTTCCTTACATGACCTCTGTCTTGCAGGAAACTCTCTCGCTTCCTATATAGACTTGATGGATCCCTTTATTTTGGTAACTCTTGTTTCAGTAGCTGGAACACTGAATTAATGAAGTATATTGCTGTTAATTCTCAAAAATATCTCATTAGAGGCTGAGAAAAGATGTTTTAATTCAGACACAGTACAGCTAAAACAAACGAGTAAGATAGGCGCTCTTACCCAATGGTGTTGCAGTATTGACTCAATTATTCTGTTTTCCTCTTAAATCTGTTATTCATCACTACTGACATTCTGAAAAATGAGAGAATTATGGCATAAATAATGTTGCCTCAGTGAGTACTGCATTACCTCTACAGTTAATGAACAATATTTTTAAAGTATTAAGTTTATACATTAAATGCTTTATATTATCTTTTACATAAAATATCAAAGAAGGAAGGAGATAAAATTACTTTTTCATTATAGAATACAACAAGGACAAAATTAGCTGAAAATATAATGTGTGATGCAGTATTATTTAGCATTGGGGGATCAGAATAGCTTTCATAAAAAACTAATTTGCTGACTCTTTGTGTAAAAGAGTTGTTTTGAAAAGTAGCTCCTGCTAAAAAAAAAAAAAAAAAAGAGGAGTAATTTCTTCCTAAAGTTACTGATAATTGGAAAAAGATGAGCAATTAGCTTGACTGCCTTTTTACTGGATTACTTGTTATATGCTGGTTAGAAACCACAAACTGCATATCCAACCTCAATTCTTCATCTCTAAGTGTTTTTTTTTTTTCATGTTTGAGAATAGGTAGCACCTGTATTGACATTTTCTTGGGGAGTTTTCATTGGGATGCAAGATGACTTTTACTACATGTTTCATGAAGCTTTTAATTTTTGTGCATGTTAATGTGATGCATTTTGTTAGATTTCTTTGGTTATTTTCTATATTGTACACAGAGAAGGAATGTTTTTGTTCCATTATGATGTTCCCAGCTAAAACCTGAAGATTCCTAACATGCTACTGTATATCTTGTCACTTAGTGTCACTTTCAATGTGACAAAAGAGTACAGTCCCTGAAGGACCTTCCCACACTTCATTAACATCCACTAAAAACCATTAAAAATATTAATGAGAATTGATTTCTTCAATAAAAAGGGTGATAAAGATTAAATGTGGACCATCAGATAAATGCCATGAACAACCAGCAGTATCAGGGATGAATCTGTGCAAACTATCACCTTTGAACATTAGTGTTAAGTAAGAAGGCTTTGAGCTAGCCATAAATTTCAATCCAGATGAATGCTTACACTTACAAACTGACTCAAGCAAATGTGTAGTTTAGGGAGGAGTCAGACACTTATTTTTCCAGCCACAAAATTCCAGCTTTAACTTTTTTCCTGCCTTTTCTTTTTTTTTTTTTTTTTTGAAAGTATGAGCATTTTATAGCTTTTTGTGTTAAAAATCCTGAGGTTTTTATAATGAAAGGAGAAGTCTTACCCCTTTTTCTTGCAGAGCCCCCAGGACATTGTTCAGGACACAGCTCCTTACCTTGAATTTTCTGTCCCTCTTGTGTCTAAGACAAAAGATGGTTGTGACATGAACTGGACTTGCTCCCGAATGAAAATAGAATTTGGGTAGCACCAGATGGATGTTTTGTTCACTTGCTTTTGCTGTTGCTGTTCTTTAACCATCTGACTCAACACATTGCTCCATTGGACATAGTGGATCTCGACTCTCAGAGATCTTCAACAGAGATATTTTGTAAATTGTTAAGAAGTTTGTTCATGTGCTGAACTTGTGTTTTATTTCACCCTCTGCGGAGTACCTGGAAAAGCATGTTCTCTCTTCTGTCATCAAGGTGTCACTTTCATGCAAAGGAGACC
>JANRMJ010000066.1:37048944-37070614 GCA_025584955.1 Alethe diademata | reverse complement strand
AGGAGACCGAGGTAGAAAGAGCTGGTGGGATTGGCTGTACCATTCTTTTAGTTTGCTGAACACTGTAGTGTGTTTCGTTTGCAGAAACCACTGGCTAATAGCCACAGATCCTAATGTCGTCCCTTTGTGTTCCGTAACTTGGACAGAGTCAACCACTTCTGTTGCATTGAGTACCACAGTCCCACATGAAACAGAAAACCATACTGACCTAAGAGGGGGAGATCCCATGATTCAGAAGATATGCTGATTCCATAATTTTCCCCAAAAGTAGGAAATTCAGTAGTGCACAGCCCTCTTCTGAAACAAAACAAGCAGCCCAGATAAGCTTTCTCTCTTGAGGCTGTGAATGTTGTTTCTGAAACACTCATGTCCTCTGCTGTCCTGAATAACTCTTTGCTGCAGATTGCTTCTGAACTCATGTATGCTGCTAAATGAAAAACAAGAAACACCTAGTAAATTGTTGGCACTCTGTGATCAATTAATAATCGTTACTTCTTTTCAAAGTGGCTGCAGACTGTACACCAGGGATCTGCATCAATAGCCAAGAAGTCTGACAGTGCTACTTACAGTTTGAAAGCTTTATCCTGTTCATTTGTTGAGCTCCCAGTGTGCTTGTTCCTTAGCATTTCTCAGGTTTGTAAGATTCCTTTACAAAAACAGAACAGTCTGGCTTAGTTCTGTGTGATACTTGTAATGGTATGTGTCCTATGTCTGATTTATACATACAGCATTCCTGGAGGGGTTTATTATCTTATGACTATTAATGACCTTACTATATTTTGCCTATTAATGATCTTATTATCTTATGTACAAGCTTCTCCAAGACTAGAAAATGCAGACCTAGGTGACTCCCAATGCAAATAATTTTTAACATCTGTCTGCCCTGAACCTCCAACAGCCATGGTAGGATGTGAGCTAGCCCAGGGGAACTGGGCCCAGTGGCAGGAGTTTTAACACTGCAGTCTTGTCTGGGTTTTGAACAGCTTGCTGCAAACTATGGATGGTGTTGATGTGGTACCAGCCTTAGCAAATTAATTGCTGCATTACAGCTGTTTATGCTCATTATATGTCCATGTGTTTTGTATTTAGAAGGTGGCAACCTTAAAAAGACCTTGAAAAATTTCCTAGTCCATGTTTCTGTCCCTGAGGCAGATCAGCTATGCCTCAATCTCCTCTAATGATGTTTGTTTGTCAGGCCTATTGTCAAAACTCCCTCCAGTGGTGGTTCTGCCAATGAACCCAGGCAACCTTTTCAGTATTTTTCTCTCCCTAATGCTGGAAATATTGTCCTGAATTTGACAGCAAGATAGATTCATGTTGAGCATAACTATTGCTGTTTACTGGAAACAGACATTGGAAAATAATTTATTTTCTTGTTCTTTGCAGCAATATGCAATCTACATGAAAGATGTCACCTTTCAGCCATGTGTTTCTTATAGCGGGCAGCACCAAGTCCTGTAGACTTTCTTTGGAGGGCAGGTTCTGCAGCTGGCTGAGTATTTTTTGCCTTTCATACAAACTGTCTTCACCCTCTTGAAAGATGGTAGCCAAACACAGAAGGTGCTTTCTTAGACCTGTGCAAAAGGATAGTTTTCTGGTTTTCAGGCTCTGCTTCTGTTTTCAAGTCCAGCTGAAGGCATTCCTTTTTCAGGAACAGAATGAATTTTGTACTCATGGCATGCTGTAATCCACAGATCCCTTTCCAGAGAGCAGGTACACTGAGACATTCTCAATGCCATATACTCCTTTGGGTTACAGTTGTTTTGAATGAATGGCATCCTTTGTTTCCAGATCAATTTATGCAACTTTATCTCTAATGCTGGCTTTTGAAGCTTCTCCACCCTTGATGCTATTTGCTAAACTAAATTCTGGAGCGGATTTAAAGAAGATAACATGAGATTCAAAGCACACATAACAAAGCAGCAAAGTGATCTCATTGCAAATAATTCCAAATATTTCCAGTAGAGACTGGTACTAATCTAGAAGCCCAAATGTAGCAAACCAAAAATCTTAATGTATTTTTGTTCTGTGGTACAACAGCACCCAAGAGAACTCATTTCAACACTTTGCTAAGCTCTTGATGATAAGTTGTGGGAAGCAAAGATGTTCTTTTTTCCAGCATGAGAATTCCCCCATGTACACTCTGTGACAGTAATGGGCCCCCCATGTGTCATGTATAAACTTGCTCCTTTTAGGTGGATGGTTTATAAATATATGGAGGCTATATCCATACAGACATTCATTTCTTTAGTTTCCTGGTTAAACTCCTTGCTATGCTTAGCTGTGCTTCTCACCAGCTCTTCCAAGAGGATAAGCTGTAAATACAGGATTTACTTGAAAAAGAAAGAAAGAGTGCAAGTGAAAAGAATTCTCATGTCTGATAGATGGAGAAAGATGTGCTTCCCTTTGAAACTAGGATGTGTGAAAGACACACATATAGTAGAATATCTGAAGAGTAAGGATGACCAGCTCTTTGTTTTTAATTGAATTGCAGTTTTCAGCCATCAGAGGAAGAACTTTGATACTGATCTTGATTCTCACTGCAATAAAACAATCATGGCTTTGTAACCCAGGTGAGATGTTCAGAGCTGAGCTGTAGACATTTACTATTGTCTTGCTGTACTTTTAATCTTGTAATGGGACATCATCCTTTAGTTGAACAATGATAGATATCTCAAAAGAGTGATGGATTTAAACTGCTAGCTTCCATGAGTTTCACAATCAGTGACAGTCATTTAGATGACCAAAGAATTATACCTTGGTTGGATAATCTCTACTGTAAACAAGGAGTAAGGAAAGTTTCCATGGAGTAATCTATGTAATTAAGATTAGGTATTTCTACTGGGGGGATAAATGTCTTGATATCTGAAGGTACCTGGGCTTTTCTTTTGCAAAAATCGTCCCTGTGTAACTCACATGGTCATCATCCTAATACTTTACTGGCTGAAGAGCTACTCAAAAATCACCAGAAGAGTCAGAGTACCTCTTCAACGTACAAGAAATTGCAATGTACTTTTTTTTAATTGTCCAAGTTTGTCTCTTAGTCTAATATGTACCATACCTTTTTCTCTGGACCCTGACAGATAAAAAATCATTTGTTTATTTGCTTCTTGGAGATTTATGATGGCGTGACAATGGCTAGTTGACAGAATATAACAACAGAGTTCTGTGTGTCTGAGCCTTTGAATCTCTTTAGTTCTGCTCAGTATTAAAATTATTGGCCATGGGAACTAGCCTCTGCCTCTTTATGTGGGCAATAGCTAGGCTGAGGTAGCATCGAATAAATCTCTGAAAATGGTGGTAGGCAAGAGACAAAAGTGCTTGCTTGAAGTAGGCATGTACTATGACTCATTGTAGCTGTCACTGGTGGGAAGAAAAATACGAAGGTATTCCCTCTGCAGAGTTGACTAAATTGAAGAAATACACAGAAGACTAGAAAAAAAGTTTTAAAGCTGCTTCCCTCCCCCTTTTCTTGCTTCACTGAAGCAGTCTGATACAGTTGCCTTCTATTTCTTGGTATTTGAGCTCACCTTAGAGAACTGAAAGAAATAAGCAAACCTTGTGTTTAATAGAACTCTCCTTAATTCTCCACATAATATGGACTAATAGTACTTTAAAATAGTTTGGAATGTTAATGATCTTAATAAGCCACTAAAGATAAAAGTGCTAAACTACCTCCTGAGAAAGCTGAGTTTTACTATAGGTACACAAAAATATCAATCACCTGAAGAATTTTACTTTCAAAATTAAAGTCCTAGATAAGAGGGTGCAATTGGTTAAGAAATAGATATCTAGCTATACTGATTTAAAAAAAAAAACCAACCAAGCAAGCAAAACCTTTCTAGTTTAAACAATGTAGTCACTATCTCAGGAAGGAATACCTTCTAATCTTCATAATTTCAAGGTGGACAAAAGCTTTGACACTATCTACTTCCTTACAGTACAGGTGCTGTGAAGTCATTCATTGCTTCTAAAAGCTATCACTGAGCAGGGTGCTCTGCTTTTGATCAGAGACACATCTGGGCCCAGGATTAGTAGGGTTTGACTTAGCAGATGAGACTAGTGTCCAATATTCCAAGTATGGTAGATGCCATGGATAGGTAGATGCCAACTCTTCATGCCCAGAAGGACTTGGGGTTCCCTAAGTGTTCAGCAGCATTTTTTCTTCCAGTATTAAGAGCTCAGTTTTCTATTTTGGATCCCATAAGGAGGTCACCAGGAACTTTGACTTAGCAAGACTTGTGTCTCCCCTTGACAGGTCTGCATTGTAGATGGGAGCAGTGACTTGCATCTGCAGTGTTTAATGGGCTGATAACTCAGAGACTCCTCCTGGCTTAGGGGTTAAACAGCTGCTGCAGATCAACTGCTGGAATATTTGTTTTAGTAAATTCCCCTTCTGTCTTCCATGTCATTCAGTATCACAGAGAAATGCCATGTTATTATAAACTGGTAGAAGACTGTAAAGCAAAGAGTGAAAATGTACGTGTATGTGATTTCTTTGGTTTCGCACAATAATTTTAAATGAGCGTGAAAAGAGCACAGAGAGGTTGGAGGTTGAAAGTCTATAGTGGAGAAAATATACAGGATGTGTTTGTGACTCTGGACATAGCTTTGTTCTCCTGGCTCAATTCTTGCAGACAACAACCACTGTTTATTTCTGTACTAATAGCATTAGCTGTTACCCTGAGCAAATCTTTATTCCTGACACATCTGACCAATGGCCTAAGCAATATTTCTGTACTTAGGCACAAAGAATTATGGGGTTCCTGGCCCCCCCCCCCAAAAAAAAAAAAAAAGAAAACCTCCAGTGGTGATTTAGTGTTTGTTGTTTTGGTTTTGCTGTTTTTTTTTCTTGTACTCTTGGGTAAATAGTAAGGTTCTAAGAAAAACCACAAACCACTATGACAAAAAAATATTTTCCTTTATTCAGGGAAAATGTTAGATTTTAAATTCTTATATATCTGACCCTTTATTTTTAGAGGTAAAATACAGAGGAATAAAGTGAAAAAAAACCAACTCTCTAAACTTTGAACACATGAACGCATTTTGCAAATGAGAAACAAAATATAGGGAAATCCATAAGCCTTTGAAAAGCACATTATTTAAAACTTAGACAACATAGATGTTTCACCCAACTATACTAATAAACAGAACAAAGACTTATTTTTTTTCTTTCACAGAAAAGGAGGCATGGCCAGCAGGTTGAGGGAGATGATTTTCCCCCTCTAATCTGCTCTCATAAACCCAGCCTGGGGTACTGGTTTTTATTTGAGGGCTACCATTATAAGAAAGGTGTGGACTTGTTGGAGGGAGTTCAGAGAGGACCAGGAGGATGATCGAGAGCTGGAGAACCTCTACTATGAAGAAGACAGCCTAAGAGTGATAAGGTGGTTCAGTCTGGAGATGAGTAAGAAGGCTCTGGGAAAACCTTGTAGCAGCTTTCCAGTGTCTGAAAGAGCCTACAGGAAGGCTGGAGAGAAACTTTTCACAAGGATGTGTAGCAGTAGACAAAGGGAAGTAGCTTTAAACTGAGAGTTCAGTTAGATTTTAGGAAGAAATTCTTTACTGCGAGGGTGGTGAGGCACTGGATCAGGCTGCTCAGAGAAGCTGTGGATACCAAGTGTCCAAAACCAGGCTGGGTGTAAGTTTGAGCAATCTGATGTAGTAGAAGCTGTCCCTGCCCATGGCAAGGATGTTGGAACTACATGAACTTCAAGGTTTCTTCCAACTCAAACTATTCTGCCATTTTATTTTACCACCTCCGGCTACACTACAGACTAAAGGTGTTCTCATTGTCTATTTCTGCCCCTATGTTACACCATACTGATCCATTGGTTCTGCCATCTGTCATAAAGGCACTATTTTGTGCCTGTGTGCTGTTGGAAAATTTGTGAATTTACCACTGCCTGTGATGCTGTTGGCTGATGAGATTTCTGGCCCAAAATATTTCAGCATGAGGAAGCAATGCCCAGAAGCAACTGCCTCCTTGTCTTCAGCTCTGCTCTTCAGTGATGCTGTGATAGAAAGCCATTAGACCTTCTAAAATGTTACAGATTCACATATTTGCCTTTCAGTATTTTTGTGCCTTTTTTGTGTCTTTTTTGCTTTTGACTTTGTGAGTGCTTGCACAGAGTGACAGGAGCACTTTCTGCCAAGATAAGGGCCTTTTCCAATACAAGCCTGTGTTATTGTCAAAGATGGAAAAGTACAACCACACAAGGACTTTGAAGGTACTAGAAGAAGAAAGGGATATGAATTCTGTTTTGTTAAATGCTTGGGACTGATGATATGTTCTGATTATGGACTCCCTCCTGAATCAGTGTATAAAATTTTGTGATCGTTAGGGTCCATTTGAAAATTGAAGCCTTACAAGGAAAACTGATTCTGGAGATGTGTGTGGGCTGTTTTTTGCTTTTCCTATGCAAGAAGGTAAAGATAGTGGGTATCAAGGTAATTTTACATGGCAATGAAGGAAAAGCAAAATAAAAAAAAAGGTGCTCATCAGTTTTGTTTTCAAAGGAACCTATTTCAAGTTGAATTGTCTTTGAGTTATACAATGCAAAGAGGGTGAGCTGGGGACATGCATGAAAGGAAGAATCAGCTGCTATAAGATACAGTTGGCTGTTTCCTAATGTTTCTTAATGAACAAGAGAATGAGACTGGGCCTTAAAATAGAATTTGGGGGGGGGAGGAGAGAATAAAGTTCCCTAAAGCATAATTAACTAGAGAGACACTTTTCTATACTCATTTATATTAATCTTCAAAAGTGAGAATAAAAGTAGGAGAAAAAATACAAAGGAACTAGGGTGAAGTGATTTTCTCTACTTTCTTAACACTTACAAATTAAGTATTGCTTAAAAATAAGAAAAGAAAAGGTTGACTTCAAGGAAGGGCCTTCAGGGCAACAATATAAAATTATATGGATATTTAACTGCTCTGTATCATGGTGCCATAATTAAGACAAAGTACCTTACAATTATTCCTTCAACCAGGTTAATGCATACAGTGAGTTGCAATTCAAAATTAATATATATTAATTTTAAAGAAGATTAAAAAGAACCCCTTACCACAAAAAACCCTGAGAGGCATATATTATAAATAGATTAACAATATCTGTTTAAAGATGAAGAACCTTGTTAAACACAGTCTCCACACTACAGACAGTGTGATGATTTGTTTTCATGTCTCCTTGTGTGAAGATAGTTAGCAATATTTGTCATCATAGACCTTTAATCAAAGCATTAATATGCTTGCAAAACAGTGACTTCTCTTTATGTTTTTGCACAAATTTCTGAAATTAGAATGCCAAGTGAGGTAACATAGAGCTTGACATGAAATGAGAATTTTGTTATAGCTGTCCGACTCCAGCATATGTGAAACATTAATAATCTGAAGGCTCAGCATAAGGTTTTGTGATGAACCATGCACCTCTGCTCATGTGTCCTCACTGTGGGATCTTGTATTTCAGAGTGTGTGTCACAACACTGGGTGTGAGCACACCATTCAATCAGGTGTCTGATTTCTGTGTGATCTCAGAGCTCTAACACAGGTAATCTCCTCTCCCCAGTCTGCCAGTCCTGCTTGAAGAACTTTGGGGCAAAAACTTCAGTCAGCCTGATGCTTACGTCTACTGCTAGCAGGGTACAACACCCATAAAATCAGTTCTGGCAAAGCTAAAAGGGACCATGTAGGGTGTTGCCCTGATACCAGTTCATGTCTATTTTTGGACATCCTACACAGGAAGAATGTGTGTGCCTGTTTTAAAAGATTTAGTGCTAAGTATCTTCATTTAAATCCTCCTCCACTGGCAATAACCTCCTTCACTTGGGAGCTGGCTGGCATCACTGTGACAATTCTTTGTCATTTTTTCACTAACTCATGCCTATGAATTTGGGGGCTGCTGGAGCTAGACAACCTGGGGAGTTAGACAGCTGGTAAATGATGATTTCTGAGTGTGTTGGAAGAAACTAAATGGTGGAATTATATCTTTTAAAAAGTATAGAAGTGTGAAAACTTTGGAGAATTTGGGCCAAGTGCTCTACTTGGCAAATCAAAACTTTGGCATTAATTTAAAATTGTGTCCTGTAAGTTTTTTAGTCAAGGATTATGCCCTCCTTCCCCATCTTTCTTGACATCTTTCTAAACTTAAAAACTGTTTTAATGATCTAATGTATGCCTAAGTGGACAAAATTAAAGTTCAGGTTGCTACTGGAGTGTCTGCTCTCCGATATCTCAGTTCAGTCTGTTGCACTTCCAATTTAAAACATTTAAAATAAGGCCCCTGAAAGTATTTCTGTGCTAAAAGTTTATCAATTCTAAACATCCTGGTGACACTGTATTATAGTGAATATCAACCAGATAATACTATGAAGATAGATGAAATATAGAAAGGAAGAAAAGAATGCAGGGTTCTTCCACTTGTTGTGCTGGAAAGATAAGTGCTTGTCTCTGTGTGGGTGAGCAGAGAACTTCATGGAAGTTTCTGTCACTGCTGTCTTCAATGATGAATGGCAATCCCTGAAAGTGCGCTCTCTGAACTAGCTGAAGGGAATCTGCCCTACCATGAAAAAGACTCTTCTTAACAAGGAGCTACAATTATAGTGAATCTGGGATAAATTTTCACTTGGGTATAGCTAGTTGAGGTCAACGCTGTCACCTTCATCTCTGAGGCATTTGATGCAGCTAGGGAAGTTAAATTCTGGGGTTAGAGACATAGGTGTAACATTTTGCTCTTGTTGATGGCATAAAAATGGGAAACTGGGATATGCCTTAGGTGCACCTTGATTTAGAGACCCCAGATTAAAGAAATCAAATGCTAAAAATAGCGTGACTCTGGATTTGGTTCATACATCCATTCCTTTAAAATACAGCTTGCTTCAGTTGGTGGGGAAGAAGAGCTGCCTCTTCTCTCTCTGCTCAGTAGGTTGCTCTAGAAGCTGTGAAACTGTTCAGTGTTGCCCTGGGGGAGTGCTATCTTGCTATGGAAATGAATTCATAAATTTGACATTTTGCTGGCAGTGACAGGTGGTGTCTGTGAGAGCCTGACTGGCTGCCATCAGTTTGCCTGATGGATTGACTCCCATCACTGCTGAGCCAAAATTCATTGATTTTGCTCTTGCCCTTCCTTGGGATGACCTTCTCAAGAGGGAGACTGTACTGATTTTATACTTTCTCCCCCCCCACCTTTCAGCTCACCCCTGATCCCTTTTGTTTATTTCCTTTTGCAATAAGTCAGCTTCCTTAATCTCTTCTAATTATAGATTGGAGATAAGAAAGGTAAGTCAATGGGCTGAATAGAAGAGCAAAGTGTACAAACAGCAGCTCTTAGACAGAAGAATCAGAGGTTGTTCCAGCTTCCCATAGTTGAGAGCTGATGCATTGTCAGAACAATTGTATCGTTGTCCCCCTAAAAATCCTTGCTATGAAGGAGAGAAGGTGGGGGTGGGCAGGAGCAGGGCAAACAGTCTAGAAGCAAAAACCTTTAGAGTGAATTCAAGATCAAGTCAACTCAAAGGCTGGTGTATGGTGCTAGGGGGCTGTTACTTCTGTTAAAAACAATGGGAAAACTTGGTTTAGAAAAAGGGTCGTGCCAAAAGGTTAGCTTGCAATGTTAAATCAAGGCTTTACCCTTTCAGGATCACCTAGTGGGGATGGTGCAAGAGGGCTTTGCTACCCTCTGTAGCAGATAACCTGTTACCTCGAGCAATTTAATCTAGTAAGCTGACTTTAACCTAAAGCAAGATAAGGAGATGGTCTGAAAGCAGGGACATCTGGTCTCTGGATGCTGATTTGGCAGCAGTACATACAGTGGGAACTGCAACTCTTTCTCAGGTTTTTTTGGTAGTAGTATGTCTGCTGCTATGACAGTATCCACATCTTACCTGGAGAGAAATGTGTGCTTATAAGAAGGGAAGGTAAAAAACATGTGAATCAAAAAAAGAAATCTGTTCTGTCTTTTTTTTTTTTTCCCTGTTTCTTTAAAAATCACTCAAATTCAGGGAAGTTGTAGCTTAAGTTTTGCCATCTGTTAAGTGAAAGTAGTGATGCTTGCCAAATCAAGGTTTTACGTCCCTTCTTGCCGGGGATCTGAGAGCTGACAATGTGCAACTACTATAGTTGTTGTAACTACACTACAAATAATTTTTAACATATTCTTAAGCACCATACAAAATGTGTTGAGTTTAAGCCTTCCCCAACCCGGCAAAGTAGCTACTTTGCCACATGTCAGAAATTTTTGAGCAACTTCTTCATAGAACAAGAGGGGTAAGGGGGGAGGCCTGGTATGGAGGCTGTGGGTGGGGAGAAACCTGGGCAGGCAGGGGAAGGACAGCACAAGAAAGAAAGGAATGAGGGATATAAATCAGAAGAAAAAGGAGTCTCCACTCCAGATGGTGGGTTTCTAGTCCTTACTTCAGTTAAAAGGAGTTTGTGGATGCCCTGTAATGGTGCAAAGACAAATATTAAGTCTGAATATGAAGAGCACTGAAAGACAGTGTGTGGGCAAGGAACTTTGGGGTGCTGCAATCAGGGAGGAGAGTGCAACCCCATCTCTTACCATTGAGTTGTAATGGAGGATATGGGGGAACGTGCATACTTCAAATGTGAGTCCAGAAGAGACAACAGGGCAGTGTGGAGCATCCCTTCTGCACAGTGTCAGGAGAAATGTTTGAAAGCAGACTGCAGGAGAATGGATGGATGAGAGGAGTCCTAAGGCTGAAGCACCAGAGGGGATGTGACTCCGAAGGCTCCTCTGCCTGTGCTGCTCATTATTCTTGTTCCTGCCAGACACAGAGGTACGAAAATGCCCTGACCAAGAATGTTCTCATGGGATTGCCAGTTCGGTGTCACACAGTGAGGAGGTGTAAGATGAGCCATCTGCAGCTAGGAATGCTTTTCCTCATTGAACACCCACTGGCTGGTCATTTCTGTCGTGTATTTACATCCACTGCTGCTTCTTGGCTTGAATCCAGAGTAAAAGGCTGTAGCTCACTTATTAG
Source organism: Alethe diademata (assembly GCA_025584955.1). Classification (NCBI taxonomy): domain Eukaryota; kingdom Metazoa; phylum Chordata; class Aves; order Passeriformes; family Muscicapidae; genus Alethe; species Alethe diademata. The sequence goes on along the minus strand of JANRMJ010000066.1, from coordinate 37,059,617 downwards.
TACCTACTGAGTCTTGCTGACACAATGATGGTGTAGATCTGGGAAAGAGCTTTCTGTAATCAACTACTTCATTTCAGCATGTGGTGGTAAGGTTTTTCATGTAACAGTAGTTTCAGGATCCAAATCAGAAGATATCATGCTTTTTCTAAATTTTTTTTTTTACCTTAGTATGGTACAAAACCAAATTCTTAATGACCAAAGTGTAGTTAGCCAGCTCTTTCAAATCCCCAGCAGAGTTCAAGGAGAGTCTAATGCTCTACTCAGTAAAATGCATTGGCTGTTTCAGCTTTACCTTCGCTGGAACATTTTGCAGACATTACATTCAATTCAACAGTCTGGAATGACTGACAGTATCTGCTTCACAGAGGACCCGGACAAAGCTAGCATGAGCACTGTGTTACCTTGTGCTCAAAAAACCTCCACCATGTCACTGGGAACATCATTTGAGGGAGCACATACTGTATGGGGACTTTGATTGCATTGCAGCTGCCTTCAGAATGTGCTTTCTGTGGCATTTGCCATCTTGGGGTTTCATCAGATTTCTTGAGCAGCCTGTCTCCTCCCAACCCAAATATAAAAAGTCCCTCTGACAGCAAAGTTGAAAAAGCTGGAGAAAGTATATTTGGGTTTGTACATTAGACACAATGAATGACTAGTCAGTTATTTATAATTTATGGTATTTTCGAAAGGAAAAGAGAGAAACCTAACTTTTAATTAGAAACTTTCCAAGGAGGGAAATGATTGTCTGTTTGCTGAAAGAAAAAAAATTCCAGCATGTCTGCATAGGCAACTGCTAGCAAACTTTTTTCTGTTTTGTGAGAAAAAGCAATGTAAAATCCCAACTAACAAGCTGATATGGCATTTCAGTATAATGAAACCTGATGGTTGATGTGCTTGGGTCATCCATAACTGATACTGTTTTTCCACTCCACAAAAAAACACAGTTAAAAAGTAAAATTATTTTTTGTTTGTGTATGGGGCAGCGGGAGAGTTGAAAGGAGGTTGCCTACTTGTTGTCTTGCTTTTGATGGGGAGAGGAAGGATAGCAAGAAGGGACACAGGAGCTTCTACCACCTTCTTCATGGAACAGTAGAGAAGCCTGGGTGTTGTGCTCCTCATCAACTAGAATAGTGGGGATATGGGATTGGATGGGTGAGTGACTAGTTACATATTTAGCAACAGAAGGGGATATTTAAAAGAAATTTTTGTCATATGGATGAGATTTTTTTGTTGCAATAATAATTAGAAACAAAAAACTCCTGAACTTAAGGGAGTGTTTGCCTTTCTGGACATGGGAATAAAGGAGGACAGAGAGCTGCTGGTAGAGCTCTTCAGCAGAGTACTTGTTTTGAAAGAAGAGTCTAGCAGATCCAGTGGATTTTTGAGTGACTCTGAGCTTCAAGAGAGCATCGACCTTGTGTTTATCTTGAGCACACAGTTCAGCTGAGAATGAATGACCACAGCAAACTGTAAATTAGCATGAGCAAGCTAGCTGAATGCTATTTGCTGATTTTCCTAAGCAAGTAAAATAAAAATTGTTTGAGCTATGTGAGAGCTGACCTGGAAATACATTAAATGTTGCAGGTGGAGATGAGTTTGGGAAATGAGAAGGAAATTTAATACTTGACTGAGGGAAATAAAGCTCTCTAATTACCCAAAATATTTAGGTAGAAAACATATTTCTAGATAAAACAAGAGGCATAGGTCTCCATGGCTTCATGGTTGAAACTGCTGTAAAAAACCCCTGCAGCTTCAAGTAAGGGGTTGAAGGACTCTAGGGCCAGGCACTGGGATGCAGGATGCTCTGGGTGAAAGAGAAGGAGGAATGCTCCAGGTCTGACCTGGTGACTGCTGTATCTGCTGAAATCTTTGGTGCTGACAGCTGTGTGCTTTGATGCAGTTTCAAAGCCCAGCTCACGCAGCTCACATGTGATTCTGGTCATAACATGGTCTTGCTCCCTGGGGTGCTGAGAGCTGGTTCAGAGAGCTGTTGAGTGACCATCCCACCTGGATACTGTGAAAGGACAGCTAAAATGTGTCTCCTAGGGCAGGGGAGGGGAAGGAGTCTCATTGCAGTGTCAGCACTGCTCCTCATGGGTATGCCTGGATAAGGGAAATACATGGCTGTGCACACTCAGGGCTTCCCTCGGGGAGAAAAAAATACAGTGGGAGCCTCTGTATTGAAAGAAATGCTTTCCAGCACCCTGTGAAGACATAATACCTCCTCTGGGTCTCAGAAAATTGTCACCAGCCATCACTACTCTGGTGATGCATCTCCTCCTGCCTCTCTCCATCACAGAGCATTTTGGCCTTTTAGAGCAGAGATTGCACTTTATGTCAGGCTGATGGAAAGGTGAGCTGTTTATCAGAGGAACTAATTCTCGAGATTTCATTCTGTCCTGCATGAGACAGTAAACTTGAGAGTGCAGGAATCAGCTAGGCTATTGCTGGAGGAAGAATCCCTGGCTTCAGCTCTGTGTGTTGGGTTTGCTTGTTTTGCCCAGTGATTTTTGTTATCTTTATTGCATTTCCTCTATGGAATATATCTATGGTCTGAGTGTGCAGGAGTATCTGTATATGCTTGCTGCAAGATTCAAGACAGGTGTTCTAATAATTCTTGGGTGCTCTGGTCATTTAGATCCATTTGAGGTAGTCAAGAATATGTTATTTGTCATTTGGAAAAATTCTCCTCTGTGAAAAGTTATCTTGCTGGCAGGTGAGATTGCCAGAGTCAGCATACATCCTAACTTACTCACTCTTTTTCCCCTGAAAAACCAACACACTGGGTGGCACATAAAAGGTATTTGAAACTTCAAAGACCTCACCTGCATAGTTAAACTCAACTTTGTTTTGCTTTATGATGCAAAAGCAGGGAAGGGAGAAGAGTTTTATGTTGAGAATATGTCCTGCAAAGTTTTAAATTAGTCCAGACTTCTCAGAGTCAGGGTCAACAATCAATTCTTTTCTATACAATAGATACACTCAATAGGATGTAATAACAGCATTTTGAGGGGAAAAAAGAGAAAATCTTCAAAACTATAAAAGTCACCTATGACATTAGGTTGATCAATGGAAGATTGTGTAGTACTTGGGTTTTTGCTTGGTTTTTCTAACAGCAACTTTCTGGCCAGAAAAAAGGACAAAAATAACCATGAGGATAACTTCAACTCTGCATTTGCACGTGTAAATTGAGACTTTCCTCACCTACAGTCTCAGTTCCCCAAATATCCACTTTCTCTCTCCTTGCCCCCAGCTGTATTTGTCTGGAGGTACCACTTGCAGAGAAGCTATGGGAATCCATTTCTAATTCTGCCAGGCAGCAGGTGGAGAATTAGCATAGTGACTTTCACTATGGGAAGCAGGAGGCACTGAGGATCTGGATCCAGAAACAGACATTTCACTGAACCTGTGTAACAAATGGAGGGCCCCAGAGATCTACTGCTGTCTAGTGATAAATTGCTCTCACAGTTTTTCTCTTTGCATTTTTTGGACTGTAGTTTCAATCTAACACAACTAAATAAGTTAGCTGGAGCCAAGCAGATGCATTTAAGTTAGGGATGAGGCCATGTGGGAAGGACTACAGGAGCTAATAGCTGGGCAATGTGTTCCCTGAACAAACTGCAGCCCTGGATTCCTGCCCTGTGTGGGTGCTGAGGACAGCAGCTGTGACTGAGGTAAGGTGCAGTCTGTGAGTCCTTCTTCTGGCAAGAAAATCAGGTCTGACAGAGTGAAGTCTTGCTTTGCAGATATGGGGACCTGCAGCTCTAAGCTTTGCTTTCCACTTCTCTTTCTGGTCACAGGTATTTCCCAAGGTCTTTGTTCCCCTTTCACAGGCTGCGAAGTGAGGAAAGTATTATTAGCTTGTCTCACAGGCCTGGAAGATAAATTCATTAAAATTTGTGAAACATCAGATACCATAGTGATGAGTGCCACACAAAAGCCCATGAGGAAATTAATAATTAGGTATTCAGAGCAGGGAATGGATGTTATGCAGTAAATAAGGTGAGACTCCATGTTGAATGAAGAGGATGAAAAGAAATATTGAATAGCTAATTTAGTCCCAGAGCAACATTCACCTTGTGCACTGATTGAAGGAAGGGTTGTGTGGAAACTTCTTAAGTAATTGCATTATAAATTTTGTATTGTACATATGTATAGCAGAGGTCTAAGGTAAGGTCCGGTGTAGAGCATTAAATGTGATATTTTCCTAATATTTGATTGTTTACTTTGTATCCAAACTTTTTTTAATGTTTCTCCTCAGTTTTTAACACAGTTCATTTTAGAGAAGTAATAATATTCCCTGAACAAAATGTATTAGTAACTCATATTTCATTCCTTATATATTTTGGGATGGAAAACGTGGAGAAAAGATGTTGCCCTATAACAGTACTGAAAATTGATTTGAATATGCAGTGAGATGAAAATTACCTTGTCACATGCCCTTCCAACAACAGGGAAAAGGATAATCTGACAAAGCACCAGTGTATTTAAACAGACTAGAAGTAAATTTCCTGCTGGTAACTGCAAATTTGAATTTAGCACCAAAGGGAGTTTAATTGCTGTAATCTGGGTGTCAAAAGTTGACACTTACTAGGCAAAGGACTATTCTTACTACACAGGACGAAAATTGCCTATGCCTGTATATTATAAAGAAAAACCTGGTTATGTTCTGTTTGCTGGTACAAGTTAATTGTAGTGCTGCCAGTTTCCTTCTCTTATTGCTATGGATAGCACCCATATGTACATCAGCTACAAAGGGCTAACCTTTCTTTGTCACAGCACCCATTCCAGTTAACAAATTTAACAAGGCAGTTTACATTTGGAACAGGTGTTATAACCACATAAATAACAGCTGGATGAATTATCAAATTACTTAATTTTTTTAACAGTATGTTTGCTGGAGAGTACTTGACCAGTTATGGCAGTAAATAGTATTTGTTGAATAAATTTGACAATTAGTGGTGAAATGTGCCTAATATTTGATGAATATAGCTTGACGGGTCCCTCATCCTCACCTGATTTTTAAAGCCTTTTCATTCACTTGGAATGATTCAATTTTCTTTATTCTTTCTCTGGTAAGTGCATTTGTTGGTATTGCAATCCTAACTTTATTCCCTCATTTTTACCATAATTTTCTTCTGAACGTGTTTCTTCTTCCCCAGCTGTGTTTTCCTCTCTCAACTCCATGTCATGTTTGCTCTCTCCTCTTGTAGTTTTAATATGCTTCATTTCTTCCCTTTCCTCAAATTATTCTTCTTACCTCTTTAAAACCAGTGACTCTTAACTCTGATATGCATGTCTTGGAAGCATGCCATGTATTTCATAGTTGTGAACCACTAGGAAATGATGGTGTTTGCAGTAGCCAGAAGTTGTGTTTAGATGAGAAACCATTCCTTTCACTACAATCTTCTGAGAAAGAAGGACACTGAGGTCTTCATGATGGTCATGAGCTACTTGGATGTGTTACACTACTGCCTTGACTGAGTGAAATCACCATCAAATTCCCTGTTTTGATTTATGCACACAAGGTATTTTCCACTCTGCACATCCATCTGCTTCCAAGCCATCTGCTGCTGAGTAGCTACAAGTAGTTGTCAGTTTGTGCCCTAATGTGATGGGGACAGCTCCAGTTTTGCCTCCTCTCCATATTTAAGTATATTTTGCTGTCCCTTTAAATGCTCAGTGTTCCTTACTCCTGTTCAGCAAGGAGGTTCCTCAAACTACAGTGCCAGCCCTGTTTGAACACCACTGGGTTCCTTGCTCTTTGGTATTCTGCTCTTTGGTGTTCTGGCTGCAAGTGGTAAAACCCCAACTTGAGGTGTCTTGAGAAACATCTGAACAGCAAGACAAGTCCTGGACCACTCCTGCCAGAAATGCTGGGAAACAAGAGTGCTTTGTTTTCGTGCTAGGGTGGTTTTCTTGACTGTGATAAAAAGTTAGAAACGTTTCTTTTTGTTGGTTCATTTTTAATTGGCAAAGTTAGTCTCTGAAGAAATCAGAAGCAGTTGTCCAGGTAAGATGTGTGTCTAATTTGCTACATGGGTCTTCAAGCTGTGTTGCCCTTCACTTTAATAATCCAGCGCTTAAAAGGTAGTTTGCAGCTATTTTGTTTCACTCTATCTTTTGCAGGTAATTAGCGATTGCTTTTATTCCCACAGAGGTGAGGAAAGAGGGCAAAGCTGGTGCCAGTGAGCTGAGTAAATTCTCTCAATGAGATTAGGGCAGAGCTGGGATCAGGCTACTCTAAGACCCCAGCTGCCAGGTCAGTGTTTTGCTCCCAGCTTTGTTTTCTTCCCAGGGGTGAAATACTTCATGGGTCAGATGTATCTCTAGGATTTGCCTTTAGTGCTGACAGCTACTCAGGCCCTTCTGCTGCTGCCAGTGCAGAGTGGGTATAAAAAACTAATGCTGCAGTATAGCTTCCTTCCAGAAAAACAGCATCTATAAAGATTTGGTAAAGTCCAAGTCCTGTCAGTGCCTCACCTTAAAAGCTTTGTGAGGGAACAAGCATGGTGTTCTTGTGAAGTGAAAGTTTCTGGATGGGGAATTTGAATTTTTTTTTTTGTTTACTTCCTTAGCCGAGCATAAGCTCAGTGCAGTGCTGGGCAGTTGACAGGCACCCAACTGCTCATATCCATGATTGCCCTATGCAGTGGGTAGTGATTTTTTTCAGTTGGTTTTCTTTCATTCATCACTTAGTAGCTGTAGTGATTCCCCCACGCTGATGCATCCTTTCAACTTATGAAAAAGTGAATAAGAAAAATTTTCTGTTGTCTGAAGACATATTGATCAGCTTGATATCCACTGACTGATTCAAGTGTTAGCTGCAATCAAAACCAAAGCTCATTGTTTTTGGTTTGATTTCTTTCAAAACTCAGGTTGCTTGAAAGGTTTAGACAAAACTCCTACTATTCTTGCATTGTAGAAATATGGCAAAGGCTTTTTTTTTTTTTTTCTCCCTCTCTTATACTGATAATTTTCTGTAGAACAGAGAAATATTTAATCTGGTTATTTTAATATTTTTTTCTGTCTGGACTGATTGGGTGTTGATTTTTGCATAGTTAGTCATTACTAATGCATGAAATTAATATCTAATATTGTGAACACAAGTTTGCATGAAGTAAAATAGAAAATACAGTTTTGCATTGATTTAAAACTTGCTATCTGAAGGAAGCTACTTGTATCTTATATTTAAAAATTATGTGAGAAAATTACAGCATCTGAAATCAAGACAAACATATTAAGATAAACACTTTTCCCCCCCTAATCTCTATGGTCTCTAAGAAACAGGAGGAGAACATGATTTTGTTCAGTGGGCGAAATTGAAAACTTTCTAGTAAGCTGAACATGAAAAGAGCACACACAGTGGATGGTGTGAAACCTGCAGTTATCTGCCTATAGTTATTATAAATGTGTTGTGTGTGTGTGATAAAAGTCCATAACATTCTGCAGATGTGCCTATTACGCCCCTGTTATGATTTTTCTGTTTATAGTGCCAATTCCTCACATGGTGCTTAGGTCTTTAAAGATAATATGGATTAAACCAGTGCTCTCTGTTGAAACACTCCCACCATCACCTTGGGTGAGCTGCTAGGCATGGTCTGTACACACAAATTGTGAGTTCCAGAAGTTTTTGCTTGTTTGGTTGTTGGTTTTTGTTTGTTTGGTTGTTGGTTTTTTTTTATTTGTTTGTTTGTTTGTTTTTTATATCAGCATTTTCTTTTTGATACAGAATCAATCTCCTGATTAATCTTTCTTAATAATTAAGTAGTCTAGAATTTTTCTTGGTTGTATTTTATTTCTGAAACTTTCATTACAATAGAGCATACAGCACACAACGCACAGACTTGAATGATGCACAGAACAAGAAATCTGCTATTGCTCTCTGTGTTGTAATACCAGTGTTTTAGGTGTTTGCTGCAGGGGAATCTACAACCTTACCAAAAGTTTATGTGCTCTAGAAACTATCCACCAGCGACAATTTCATTTTATGCGCTCTGGGAGGTGGGACAAAATTTCAACATGTCATCCTTTGCTTATAAATAACTTCTTTAGCATTTTTGGAATTCACTCTGTAGAGTTGGTTCTGATAGTAAGTGCCTTTTGAAAGAGTAAGGAAACTCAATAGCGCAAAAGTCACTCCTTTCAAGAACAAAAACAAAAACCCCACCAAAGAAAACCCCAAAAAAACCCCCACCAAAACAAAAAAAAACCCAAAACAACAATAACTTCCCCACAAGCAGAGGCAGAAAAGGAATTTGGGGTCCTTTGTTTTGTACTTGAAGAAAAGCTCACTCAGCAGTGTGGATGGGGAAGGTGAAAGTTCAGTTGTGACATGCCTTGGGGTCACAAACTCATGTCCTATTCCCTTAAGAGAGATCTAATAACTGGACTGTAAATTGTTCTGGGTCATTATAATTTGCTAACAATATCTTCAGATTCTGTGGTCTACAGCAGAGCTACTCTCTCTGAGTGCTCATTTCAATCATTATCTTGTTCCATGAATATTTGTTGCCTGTCACAAAGGTGAAGTGCTTTGAAGAGGGGTCCCATAGGCAGTTTCTAGGCCCTTTGTGACCCAAAAAGCCTCTCCAATGATCTATCAAATGGATTTTTCATAGATTTTGCTATTTTATTATTTATGTCATAGGTTTTAAAAAGCTTTGATTATGCACATTGTCCAACTTGTTGAGTGGAGGTGGATGAACAGCATTGGAATTAACCACCTTGGTGGGTGAGTGCTTTTTGTAATTGAAAGAATGAAACTGCAAATGAATCTCCGTAGCTATGATTTTTGGAGTGCTCTAACTGTTGATTGAAGTAGAAAGAAAAGACATGCTCTGTCCTTTTCATTTTGAAGGAACGTGGCAGTCAGCACTGTAGGTTTGCAAGAGTTGATCTGATGGTGTTGCAAAGGCCATGTGCTCTAGACTGAATCCCTCCATCCTTCACCTGTCTTTCCTCTTGATTGATTCTAGGATGGAGTAAAAATGAAGCAGATTACTGAGTCACTCAGTCTTGCCAAAAGTGGCATCCTCTGTACAAGCAAATGCAATTCTTAGGTCTGGGGAACTTCAATGTGGAAAACAGTTGTACCTCTAAAGCTGGTGACAGCAAGGCAGTAATCTGGGGACTTCAGTTCTGGACTTTTAAATCCCATTTTAATCCTACTCCTAAATATAGAATCTTTTTGTGGATTTGGACTCAATTAATTTTTAGCAGGAAGGACAGTTCAACACTGAAATTGATTTTATTTAACCAGGTTGTGTAATTTTAATTATCAGATGTTTTTTAACTTGTATTAGAGGTCTGTCATGATGGATTTATATAAAGTAGACTGTCTTGGATGAGGGGTTGAACAGGACAGGAACTTAAAGTTACTTCTAGCCCTACTTTCTGTAATCTACACATAGAATAAAGGATTAGCTGTCCTGTTCTGGCATGGATTGTTTGTGGTAGGTTTGTTTCAGTGGAATGTAGGCTGAAAATCAAGAAAATCTTCTGAGCATTATTGTTGATCTCTCAAGCTTTGAAGTCATAAAGTAAGCATGCAAGGCTGTTATAAAATTGATCTGAAGACTCTATTTCACTGTTTACTACAGGACACATGTTCCATCCTGATTTATATGCTATGAAGTTAGGCTTAGGTTTATTCCATGCTCTGGAGCAAAGCCACTGAGACCAATTAAGTTCTCTGGATTAATGAAGATACAACTGAGAGTGGAATTTGATTCATTGACTTTTCTGGGTCTGCATAAATATGAATTTGGAATCGTTTTGTTTATACAGGCGTGGTTGAATCCAATACTTAAATGCATATGTAGCTGAATACAAAAATATTGTGTGAGATCACTAGGCTAGAAGTGACTGCTGTAGAAAGAACAAAAAATGCTGTAACTGTGTCCATTGTCTGGAGACAAATCTTACCAGGTTTGCTTGCTTTTCTTCCTGCAATACATAGTCTTAACTAATTGCTATGAAGTTAATTTCAAGTGTGTCTCCCTCAACATCCTTCCTTGAAATTCTTATGAAAGAAAAACTTCTATTTAATAAGTGGCTGTGGTCCACAAGTTCTTTAGAGGGAGAAGGAAAGTACAAAAATTTTTGACTACCAGTCCAGGAGTAGAGTTGAAAGGCAAACTACTGGTAATGGTACAGTCAGGATTAATTTGATTGGAATACTGGCTGCAGTCCTTAAACTGTAGCACTGATGCCTTGTGTTTGCCGGACATCAGAAAGTGACAAGTATTTAGCCTGGTCAAAAATTGATTTGATAGATAAAGGTGCATTTGCAACTTAGTAGGCAGCACTCTAAGTTAAAAAATGTGATTTGGGTCATTTGAGTTCTGCTGCTAGTCTCTAATAAGGAAAAAAGCTTGTCTGTGACCTTTTTAGTTACTAGAAATTCATGCCAATCTTTATAAAGTTTCTTTGTTGTCTTGAAAATGCTGTATTTAGAGAACTGATTAAAAATTAGTTCATACACCAGTACACACATTTAAAAACTGAGACCTAGGTGTCCCTTTTTTTATTCCAGTGAGCTAACCTAAGTGTTAGAGCTGATGTGAGATATGCTTCTGCTATCATTCTGCTATATTGTACAGTGCAAGATCAAGCTTATTAAGAACTTTAACATTTCAGGATGTGTTTCTTAAAGATGAATTCTTGAGATA
>JANRMJ010000066.1:37037044-37047810 GCA_025584955.1 Alethe diademata | reverse complement strand
ACCATGGTCTGCACCACAGGCTGCAGGGAAATAAATCTCTGCTCCAGCACCTGGAGCACCTTCTCCTCCTCTTTCACTGACCTTTGTGTCTGCAGAGCTGCTTTCTCACGTATTCTTAGCCCTCTCTTCTTTGCTGTTGTGCAGGATTTTCCCCCTTCTAAACTGTAATCCCAAAGGTGTTACATCCCATCAATGGCCTTGACCAATGTCTGATCTATATTGGAGCCAGCCTGCATTGGCTCTGTTGGATGTGGGGGAAGTTTTTAAAGCTTCTAGAAGCCAACCCTGCAGCTACACCCCACTACCAAAACTTTGCCACATCAATTCAATGCAGAGTCTGTGATTCTTCACCCAGAATCACTTTATATCTTCCCCTCCATGTGTTCCTAAGACACCCAGCTGTCTTGTGTTGTTGTGCTTTTTAAACAGCCTAATGATAAATTACTGTCTGAGAGCCTATTTGCTGAATTATTTCCAAGGTTTGATTTAACAAATAATTATGCCATGATGGTGAATCCATTGTGAAGAGAATGAAAATAAAAACTTTGTAAATTGCAGTACTAGCTGAGCACTGCTAGCAGAGATGAAAGAATGCTCTATTTAGACTATGAAGCTCTTTTTCTGCAGTTCCAATGAAATTCCTTGGGTAGTGCAGTCCCTCTTTTCCACAACACTGCACTATTTTGTGACTGGACAAGACTGTGCTCTAACTAGATAGATTCCATTTAAGCTTGACCAGATACCAGCCAATGGATGAAAGTGCAAAATTTTGTATGATAACCTTAGAGGCATGAGATTGCCTCTTCAGTGGTATTTCTGAGAGGTACAAGTTCATTTTCTAGCTAGGCCTTTTACCCTCCTTGCCAACCCCCATGTCTTCGTTGTTACTCTGTGCTAATGCTACTTGCAAATGCTGGAGTGTGCTTCCCTCAGGACACTTATTGTTCTACTTGCTGTATATTTGTAATTAAAGGTGTGAGTATTATTCCTTCCTTCTTTAGCAAACTGCATCCACTTCCCAAGACTCTGCAATCTCTTTTACTGGGTTACAGAGATGATGTTGGAAATGATGTGTGTTCTTGCATAGAAAAGTGAACAGGAGCCTGAGAGGCTGAAGTAGAGAAATGGATTTATTAGTTATCCAGAGAGCCTTCTTGCCCATGCAAGGCAATCCTCTACTAATTTTCTTATACTTTGTTTCATCTAAATTTAGCCCCCAAAATAGGGAATTTGTCATTACTGCTGGAAGACTATAACAGGTTAATACTTCTCACACAGAAGTTTTTCATGATGTTCAGTGTAAATTATTTCACAGAAGAAATACACCTTGCTGTCAGGGAGCAGCCTAAATTTTCACTTTCTTAATTTCATCCCATTATTCCTCGTTATATTCCTTGTACCAATCTAAATAATTCATCACCCTTCTTAATGTTTATACCCTTCAAATATTTATAGGCAGTTATCACATCTCCCTTTAGTCAGAGCTTAGCTGAGCTGTTCGTATTTAGACCTTTTAATCTTTCTTCATAAGAAAATCCTTCTACATGAGATTTGAGGGCCTGATCCTCAAAGGTGTGTAGGTGCCTGTCATTGAATTGAGTGGAATTATGGCCTAGATATTAGTACCATTGGGCAGCAGGTTTTTTCTCCTCTCTGAATTATTACTAATTTGTCAGTTTTAGATTCTAAGGGGTACAGAACAGAATGTGATGCTCCAGGAGCATCATGGCCAGTTTTCCCTGGCTTGCTGGGTAGTATATCACCTCAGTATATCACACCAGGGTGTGCTGTGTCTCTTGCTCTCACACAGAATTGGAAATTTTTATCTATGGTAGTGTTCACCACACTGCCCTTGCTTGTCTTCTGGACCTCTATAGTCCAGATTTCTTACTGGTACATTTGCTATTCTGTGTGTGAGAGTACATATATTTATTATAGATGCATACATATATAAATAAATGGTACTTACTGCCCATTGTCTGAACATAGATGAAAATTAAGAGGTTGTGCTGAACATTAATCTCTGTATCACTACGCTGTATAGTTTTCCAGCTTCATATGGTGGCATTAATCACTACTCTTTGTTTATAGATTTTTTCAAACAATTTATTGTCTGTGTAACTCTGCTCATATCCAAGCCAATTTGAATTAAGATTGTAAGGTAGAATCCCTATATCAAATGCTTTACTAAAATCCAACTACAGTAAATCTAGTACAGGACATGTTTCATTGTTCTCAGTGGTCTCTTAGGTCCTGCAGGTATGAACTTTTGTTTGAATGTTCCATTTTTGTCCTGTGCACTATGAGTTACTACTGGTGGTTATGGTTTCTGGGCTATCACAGCTGGAAAACTCTCCCATTCTAGTTAGGAATAGAAATAGTCATCCCATGTTTGGGCTCAGGATAGACTGAAATTTTGTTTAAGTACCGATTTCTGTTATCACAAAAGAGTTTGGACATATAGGTGTAGTCAGACCTGGACAGATCAGCACACTAGTGGTAATGACTGCATTTTTGTGGACTTACCATGAAATATTTTTAAGTTTTATTCTTTTAGTCCTTTTTGTCTAAATTAAGGAAATAGTTAAACAAATATTTTGAAATTAAGATTGAGTACTAAGTGTGTAAAAGCAGCTTTGCTTTGGAGTGGATAAAACTAATAATCATATATGAATGAACTTCGAGAGATTTCTTAGCTGCATCAAAATTTTGTCTGAGTAAATAGCTTTTGCATAACTTTATTTCCATTTTGTGCCTGGCAAATGTGAAATCAAATCTTGGAACTTGATACTGCTATTTTAGATGCCATAGTCCTGGTGCAGAGTGATGCTACGTCAAAGCCTGTATATCACCCACAAGCCTGCCAGACTGAACTGTCTCGCCTTTGCTTGTTATTCTGACAGTGTTTGGGTGGTGGATTTGGAGTTTTTGCCTGAAAGGGCTTGATGCTTGTCAAGTCTGTAAAAAAACAAGACTTCAAAATATTACATGGTAGTAGCACCAAATTTGAATGACTTTCCTAAGACTGACTTAGCTCATCTGTGCTATTTTTCTGGATGACCTTGTTTTATTGCAGGGAGCTCATTTATCTTTTTAGCATTCAATACAATGCATTTATCATCTTTCATCTCTCACTGTTTCACATTTACTTATTCTGAATCTCACGATACAGATTGTCATCTACAGCAAAAGTATTTTACTGAAGAACCATTTCAATCTTCTACAGAGCTGCTGTGCATTATTTTGAGTCTTATACACCATTGCCTTCCAGAGGTATAGCATTTCAGCTTCAGTCTTGCAAAGCTGGCTTGTTAGTTTTGTGGTTTTCTGGCATCACATGAACTCTTGTTGTTTAACTTTTGTTGTTTAAACTACTACACAAAAAGTTGTATGCCTATGTGATGCAACTAAGCATATATGTGTCCTACCAGAGAAATTTGTACTCTGCCTCTTTCTTTGTAGAGTGCCAGGTGAGAGACTGTTTTAGGTTACATTATCAAAAGAAAGCTTTTGATGGCGTAAATCCTGGGCTTCCCTGGCAGTGTTGGCCCATATAGCTCTCCTGAGAAATCTTTTTAAGTGTAGGCAAGCCATTTCTGTGTGACCTTTAGCTGAAGTCAAGTGAACAATACAGAAAACAAAACTCAGCACCTTCTATAAGAGAGTGAGCACTTAGATGGGGGGGCATGCTGGCTTGGACTGACCTGGATCATTCAGACTTGGGGAATGAGGAATTTTGTTTTTTGAGCTTTCAAACAGTAAGCAAAGCAAACAGGGAAGGAATAGCACCTCCTAAGACTGATGTTCTACTACTTAATATCTACTTTTTTCTATTATGATTTTATACCTCTGCAAATGTATAGTGCTGGAGAATCAGGTCCATAGTGTTCCTCTGACTGCCTGAAATGATTTTAAAAAATACCAATAGAGATGAAGTGTTCAGGAATTAAGGGAATAAAAAGGATCTCACATATTTATAACTTAAAAATAGCTAAGATGAACCTATTGCAAAACCCAGTTTATTTCAATGTTATATTCTAAACTCTGAAAAAAGTATTATATCTTTCTAAAATGTGATTAATCAAATGGTCATTTCTTTTCTGTATAGGAACAGAATATTTGAGGTTTTATTTCATTAGGTTATTTTGTTTTACTGATTTGAATTCAAGACAGACTATTTTGTTTTGCTGATTTGAATTCAAAACTTTCAATTCTAATAAAATAGGAATAGCAGGAAGTTGATATACTTTCTACTCTCTTATTAGAATAATAGTGTTAGTTTCTTTAGTTCTAGGAAATGGATAATGACACTAATTATTGATCTTGTGGCAGGTTAAGAAGAATATTATCTCAATACATACTAGTCAGCTTGACCTTTTATTGACTTGACCTTCAGCTTCTCTGAGGAACAAAATTAGGACACCTACATAACTTTGTGCTGTGATTTTGAAATTCTGGCATGGTTTGGACTATAACTTTGAAATTGGTAAAACAGTAATGTATCAAATCATTAATCTGTACTGGTGACATAGGCAGATGGAGTTGAAACAGGCTTTGGTCAATAGCCAGTGATAAAATAGCTGTTGGGAATTTGGGATAGGGTTTTTTTGTTGATTTTGTAATACTTTTGTTCAGATTCATCTTTCTTTATTTGCTTTTTGGTTTTTTTTTTTTTGTTTGTTTGTTTGTTTGTTTTTGTTTTTGTTTTTTTTTTTTTTTGGAAAAGGTCCTTTAGCAAAGAGGACCTGAACACAGGGATAAGCAACCCTTCCAGTCCAACAGTGTGGGTCGGTTAATATTGTCTGAATTTCAATCTCCACTTCCACTATGCCCCAAAATATTACTTCTTGCTTTCTCGTGGAAAAGACTATTGTAGTCTGGGTTTTGCTGAAGAAAGTCAACAGTGAAGAAAAAGTGCTGAAGGAAAAATCTGTTTAATAAAAATAAGGTCTATGTGATGAAGATGAGAGTCTGCAAATAGTGGAGTGTAAGCCTGCACAATGTAAAATATTTTGTCCTAGAAAAAGTGCCTTGGTTCCCTGTAGGTCCTGTGGTAACACGAAGGTCATCTATCTGTCTATCTATCCTGTATATCTTCATTTCTCTGCTGTCAGAGAAGGTGATAGACATGCAGGGGAGACATGGTGGAGCAAGTAACACATCGACTGAAGTGGGAAAACAGAGGTTTATGAAGAGGAGTGCATGTGCCCTTTTGGGAAGGGCCATGTCTCCTTGAGAACACCTGAAGGTGTCTTGAAGCAAGAGAATGCCTACAAAAATGAAGTATGAAATTGCTCCAAATTGAACCTTGCAAAATTTTGGGGAAAAACATATTGCTCAAGACTGTTTTTCATGAAATATGTAGGCTTTCCTCTGCAATATTCATGACCGTCAAAAAAATAGCGCTAATCTTGTTGACCTCTAAACCTGGTCTGTGTTAACAATGAAAGGTTATTCCTGCTATCAGTCTTCCATCTGAAACAGCAGAGGTTCCTGTGACTAATACGAAGGTTACAACCCTACTGACGAACACTCTGATGCCTTGGGATAAATTCTCTTTCGTAGTTCACCCTCTTAAAAACCATGGCAACCTCACACATGCACAAGTCCAAGCAAATAAACAGAAATATCCATGTGAAAAGACAGTGAAGTTGCAAAAAAAACCTTGAGATGTGCAAAAAAAACCTTGCGATGTGCAAAAACTAGAATACATCAGAATTAATCTGTTAGTACAACTTTCGTGTGCTCCAGTGTACATATGCTTAATATAGTGGCCTATTTGTGTGTTCAAATACTACCCTTTTCTTAGGATTTCTGACTTGTATTTAAAATGGGCCTACCTAAAAGAGAAGTGGGAATAATGTCTTTTGTTACATTTTTCTCCAGAAATGCTTTGCTTGTTGTCTATGTTCTTTTAAGTGTGCTTAGTGGAACAGATAGGCAGTTGCAAGTTTCTTGGATTCTGTCTTTGAGTATCAGGCTGTAGAAATGCACCTTCATCCTCCTTCTGCCATGGAAATCCTGTATGATGTTAGGTGAGAGGATTTCAGATCATTCTTGTCACAGCTAGCAAGGAATTTTTCACTATTGTTTCTTGCATGCCACTAACAGTCTAAGATGGAAGCATCTTCAGCTGAATTTCTTGGAGTTTTGCTATGAACATAAGTGATGGTGTGCAGTATTAGGCACACTAGAAAAAATGTGCTCAACTGTGGAGTCTAAAGTCGGGTAACTTTTGCTCTTAATAAATTTGTGCCATTGTTGCCCGTCTTCAGAATGTGGGGGATGCTTCTACCTCCCATGCAGGCTGTGAGTGCTAACTCCTTTTCATGGAGTGCCATAGGGCAGTGCCATAGGAAGGCAAGGAAAAATTAATCACTCTGTTTTAGGAACAGAGACAGACCACATACTGTGAATACACACCAAAGTAATGAATGGATAACTGCTCAAACTGTCCCCACATTGGCCAAAACATGGATCCTGCAGAAATATTAGAGCCACTGTCACTGAGAAATGTAGCAAGAAACCTAAGGAATAAGAAGCTGAATGAAGTCACATATAATCATATTTCTACCACATAACTATATTTTGTACCATTTTCATGGTTTTCCCTGCAACCTTTTTCCTTACAATCCTTTGATGATGATAGGCAATACAGCAAGAGTTCCTCTATAGACCTGGCTTCCCCAGGGCTTCTTGTAAACTGTAACTGAGATTAGGATAACTCCAAGTTTTAAATCTCAAGCCATTCAAATTGGATCCAGTGACAGAGTTAGAAAAATGAAACATTATGGATTAGCAGAGCCTAGCCCTGGGTATTCCATAGGAATCAGAAGGAATGCCTTCTGTGTTATTTCAGCTAAAGCTAGAAAATCTTTTCTGGAGAAAGATCATTTTGGTACTGAAGGATGTTTTATTGAAAACAGTGGAAGGAAACTTAGGACTATTTTTTCACTTTTTTCTCTTACATGCATAACCAAAATCCACCTCTAAAATTATGTGATTAGAAGAACTTCTGGAGCTGTATGTGTAGCACGGTTAAAGGCTTCATATGACTTACTCAAACAAGTACTGCTCTGAATGATTTTTAATACATCTGAGCATCCTACACTTTTCTTGGGAAAAAAAAAAAAAGTAACATGATATACCACAGTCAGGAACATCCTAGACTTGATTGCTTCCATTTCATGGTAAGAAATTTCAAAGAGGCAAACTTCAGCCAGAAAAAATTGCAATCCATTTTCTATGTAATGCAGTTGCTTCCATACCTGTTCATTCTTTTCTGGGATCTTCCAACTGTGGAAGCAGTTTATCAGCAGGTTTATCAGCAGGTATACCCACTCACCAACCCAGGCTACTGAAACCCTGTATGGATTGTTTCAGCCATGCTTAGCCTGTTATGTCCTTATTCTTACAGGGCAACATTTTGCTCTTTACTTTAGCCAGTGGTGCTGTGGAGTTTTGTCAGCATTCTCAGACTCTGTGCAGTATTCCTTTGGGACAACAGTGTCTGCTCACCAATTCTCCCTATTATTTATCCCCCATGTTTTTTTAACCTTGGGCATCATTTAATCAAAACCAACACAACAACAACAAAAAAAAAAGGTAATAGTGTGTCTCTGCAGTACATTGTGCTTTTTAGCTGTTCTAAGTTTGGTAATTGTGTTTTATTCATGGTATATTACCATAAGAGGGGAGAAAGTTCCAAAGATATATATATCTAAAGATATAACAGAAAATAATGCAGTAGTATATTTTTACATGGCTTGGTATTCAATGGTGATTCAGTGTTTTGGAAAGGTGAGCTTTTGGAAGTTTTGCAATTAGCCAAAACTAATCTTTTAATAACCCTGTTTCTTGGGTGATTTAAATTTCTATTAATTAATTGGAAGAAGAATAGTGTTGACAAGTCAGAGTTTACTTATATGAAATGGAGGACCTGCCTGTAAAAAGAGCTCTGATTCTATTGGTAATAAAAGAACAGGCAGGAGCAGGAGGAAGGTAATTTTTGGTATCCTGGTGGAGATACTGCTGTATCTAGAGTTATGGCAAAGAATTTTCCTAAGGTATTCTTGGCATTTGGTGTCAGAAGTAAAACAATCTAAAATGATGGCTATCAAGTAATATCAAACAAGATTCCTGTGAAAATATACAGAAAATCTTTCATGTGAGGAATAAGCAGTTCATATGTGCATAGTGTGAATGGTGGAGGGTGGTTCTAATGGTTAGATTTTTGTTAAGGCAGCTTGCTTTTAACAGGGTTTGTATCTTTGTTAGTATAGATCTGCAGACTGTCATAATCTTAGCCTTGGCTCTTCAGTGGGAAGATAAGAAGTGATGAATGCAGAAACAATCTCAGTATTTAGGAATATCCCAATGTTATGGTCCTTTTGTGTGGAAATTAGGTACCAAAAGTAAAGCTTTGATACTTACTCTGTCACTTACTGGCTTATCTTCCTAAGTAATGAAATCCCCAGCTAAGCCTTTTTAGCACTCCTGTCCCATGATGCATGTTCAGTGTTGCTGCTTTGATCCATGCCATTTTGGGTTTTGATCTCTTCTCCTTGCTGCCTGTTTCTCTCTGCCCATCATCAGTAAAAAGCTGCTTTGCAGAACTCAAAAGCACACTGAACTTTTGAACTGATATCAATGGTCGGTTATCCAAATTTCTAGGAGAGCAATTGCTATTTAAAATACTCCTATTGTTCCTTTTGGAGCCTTTGCCCTGATAAAGTAATCATTAGTAGTGGTGTGAATCTCTTTGGTATTTTCCTGTGAATGTAGTGGGAAATACATATTAAATACATTACATCCACATGCGTAATATGAATTTAATCTCCAAGTCACTAACTCCCAGGTCTACCTGCTGCTCCCCTTGGGGTGGGAAGCCTTCTCAGCTAATTAGTGATAGCACATAAGCTTCAGCCCTGAAGAACATTGTTCATTTTTTCACTTGTGCTGTGTTAAAAAATTGAGGATGCTGCTGGATGGTGAAATGCATGGAAGCAGAAGAGACACTTGGCAATGGAAGAAAGCTTTAGTAATGCTCAGACATCCTACTGCAAGGCCATCCTGCAATCACACATTTTTTGTGCCTGGTCAACCCACAGCTGAATGGATTTGGGAAACAATCACATGCTAAATTTATATATATATGTATATATATATATATATATATATATGTATGCAGGAAGAGATGTGTAAGAGCTCTAACTGCCTTCATGGGGCTCCTTGGAGGGTTCTCAAGGGACTGTGCTATGGCTGCCCTCTGGCCCTGAGTCAATACTTTGAAAAATTATATCTGCCTCATCTCAGTAATCTAGGTAATAAAATGTTGATTGTACCTTTTCCTGTAAATGCAGTCCTGAAAATGTTTCATCTAGTTACAAAGAGAGTCATCATTTGTATTCCTTTCTCAAAACGTAGGGGGTTGCCCTGTTGCATACCTCAGCATTCTGCTGGGGCTTTAGCATTGTTGGAAGCTGGCTGCTGAAAGGTTTTCTTTAGGATAGAATGGACTAACACAATATCTTTTGTGAATGGGGGAAGGGAAAGCAGGATCCACAGCAGAGAGAGATGCCCTAAATTGCAGAAATTAGAAATAAATCATTCAAATACAGCAGTATTTTTATGGCACTGTAACCTCTTCTCCTGCTGGGCCTTCTTAGAAAAGCCTAGAAGTAACGAAAAGTGAGATGCAAAATTACAAAGGTCACACAAAATGTTCACTTTTGAGATGAAAAGCAAGGCTTGGAGATTAACTTGCTCTTTGAAACCCCATTCTTCTGGCAGAACTAACAGTAGCACAGGCCCTTACCCTTACTGCAACCGAGTTAGAGCACATCAGGGACCCTCAGTAACTTTCCAAGCACACCCATGTCAATACAAATTAGCCACTAATTACTCCAAAACACTGAGCTGCTATATCAAAAGGTATATGGGAGTTCAGTTAACTCATGCCCTATGTGATTGTAGTAATGATGCCTCAATTACATGTGTATATGTGTCTGAGAGATGCATGAACACCCATTACTGTGCCTACACACTTTTCTTATGTTTATATACAAACAGAATACACTTTTCCTGCACTTGTCAGTGGTTCATTTGTTAGCTGGTCCTTATACTTTCTCCTGTGTCAGTATTCAACTGGTATTTGAAGAGGGGCCTACTCAGTTACACATGGGAAGACAAGAGCTTGGATATGTGAAATGCACTTTTGATATGTTACATTATTTGCAGTAGAAAGTCTCCAAATTCTAGTGACCTGGGCAATTCCAAATGAAATGATTTCACTCTCTCTTGGGACAGGATTTTTTGGGTTGCCCTTGAACAAGCCAATACAGATAGCAACAGGGTAGATGATCATCCCATCCCTCCAGCACAACAGACTATGAGTAGAAAGGTGGACATATGCTTCAAGAGGAAACAGAAGTGGATGTGGTTGTCTTTCCCAAACTTCCAACCTTGATCATTGCATAAACCTATGATCAAGCACAGCTACATTGGTCTAATTCCCAATCTCTTGGAGCTGATCTACATGTAGTAGGATCTGGAGTGTTTTCCCAGACCCTGTGTTGTGCTATGTTGCTGTGTGGAATTGAACACCCTCACATCTAAAGACTCCAGAGGAAGAGCTTTTTAAGGAGAGTTTCTTAATACAAAGTTATATAAAAGGCCAAGCAGCCCAACCAGAGATGGTGAGACCCTGCAGATGTTGGGTGCGACCCAATATGCTGTCCTGGGGCAACCTCAGTACTACAGCACAT
>JANRMJ010000066.1:36973330-37036944 GCA_025584955.1 Alethe diademata | reverse complement strand
ATGTTGGGTGCGACCCAATATGCTGTCCTGGGGCAACCTCAGTACTACAGCACATAATTGTATTCTTCTTTGAGAACAGAACTAAGGACATATTTTGACGTCTTCTTGCATACTGGAAGAGAAAAGGCTGGTATTGTTGCTGTGAAGTGTATATAAACTAACCTTGTTCTGCAATAGAAGCAATAGCTTGTAGGATGTAGGATAAGCTTGATGTCTTTTCTTGAGTAACACAAAGCTCTGCTAAAATTACTGGATTTCTATGGTTTTAAAATCTGCTTGAGTTTGGTTGCAAAATACGTAAAAGTTAGATTGCTGAACAGGAACAAATTTTGAAATTTTAAAAAAACTAAATGGAAATTAGTAGACATGTATACAGACATTTTCATTTTCCTTAACTGCCATAAGGCTACGAAACTCAGTCCTTTTTTTGTAGTGCACATGGCAGCAAAATAATTCCAGATACAAAATACCAACTGTAATGCATTTCTTGAGTACAGTGACTGTGTGAGAGAAATTAGGGGGTTTTACATTATTATGAATTGTTTGAATTTAGTGGTAAAATTTAACTTCAGCTAAGGCCTTAACAGGTGGATTGAAATGTGTATTTCCCCAACCAAATTCCTAGCAAATTGTTCTTCTCTACATTATCCTTTATGACACAGAGTCTCTAGGATGTGGTTTCAGGTGGTGCCTCTAATTGCTTTGCTGATGCTTTCCTTAAAATGTGGAAATTAAAAATAAAATTCATATCTATATGCATTTTTAATATATTTTAATTAGAAGTCCATTCCCAATGTTAATTTTAGATGAATGATTGTATAGTGACAGACAGCTGAGGGGTCCTGCACTTGGCTGTATTCCATTAAGACGGTATGACTTGTAATTAGAAATGAGCTAATGCCAAAGTTGATCTCTTCTGAAGTCTGAGTGTGTTCAGAGAGGAAGACTGTATTTTAATTAAGAACAGAGTGACCAGTAGCAAAGTTCAGGTCCTCAATGTAGTGAAGCAGCATAACACTCAGCAAAACCATAAAATAGAATTAAGTTTTGCCATCCTGACCACAGCAATTTATGTGATCTTAAGCAGATTTTGAATTTAGTGGGCTCTAAAAATATACTTAGAGTTTAGAAATAAAAATATTTTCGCTGACTTTGGATATTAGATTTTACAACTTTGGTTGTACTCTTTGTTAAGCATCATTTTAAATGAGGTGATATTGAAATTTTATTTCTAGGATTTAATAATGCACAACATTTTCATTAGGCTTTAACAAAGTCTTTAGAATTCCTCATCCTCCTTTTTAAAATCTGAATCACCTGATACTTTTCCAGCAGTGAATTTCATGGACTCTGAGAAATAAATAGGGCATGAGTTGTCTATTGTAAGACTGTGAATTAGAACTCTTGTGATTTGGAGTGCCTACAGATAGTGGATGATGCCCAAATCATCCTTATATCAAGGATTACAATGAGAGTTGAAGCTGGTAATGCTGATAAACTCCTTATTGTCTTCTGAATACATACTTATTCTTTTTTCTCTTCAGATGAATGCCGTTATTATAAACCTTTTTGTTTACAACCTTTCTTCTAATCCAGAAAGCTTGTAAATGCATTCAGCATACTGTAGTGAGGGACATATTCATCTATTGTCTGTCACTGAAGTACAATCACCTCTGAGGTGAAACATGGCACTAGTTCTTACATTAAAGTACTGCTTATAGTGTCATCACTTCCTTTTTTTTTTTCTTTTTATCTCTCAAGATTAAGCCTCACCATAAATCAAGGAGTACTTTTTCCCTTTCTCTTTCTTCCTGTGACTTCTTATACTGGAACCAAAGTTATTCTCTATCCTTTGTCAGTGCTTATTTTTGAAAGAGACTTTGAGTTAATAGTGAACATGTCATTTTGAACTTCAGCAGAGGATCTCAGTTTGCCATTAAATTTGCTGCCCCATTGACACAAAGGGGCAGCAAAAATGCCAGACAGTCCAGACCTTAATATGTTTTTCACGGCTGGAGGTGGTGTGACGTGACAGTTCTCTAGTTCTTTGGCCATGAGCTTAAAAATATTTGCCTGAAGCCAAAACCATCACCATACAGATTTCTCACTGTGCTGCAAGATTTAGGCCACCAAGGCTATAATTTTATTAGGGTGTCTTAGAGAGATGCATTCCTTTGTAAACAGCCCTTGTCTTTTGAAAAGACCTTTCTCAACTTCTATATTTTTTTGTGCATTGATGACAGAGCAGCCATTAAATCTGGGCAGAGATAATGCCAGGTGATAAATTCTTTTTCTCCTGACCTCGTAAATCAATTGGCAGAACTATATGCTGCTTGGTGTAACAGTGTGCCATTTTTAATTTGCTACTACTGCAGCACAAACTAATTTTAGCACTTTAATGCTTGCTTTCTGATCCAGTTTGCAAAACAACTCCTGGTTAAAAGCAATGCAATAAGTGGCTGTATTTATTTGCCTTATACCAACAACTGACAACAGGAAAATCACAACTGATGCCAATATTAGTGTTATTGCATCTAGGTACTAGTGAAAAAGGTAGTTGTGTTTATAGTAAGATTTGTATCAATTTTCACTATACTATTAATATTTAGTTTGACTGTCAAAAGTCCTCTGCTGATACTTAGGGAAGAGAGGCAGAGATATCTCAAGGTTTAGTAGTCCAAGTTTGCCCAAGGCAAAGAAATCTGATTTGCAACTGGCATAGTTGTAGGTCTACATAATCTCATTCTCTTGAGGAGTTTGTGGAAGAAATCTTCAGTCCTCTATTTGCAGAGTTCTTCCCTCATTTTTCCATTTGCATTTGGAAAGGACCAATGAAAGTTTCCAAGGGGAGGAATATTTGTTTTTCTGTATATAAGGAGCTCAAAAGGTGTCATTTTTCTGAGTTTGCCACCTTACTTCTGCCTTCTGGAAGCAACTTATAATGTCATTGTGTTTTCATAGTAGCTCCATCTGCTCAGCTCCTTGACCTGTATGCATGGTGGTTGCAGGGTCAGTAAGATTAGGTGTAAGAATGAATCATGGACATATTTTGAAGTCTAGTGTAGAAGGATGGCCAAAGCAGTCTTAATTGAACAGCCAGACTTCCACTGCAAGAGGATGAGGCTTTAAACCAGATGAGAAACCAGAAGCAAAGAAAATTAAAAAGACGAGTCATTAATATTTTATTCCTTCAATTTTTTTAAAAGTCTGCTGTAATTTTTGTCTTTCAAATGAACTGCTTGCAAAAACACCATGGGAAACTTCAGTTTAATGCAAGAAAATCAGAGCAAGAGGGAGAAATGAAAGAGTTTGGGCAATACAGGTATGATAAGCTTTGGGATGCAGTGGAGAGTCAGCAGTCTGAAGCTACTAAGGAGAGCAGTGGAGCAGTGTGCAGGTCCCTAAGAAAGGGATTCATGTATTCATGCAGAAGCAGGCAAGATTATATAACTAAATAGATAAGTAATTCCCTTCACATGAGGAGTGAAGGCACAGGGAGTGATAGCCTTGAACTGAGCTGAAGAGAATCAGCTTTGAGGAGGTCACTTTGAGGCAAATCGCCAAAGGAACCATCACTGTAAGAAAAAATCTTAAGCTCTTAGTGTCAAAACAAAAAAGTTACTACATCCACAAACTTGTTTAAGTGGTTATGTTTTATCAACTTTGAAACTGATACTAGCACTCACAAATATTTACAAGTTGTATTTCCTATGAATAAACATTAAGTTTAATATTCAGTTTAATTAACCATGAAGTACAACCTGTTATGTTAACAAAACACTGGAGTGATGTCCCACTTCTGGCTTTGGGGATACCTTGGAACTTATAAAAACATCAGGGTTACGATACCACCTGAGTGTGCACAGCTTATAGAATTTTAGTTGTATGAGAGAAAGAAAACCCTTCACTATGGCTGAGTGTTTTACATTTGTAGGTGCCATATGATAAATTCTAGATGTAGAATTATTTGGTTAAACAGAGCCTGTGTCTCATTACTAGGGCTGAAAGTACATGTTAGGTTTTTTAACAGAGAGGTCAGAGTCTTCCTTCAGTGTCCACAGGGTGAGTCCATGCAGCCCTCTGGGATTCTTCAGTTCTCTTGTTTCCTGTCCTTTAATTTATATCTCTCTGTATGATATCTCTCTCTGTGTTCACACATATGATTTTATTCTTATTATATATGTCTATATTGTCTATAGGTATATAATGCATAGTCGGTATTTATCTGTATAAAATCTCTATGTAGATTATCTCAATATATGGATTGCACATAAATTACCCATGATTTTCTATACATCATATAGTATATATAGTGTATATATAGATACCTGCATGTATAGTATCTGAATATAGTCCTGGACAAGTCCTGGCTTTAGAAGACCCTTTCTGAGCAGGCAAATTGGACCAGATGAGCCAGATGAAATTAATCTTTTATGTCTTGACCTGTCATTCTATGGCTAAAGGAAACCTTTGTTTTTCAATTAGCAGTGGACTAATGCCCTAATGGAAGGAGCTGACTGTCAACTAAAATTAAAAAATCATACTATTTTTGATGATAAAATAATTATTTTTTTATTATTTTGGCCCAACTCACTACTCATTTTTATATTTTTGGATTCCTATTTCCTTTTGTTATCCGGCATATGTTTTTCTATCAGCAATCCTTTTCTGCTCTAACTTCCTAGAGGTGAGTGGAAGAAGAAAAGCAGAAAACAGAACACTGCTGTAGCATCAAGGTTAGTTAATGCCTTTTCACTCTGCAGACATTTTTGTAGGTCTTACAAGAAGTGTTTTGCTGTGCAAGCACTTAGGAGAACAGACAAACTGCAGCTAAAACATTATTTAGCAGGAAATCAGGGAAAGTAGAACTGAGACAAGATCATTCCCATGAACATAATTGTTCCATCATATTCTTTCCTTATCTATCCATGTACTTCATTCTACAATGAAGAATGAACATTGGAAAGTTTCTTCTTTAGTCACACTGCTTTTAATTTGAAAGAAAATACCTGTCTTTTGCTACATTTCATTTCTTCTAGAGTAAGTTTTTATTCTTGACTTAAATACAAAGAGTGTCTGGCTTTTAGACAGATGTTTGAATTTGAAAAGTCACAGTCTGGTCTGGATCTACTAGGCAAGCTCACAACACTCTGGTTATAGAAATGTCCCTCTAAGAAGGAAAATACAAAGGAATGGAGACAGAGGGTAGCAGTACTGTTGTTAGGTTAAGTATGTGTTTGGGTTTTTAAAGTGTTCCATAGGGGACACATCTGGATGGCAAAAAAGTAACTAGTGAGGGCTAGTGGGAGGATAGGTGGCCATGAAGCCATTACAAACTCCAAAACTGTACTAGAAAGGTTTGGGTACAGGTAGAGGTGAAGTTAGACATACTTGTCATTATGGACAAACCTAGAGGTTAAACCTAGAGGTGGGTCTCACAATCCTCCTTGTCCTTTACCCTGCTGTGTGTCTAATCAGTCATATTGGTCAGAGAAATTATCTGTCTTTAGCATCTCTGGCAAGAGAGACAAAGAGAGACAGCAACTCCATGTACTTAAAGTGCTAATATTAAATTTGAATATGAACTGGTTTTCACAAGAAATATATAGGATCTGCTGGGATGTTTGAGAGTATCAGTATGTGTTCTGTTTTGTCAAGTCAATTGTGTATTTTCTGTTATTTTTGTCTTCAACTTGAACTGTAATTCCAAAAGGTGTTGATGCAAGGGAGCAAACAGTGATGAACAATTAAGGGTCATTAACACAGAGTGACTTTGCCTTTGTGATACCTGTTGTATCTTTAGTTATTGCTAAAGTTCAGGGAACACTTGCTTTCCATCCTGGTTTTCAGACAGATGGCAGACAGACTGAATGGTTTCCTTGGGAATTTAACTCGGAGAATGGCTTAGGACAGGGCAGAGGAAATTCAGGAAGGACAAGGTCTGCTTTGGGTTACTTACTCTGCAGTTGGAACAAAAAAGAAGGACTGAGGAAAACAATGAACATACTGAAGGAAATCATGGGCAAATGAGACCCCTGAAAGCACCAGCATGCCCGGTGTAGAAGGGAGAAAACTGTTCATTCACTGTATTTTGTGCGTTGCCTTTCAAGTACAATAGCTCTGGAACAAATTTAGGGGATGCTTCCTAAAAATACTATCAAGAGTAGTACTTGTATATCTACACGCCTGAGCGTGTAGATAGAGTGTATTCTACACAAAAGAGTCTAAAAGCATATGGATCTGTTGTATTAGTCCCCAAACAGTTGTCTGTACAGTTCCCAAATGAAAGATCACAGCCTACACCAGGACTAAATCACAGGCTGGTTTTTTATAGAAATCTGTTAAATAGCAGCAATTTACTGTCAACGGCAAGTAGGAGCAAATTTGAAGATAATCTTCTGAAATAGGCTCTTACTGATGACACAGTTTCATATACAAGAGCCATTGCAATTTGTAAGAACATCCTTAAAATATTCTGTAAAGTATCTTAAAATATCAGCATACATTGTAAGGTCTATTGCACACTTCCACAATGCTCTTGTAAAATCATTTATCTGCTCTAATCTTCTTAGTCCTTCACACAAATGATTCTGACTGTCAGAAGATGAGTACCTAGGGCATTATATCATTATCCTTTACAGCTGCGTTAAAAAAACCTAAACAACAACAACAAAACCCTCCTTTTTTTTTTTTTTTTACTGAGTGGCCATAGCCATGTTCCTCATCCTTGAACATAAGCATGCTTAATTATCAGCCTGTGCTTTCCAAAGATAAGTCCGGAAAGTGGTTAGTGTGAGCTGGTTCTACTGCTCATTACAATTCTTTTGTCCCATGTTGCTTTACTGGGACATTCTTCAGCACTGAAGTAGCTGCATGTGATTTAAAGTAAACTTGCAATTTAGGGCCTGTGAATCTTTCCAAGTCACATAATGGTTTGTAATTTCACTGCTTTCAAAGGGAAGGTAGTTTGGTCTCCTGTGTTCTTTCAGGTTCTGAGTCTCTGAAGTTCAGCTAACACACACCCTCACAATGTGCTTCTTGGCTAAGGATCTTGAGGATGTTTCGTAGTACAGTGATCGAGGGAATAACACATACCTGCATCAATTGAGAGTGAAGTTCTATGAAAACACCTTGCTCAGAAGAACAGGTAACTGGTAAGTTGTTGTAGATGCAGTAAAAGAGAGATAGCAAACGTAATGTATTTGGTCTTAATTTTCATATGGGGTCACACTAGAAAAAATATGCCTGGTCAATGCGAGATTAAAATCCAAGGGCACTGAATAAATAAGCACTGATTGGACTGACAGTGAATTCATTTTAAAATAGGAAGGGGAAATTTAAAATTAGAAGAGAGCTGAAAATAGTAAGCAGGAAAAAATGCATTTCATTTGAGGGCCTAGATCCTGCAAATCATTAAATAAAATGTACCAGGAAGGAAGTTTAGAACATGTTCCTTTAAAGCAAGAGTAGAAAAGTTTGCTAATGGCAGAAATAGAAGCTGCAGCTGTGAACATATTCTAAAGAGTGTTAGATAAGCACTTGAGGGGAAAAGCACTACAGGTTACAAATGCTAGACTTAATTGGCTATATGCCTTCTTCCATCCTGAAATGTCACTATGCAACCAATGTCAGCTTCTCCACTCATCTTCTCTCCAGGGGATAATAAACACAGCCTTTGTACATGTCAAAATTGTGCTCCTTACATTGCTGTTCAGAATAAATCTGCACATTCAGTTCCATTTTTCTTTCCCATTTGCTTTTGTTAAACCCCCATGTAACCCTTCTGTTCCAGGAATGTCAAATGCCTGGTGGGTTTTTTAAGACAGATCTTACATGTAAAATAAGGGCATGTTTTCAGGTGGCATGAATGTGTTTCCTGAAGTCTGTCACCTATCTCTTCCTTCTCAAAAGCACAAGGTCAAGGGCAAGTGGTTATCTCAGATCCACAGCATACACTTCATTCATGGTATAGCACTACTGTAATTACAGTCCTTGAAGTATCACAAGAGAATCAAACTAAAAAGGGATATAGCCTAACTCCTCAGCTCTGTGAGATGAAGCCATCAACCTACATGTAAGCAATATTTTTATTTTAAAAACACTATTAGTGGCATTAGGGATAATAACGTTGAAGTTAGCCCCATCTTAATGTGATTTTTTTAGACACTGTAAATGGGCTCTATGTGTATTTTTTCATGAATGATGCTAATTTAGAACATCAGTATACAAAAGAACACAAACTCATCCATATAATGACAAGTTTCCAAGGAGAATCCACTCAGATATATGTGAGAACCCTCGAAGAAAAAGTTTATTACTTAGGAAGAGTATGGCCACCTAGCCAAAAAGTTTGGATTGTTTTCCCACTGACTGACCCTGCTTTTGTCAGAAGGGAATAACTTTTTCAGGATGACAGTATGTTCCAATTGTTTAAAGGAGCAGCCACACTCCTGGTGTCTTGAAATTATGCTTCACATGGGCAGGGTTCCCTGTCAGACAATAGCTCTTTTCAGTAGTACTGCTTCCTTCCTTCTCTTGTGGTCTAGTTGGTACTTTGACTTTCCTACTGCTGAATACTTATAATATTTGTGCTGTTAGTTTACAAAGCATCAAACTCTCATTACCATATAAAGGTTGCCAGCAACACTGCTTAAGTATTTTAACAGTTGGATTTCAAACCTCATCTTTAATCCATAATTGCTGTGGTGACAGCTCTAGACAGACTCTTTTTTCTCCTTGCACAAAGCCCAGAGTATTTGTGAAGGATCCTCTGCACCACAATGTTCTCAGAGAGGATGAGCTGGGTTAAGTTACAATAGGGGCAACCCCACCTTTACAAAAACAAATTTGCCTAATGTTCCAAAATACTAATGTACTTTTGAAAATGCATCGGGCACCATCTTTTATTATGAAGTCTAGATATTAAATTTCATTTTAATGATCAGAGGCTGCCTTTCATCTTTAAAGAGCTGGATAAATACTGAGGTCTGCAATCAAACACTTGATGCACTTTGGGGAGTGCCTCTTCTGAGCCCCTCAGCTCTGCCTCTCCCCTGACTTTCTGAAACTTGTGATAAACCTTGCTGGAGGAGTGGAGAGGGTACTAGAGCATCCCAGAAAGAGTTTAGGAGGGAGATTTGTGAGATACAGCTCTTCACTGTCCCTCCATCATTCTTACGCTTGTGACTTGACATGAACCTTTGGAGGTAATGGAAAAACAATGCTCTTTCCTAATCTAAGGGTGATTGCTGCCCTTTTCCCTCTGGAATAAAGGTTCTCTTTAAGAGCCTGAGAAATTCTGGCAATTTGAGTCAAACTGAGCCTTCCTATACCATAACAGCTCAGAGCCAGGCTGAGCCTGTATGGCTGTGGTCCTGTAAAACTGCAGTGATTGCTGTGGCATTGACAAAATGAAAATCTGGATTCAAGGTTGTGTTTTTAATCCTCGTGGACCCTTGCCTACCCAGCAGTTATTTAAACATAATTCTCATTACTTATTTGTGTCCTTAATATATTATTACATTAATTATACAACTTCTATGGTTTATTAAAAAAATGTCCTCAGTTAGGACATCTTAGTACATACTATTTCATTTACATGCATATTTCTGTATTCAAAGCCTTTTGTGATTCTAACTGATCAAAAACAATAAAAAATTTATAAAGTAAAAGTACTCCCTTGGCCTCAACTTACACTACTTTTAATTCAATTTTAATTATTAATATTATAGTTGCTCTTTTCATTTTTTGCATTTTAGGCTTTGTGGAAGCTAGACTTGGCCTTGGTTTTCTGTCCTGGATGGAAAAGTTTAGCATTTTCAGCCATTCCTTTACCCTTATTTCACCACTTTCCCTAGAGCTGGTTTAGAAAGTATGACTTAAGGCAGACAAAATATCAGTCCCTGAGGGGAAGGTATTTCCTGTTACAGATTATCAAGGTACTATCCTTGTTTTTGAGTTGTGATTTTTGTGCAGGGTATAGGACAGAAATGAACCACTGTTTTGTATTATTTGTATTATTTAGTCAGTTATCCCTTTTTCTTTCTCTGGTTGGAGGAGAAATGTAGGTACACACACATATGTACACAGTGTGCATTTGTGGAACTTCTGGTCATTCCTTCTGTCTAATTATGAATTGATGTAGCAAGTTGCCTGAGGGAGAGAAACATAATAAAACGGAGGGAGCTTAGAAGGGGACAAAAATTAATGTAAATAGCTTATTCTATATTAAGACAGAGTTGTTACTAGATCACCTAGTTTAGGCATTGAAGGGCAGGCCAAATAATTGTGTTCAGTTTCTTTTTTCTTGGTGCCAAATGCTTGAGTGAGGTCGGTCTGGACCAGAGAGGCTGGTGTTCACATGACTTACAGATTTTTCTGGGGAAACTAGCGTGACTATAGTTCCTCAAGATCTTTCACAGAGTACTAAGTACTCTTCAGAGAGCTTGGATCTGCTTGAAGTGACTTCTGTAAAATCTGTGGACTCTTATGCTTTTCTGCCTTACTTGTTAGTTTGTTTTTTTTCTTTCCTGTGTGGAAAGTTTATTACTTCTTTGATTAGAAGCTGTTTATTAAAAAAAATAAAAACAACAACAAAAAAGATATTTTACTGAAAGCACTGTGGGGAAAATATCAGTCTGACTATAGTCACTATTTGTAGTGGTACTTTTCATGAAAAGCAGTATTGTACAGCAAATATTCTGACAGCCACTGACTTCTACTGTGTCACTTTGGCAAGGGAAGGAAATTATATCTTTATGTCTCATTCATAGTATGAAATAATATCCAACACACATATATACAGAGAAGAAAAAATGTAGTAAAAATTATTAATGTACCACAAAGGAAGAAAAATATTTAGTAATAGGCAATCTCTGTGTGTTTTCTGCAGAATATTTTTGTTGAAATTTCTGACATTAAGGGTTTTCCTTGGAGCTCAATACCCTGGGAAATATCTAGCCTCAAATTCTTCACTGCCTGTGTATTATAAACCATATATAATAATATATGGGTAGAGAATAGTGCAGTAAACTCCCAGTATAGATAATTTTAAATGATATCCTGTGTTACTTTAAAGAATTGTAAGTGAACAGCAATAAGTAATAGACAATAAAAATGAATAATGATAGACTTTGGTCATCTAATCTCTCCTTGTTTACTTATGGGCACCATAGTGAGTCCAGAGAAGGATTAAATATAAAATATGCAGATATTATGGCTTCTTTTTTGTATTGTATTCTAGTGATATCAATAGTCTGTTCCTATCTGGGTTACTATTTAAATAAGGAATGCAAAGGAAACAGAAAAATCACCCTCTATCTACTTACTATATGTGAAATTTCTGTGTTGCAATGACCTAGAGAACACTGAAATGCCACTAGCATTCTGGAAAATTCACTTTCTTTTTGCCATTAGTAATCATGATCATATATATATGCTGTAATGAAGGTGTATTTTACAATTTTGCTGCTTTCTGCTCTGTGTCATTTCTACACTGACCTCTGTATTCTTCCTATGTATCAAAAAAACCACAAAAGATGACTGCTTATCACCTTCTGTTTAGAAACATTAAGATACACAGCTGAATCCTCTTAGAATTTTGTAGTCCTCTGAGGAAATTTGGTGTATGAAACAGCATTTTTTCTAGAAGGAGAATGGTAGAAAAATAACCATTTTTTTTCTGCCCACTTTTGAGAAATGAACTAATGAAAGCAAATAGAACTTCTCCTTTATTATACCACTTACTATTTTCTCTCTGGTCTGGAAGGGAGCCTTTCTGTTGATTTCAGGTGCGTGCTGATGGCTACAAGCCCCCAAGCTTTCACTTATCTCTGACATCAGCACTACTGGTTACAACATGTCATGAGCGTCATTATTAGTGCTCAAATTTTCAGCTCTTTATTAACAGTGTGACAGTTGTTGATTGTGTGGTAAATGGTTCAATATGCAATTACTAGGTCAACAAACTGGTTGTTATGAAGTTCTTAGCTTTCGAAAGCTTAAGATTGAGACATAGATGCAGTTAAGAAAAAAATAAAAGAGGGACAGAAGGAAATAAAAGCTTTCTGCAATGTCAACAGCCACTAGAAGCATTTTATATATCACAGGCATCTTGCCCGAGGCACCACAGGAGGTATTGACCCATTACCAATGAGATCATGTGTACAGCATTCAAGAATTCATGATGGAAAATGTCTTTTCTTCCCTCATGCAGCTTTGTTTCCTAGTTTCTCCTTAAAAATAACAGAAAAAAAAACAAAAAGGAAAAATAGCCTCCTGATTTTTTATCTTTGCTTTTAATTTTTATTTGTGCCTCTGTCCTCTGTGGGAAATAGCTACTTTTATTTATTTGATTACCAGTCCTTTATGATAATCCAGGGCTCAGCGGTGCAAATATCCCAAAGGGTAAGCAAGCTGGAACTACTCTTCTGAGGACAGATCAGAAGAGGTTTCTTGCAGAAGGCAGAACATCACCTGGAGGTTGCAGGAACCATTTGTTTCCCTCCCACAGGTGAAATTGAGATGCTGATTTTGACTCAGTGATAAACCCAACGCCTCCCATCCTTGTTCAGTATTATGTGTACTGCCAGGGCAATTAGCACTTGACTAATGAAGGCATTCTTGATTCTTCACTCTGTGGCTTAATTCTGCTGCCATTAAAATGTATTCTGAGAACAGGGCTTGGTCCTTGTTTGTTTCAATATCACTCAACTCCCCCCAGAGAAGACCATCCACACCTTTGAAAGAGTTAATTGATATTTGTTCTTACTAGACCCCAAATCTTAAAATTTTATAGCTTTTGCACATTTGGGCAGATCATGAAATTAGGCAATGGGAATGGTATTAGACTCATATCCTTACATCAAAGCTTCTACAAGGATTTGAACCCCAAATCCTCTGTCCTTTCTTTCTATCAGCTTAAGGCCTTCAAAGACTATGAACGAACATCGAGAAATTAAACAAAAGCAAACAAAAAAAATCCCAGAAACAACCCCCCCCAATTGCTTTTCTGTAATGTATTTGAAGCAATTATTCAACGTTTATCCATTTGTTGCAAATAAGCCTTGAAGAAAATGTAGCAATTAAGAATCAGGTTTGTTGTGTGCACAACTGCACTATTTAGCCTTTCATTTAGGCTGGAGGAGTTCAAAATAGCTTATATTGTTAATAGTGGTTCATTTTTTCCCTGAATTCTTCCATCCTCTTTCAAACTGCCTGAAGTCCTGTTCTGTGAACCACAGCCCTAATTCATTTGAATTTGAATATGTCAGTTCATCAAATGAAGTGCCAGGTGCTGAGCAAAGAGGGTCAGAAACTGGCCATATGAATAATGCCTTGATACCACTATCTGACCCTGATTTTTTTGTTGAAGTCATCTGACAGGCAAAATATTTCCCATGAAAAAAGCATGCATATATATACCTATATATATATATATGTGTGAACAGAATAATCATGTTATCTAAGTCTTGATGATACACTGATGATCCTGATAAGTCCCTTTCAACTCAGCATATTTATGATTCATGTCCCATATCCCTTAGGATTTCAGCTTTAGCCCATCCTGTAAAGGGCTGACCATTTTCACAAGTGTGGGCCATGCACTGGGACTGCCCAGGTAGCCAAGAGCAGAAGCAGAGCTGCTGTGTCTGTTCTGGTGTTCTAGCTGGGGGGGGGGCAGATCCCTATGAGGAAGGAAGGTCAGAAAGGCTGGTGGATGTGATTTCTTGCCCTGCTCTTCACAAACCACCCAGCACCCTGTGCTGCTCCTCTCAGCCCCACGCACAGAGGAGTCCAGCCACTGCCAGTGGCCACTGCCCACACCCCCTGCAGCTCACACTACAGGAGCACAGGCTGCCCCCATTATGGTTTCTGTCCAAAGGGTCTGGCTCCTTCTAGGAGGTGGAGATAGACTCTTCCTGCTACTCTGCTTGTTCACCTTCTGCAGGGACCTCCACAGCCCTTGGTTTGAGTTTCAATTTCAGGCCCACTTAAAAAAGTAGTGTTTTTTCTTGAGAAGGATGAATCTGTTAATAACTTGAAAAATCCAATCAAAATCAGAAGCAGTCTGCAAAGGGATGTAACAAACACCACAAATTGGCCAGCCTTTACTGTAGCTATTTTTTGTTGGTTTTATAAGAGCCTCTTGAAAATTCAGTCTCATCCATTTTGGGGGCTTCTGTATATAAAATTGTGTATCCCTGTGGAATTCTGAGGCATATATTTTTAATTTTCTAACTGATTTGGACTACATTTTTTTTAATATAAAATTCTTACCATTGTAGGTTTTTGCGATCACATTAGCGGTGCTGGCTGCATCATCTGCTGGCAATTCTACAGAATGCTCACCCGCGTGTGCAGTTAGAATATTTTCCCATAGAAACAAGCCTCTGTGTGTTCAGTGGCACTTGTTCTAGCAGGTTGCTGTGCTGATTGATCAGTGAGGCTCTCGAGGTGTTTCTGTCAGTGCTGACTCAGGGACTCTTGGGCAGTGGCACATCTGCCTCCCTCTGCCCACTGAGAGCCAGTGAGGGCTGCTCTGTGCTCCCCTGCCCTCCTGAGCTGCTGTCTGACTGCAGGCACCTGAGCACTCTGAGTCAGTGTCAGAGCAGGATGGATCTGGTGCCTGAGACTGAGCAGTGAGATGTTTCATATGTTCCTTGGGCTGACTGACAGCGTCTGCAGCTCTCCTCCTCCTCATACTTGAATGGCATGGGAGATGGAGCTGCCAGAGTTTGCCTCATGGGGCTGACTGAGCCATAAGACAGATTGTGCTGTAAGAAGTAAGAAATAGGCCTAAAGAAATGAATTGAGGTTTTACCAGAGCACTTGTTAAGTGGGTCATGAATCAAACACAACAGGGTCTACTGACCATCTTTTTTTTTTTCTTGTGGTTAGAGGCTGCCATTCAGTTCTTCAGGTAAGTTACATATCAGAGGCCGAACAGGGGGAGAGGGTGAGGAGACAGAAATGACCTTATCCAAATTCTTTATTTAACACCTGGAGCTTGAACTATCAGTTACCAAAGAGAGATGACTGTGGTCAGAGCCTGAATCTATAGCAAACAAGTCCTGAAAGCCAAGTATACTGAGAAAATCTTCATTTCAGCATGGACTGAACTGAAAATCAAGTGGTCAAGCAAAACTTTGGAGCTACTTGCAGGGATGAAAATGGTAATATAGTGTTGTAACCTCATGAGAGCAGACCTGGCGTGCACTCATTACCAGCCTGTTACCCATTTGGTTAGCACTTTCAATGTAGGTCTAACTTTGTCTCCATCAAACTAAACTATTTAGAAACTTGAGGCCAAAATGGTCAAGCTCTGTAATGAGCTTAGACAATCAATCAAAAATTAAGAGCATTGTGGTTTGGTTTTGCTTTATTTTTACTTTTTCCCTTGTTAAGCACTTTACCTGTTAGACTATTAGTTTCATGTGGTATCAGAAAAGACACCCATAATTTAAGGCTGAAAGATGAGGCTGAATCTTCTTTGTAACTTTCTTTCCACTTTCCCAGGAAACATTCTTTTAAGTGTGAAATTTCTCAGTCTCTCTGCTTAAACCCATAGTAGTCTTTCTTGAAAAATGTATGTGCTTCACCAAAGAAAAATGTTCAGAATTATGTATTGTTTCAAGTAGGAAGTATTAAGGGCTTAATTTTATAATCTAAAAGTGAGCTCAGCCTTTCATAAAGAAAGCTGTGTTTGAAGTAGGTGCTGATTTAAAGCAAAAGAAAAGTTCATTCTTCTGTTTTTCTCTCTCTTTGAAGCTGAAAGGAAAAGCCATTTCTTGAAATGTGGTCACATAATATCAACCAGCAAAAAGTATTTGCTGGATGAAACTAAATATGTAAATTGTGTCTCAGGCTTTTCTGTTCTTATCTGATACCAAAAACTTTTTCTCAGAATCAGTTTAAAAGAGGGTTCTGAATTTTATCTGACCTGTTTTTTTTCATTCTGCATAAAGAAAAGATTTTTTTTTTTTTTTTAAATTTTGGCCAAATAGCAAAGTTAATACTTCCAAGGTTCTCTTTCAAGTGTGACAAATTTAACTGCTCTGCTACAGAACACAGTGGATGCAAGACATTTCAGAAGCCTGTGCTTAATAAGGTAACCAGCAGCAAACCTTAGATAAAAGCCAGTGACACTGAATGGAGACTGCATTTCTGTGGCACATGGAAAAGTCTAGGGGCTGTCTTTTTAGAACTAATTCCTCATTCCTATTTGTAGATGAAGCAAATGTGGCAATGTTTCTACCTTATTTAAAACCTAGGACTCTGTGTTTATGGGTTAAAGACTCTACCAGAGATGTGGATTTGACCATTACTGAGCTGCCACATGCCATTTCTTTCTTGGTTCAGTTTGATCTTGCTGGTCTGTCTTTTCATCTCTGTAAGAAACTATTGATGTCTTGCTTCTCAGTCCCTGCTTTCCTAAGTCTTTGGTTTTCTTTTGTGTTCCCATAGTTACAGATATTAAGTGGGAAATGATGAGAAGAAAACAGCTGTAGAAATGTCTGAAGTGTCTTTTTCCAATGCAGGTATTTGACATGAGTGTCCTTCCCTTCTTCCTAGCCCAGGCAGTGCTGTGGTAGGACTCATTATTCATCTGTATCTGCTGTCATTGCTGTGACTTTTCTTTTGACTTCTGTTTTCATCCCTAAGCAGCAAGTGGCTGCAGCTCATTGCATGCAGTTTTGGGAGTTCGGAAGGAGAGAGGTTTCCTAGAGGCAAGGTCTGCTGTTGATCTTTGCACTGATCTCTGCATTATCCTTTGTTTTTCTCATTTGCAAGTTGTTGATGTCATCATGATGTGGTTTTGTGTTTACCTGAATGTGTCTGGGGCTGGGAAAGAAAGTAAGAGAAAAGTTACTTTTCTAACTCATCTGAGCTATTTCTGACTTATGTTTTTGCAGCTTTCTGGAGCCGATTTGGGGGAGGAGAGTGGGGAGAGTGTGTGTGTTGACATCACTGCTTTGATCACTGCTTTGATGGGTACTGCTTAACCTTTTTGTTTGGTTCATGAGAAATGGTGGCATTTTCTTGAATTTGTTTCAAATATTTGCTATACCTCTCCCTTGTGGCCAGCTGCATATCATATCACTTAAAGGAAAAAAAAATCAATGATGTTACAAGGTGTTAGAATTGTTTCTGTATAACTATAACTCTCAATGGAATGAAGGACATGATCTAGAAGATCCTTTTCTTTCTTACTGTTGCTAAATCCATGCAGGTTTGAAGATGCTAGTGGTGAAGACACTACTTTTTAGACACGATAGCAGAAGACCTCCTCTCCATTCCTTGAGGAGTAATCCAGTTACAGAAAATTGGACAGTAAATAACAGCAGTGAGAGGAGGATTTGGCCAACCATAAAACACTGAGGCAGTTTGTTGAGTGATCTGTGCAGTGTTCTTTGGAGAGCATTTAACACAGAGTTTAATCACATTCCAGGACAGTTTATGTGTATCTTTATGTGCAAAATTTGGAAAAAATGGTTTGTATATCTCACAAAACAGGGGTATCTTTGACTGCAATGACAAAAATAATAATAGAATAATATGTTTGCTGATTATGTTGTATGATTTGGTGTATTACAGCTACAGTTATGTTAAAACAGTGTAATTCACCAAAGTCATTAGGTGGGTCTACACTGATTAGTTCAGTGCAATTCACTTTCAAATACCTGCCACACAACAGTTCCAGCACCATTATTTGTGTGTGTGTGAGTGACGTGTGTGTGTGACTGGAGGAGAAATTGCTTATCTTTTTCTAATCCTTGTATCAATTCACAGATTTATCCAAGGAGTAGGAGAGGAAAGAGCCATCAAAAAGTCTTTTCGTAGGGATGGCAACTGCAGTCTTAAGGACTCTGCAATCTGGCTGTGATCATGCAGTTCCCATCAGGTGCTGCGAGGCTCAATGACCTTGATGATTTGGCATGGCTGTCCTCATCTGATGAACATAGTGAGCTGGCTGCTTATTGCATCCAGCTTTCAGAGAGGAAACAGAGCTTGAAACTGGTAGTTTGTGATGAAATGGCGTGAACTAACATTGCACTCTGGATTGGAGTCACTGTGGTGGGTTAGAATTAGGATGATGACAGCTAGATGTCAATGCATTTCTCACTTTCTCTCTTGGTGCTGGTGTAATAGTACAATGGCCAAAAAAAGGTATTGGCTCCCACACCAGTGCTTCCTGCAGCATTACAGGGCAGACTAAGGATGCCCTGGGCAGTTCCAGGGGAGTGTGTGCAAGCTCCCCACAGAAATGATTTTGAGTTGTTATGAGAGCCTGTTATGTCCTTTAAGAAGCACTAAAAAATATTTCATAAATTACAGAGTAGCAGTTGTTTAGGCAGCCAGCTGGGTGGGTTGGAAGGATCTTTCCCCACTGAAACAGCAGTTAGGAAAGGAGGCTGTGTTCAGAGGTGTCAGACCCAGAGCAGGCTCTGACTCTGCCTTGGAATGTATGCAGCCCAAGATTCAGCAACTAAGAGAGAAAAGACTATTAAAATAAACAGGAAGTACCTCTGAGCTATTATGTCATAAATCAGTAAGGAGTTTTCAGCCTTATCATGTGGTTTATTCATTGTGTAGTTGTTATAACACACACAGGGAGAATTCATATAATTCCTCAAGGTATTAATTAACCTGTGCTGGAAAGTCAGCACAAAACTTCATCTATAGTAGCTTGCTAGCAGCTGAAAGGTGCATTTTTATACTGGACACTCAGATTTCAGGTTTTAAGGATGATGGAGAAGAGGATGCCAACAATTAGTTATGTCTAATGTCTATGGCTATAGGTAGGGGAGTAGAGAATCTGAAATTACCTTGCTGTTTAATGAAAATAATGTAGTTTTGATCAAATATCCTTTTAGAGACATGAGCTTTTGCCTGTCTGCTTTTTCCTTAACTTTCCTCCTCTAAAATATAATGTTCTTATACTCTTTAGCTATTAGTTTGTGAACAGTGTAATTATGCAGTTATGTATGTTTAAGCCTGTCGTTTCCTTATAATAATATCTTTTTCTAAAAGCCTGAAGCATCCACATTGTAGAGTTATCAATGGAAATCCAGAATATGATAAGCCTGCTGAAGAAGCTTATTTGAGCTTAAGGAACAAAAATGATATGCAAGTTTAAAACAGGATTTTTCACCTGAAGTTTTGTTCTCATACCTGAATTTGAAGAATCAATCTAATCTGGACAGATGTATCATATTATTTATATCCTTTTGATAAACCACCAAAATAACCTTTTAAATTCAGATGGTTTATGCCTTTAAAAGTCTTCTGAGATTTTCCCCTAAAAATAGTTTACAAAGCAACAGAGTCAAATTGTTGGGGAATTGCACTCAAATGCATTAGAGAGTCTATTCCTGTGGCACTTAAACCAGTCAAAGTAATAAATATAAAATGGTAATTTTTCTCCATGAGCTGTGCTTGCGGCTCCCACATGATTTCATTCCCACCCCAGAGTAATATAACACTGCCTGCTCAAACAGTCTCCTGGATTCATGGAATAAGGCAGCATGGGGCTGCTACTTTAAGTGTGCTCAGAAAAATCGACAATTACAATTAATCCCTGTTTGCCTCAGAGCATTCCATTATTATTTCCATACCCCAAGTGTCAGTGATTTTTTAAAAATTTTAAGGAAATTTAGACCAAGCAATGGATTAGAAGGATATATTGGTGTATTAAACAAGAAGTGAAAACAGAGCAAATTAGGATATAGCTCTATTTTGGTCCTTAGCTAATTTTCTAACTGGTCACTAAATACATGGGTACAATAAGCAGGGTAAGTACTGTAGATACCCATTCAATAAAGTAGTAGTAAAGTTGTAGTTTATATATTTTTTTTTGGTCTGATGAATTAATCACCCACTTCTTCCCAATAAATGTCAATCATAAAAATTTCTGTTAATTTTGGGATTTGTTCTGTACTATGAAAATTCTGTTAACTTGGTCAGCTTGTAGGTTAGTCTGCCCTACTTTGGTTTTTCTTTGTCAAGGAGATTTTGGCTTTGTCTTGAGGATGGCCACAGGTACACATAGTCCTCCTGTGTTGGCCAATCATCTGTGCAGGCAGTTGTCACAGCTGGTATATTGTTTTGAGTACTAAATTTAGTTTTAAGACATAATTCCCAAACTCTTGAGAACTGTTTTCAGCATTCATCTCACTAATTAATTATTGGCCTATTTCAAGGTATTTGGTTATATTTGCCAGTATATATGAAGTGCATATGTTCGCAGGTTAATTTTTCTTCCAGGGATAATCATGAACCAGTCCTTTGAAGTCAGGGATGACTGCAAATGACTATCATAATTTTGTTAAGGTACTTAAGAGAGTACTTAAAGACTCTATTATTTTTTTTCTACGTTCAACCAGACTACCTCTGTTTTGAAGTTCTTTCAGATGGAATGTGTCATAGGAGACCCACATCCAGCACCTCATGCGAAATGTAATCCAGCTGGGAAGACAGTATGAGCCTAGCGAGTACATTAATTATTTCAAAGGGAATAATAATAATAATTCCACAGGGGTAGTTTAAGCATACGTAGTTGAGGGTTGCAAACAAAACATTCTGACCATAGATGAAACAAAGGGGAAATACAGGAAAGAGACTGGGCCTAGTAACTCTGGGTTTTGTTCACCTGTAATGTTGAGTTGAACATCTTGTCTTAGCCTGGTCTCTCTTCAATAAGTCGATTTTGTCTGTTTGTTTGCATATTCTATGTATGTTATGTCTGAAAATTTACTTTGAAGGCACTCTGACTTTTTTCTCTTTCCCAAATCTAGTAAGAAACTTCAAACTATGGTGAGGTTGTCAAGTGTAACCAAGCATTCTTCCTTGCTTATTGTCTCTATTGAGGTTAAGGGCATGTTTGCCTTGCACAGAGGAGCAACTTCCAAAAACGTGCCAATCAGCTAGACGAGCCCATGAAGTATAATGCTTTTCTTGGATTGCACTGTGGAAAAATGAAGAGAATGGCTGAAGAATAAGATATCTGATGTATGCCATCTACCAAAGGAGACCTATTCTTTATCTCCCTGCTTGGAATTGAGCATAGTTTCAAGACTCAAGTTTAATTTGATATCTGGTTCATGTTAGTGGTAGATTTAATTATAACTCACAGTGTGATTACTATCAACAGCTTCCTACACTATGTCTCTAAAAAGCTACCAGGAACACAAAGGGCTAAACATTGGGAATATTAGCTCATGTGTCATTCTGTTTCTTAGCTCAGCACATTACTACAGGATGATTGGTGATTGTTAATATCCATTTAGCAAGATGAAAATTTCAGCAAGGCATGAATTGGTTTTGTGTCCTATTTGGCCATCTTGGATTAAGGACATTAACCTTGGATTTTGGTAGGCAAAGTCTTGCAAAATATAAGCACTTCACCTAACTCATCCATGATGATTTGTCATCATCCTTTATTTTGCTATGTTGGCCAAGGACATGCCACCTTCTTTCAGAAACATCCTACATAAATTCAAACGTTAATGTGGTGATTTTGGTGTTTAGGTTATTCCAGCTAGAGTAGTTGGATGAGGTGAATTTAGAAAGTAGCATATTTCATTAGAATTCTTCATGGAGTATCTCACAACTAAACCACTTGTTAGTGTCTGTGCTGCTTTCTAGAAAGAAGGGTTTCCAAAATGCTTCTGGAGGAAGTCCACTGCTACTTAGAAGAGCAGCAAATTAATGTTTTTATCCCGGATACTTGGTATCTCTTGGAAAATTCCTGTCAAGTCTTTGGACTAAAATCTATTTGCCTCTTTACTCTGCAGAAAACTTTTTCTTGTCCTGCCCAAAACAGGGGCTGCCCCAAACAGCTGCATTTTATTGACTTTTTTTCATGCAGATGTCGTCTCAAAGTCTGCATCAACTCAGAGGAACACCTTGAGCCATCTGGCTTGCAGGTCTTGTTAAAGACCTCCTCTTCTTCCTTAGGATGATGTTCCAGATTGTTTTCTATTTCTGTCACATCTTATCTTCCTATCCTAATCAGTATAGTCAAAGTTCCTGCAGATTTTATATGCCACAACTTGTAAATTTATTTTTTTATTGTTTTTGCCCTGGGCATCAAGAGCTGTTTTTTCCCTTTTGCCTATCAATTATGTGTGCCGGAGGGTTGCTGAGGTGGTAATAGGACATTCTGAAGAGCTCTGCAAGATTTTCACTTGCTTTGTTACTTGGAGCTGG
Organism: Alethe diademata; assembly: GCA_025584955.1. Taxonomy (NCBI): domain Eukaryota; kingdom Metazoa; phylum Chordata; class Aves; order Passeriformes; family Muscicapidae; genus Alethe; species Alethe diademata. Next base: position 37,014,735 of record JANRMJ010000066.1, on the reverse strand, counting down.
TATTTTTCTTTGCTGGCAAATAGGGAATATCCTAAAAAGTCTCTCCTCAGTTTACTTGGTTGTGATTTTCCATGGTGCTTTGAACTACTCTTTGCTGTGCACTTTTGCATCTGTATGATTTTAGTGAATGGTTCATGACTATTGCATCCTATTGCAACTTTAAAATGTATATAGAAAAGCTATTTGTTTGCAAGTTTCATTGCTGCTCTTTCTACATGAAACCACAAGAAAGTTGGTTAGAAAAGAGAAACAAGTGCCTGTTAAACCCTAAAACATGGTTGTGATCCAAGAAATGTGGTGGCCTTAATTCACCGATGGTTAATTTTTAATTATGTGTGTTAACCTCATACCCCTGTGGAATTTGCCTTGAGTGACTAAGCTCTTTGCATGCCACGTTCTTTGCTGACTTTCTAAGTTTCCTCCAGTTGTCTACTGGCAAAGCTATCCCTCTAAAATACTGCCTGGAACAAAAGTTAAACTGTAATATAGCCCCCCGCAAGAAAGGAAGATTCTATGATGATGCTGCTCAAAGAGCAGATGGGTGGGGGTTTCACTTCTTAGACAGGAAAGAAAGCTTATCTCTGGTCCTTCCATAGATGTGTGTGTGCTGGTTGCATATTTCTGAGAAGAGCACTTTGGCAGGACTGCTTTCTACCACTTGCCAAACCCCAGGGAGAGTCAGTGCAGCTTCCTACACGGGAGGTGAGATCTTGGCATCTGCACGGTCACCTGTGTGCATGATGAGCACAAGGGCATGTGCCAATTAACCCGTGCATTAACAGAACAACTCGTTTGTCTTGGATTACAAAACTGGTTTACCTTTAGGGGCTGCTTGGAAAGCCCCTAGGCAGCCTTTCAGAAAATAAATAGGTGATCAAAGAAAAATTTTCGTTATCCATAAAGGCCTTAATTTTCAAAGAGGACTCAGTCTGGTGATCGTCTTGTGTCTTCTGAAGAATTATGTAAAGCTGAATGGAAATATTTTCTTTTTCTAAAAAATTTTCAAGGAAAATTGCAAATTGTTTGATTTGGAGATGTATTTTGTAGGTGATCCTTTCCCCAACTCTCCTTATGACAGAAAGGACGCTCTTTCAAAATATGATGGCAATTCTCAGCCATGCTAACTACAATCTTCCAGCAGCTAATATGCTCTAATGTTTCCACTGAATGCTCCAGAACCCAGATGTGCTTCTACTTGCCTGGTTTTCTGTCATAGGAGTGCAAAGTGGGAGGTGGGTTATACCAGAATTTTATTCTGCAGAGGGGAAATATACCCAGTCCTATTTGCTCTAGACTCTTACAAAGCCGCAGTAAAACTTAAGTTATTCTTAAGGTTATTTGACTTATTAAGTTAAAGACATGGATTCTTTAGTAACCTGTCAGTTTTGAGAAAGCTACATGCTTCCTGTGGCACTTGGCAGTGTTTCATTAAAAATGCTGTGTTGCCAGAAGAGCATTGCCTGTGGGAAGTAGCTGAAGTGCAAAGAAGTTGCTGTGTCTCATCTGACACTTGTAGATTGCTTCACTGACTTTTTTTACGAGGCTTGGAATTTCAAGTGATCAGAGCAAAACATAGGTAATATCAAGTAATTAAAAAACAAACAAACAAACAACAACACCGAAACGTCTCCATGCATCAACATTTTTATTGGCCTGCTTTGCAGTATTTGATTTCAAATTCCGCTGTTTGCTCCCAGAGACAGCTGATACCATCTGTAGAGATGGAAGAGATGTCAGCAGTCTTGCCCTCAGGATGCACTCTATGCATTTTAACAAGTCCATAAAGAGTGTAATAAAAAACTTTGAGGTATTCATTGTGTTTTACCTGATGAGAAGTTACATAGAAATGACTGCTGTAAAACCCTTGTCTTTCATCAAAGAATGGATTTATGGTGGTCCCATAAGCATAAGCATTCCAGGGTGAAAGTATGATACTCATGCGCAATACACAGTTTTCAAATGTTCTTGAACTCATTAATATCAGTGGATAATAACACACATGAAAGCACATCTACTCCAAGAGAGCAATGTTAACTTTCTATACCATTCTGTGAACTGTTTCCCAGCTCAGCTGTAGCTGAGCTTGGTGCCAAGTCCTTTCTCCACTAAATGTATTTGGTTTGTTTCACAGCAATTTACTGCAATGGCTTTGCTTTATTATAACCTCTGTTCTCTGCAAATACTGTCCATAGGGAAATGAAACCTGCAAACCTGCTCTCTGATACTGAATTTGTCTTCTGTCATCTTTTTGCTTTCTTTTATCTGGAGCTTTAATCCAGCCTTGGTTAAGGGTTACAAGTTTTATCTTATACCCCTGCACTTGGATACGAATAAGTTGTTGAGCTGCCTTTTTAGCAATTTACTTTGTGTTAGGTTGCACTTCAAGGTAAACTTTCAAAGATGTATGAAGGAGCTACTTAATAAAGTAGTTCCTTGATAATGGGCTTTTACATAGAATCTACCAGCACAATTCTTTCAGAAAAGCCTGAAAGGAATCTTACATAAATTCGACTATATTCATTCATCTTAAAATTTCTGTTATTTTGCCCTAACCTCTCCAACCTGTGTGCATCGGCCTTGTCTTTCATCTTCATTTTCTGTGCTGCACGCGGTCAAATAGAGAAAAACAGTCCAGACTGTAGGTCTTCATGATCACCTTTGTTCAGACCTTGCCCCCTACCCTTTAGTTTTAACGGTCCCTGTGTTTCTATATGTGTTGTGAGAATGCTAATAAAAATATCAATTCCTGGGAGAAGGATCTTCTGAAATGCAAACCAGCTACACAGACACAAAAATTGTTTGCTAAAAAGTGGGAGGGTGTGAAAACATACGTTGTTCCTTCATCCCCTTATCATATAATTTTCTGCCATGATAGTGTTCTCAAGAAAAGTGACTACACATTGGCCCCTATCAGCACTGGCTCTACTCTACTGATTACATTGTTGTAATCACTTTTACCTGTTGAGAGCACCATTTGTTAGTAGCTTACTTGGTTCCATTTTTAACAGGACTTTCAGAAAGGAATGATTACGGAGAAGCATAGAAATATTGAGATGACTTTTTCAATGTTGTTTGGAATTACACTGTTGATCTGCTCTTATGCAGTGGGACAGAAGAAGCCTCTGCACAGGTTATTGCAAGGTTGTCACTTGTGTTTTTGTTTTTTTTTCCTCCTCCTTGGTTGCTCTGATATTTGTCTCAGAGTGAATTGTCAGCTGATACCCAGTGCTCTATAAAGACTCTGTAAAGGAGCTCTTACCATTATTACTTACTATTCTAAGTACAGGCTGCTTTTTTTACAGAGGGCAACTATTTAAGGTGGGCCATAAAATTGTCAAGAGTTATTAATCTTTGAAGTTAGTACTGTAGAACATTTAATCTCCAGAGAGCCAGCAATATCTGTAATGGGTATAGCCATATTCCATAAGTGACTGCATACAACATTATACGTGGGACAAGCTGCCACTTCTAGGTTGTTTCAGACAACAATTTACTTTATAAAACCCACCCAGCTTCACCTGTGTTCTTATACAAACAGAATCAATAACCTCGTTGGAATTTAGATTAGAACATAACCAGATGTGAGCCTGCAGGTACCTAAACTCGTCAACTCCACTCCAGTCAGATAAACATAGACTGCATCTTTTAGAGTCAAATATGACTGTCTCAATCTCTGTCAATTCCAATAATGTTGTTTTAGTGACTCACTTGTCATTTTCTCTGTCATCGTGCTCTATGGCGTGAGCAGCCAGAGGGGAAAAGAAATTGCTGCATTTCATTGAAGCTTACTGTTCATCTGTCCCTTGTTTAGTCTAAACCAGGTCGTTTACAGTGTAAAAAACATGATGCCTCACTTAGAGTATTTCACAGCACCTTTTTATTCAGACTGAGTTGTGGGACACCTGTAATGATGGGTGTTTCTAAACTGTTAATCCACAAAAATCCTGGGGAAATAAACTGACAGCAATAATTGTGGACAAAAATATAATATGGATTATAAAATAAGTCAGATTTAGAAAAGCTCTTTCAGGTTTCTGCTGCATCCTTAGTTTTCAGTGGTTTTGTCGCCACTTCTTGCCGTATTGTCAATATGTCTCAAATCAAGCCTCTGTATCTTGGTAGGATCACAGCTCTACCTTTTTTTTTCCCTCTGGATTGTTCTCACATTTCTCTATAATATCATCACACTGGGAATGAGCTGACACCATAAAACAACCTTGATGTTTCTTGTGCTGAATAACCCCATTAGAAGGCTCAGAAATTCTGACTGCCCTGTTACTTGAGAAAAGAGATATTTGGCTTTTTCTTTATAGCCCCTGAGAGACCATCATGGACCAGACTCTAACAGAACAAAAACCTAGACCATGGCAACATAGAAAAAACACCCCAAACACAGTGAAGCTATTTAGAGACTTCTTCAAAGAGCCAAGGAGCAAGTAGTGGTAGAGGGGAAGGTACCTGGGTGGTGACTCCATAGACCATCCTGTGTTCTTGGATATTTGTGTTGCTTACCTCTGCCCTGATACACAATGTGCTGGCTGCTAACAGAGGCTGGGACTTATTCTAGTGTGGTAAATTCTGTGCTGTAGCTGACAGAAAAGCGCAGAACATCCCTGCTGGTTTCCATTGGGTTGAGTACAACATTCATGATGTATACCTGCGTTCTGCCAAATACCACAAGATGCAATTTTCAGGCAATTTCTTCTCTACCCATCAATCCTCATTGTAATCAACTGAAAAAGAATCTTAAAATGTTGTTGAGATGGGAAAAGAGATATGGTTTTACTGTTTCAGACAGAATCACTAAAGAAAAATCTTTTTGAAAATCCCCCAGCTTTTAGAAACTAGGAATATCATGAGAGTCTGGGACTGACTTTGCCAGGTGGGGGAATCTACTCTTATAGTTGCTGCAGTTGAAAATGCAAGTGAGAAAAATATGCAGCCTAAGTATGAATGTTCTGCTAAAATGAAAAAAAAAACAAAACTTCATTAGGACACTTTTAATTACAAGGTCTTTTTGTGTTTGAAAGAACTTCCTGAAGATGTTGCATTATATAATAGAAATAAAGAAAAATCACGACCAAAAAACTTTGAATCCAGAAAGCAGGGAAACATTCTCAAAGGTCAGGTATTTCTACCTAGCCAATCTTTTTTGTTAATCAAATAAATAAACAGCAGAGAGCAGTCGGCCAATGGACAATACTTGACCATTGCCAATAAACATTATCATTGCTTCAGCACTGTGATGATCAATGAGGAATTTACAATGTTTCCTAAGTCTAATTAAGAATTCTCTAACTAAGACCTCTGCTACTTGTAAGAAAACTTTTTTGTTTTTTAATGTAATTTTTGTAGTCTTTGAGATTAAAAACTATGTTTTTAAGAAGTTTCAAAGCGTAATCTTGCCAGCAAGGAATGCATTCATACTCTGAAAAATACAATGTGAAAATACCACTATAACATTGTGATAGGGCAAACTTTATTTTAATTATGTTTTCAAGAAGTCTAAGTTGAGTCTAATTGGGATGAGTAGCATTAGGAAAATTCCAATTTTTGTTGATGCCTTTAGCAAAAAATGCCTATGTATTTTAACATAGTTTCCTTCCGTATGAAAGGAAAAACAGGTTGAACTTCACTTTTGTTCCATATTGCCTGTTTTTGTTGAATGGACCATCTCTACGTCCTTTGTTTCATATTTTCAGGTGTATAAAGTAGATAGATGAGGTTGTGATTACAACACATTTTCCATGGGATTGGATATTTCTTTCAACCGGGTTGCATTTCATGACTGATTTGTCCTACTCTCATAACTGATAGAAGGCAACAATCACACTCCTCAGTCTGTGTCATAAGCTGATATGAAAAAATTCACTTACACTTCTTGTATTTTCATATGCGAGTGTGCTCTGATACAGCTTTCCAAGCTTATATAAAGGGTGATATTGACTTTAGTTTTATATCAGATAATATCCCTCTGCCTAGATGACCTTGCTGTCTTCAGAGTGACTACACAGATTTAAAACTGGAAGAGAATTTAGTATGTGTTTTTAAGAAGTGGCAAAGATCAAAAGAAATTAGATGTCAATTTCCAGCAACATCTTCTACTGCAACACTTTTTTAAGAGGGTTGTGCTTTTCCTTGATATTTTATACCTTTACATTCTTGTTTGTGAAGTTATTTTGATGAAAGGCAATTTTTCATCTTCTGTAAGAACTAGCTCTCAAAAAGAGGAAATTGATAATATACCATTTTTTCATTAGGATAATGAAAAAAGGATTGTGGGGGGTTGTGATTTTTGTTGTTATTTATTGTTTGATGGGTTTTTAAATTTGTTTTTGTTTTCTTTAAAGCAAGACATTTCCTATTATTATATAGGCACTAAAAGTCTGAAATGAGAAAAGAAAATTAAAAACATTAATTTTTTGAATCTGTGGCTAAGAAGGGATGAAAACCAACCTATAAGGTTTTTTTTAACAAATGAGGTGGTCTTTACCCGCCCATTTGGCTTTCTTCTCTACTGTGTGGCTATTTTCCCCTCTGTATTCAACTTTGCTCTTTCATCCATTACTACTCCTAGTTCAAAACCATTTCTTTAAAATAAAAACATAATACCAGTAAAGATGAAAAGTCTGCTATAATAACTCCATTTTCTTGGAGGTGATTACAGCCAGCAATAAGGAAAGAAAAGGGAAAGCAGATGAAAAGGCAAGCTTGCTGTGGTTTGTTGCCACGATGTAGCAAATGATTTCAAAAGAGACATAAATTAGTATGTTCCCCTAAATAAGATTCTATATTAATATGATTCTTGGAATATCCTTACAGGCTTTTTCCTCACCCTTTTGGTGAGCATTTGAGACAACGTTGCACTCCCTTCGGCAGAAAATTGAAGGCTCAGGTGCAATTTGAGCAGACAGCATGGTGGTAAGTAGATATCACTGGTTACTAACAGAGAAAACTAATCCAAACCACTACCCTAATAGTTCTTCTTCCACTCAGAGACTATTAATATACATGAATCTCACCTGCCTGGAGAATGCAATGTAAGTTTCCTAGGTCCCATTACAATTTTCCTTGAATTTCTTCTTCATTTGTTTTTCCTTGCTTCCAGACTTTCTATCTTCTCTCTTTGTGAGTGCCCTCATTCTGTTTCCTGACTTTTCTAGTTTCTTTCTGCACAAATCTGGAATCTAGAACTGGCTTCCAAAACCCTTCTAAATCTTACAAGTAACCACCTTTGCATTTTAACTTTGTTGCGCCTTACATGAGACAAAATCAAGAATCCACTTTAGTTTTTCTGACTCTTCAATTCTTCTTTGCTATGTCTAGAATATTGCATTATGTGGTGAATTTATTGATGTTCTGTGGCCCCACCAGGCAGGGGAATGGCAGCATTTTTGATCATGGAAAGCTCCATTGCATGAGGTGTGCATGTACATCTCCACAGACAACAGAGAAACTCTAAATAGTGATATCATATGTGTACTATATATTATGCATACTTGTGTATTAAGAAGATACTATTTTAATCCCCTTCTGAAATATTCTTCTTGGCTTTGCTTTTAATTAGCACCCGACATGCAATTACTGAATTCATAAATCTCGAAGTATATTTAGTTTTCCAGTTAGCAGCATTCACCTCTATAAAGACATATGAAAATAATAACCTTGAAAACTGCTACTTTATATGGACAAATGTATCACATGGATTTTTCTCGTACTTCATATGGTATCTAAATTATTAACTTTCCTAATGAGGCTCACAGAAATTCTTTTAATAAGTTGCTATGATATGAACCTTTTGTGGAATACAAAAATTGTATTTAATGATATAATTAGGTTTAAATGAAACTATTTTTAATTTCTTTGGTTTTAATTTGGTGTTGCTATACTCCAGCTTTGAAATGTAGAAACGGTGAGAGGTATTTGTGAGCACAGCCCTGACTTTGTAAACAAAACAAACCTACCTTTTAAGATGTGGACTTGTTTTCCTCCTGTGCACAAGAGTTCCTAGCCCTCTCTGCCCTTTTGCTTTGTCTTCTGTAATGACACATATAAACATTTACGGTAGAACAGTGGGTATGATAACAGTCATTTGAGTGTAGAGAAATTTAATATCCAACTGCCTCCTACGTTAGGTCTCTCTATGCATGTGATCAAAGAACATTTCACTTTCATTTCTACCTGAAGAAAGGATAATTATCACAGTGCTGTGCACATCACAATGTCCCCGGTTTCTTGGCTTTGTGCTAACTTGAAAAAGAGCTGCACAACTCCTGGGATAAAAGATTACAGAGAACTGTGTGAGGAAAAGATGCTACACCGGCTTGAAAGTCCTGACCCTCAGATTGCTGGTGGGTGAGCATTTATTCTGGACCTGAAATACTTATGTGTCTCTGAAGTTTCCTGGTCTTATGCTGCTGACCAGTACCTGAAAGAGGCTAGTGGCCTAACTGACCCTTTGCTATGACCCAGTGTGCTCATTCTGTCCACCAAATTGTCTGGTACACAAACCATATCCTTCAAATACCAGCTAAGGTATTTCTGTGTGGTACTTAGCCAAATAAAGAGGCATTAAATGAATCACTCAGCTTGCTAAATCAGGTCACAGGAGGTTACATCATGCGAGGTGTAATAATGAGAAAAGACCTCTCTTGCTTGTGGGTCCACCTTGTCCTTCAGTGACATGCAAGTAAAAGGCAATCTTTTTGTGAAACTTAGTCCTAAAATAAAGAGTTTTTGGTCTTTGTCCCATGCTGTCTGGCATCTAGCACAATTCTGCTAGAGGCACAGGTTTAAAAAATAAGACAAATATTTGAAGTTTTCCGTCATGACTTTTTATGAGTTTGGGTGTATTTTAGTTTCGTTTATTTTCTTAGGCAATTGCCAATTATATCCATATTCTTCAGAGATGTGTGTGAACCGGCATATTAAAAGCTGTGTAACATTTAGTATTTCTGCTGTGTGAGAGACTAAAAACAAGGAAGGATGGATGAATTCCAGGTTGCCTGGGGCATTCAAACTCCTCAGAGGCCGGTATACTGTCCTAGTTCTTTATATGCAGTTACTATCGACTTCTGCCTCAGAAAGAAGGGAATATATAGCCCAGGAAATAGAACAGAATGGACGGAAGGAATCTTTAGTAAAATATCTTGCTATCTTCTGTGCCAATTTGTACTGAAATAGTTTGATTTTAGTTGCTAATGTTAAGAAAATTACTGCTTCTTAGTACAAGTTATCATGTCAGTAATTATTTCCCAGGTCTCTCAAATCCACAGTTCATTTGACAGCTTTTTTTTTGACATAACTGATAGAGAGATCATGTCGAAGCATACACACTTATTGGTTATGGAACCTGCAGCAAGGATTTTTATTCTGGAAGCCCCTAGTGATTGGGCTGCCCTTAGTGATGACCTGCCCTTAAGTGTAATTTTTCACCAAAACCACTACATTTGCAGGGATTTTACTAGTAGGTCTGGAATTTTCATTTCATCCACTATATTTTTGAAATACATTAAACAAATTTAAAAATTAAAAATAGGCATTGGGGGTAAGGTTTTACAAGCAAAAAATGAACCTTGTTTGTTTTTAGAATATGAACTTTAAAGAAAAATCATCCAATTATGAAGTGATAGAAAACACTCTTGTAATTGTTTGGGAAACTGAACTACTTCTTCACTTAATTTCAGAAAGGTTATCTTGTTTGAGCCAGATACTATTCTTATGAAAATCTAATCCCATCTAACAATCCAAAAGAGAGAAGAACTCTTATTTCTTTGTCAGAAGGCTCTGAATGGCAGGCAACAAAAACTCCAGACACACTGGAATTCTGCCTTGACCATTGTTTTTTCCATGCATCCTCCTTCTGCTTGGTAGAAGAGTCTGGGACTCTGGTATTGATATCAGGTAGGTGGCTCTCTGACAATCTTCTCATTCTCCAGACATCTAGTGAGCAAGGAAGTAATTTCTGATAAGGAGAGAGGAATTGCGGGATTTCTTTGGTCAGAAATTTTCTGTCCAAAGCAGAGCAAGCTCAGATACACGAGGTAAGATCAGCATTCCTGAGGGCAGCAGCAGAAGGCCATAATCCAGGATAAACTTTTGGCTTAAGACCATCACGTTCCATTTAAAATAAAAATGTGCTGAAATTCTTTATTAATTATAAATACAGAAAGAACATTTAACTGTTGTACATCTAAGCAAGGGATGAGGGAAGAAGAATTAATAGACTTTAACTCAGTATTGATTCCTCACTGTTTTCCCTAAGTTAGATATTCTGTGGGAGCATTGCATTAAAGACTATTCTCAAAGTGAACTATATGTTAGGAACATGCTAAGTGAATAATTGTTTCTCAAAATTTGCCTTTGTTTTGATGCTTCTAGTCCTCTCCTTGAAAAGATGCAGAAAAACAAAAAAAAAAAAAAAAGTCCCTCTGTCTCCTAAGAAACAGGTGCTATGTATGCAGAGTTAGAATGCCACAGGTACAGCTAACTTGCTGGTACACACAGCTGCTTATAGATAATTGGGGGGAAAAAAGCCCCAAACCTGGTAAGTAAGTTCAAATTGCTTACAGAATAAACATCAAACAACTTGCACTGAAGTCTAACAGTGTTAAGTGTGTATAACAGTAAACAGCAGGATAAGGGGCTGATAATTCTCCACAGGTAGAGATAATAGTAGTGTAAGACACAGGAGTTAATAAAAGCATAAGGAATTTTCAAAACACTGCTCTCCACTGAAGAAGCCAATGCACTCTTTTTTGACCTAGTGTAGCTATTAACACCTGTGGGTTTTGGTGTTTTTTCAGTGAGAATAACCTCAAAGCAATTGCAAGAATGTTTTACATGCCCTTTAGTTGGAAATTAGACAGAAAAGTGAGTACCTTCTGAGAAACAAGAAGTTAAGACTCAAAGGTCTGAACAAAATGTGTCTGTAAAGCAAAACAGAGAAATTGTGTGGAGTCATTTGTCCATTAATCTATGGCTGTCATGAGAACCTAGATAAATAATGGTTTCAGTTTTAGCCATTTCCTTCGGTTTGCCTAGTTTTCCTCCTTGTCTCAGGGCATGTGTTAAAATGTCTTGGAGGTCATGGAAGCCATGATTATGTGCAATGCAGTGGAAAACCAGAGGTCTTTTTGGGGGCTTCCAATGTTCCTGATTGTTGGCAAGGTACCTGCTAGTTTTAGATGGGATATAATTAATTATAGAGAAGAAACCAGCAGAACTGTCAAAGGGGACTGAAGATGTTGCAATAACTTCTGCAACCCACATAAGATGAAGTGAAAAATAATATTACACCTTGTGTTAAGTTATTGTTACTATTAGATGCACAGAAATGAAGAGGCACTACATAAAAAAGTTAAGTTACTTCATACGTCAAAGAAGAATAAACTGCTTTAAAAGGTTTTATGATGCAAAGTTTTTGCAATCTGAGTTAGGAAAGGCATACTCTTGATATAATATTTAATTTTGCAGAGTTGCCAGCATGGGGCAAGGTTAATTCATTGTTCCAGTAGCATAAAACAGCTGACAGCAGCTAGATGTATAATTTCATACCTGTTAGAGGAAAACTGGTGTCTTCACTGCATAATTGTTGATACTTAAGAGATAAGAGAGATCTCAATTTTTCTGCTTAGAAAAGAACAATAGGTATTCTTCTGTTTGAGCCTTGGAGTTGATTATACACTATGATTTCCAATCCAATTCTTCAGTGCTGCTATTGATTGCAAAACTGAGGTAATTTTGTGTAGAAGTAAATCTCTTTGGCTGAAAAAGGAAGAAAAGCAAAACGCTGCCTGTTACTGGCTACAGTTACTGGCCACTGGCTTAAACAAGAAATTATCACTATGCACACAATGTAACTAAAAATCCATATTAATGTGTTACTGGAACACTGAAAAATATGTCAGGTTTGGCAATGTTGCTGGCTAGCGGGATTTTCAGCTTTATGAGTTTTATTGTTCTGTTTCTCAGAAATTACTGTCTGCTGTATTTTTATAGGACTTCAAAACTGTGGAAAATTGCCAATAGATGTGCAAGTAGAGTTGCGACATAAAATTGGAGACCAAGGTAATTGCCTGTGGTCTTGGAAGAGGCAGATTTCAAGAAGACACAGAGGTGTCTCATGGATAATCATCGAGCCCTGAAATACAATGGGGCTTGTATCTTCTTGATGATTGTCTTGCACTTCCCGGAAGTCAATATTTGTCTAGCAAGAAAAGATAACTAGTCAAGAATTTTGTCTGAAAAAACTACCACTGCCTAGGTAGAATGGAATTACTACATCTGTAAAAGATTATGTAATCTTTTGCAGCTAGCAAGTAGCTGGCAGAAATATAGAAATTCTATAATGCCATTAAGTTCCATATCATATTGTTCGTATTTATTGTCCTTGAATAATTTGGAACCACTTATTTTCCATGTTCTTTTAATCTATCAATATACATCATTTTGTTTCAGAATTGGGTGGTGTGGAGTCACAAAACGCTCTGGCTTCTATTGTCTCAGCCTTGCTGTAGCAGGATTTTGGCAGCTGGTGAAAAAAACGCAGGCTTCTTCAGGAACAGGTTATGGTGATGCTCTTCAGAGCCCTGAGACAGAAATAAGGTAATAATTATAAGGTGGTGGTCTCTTACAAGACAGTGGGTCATATAAAGAAGGGTATCTGACTGTTTGAATTGCTGCAGATGGCTCTTCAGTGAGTGTAGAGCCCAAACACTCTGGTTGTCAAAGAGCAATAAGGAATGTTGTGTGGAGGAATGGCATGAGGTTTGTTCATCTGTGCTGTGAATTGACAGCTGGTCCCTAACACTGATCTCATCACATGGTGCCCATGAGGTACAAGTTAGATACAATTTGACCTTGTACAAAAGCCTGTTTAGTAGCTTCTGGAATTCTATTTCAATATGGATCATTGAGTTTTGCAGTGCTTTAGATTTTTAATCTGGAAGAATTTTTATCATGCTTTAGTATATTCACAGTCTTTAATCCCCCAGGCTTAGCTAATGTTCTTCCAATGGTAATCATTATCTGTGGTTGTCTTTATCTTCTTTCTGTATTCTAATACCTTCTTGCTTTATTTTCCCTTTCTTCCTGTGACCTTTTTTTTTTCTTTGCTGAATATATTGCATGCTTTCCCCTGGCAGCTTCTGTAAATATGTGCATTACTATTAGTCTCATCTCAATGTGTATGGGATTTATGCCTATACAGCTTGCCCTCCACTTAATTTAATCACAGGTTAATTAGATCCTCCACTTAATTTGATCAAAACCTTCCTTGAGCCAAATCACTTACATTAAGAAGACTAGTGGTACTTTCTACCCTTTAGTTTGATCAATATCGATCTTTTTAAGCAGGTACTTTGGGGTAATTCAATCACTCGCTGTGGATATTTTCCATTTAATTAATAATGGAGAATGAGAGGAGAAAATAAACATAGAAAATATCTGCAGACAAGTGAAAGACAGTAATTTTTTGATGTTTTTGAGGGAGAACAGTTTTTATTCTGTTTTTTCTTCTATCCTGAAGCAGTTCCTTTGGTAGCAACCTGGTCAACTCTCCCATGTACAATGGAGTGGGCAGGGCTGTACTGGTGGCAGCGTTAATGAATAGATAGAAATAACAGGAAGGAATTTTAGTATATTATTGGTAAATGCCAGTCTAGCAAAAGTTCCCTGGGTGTCCTGGTATATTGTGTTTGGATGATTACTAATAAAATGTTAATTCCGAATGCCAGGGAGCAGGATGTCAATGAAATAATTTATATACCTCTTAAGCGTGTATAAGCATATTAGTGTTGAATGAAGTTACAGATAGCACAATTCTTTTCTGAAGCAGGGTGCTTGCTGTATTTAAAAAAAAAAAAATCTATGTCTAATTTAATTTCTCTAAAGAGGTCATTTACAGACCTTAAAATAACCATGGAAACTAAAGGAAAACTGAATGCTCAACCTTGCCTTTTCCAAGATCTCTGATTGATAGGTGGCAACCTTCATGTAGCACACTGTAGATGACTTTTTTTAGTGAACATTTTTTCACATTACTACTGCTGCTGTTTTCAGGAAGAGTATTTGCATTGCTTCTTGTAAGTTTATGCTGTCCAATCTGTCTCAGAAAAACATGCTCAGACATGTATTATGAGATAGTTGTGAAATACGTCTACTTGAGATAGACTTTCAGAGGCACGTGGATTGCACGTCAGCATGTTAATACCACCACTGATGTAGAAATTCCAGAAGAAAATCTTCTCTCCTCATTCTTATCAGCCACTAAACCAACCCCTGAGTCTATTCCAGCCATTCCTTAAAGGCTGTAATTCCTAAACCCATACTGCTACCTACCATGCTGGTGAAAATAACACAGGATTCACAGAAATTGCTAACATTTGAAATCTGGCTGGGGAGAATGACAGAAAAGAGTTCATTTTGTTTTATTTTATTTATGTGGGATTCTTTCTCTGTATTGATGTTAAAGGAATTGTATATTTTTAGTTTTAATAAGCAATGAAACTGTGAGACTGCTGAAATCGAGTGACAAGAACTTCATCCTTCTTATCAGCAGTTAATACCAAGAACCATTGTGGACTGCATTAAAAAAAGATTTTAAAATATCTGCTGAAGGTCTCTTTAATGGTGATGTTACTGCTTGCTCATGGGTTGCTTTTTTTTTTAAATAGCCCAAAACACGCAAGTCTCATGAGTCTTGTATTAGTGATCAGAAATCAGAGCAGAGACAACTGACAGATTTTAATTATTGAAGTCAAGATTTCGTGAATGGTTTTTAATATTTAGGACTAAACTGGATTAAACTGAAGTTGCCGTCTCTGTTTACTTACCTGAATGTTTATAAACTGATTCTTTAGGCTGCAGGAAATATAGCTTGCCCACAAGTCTCACTTGGCACTCTCAATATGAGATCCAAAGTTGCATAAGTTAAAAAAAAAAAAAAATTATTTACAAATTCAGAGACTACTCAGAGTTACAGCCATAGGTTACTGAAGTTTTTAATGAGTATATATTATGGACTTTTTTTTTTTTTCATTTTTTGTCAAGCTTGTTCCAGGTCTGAAAATTCTTGTCAGTAACAAATGGTGATCTTAGTGGAGAACTTACATCTGTTTTCAGTGAGTCTCTTATTCAGGGTTGTGGTTGTTCCACGCTCCCCTTACAGTCAGTAGATGTATATGATTATGATGGAAGGCTGATTCTTTCCACCTAACTGGTGACACCCAGGTCTCTCTCTGTGGATCTAGGGCATAACTAAATATAAATGTATAAATATAAATACTATGACTATAACGATAACTATAACTACAACAACTAACTTCTGCACTGTGCTCAGTGTGGAAGTCTCACCGAGATGCCAGAAGTACATGGGACTCAGGTTGGCTGTACAGGTGCAACTTTATATATGCATTTGCTTCTTGATTGTGATGGGAATTTTTGTGTGTTTAAATTTAAACTACTTTTGCCAAATGACTAAAATAGCTTTGTCATAAAGACTACTTCTTCTGTAGAAAATGCCCTCACTTTCAAATATCTGCTGATGTCCTGTGACTGTACTTAAAAAGAGGAAAGGAGGGAGAAACAGCAAACTTAATGAGTTTGTGCTTTTGTTTGTGATGAAGTAATTTTTAATAAGTACTTATTAACACTGAAGTGTGTGTGTTGTGATGGCTTCTTACATAGCAAATGTAAGAAATACGTGACTGGAGTGAAGGCAAAGGGTTAGAATATGAGAAATTTTGGCAGACGTTGCGACTCTTTCATGTTGCTGTTGGTCCATGGCTAAGCAATGGTCCTGGATTTCAAAAGACTTTGCCATCACTTCCATTTCCTTTGAAGTCAAAGCAGGTTTTGTTCTGCTGGAAATATATTTTTGCATATGTATGGAGAAAACATATGTGATTCCTATGTTAACAGCTCTGACACAAGTGGTTTGTGATTTGCTGGTTTCTATAGAAACATTAAAAGCATTTGTATATCTTTCATTTTTAGGTAAACGTATTCCATTTTATAACAAACCAGATGCTCAGACTGTTACCTTTTTTTTTTTTTTAACATTTTCAAAGATTATGAAAAATGGTACTGGTAAACTATACTGAAACAAGAAGTAAATGATCATATTTCAGGCAGTACTTTTCAAACTGTTCTTCGTTTGTAATTATAAAGTTAAACTGCAAAAGCCTTATGCTATCAAAAACTCCTGTAGGTCTTGTGTATAGAAAAACAGACTAGGAAGAAAGCACTCCTGCGTGGATAGGAAACAGGTTTAGTATTAACGGGACCTGGATAGTGTACTCAGTTCTACTGCTATCCTTCTGGTTTTGTCAGAGCAGCTCTCTCATCTTTCATGTGCCATTTCAAAGAGTGATCTAACATGACACTTACCGTTCTACTGAAGGGCTTCCTTATGTGTTGACAAAAGCAATCTGAGCAGCTACATGTGTGATCACCATCACCATCTTTCTGCCTAAGTGATCTTGGGCTGTGCTACTCAAAACACCCTCATTTAGAATGCAGACCTCCGCTCTGGGCAGTGGAAGAGTTTGTACTCACAAGAGAGAATGATTAGGTTGGTGTGGGGTACAAGCTCTTATGCCTGGCTTCTGGCGGGAATAATATTGAAAATTCTGAAGAGGCAGGAGGGCTGGGTGAAGAAGTTGTTAGCAGGGATGCTGATGGGTCTCTCAGCAGCTGTTTCCACACAGACAATGAGTGTGGGTAAGTGTAATTCAGATGAAGTGGAATTCAGTTTTTTCAAAGCAGCTGAAATGATATATGTTTTTTATTACTTCTCTTCTTACTACCTTTTACCATGACCGAACCATTTTCCCTCTCTCACCTTAGTTTGGAGAGGATAGCAGCAACAGGTGATGTATCCCAGAAAACTGATATGGGATGGAAGAATTGGACAGTCAGTGTCTTTCTGTTATCTCTGTATAAGACTGATACATGTTTCTGCAGCTGAGTCTATGTAAGCCTAGCAAGGTCTCTTGGTTCAGTAAGCCCCCCCAATAAAGCCACTTAAATCTAAATGCATTTACTTTTCTTTTGGCTTCATAGCCAAATTTTCACATCAATCACAGCTCTTTGTTTTTAATGAGGGATGTCTCCCTCCCAGCCTGTCTTCTCCAACTATTACCATTCTTCATGCAGAGCAGATATAGTGACATAGCAATCTTTTTCATTGTACAAGTCATTAAGGGTGTAGACAGCAATTTGAAATTTGTAAATATTCTGACAAGTTGATTGCCCCCTGCCCATTTTATGCCCATAATCTGCCAAGGTAGACCTGCCAGTGCAGACAACATTATCACTAACCCAGCATGGGCCATCATGGAGTGATATCTGGCAGTACGTTAATAAAAGACCAGAAGAACAACAACAAAAACACATCTCAAAATTGCAACTATAAACAACCTGCCAGTTGCAATAAAAAATGTTGCCGCTAGGAAATTAAAAATTGTACACTACAGTGATCATAGCCTATGCATCACTACTTCCAATGCATGGCATAAACACAAGATTAGGACTTCTCTACAGATGAGGCAGAGTCTGAGGTGTAGCAGAGATGCTTTTCTTTTCTCAAAAATATAAAATAAATGTAAATGTGCAATATTCTTGACAGATTTTCTGTTTTCTCCTCATGTTTTGTTATATTTTGAAGCTTGCTTTGGAAGAATTTCACTCTAATTAATGTGCAGAAAGACAAATTTCAAAATACAGTGATATTATTATTAGGTACATTCTTGGTGCTTTGAGTAGAGAGAAAGCAGAACAGATGTTGTCTGAGGCTCAAAACAAATTACAATCTTAAAAGATCATAAATACACTCTGTGTTTTGGTATTATTCCCTTACCTTATTTTTGGAAAAATTTAAGTGAAATCTTGAATAGTTAATGTTTAAAATACTATGGGTAATACAATCTTTGCCCTGGAACTCATCCTGGATGTTTACATGTTTAGGCAATGATTTTTAATTAATTTTTAAATTCCCTTAAAATTTGGCAAAATGAGATCTTCCATCTTATTTTGTACAGTGGGGTAATTGAGGTTCCCACTTTTCCTTGAGTTAGAAAATATGCCCTTGCCTGTCCTCAGAGTGCTCTCTCTGCTTGCAGGGTCCCCTGGCTTCCCAAATGCCTGCTGTCATTGTTGACAAGTAGTCAATGTGCTTCTTAGATTGGAGCCATGGTCTGGAACGGTGATTGGCCCTTTGATTATTTAATCCCAACCCTGTGAGAATTTCATAGGGGAACACTGAGACTCTGTGCTTTGTGGTTTGGGGCTTTTTCCTCCTGCTTAAATCTCATGTTCTGACCAAAACAGAGGCAATGAGAAATAACTCCTTCCGCATGCTAGAACAGTAGTGACATAATTTTTGCTTCTAATAGTCACATTAATGTCCTGCCAGGTTATTCATGGGCAAGAGGTGGTCTTCTGACCTCTCCATTGCCCTGTGCCATGGATGGTTCACAGTGGGGATGGCTCTTTCTCCAGATGGATGCTGAAGTGAGCTTTTTGGTAGCCCTAAGTGGTATTTACCAGAGCTTGTGTTGAGCTTCTGTCCCCTTCCTGTAGTATTTAGGGATGGGCAGGGCTCTTACTTGAAGCAAGGGTGAGGCTGATTTGGATGGTGAGCTATGTGTGTCCCAGGCACTGGCAGCACAAGATTAAATGCAAAGATCCCAGGCCTTGGGTACAGCTGCTTAAGAGGACAGAGGGAATAAGGCTGAGTTACAAAGTGGTGCTTGTGTTCTGTAAGTGCCAGTGTTTCTGAGCCCTGCTGTTTGAGTAATAGTCCCATCTCTCCAGATTTTGTACAGTGCATGTGAAATTTAGCACAGGTGCAGTTTCACAATGGGTTTTTATCACTGTACATGCTGGAATACTTACTTACTTCACTCTGGTGGGCAAACACTGCAAAATCTAGACCCCTTGAGTTTGGTCTTGTTCAAAGGCAGTGCTGTGAGGGATTTTCTGCTATAACATCAGCTCTGTGTTCTGTGGGTGTCTCTGTAGAGATTTGGGTGGTTACAACAGAGTGCAGACACTTCTTTTCAAAGGGATGCAGCATTCATTCTGCTAGCAGTGCAAGACATTGAAGCAGTTGGAAACTGCCTGGACTTGGTTAGCATCTGAATCAGTGAGTCCTTAGCTTTACTGTGGAGTTGTGTTTCAGTATATGATATCACTCCTACACATTTCTTAAAAAGTAATATTTTCCTATGGTTAAGGCCATAGATCATAACTCAGCTATGCTGGGCAGTTATTGCCAGTTCAGGTTGTAGTATGAATCAAACACCCTGTAACTATCATGTGGACATTGTTCTACTTCGGTAGGAGCATCTCTTTTTCATTTAACTTATCACTTTATTTTGTCTCAAAGTGATCTGAAGTAAAGTATTCTCTTCCTGGGTTAGGTATTCATTTATGAAACTACACTGGTACTATTTCACAGTGCTAGAAAACTGCCTATGAAGACAGACTTTCTGACTGAGGAGATCTAATCCAAATTTCCACCTCAACTTTGGGGACTGGCTTACCAAACAACAAGAAAAAACGGGTGGAAGCATCAAACTGCATCAGCCAGGACTCTATTGAATGAGAAGCAGGGAAGAACACAGGCATGGCTTCATCTTCTCTCACTTTCATAATTCATGCAGAGAAAGTGCAGGTTCCTAACTTCCTAGTCTAGGAAGGTCAGTTACATGCTTCAACTTAGGAGTGAAGAATCAGTGTCCTAATCCTTGTGCTTTAATTCTTCTTTATTTCTTTTATCTGCTGTTACATATATACACACTGTTGGTGCACCCTCACTGTAAGTACAGTACCTATCACAGGGAAGCTGTGTTTTTCATTTGTCAAGAAACACTTGACAAATAATTATGACTGAGAAATCAATGCCATTTAGTAGTCAAATATTGTTATTTTCTACACCTTTATTTTTTTTCTTCCCTGCTTTTCTTTGTGCATCTAAAGGACTGTCACACTCCCTGCTTTTCACATCCAAGCTCAAGGTGATGTGAGCTTTTAATCAGCAGGCTCCCAAACAGTTGCTCTTGAGTTCTGTGGCCCTCAATCAAGTGCCAAAAACTCTTAATATTGAAAGATTGAAACTTGAAATCTCTTCCATTCTTCCTTCATCCTTTTTAGGAATAGGTAGCAAGATTTACCCTCTTTGCAAAGGGATTTTTGAAGCTTTTGTAGATGTAAACATGGAGTTTTTCTTGCCAGAATTCATCCATATGAATAGAAATGGCAATTTTATCCAGAAATTTTAATTACCTTTTGAGTAGTGTTTTATGATTGTCACACTGCCATGTATAGTGTCTAACCTCTCTGCTACCACTGCAGAAGAAACTACAAGCAGGGAGTGTCTTACTTCACAGCTCTTGAATAATAACCTCAGTTATTTGCCTAAGGACACTGGAACCCAAGGTATTGGTACAACTGATGCCTTTGCCAAAGCAAAGCAGTGGCTGCTGTGACTGCTGAAGATGCTAACCTGCTTCCTGTTCCTCTGGACAGGTGTGCTGGAGGTGGCCAGAACACCAAACAGAGCCAAGATTGGTGTTTGTGTCTCCCCTTCCCATTCCCATTTACCTCCTGAGTAACCTTAGGCAGGATGATTCATGCACAGGCTCTGTGCCTTGACTGACCGGTGTGTATGATGACATGGTGGAATTCACTGATCATGTTATGTTCTTTCACATAATGTGTTTTAACTGCTTGGACCTTTGCATGGGAGATATTCAGTATGTGCCATATTCTATAATCTTTCAAAATTCTAATGTTCTCCACTTAATGGTATTTATAATATTGTTTAATTATATAGTTAAAGATTTTTTCTTTAAGTTATACAGCCTTGAGGCTAACATCACCAGAAGTTAACTGGATATCCAATTAACTGTGTGATCAATTGTTATGTACAAGACAAAAAAAAAACCCCAAAAAACAAAAACAAAAACAAAAACAAAACCCACAAAAAACCCCAGATTCTACTTTTTCCAGCAAAGGATGCTGGAAAAGTTCAATCTTTCAGGAGTGTTGGCTGCTGTAACCAGGCCATCCAAAAATAGGATATGCTTGGGAAGAGAGGAGAAAAACCCAAACTGCCTCTAATATCTAGATTAATAATTATCAAGTAAATAATGTAGGTAGAATCACTATCAGAACAGAAATGGATTTATGTGAATTTAAGGTTGGCTGAAATGTGGTTTATCCCAATGTGTGTCAAGAAATGTCACAAAATGAATACAATGAATATGAGTTTTGATGGTAATTGTAGTTTGTGATTTATTCTGCCAAAACAATGAATGCAGCTATGGAGAGCAATTGCAGTGGGTTTCAAGTTCAGTTTAAAGATAATCAATTATATCTGAGCAAAAAGTAGACCAGTCTTCGTCCAGACAGGAATGATATATTCATCTCTCCAACTACAGGAGTAGTAGTTTGTCATGATCCATCTCTTTTCAGTGCTGGTCAGCTTTCTCTGAAACTGTCTTTCATTTGGAATAGATATTTGAATTTCTTATTCTGATATGTAAAATAGGAAGATTTGTCTTTTTGTCTCTTTATGGCCAGGTATAAGTTCAGTTGAGTCTGTTGGTGGTCTGACAAAATTTATTTGATATTTGTTTGATGGCCTATTTCTTTTAATTTCCCCTTTTTAGTAAGGGATACTTTCTCATTCAGCATTTTACTTATTGTGATCTTCACCAGGATATCCAGGAAATCCTGGATATCAGTAATTTTGGAATGACTTAGAGAGTCTCCAAACACACTGGTGCAGTCACAGGTCCATTAGCACAGCTTAGCATGAGGAGTGTTTTTATTTTATTTATCAAAACATACATGAACCCACTTACAGGTATCATTTCAGGCAGAAAATATCCTAAGAGAGTGATGAGGATAAAAGAATCAGAAGTCTCATGCCTGACTTTTGTTTTCAGAGCTGAGAGCCCTATGAACCCTGATTGAAAGACAGGCAACAGGGTAAAGCTCTCAGAGAAGGAGATTTGAGAGATTTCTGTTTCTTAGGGGAATTATACAAGCTAGCTTGAAGCTTACGAGATCTCCAATGGCATTGTCATTGAGTTTTCTCAGAAGCTTCTAAAAGCTGAGTGTAGATGGTTTGCAGAAAGAAGTCTTCCTTGTCCTGAGTGCTTAGTGATCTGAATTGCTGTAAGAAATACAGCCCTGATACCAAGTTTTGGGTCTCTTGATGATAAAGCTCTGCATTCTTGTCTAATGAAATGTCACAGGGCAGGATGACAGCATGTGTGTGAGAGGCAAGGAAAGTGATGCAGAACTCCTCATTTTCACAGCTGGAGCCTTGGACTGATGTTAGAACAAGCGACTTGGCATCTAAGTAACAATTCTGCACTCTTAAATAGCAGAATATAACCTCCATGAATTGCACTTTTTCTACAGAAATGGCCTGCAATGAAATATTTCCTGATTCTACTAGATAAATGGATGTTGAGCTTGGAATTGATCTCTGGAAGCCACTGTAAAATAGTTCCTGTAGTGACACCCAGTTTCACCTAATTCTGTGACACCTAAACAGCTTTCCAATTTTAAACAGATGTGATATTTGCACTGTGAGGATTTCAGCCAAGCTCAATAAGTGAAGAAGCTGGCTGAGCCATAACTAAGTCTCTAACAGACTTTGGTCTTTCTGAAATTATTCTGATTTGCATAAAGTGATACAAAGCTATTTACAGCACACTGAGTTGTAGCTGCACTAGTGAAGCTACATGGAGACAGAGGGCAAAAAACCCTAAAAGCCTGAATCTGTTTACAACAGGTTTCAGCATGCTCTGGAGGTGTAGGGCTCCAGCTGAACTCTGTGCTTTGGCTCTGTCCTTTCTGTCCTCTTCCATTAATTAAGTCAGAAAATGACCTATGTCTGACTTGCTCCCTCTTGGCAGTTTTTCCTCTCTGAGCATAATAGAAAGTGGCTTCTTATTGTGTATTTCACATGTGATGAAGAAAATAACATTCCTTGTTGTCTAACTGTTTCTGAAGTCAGATGATAAGAAAGCAAAAAATATTGTGGAAGCTGTTAATCCCAGCTATTGCCCTAAGTTATTGAATTAAGAGCTTCAAAGCATGGTTGTTATTGCTCTTGCTTTCAATTTTAAGACTGAAAAGGAGGAGGAATTCAGATTACAGATAAAAGCAGATGCTCCTAACTCGTCTGCAGGAGACATCCTAGGCTGATAAAAATTCTGCTTTTGAGGTGCCAAAGTGAAAGAAAGGCTTTGCCAATAGCAGCATAATGTTCTTGCTTAAACCAAGCTGAAATAAATCCATTACTTAATGTAGCAGAATTGGAATAAAGTGTGACTGGAGTTCTTATTGTATAAAAAATTGCCTCAAATTAAAGAACAGTGGGTACAGATACATTTGGATCTGCTCCATCAAATAATTTCTTTTTCCTGTACCAACTAAAATGAGGAGGATGCTAATTCTGTTGAGTAAAATTGAAACACGCTATGTGTCTCTGATGAATAAATGATTTTTTCTTGGATGAGTTCTGTTTAGTCTGGCAGAGCTAAGACTTGCTCTGCTTTGTTTATAATGTCTGGTATCCCAATAGTTTATTTGTCCAGTCTCTCTTAACCTATGCAGATCAATGAGGATGTTTATTGGGCAGAAGAATTGCAATTCTCAGGTGATTGAACAAAGAAGAAAATATGAGTGTATGCATGAATAAGAGATAGTTTAGTTCCATAAGCATATTATGGATATAACATCAAGTGAAGATACATGATGTGGGAGGGAATACATCAGTGAGAGATATCTATAAATTGACATATCAGAAAAATATTTTCATCAGAGGTCTATTTTGATGTGATTTGAAATATCTAGGTGGGATTTTTTTGGGTGGATTCAGGGCGACCTTTCTAAGGTTATGTGCTTAAGCTGTGTATGGCACGGCAAGCCCTGAAGAAGTCCATAATGAATTAAAACCAAAGCTGCCCTAGTGGTAAAATTGATTGAAACATGGGGAAACTGTCTTTGCCTAAATGTAGTGTGACACTGAACACTTTCTTGCTTTTTATTACGTGATGATGTCTGCGTTTATGTATTTTCTTTCTCCCATTTTCTTGAAGTCTGATGAACAATGAAAACAGAATAACTTCCTTAGGGACATGGGGGAAGAAAACAGACAGACAATAAAATCAAAGGGCAGTAATAGAACTAATAAAATAATTACTTCTTTTGACTAATGCATAGTCACTGCATCACAAAAATCAGAGCCTTAGGAGGTCAGCCAGACAAATCTTGTAGATGCATTAGATGATGTTAGCATCATAAATAATTTTTGCAGTTATGCAAGCTAAGAGAACAACTCAAGCTTGAAGCTCTTCATTGAATGAGGGAAATGCTCATTGAGGGAGCAGGAATTTTCCTATGCATATACATATGTATGCATATATATGCATATATATTATATATGCATATAATATTTCTGATTAGTAGTCAGTCTATTAAGGGCCATTTGTCTTTGAAAACTATGCTAAGCCTCTGCTAACTCTGTGAAATCCAAAGGCTAGGTGGCCCTGGTATTGCTGTCATATATCTATCTGGTTTTCTGAACAATATCTTGAAAGAATCTGCTAAATGAAAGGGCTCCCCACTCCTCTGAAACCTCTTGAATTTGACACAATTCGACAGTAACTGAAGCATCCAGATCAAAGATTGTTCTTTCCTTTTCTCCCCACAACCCTTCCTGGCTCCCCTATTCATGTTAGTAGTAACTGTAATATGTCCATGAGAAGTGACAGAACACAGAGCTGCTCATGAGGAGGAATTCAAATTTAAAACTCAATCCCTGCCCCAACACACACATTCTACTGCAAAGCACTGCATTTTGCCTTATAACTACATTAATCCTCTAACTGTTGGTGCAAAGGGTTTTGCCCCTCTTCCATCCTCCTGACTTACAGTGGCTGGGCCCAAATATGGATGTGACATATAAATAAGAGTTGAGACAATTCTGGTAGATAACTGGCAGAGAATGCCATTAGGATAATTTAGCTATACCATGAAAATGCACTCTGCAGGGCTATTTTATGTTTCTTCCTCGCATCCCTCATCTAATCGTCAAACTAAGATGTATAAAGTGATGTAAGGTACATATCAGTAGCTTAGGGCCTTTATACTTGCTAAGAGATGCTTGATAGTTCTGGGACGTGTGTGTGTGTGTGTAGGGGGGAAGATAGTAAAAAAGAAGAGGGGGAATGAAGAAGGAATAATTTAAAATAATTTTAACCCACTCATCTAGTCTAACATTCTGTGACTTACATCAGCTTAGAAAACTTTGCCTTCAATTCCCAATATACATCACTGTCTTACTTAAATACCTTCAATTTTGTTCTGCATGTGCCTTATCAGTTTTGAGAAATGATGAAATGAGGCATTATAACTTCCCTTATAACACACTGTTGTTTTTCTTCTTATGTACCAGAAAAGCTATTTAAACTT
This sequence comes from Alethe diademata, assembly GCA_025584955.1. Taxonomy (NCBI): domain Eukaryota; kingdom Metazoa; phylum Chordata; class Aves; order Passeriformes; family Muscicapidae; genus Alethe; species Alethe diademata. The sequence goes on along the minus strand of JANRMJ010000066.1, from coordinate 36,989,235 downwards.
GTTTAGCTACATCTTATTGTGAATTCGTTATGAAAGGTATTCCTGGTATTCTTTATAATTTTTGTTATATTTACCTTAATTTTAGCTCAGATTCTCTTGTTATTAACTATAATTTTTCTTAGCACCATCCCCTTGGTACTTTGTCCTTTCTATGAAGTGCATTGCCTCATCATTCCTGAATTTAAATCTGAGTAACTTTTATTTTTCCTCAAGTTGCTTCTCAGTTAAGCTCCAAAAAGGTCAGAACATCTTCTAGAGTTTAGATTCTTAATCACATTCAAGTAACTTTAAAAAAAGTAATCAATTTTAAAGCTTCCCATGATTGTGTTTGTACCCACTAGTAAAATATTTCATTCACTAATGAGATGCACTTAATAAAGAGGCTTTATAATACAGCTAATGGAAATTTAATTTATTGTAACTGTTTTTTTGCAATGGGGCATTTGTGACTGACAGTCCCAATGTTTTATTGCAAATGTCATTAAAATTGGATGGCCTATGTGCACCATTGGTACATTCAGATTATTTCCTCTCTTCAGAATGATGACACTCCCTTGGGAAGCACCAGAAGTATTTGAGATATAATTTGGAATAGGAGGAGTCTACTGAGAACAGCATTAAGTTACACCTTAAAGCTACTTATTTCTCATTTCCTGTGAGACTTGGTTTGTATGCTGTCACAGAGCCTCCACTAGCTTAATGTCTATGAGGAGGCAAGCCTAACAAAGTTTATGGAAAAAAAAAAAATCTAATCTCATAGGTGTTTGCCAGAGTTAGAACCTGTGTTGCCATCTGCACTGTTTGTAAACCAGCAAACACAGGGGCTTTATAACAATATATGCTGATTTTGATACTGCAAATTCTTCCTCTTGCAGCCTGGATTACTGCACTTTATTCATCCTAATGCTGCATAGCTCATCTGACATTTCTTATAGGTAGGTGGAACTTGGAAGATGTTACATAGCAGTAATCAATTCTGAATCTGTCTGAAGGTTGTGAAAATCAGAGCTTTGAGCTAAGGATCAGGCATATAAATACAGAGCAGCAAAACCTCTATAGTAGTTATGTGGTAATGTTGCATAAAGACAAATTACAGGGATCCACTTCAAAAGTCCTGGAAATTGGGAAAAAACAAAGAAGAAATGCTTAGAATATTTAGTTTTGACTGAAGGGAGCCATTCTCTGCACAGAAGAAATGACTGTATCTGCAACAGTTAATACTTTCCTGTTACCCACTGTGCCAGTCAGTAATTCCCAGCAGTCCAGAATCAATGCACTGCATCTATTCGATAATATCACACCAGAAGCTCCAAAGGGTGGAAAGGATGATATATTACATAAGAAATTATGTGAGAAGAAAAAAACAGATGAACACAAAAAGCCTGAGTAGTTCTGAAAGTCTTATAATGGCAACTACCTCACTTCAGTAAGGAAAACAACTCAAAACCTTTCATACCAGTAGATGAAAATTAAAGGGTTTGGTCTGGCCAAGCATGTTAATGGATACTGTCTGCATTATCTTTCTTTGCCTTGAACTTTTTGTAGTCTGAACCAAAAATTTTGCTTTATAATTCTGTTTTTTCATAGCAGTAATAGAGCTGCTGTAGCTGTGATCAAAGGGCTACTGTGTCTAAGGCTTTGTGCTGTTTCTTCTCCAGTTAAGTTGGCCTTGCAAAAGATAAATAGACTAGACTAGAATATAGTACTTAAGTTGGAAGGGACTTACAGAGATCATGTAGACATGTGTCTGAACAATTTTGGGCTCAGCAGAAGTTGAAGGACGACGTTAAGGGCTTCAGTGGTGCCTCCTGTGTTCCTAAAGGAGAAGATAGTGTTAAATGATCTGTATTCTAGAAAACCCTTTACTTCTGTTGCTCTTCTGAAAAGTGCAAATTAGAACCATCCCTACAAAATGGGGGTGGGGATATGTATTCAGGGACAGTTTGCCTATGATTGTATTCATCAGAAGCAAATTTAATTGAGGGACTTTCTTTAATATCGAGCGTTATCATTTAGATTTTATCATTCTACTAACTGTGTTGTGCATTTAGCTTCTAGAAATTATGACAAAATATCTGTGAAGAAACATCATCTACTCACTATTGACCCAACTCATCACTAGAGGTAACACTGGCCAAAACCCGTGCTGACGGGCATGTTTTTGTGGGTGAGCCATGCAAGGGCAATGGCTGGCTGCAGAAGGAGAGGAGAAGCTTGAACTCACCATCTCCCTTCCATGCACTGCTTTAATGAACAAAGAACCTCCTTCAGCTAGCTTGATTCCTCTATACCCAGTCTCATCTGCCTCCCTTCCAGTTTTGTTATCTTTCCTGGCAGGTTCTGGAATTCTACCTGTATTCATCCTTTTGGTCAGAAAATTTACCTACTCATCTTCTTGAGTTGTCTACCCTTGACTCCTGAGTTCCTCCTCTGCCTTTGCCCAGGTTCCTTTCTTCAGCATGGCCTGTAGAATTTGTTTCTTCTTTCTGTAAACCCTGCTTTTCATCCAGATAATTGGTTCATTCAGGCCTGGTCTTGCACACTGGGGTGTTATTTAGTACATCCCCCCCTGCAGATCTGACTCCCATTTCCCATTTATCACAAGATAAATAGGTGGTCTCAGCTACCTCTCAAGACACTTTGCCTGAAATGCACAAAAGCTCTGTCCTTTCTTCTAAATCTTTCAGCCTTATTCAGCCAGCGACCAGGTCTCTTTGGCATAGTCCAAGTCACAATTCCTCCAGTCCACATCTTCTCCCTACATTTATTTGTAGCATTTGATGCTCTCCTGTCCAGTTCTTGGGAAGCTTCTGGGCTTTGCAGTGGTGGAAAGAGAAAGGCTTTTAGCTCATGTGCTTGTAATTACAGGAAAACTTCACTTGACCTAAAACAGAACATCCCATGAAAGGAGTAAAAAGTGTATTTTTTTTTCTTCTATGAAGAAAGAGTGCTATTTCTAAATATGGTGAGCTTCTACCATATCAACTGTAACTTTCAAAATCTGTATACAGCTAAGCTTTTACTGACTTCCCACAAGAAAAAGGCTCAGCACTTGACACAGGGAACCCAACATCAACTAACTTGTAATTGCAAAAATGATGTCAGCAGGAGTAAAGCAGTCTCTCTGAGTAGATTATTGTGTGGTTAATATTTTGTTTAAACAGTTCATTTTTAATCCAGTAGAGGTAAACTTTAGCAAACTAACAAGCAGTGGAAAGCAATATCCATAAAAGGAGATGTTAAGAAATTTCAGTTGCAGTACTTTTCATACAGGCAGTATTTTGAAGCTAGCGAATCACTCAGTTGTAGTTTTCCAACCCTTTGCTTCTTTCTTGTTCTGTTCCAGACAGGCAGTCCTAGGAGAAGTTGAACATTGATCTGTGTAGCAGAGTCCAGGTGAAAATGTTTATGAGTGGCATAAGAGTACCTAGTAGTGGTTATTGCACATAGCCCTCAGAATCTGTCATACTCAAGAGGTGATTGTATCCTGGGCTAGGTGCATTTCGTGTGAGTGGGGTGCACACAGCTTGTGCAGGTTGTTAGTCACCTTACCTTTGACAGAGCGGTCTTGGGGAGTTGCCTTTCCCTGAGGATTCTTTGTTTATTTCAGGGATGGAGGAGCAAAGAGGCAGTCATGCTGAGCATAGGTTGTTCACAAGTGAGTGCACAAATTGCACCAGTTCAATACTTTTTGTTCCTGTGTTTTGTTTTATTTTTAACATTCGAGGTTTATCGTGACCTATGCTGTGTAACCTTCTGCACTGTGCCATCCCACATTGTAGCATAACCTTGGCTTGCAGAAAGAGTTTCTTTTAGTGACAGGCATCAGGCATCATAAACTTAGGTGTGTACAAAACCACAGAGCACAGATGATGAGAGACACGAACCAGCTATTTGCAGCTCAGATGCACACATGCTGATATTTTTTCTGTTTTCTCCTAAGGTTTTGTCCACAGTCTTTTTTACTTTGCTAAGGCTCATACGATAATTCTGTTGAGGAGATCAGAATCTTCTGTTTCTCAGCAAAATTTGATTTCCCATCTGCTTCTGACAGATTTCTCTATTCAGCAGACTCTGAGAAAGTCTTGTCATTCTTGACACATGGGAAGTTATGAGCATAACTCATGCCCTTTTAATGTTCATGGGTGTTATCTGAATAAATCACTGACATTAAAGTCTTAACCCTTTTTAGTCTAAAAATTGACATTTTCAGAGTTTAATCTCCTCTGTCTGTCTAATGCTTTTCTTGTTCTACCAGATGCGATGTCACTCATTTTAAAACTGTTTACACTGTGCCTTGGAAGCTGTAACATCTTTAAATTGAAGTAATTACAGACTTATTTGGGGCTATCATGCTCTCTTTGCATCTTTCATCACTTTTACCAATGGAACAAGGAAGCCAAGTAGAGAACGTTCTTTCGTTAGGTTTTGCTTGTTTCTTTCCAGATCAGAGAGAGCCACTCAATATTGTCCTGGAGGCCAAGGTGATAAAAGTACAGGTGATCCAGCCAATACATTACCTCTGACTATCACTCTGTGTCATGTTTCCTTCTCTCAACGCTCATGAGTTATCACTGTTAAGATTAACTCTCTCGTATCAGTTGCTCTGACTGTACTTGCTGCTTGAGTTCCCCACCACTCTTGATTATTTTAAACTGAAGAAGAGCCATTGGATGACTGGATAAAGCTTATTATTTTTATTTTGTTTCGTTCAATTGGTTTTTTACCCTTTTTATTAGCCCAAATTTATATCCTAAATTTTTGTATCCCCTTACCTCTTTCCCCATAAATATAGATGGTACTTGCTGTGAGAATTATTCTGCTAAATAAATTACGTTCGTTCAAAATGATTAATTTAAATGAGTTGAGAGTCAGCCAAGTTAAATGAACAACCTGCTTTGCTATTGATTCTTGTCAGAGTTGTCTGTGAGTATGATGCAGCATGATAAGAATTAACTAACCAATGATTTTGATGGGCGAGAAAGCAGGCTGTGTGAGTGAGCAGCATTTAGATCTCTATATACTGTTAGCAGAGCTTGCTTAAGGAGCACTCGCTCCCTTATTCTTTGGTGTTCTTCTTCTTCATCATCATCATCATCACTTTAAGGCTGAAGTTATCTCATGCTTCTGTGACTACTAAGTTCCGTTAAAAAAAAGCCTGTTGCTGTGGAGTAGCACTAGTGGGAGAGCTTAACTAGTAGCAGAGCTTTTGTTTTTCACTTATTTCTTAAGAATATGGCCTGGTTGTCCACTTTTCTGTCTTCTGGCTTAATGTTGTCTTGTAATAGAAGAAAAGATCGTTCAGAAGTTGAGGTACCAGTCTGGGGATACAGTAATCTGTATTTGGTTCCCTGTCATGACAACTTTCCAAAATGATTTTTAAAGATTTTGATGCGGATAGGATATTTGGTCTCTTTCCAGTCAGTGAGACCTGTGCTCCTACAGTTTCTTTAAACAGAAACATGCAAAAAAAAGAACTCATTAGTCTTTAAAAACAACACTGAATAATCTGCTAAACAGAATAGCATCATTTCTAGAGGCATGTGGAAATGAAGACGTTAAAGAATTTAAAGCACTTAGTTGATAAAGTAGATGGTTCAGTTCTAAAAGAAAGGGCTTATATTGTCAGAATGAGAAGGTTGGAGTTTATTTTTCCAAGAAAAAGACTTGCCTGCATACTTGTGTTGCCTTGTTCTTTAGAGACCATAGTAAGTAATATAATAAGCAGCACACATAATTTAACTGTAACATCTTCTACTGATACACTTTAGTATTTAAGTCAATATAATACTTCTCTCCTTTTTTTACCACTCTATCCTTCCTGTTCTGGTGATACAATATGAAATGCTTTCTTGAAATCCATATAAAATTCTGAACACTCATATATTTTTATTATACAGTCATTCTGGGTTATATATTCCATGCAACCTAAACTCTTTTATTGGCAACATTTGATGCTTGGATGATGTAAGGAGCTTCACACTGGCAGTCAGATTTGTTGGCTATAACACTGCTGAATTTATGTCTCTCTAAACTGTTCTGTCACCTTAGTTCTCAATTAATGGTTCTGTTTTAGTATACTCTGTATCAAAATCTTGCATAAATTTCAAACCTAAATAAAAAGCAACCTCAAAAGTATTTAGAATAACTTTTACAATTCCTCTTGTTCCCTTGCTTTCTGAGTATTGATTTGTTTAAATTTTATTTTAGAAAACCTTTTATTGAAGCTACTTTTTACTTTCTTTGTACTTGTACTGAGTAGGTTATATTTTATAGATGTCGTGTCTACGTTCTTTTCTCATCCAAAACACTCTTATGCTTCATTTTACTTCAGGAAGAAATATACCTGCACAGCAAAAGTGGAGGAGAGAATGTAGCAAGCACACCACATGTAGTCACAGCTCTGAGGAATTCATTATGTCCGTGTAGGATTGGCACTATGTTAGCACAGGATGAGGTGAGTGCTAGCACCTTTTCACAGGTTCTGATGCCTGCACAGTCCTAGGTACCTTGTCATTTGCTTCTGTGCTGGCTTTTCTTCACACTTGCTCGTGAGCTTCTGACAGAGCTTAAAACTGTTCTGAAAAATGTTGCTGCTTAGAGCAAGAGTTGCACACTTTTTTGAAAGCAGGGCTTTGCTTCATTTTAATAGCTGCAAGAAAGAAAAAGAAACACATGGGTTACAGTTTAAGAGTTTTTGAAATACTGGGGTGGCAGCGAAAGTACCTGGTAAATTACGAATTTTATAACGGAGGGTTTGATCTGTACTAGCCAAAATGAGGAAAAAAGAAATTGCATTGGATTGGTAATCCATTTTTGGGATTTATGTGAAACTCTGTACCCAGAGAGGAACCTTGCTAATGCAAATGTTTCCAAATGCCACCCTCAGATGGATTGATGATCTCATTTTGGGCTTTGTCTCCTGTAGTGTTTCATGTTGGTCTTGGTGTTGTCCTAAATAAGCTCCAGCTGGCTCATCTTCAGTACCCTTCCTAACCAGAATCATCTCCAGCAGGGCATTTAGATATCTCCAGGGCTTTGTTGCACTGCACAAAGCAGCACAATCACACTTTGTTTTCTTCCAAAAAGTCGTCCTTACCTAGGGCTGTCAGAGAGTTCAGAAGCGTGAAAGGTGGACAGAGGGAGGAAATCAAGACAAGGAATCATGAGCTTCCTGCTCCCATGCTGGAGGGCTGCAGGGTGGGTGGAAGCAGTGCCAGCAGCAGGGATATTGGAGGACAGGAGACTCCAGACTGACCTCAACCTGTGGAACTTCGTGTTCTGAGATGAACTCTTGTTTAGGATTGAGGTGAGGGCCTTGCAGGACAATACAGTCTAGGTGGAAAACAGATACTTCCTTATGGTTGGCCCTAAACTAAATACTCTTGGACTTGCAAGCACAATCAGTATCCACAAATCTCTCTTGGGACTTCCTGGACAACATTTAACAAGACATTGCATGTGGTCTTATATTGTAACAGTTTTATAGAAAACTGTCATACCATTTACCTGGAGAATGCTGATAATTCATACTCAGTAATTTGATCAATAGAACATTGCAACATAGCTACAGTACTTTATTGAATAGCATAGGTTCATTCAAATTCTATAAGAGCCATGACATTCATTTTCAGAAGCCTCTGGAATTCCAAGGGAACCTTTTGCTTCTTTCCCTATTATTCTTTATAGGCTTTTTTTAAAGAACAGTTTCTGTTTAGCTAGGTTTTAGTGGTGCTCTAGTCTCTGTTTCTTTATGAGGCCAGGAATATCAGCAGCACTCTCCAAGTACTGTGGACCAAATCCAAGGTACATTCCACAGACAGTGAAAATCTTTTCATTTATTTAAATAAACGTTGGCTCAGGCCCTGTAATAGTGGCCAATGTTTTCTCTGTCATAATTGTCATGATAGTGCTTTTAAAAAGTCTGTCTTTTTCTTTCTTGTTAAATGGACCATATGCCAGCATCATAATTGGTTCAGAAGAGAGTGTGTATATGTTCAAAGGGCACTGAATTGCTGTGTGTATGGAGAGCTATCAGACGTGGGAGGATGTTTCTGCTGAGCCATTTAGGCCCACGTTTACTGTTGGTATTGCTGTCTCTTCCTGCTGTGGTGATAAGTGTACTAATATTTTTCTTTTTTTTTTTTTTTCTTTCCTCCAATGTTACTGGGTTTTAAAAGTTATTTCTGCTTTGGGCTTCAAAATAGCATATCTAAAATTATATATATAGAGTGTTGTGTCTGTGAATAATATAAAAAGAATTGGCTGCCATCTTCATTTTTTTTCCCAGTATTTCTACTGAACACAGTTGTTTAGTCACTTCCAATATCATATTTATCATAAGGAAAATGCAGTAAAATTTCTGATTAGGAGTGTGAAGCTGAAGGCTTGGAGTTTTTCTTTGTTCTCATGATTTTTACCCTGAAAATGAGGTTATTCTCTGAGCTTGCTTCTAGAGTCTGTGCAAAACATTCTAATGTCAGTCCACCTGGTGGGTACAACCCTACTTTCTATGCAACATTTTTTTCCTCCAGCAAGAGTTTTCCAGGGAGCGTTGCTGGTCTCTGGAAAAGTGGCTGTTCATGTGCACAAGACTTGGACGGAGGCTTATTGTCTTTTGAGTATAACAAGGAAGAACAGAGACAGACAATAAGAACAATTAAATTGATTAAAAGTTAGAAAAAATATGCAAGTCCACAAAAAAAGAAAAAAACACAGAAAATAGGAATGCAAAGTAAGAAGAACATTAGATGTTGTTTGTTGTTTGTTTTTTTTTACAGAACTGAGCAATCCCTAGGCATAAACTCTTTTCATTATGTGTCAAGGGTCCACTTCGATGCTAAAGGACATCTGACTCTGTGTGGATTTTAGGTCACTTTACTGGGAAATACTAAGGACAAGTTCAGTTTTGGGATGATTTACTGATCCTGGGAGTGTGAAGCATGTTTGTTCACAGGTAGTGACATGCAGGGCATCCTGTCTTCCTGAATGCTAGAAATAGATTGACCTAATGGTAAATGAAATTAATTCCCTAGTAGCTGGCATATACCACTGAGATCATTGCAAATTTGTCACATCTTGGTAAAAATATCTGTCACTGAAACACATTGTCGAATAGCATGCCTTATCTTGGTTCTTTTATAAATAAAAACTAATAGAAGAATAGCAAAAGAAATAAAAAAAAAAATCCGTGGTTCAAAGGTCTCCCACCCTTTTTTATGAGTAGATGGAAACAAGAATAGATATGAATTCAAAATTAACTTCTAATTGCAGTCTCAAGAAAGGTATTTTGCTGGTCTTTTTCTTACATTTGGCCCTCTAATTTAGCCTCGTAATAAAAGTTGATATCTGGGTGAAAAGTTCTGTGTAGCACTTTTATCCAGTAGATTTACCCTGGGATTAGGTTGAAATCATAATATTTGCTGCTGTTACCAAAGGTTTGTTGAAAAAGGCTAGATGAGAATGTGTAAGTATTTGCAGTGCTCCTAGACAGGGTTTCATATTAGAGTTTATTGGTCAGAAGAATCATCCTTGTTTTGCACCAAGCGTTACTTACAAGTGCTCAGCTTCAGCACGTTACTGTAAAAGGAAAAGGAATGGGTTCTATCTCAGCACATGCTGAGAGAGGAAATGTGATAGCCCCTTTACTCTTTTAAAGGTGATATTCTTCCTCCATCCCTTCATTTCTCTTCACTTGCAGCTTTTCCTCAAACATTAATACATGACCATGGCATGCTTGTTGCCTCTATTTGGTCAGAGGTGTCGGCATCACATGTCATTACAATTAAATTATCATATGAGGAGCTATGTGAGGGTTCTGCAATAACCCTGCTAAATGCCATGTGCTGCAGTAGCAATAAGAGAATTTCTCACTTTGGGATAAGTTGATTACTGCAGAAGGGATTCAGCTCCTCACTTTGCCTACTGCCACCTCTATACCTACTGTGTATGCTTTGTTTTCAGATTTTGGGGCTCTGAATTTATTTTAGAAACTTCCAGGAGTGACCTGAGAAAGCGCTGAGCTTACTGTTTCCACTGATCTGATACAAAAAGTACTGTGTACTTATACCTTACAGCTGGTGAACAGAGAGAACCAAAACTGTTTGGAAAATGCTCTAAATTAAGTTGCTGTCTTATGTTCACACAAAAATAGTGCACGCTTATATATTGCCTTTTGTCAACACACAGAATGGGCCAATGCTGGCTATCAGAATCTGTGTTCTCTAAATTTGGCCCATTAAATATAAAATACACAACCACTCTAGAGCATGAGTGAATGTTTGGATGAGAGTCTTTCACTGACAGCTTTTACAAAAATAGATTTTTTTTCCCCTTAAATTGAACTAGAATAGCAATGGTGGTTGACACATTTTTCTCTCAGCTGAGAGAGATTTTTAATGCATCTTGGATCAGTGGGGTGCAAAAGTTTGATAGTTTCTTTCCACTGAGTGCACAGAGGAGCAAGAAAAGTGCTTTTTATCTGCTCTGTTTATTTGTTCAAGCTTTGGAGCTGAGCATTTCACTTCAACCTTTTCTCATGTAATACCTTTTGGTTTCTCCGATTTCCACTTTGTCAAGTGCTAGGACTTCCTTGATACAGTAAACAGTTTTGCAATTCTAATACCCAGAAAGCTGGTAATTAATGAAATGAACTGGTCCTGGACAAAGGAAAAAAACCCCAATCTATAACATCTTCTGAAAGAGTGACATATTATAGGATTCTTGGAGCATGACAGACTTTTGGGAACTGAGAATATTCAAGTTGTGAGTCCACTATGTTTTCATCTGGCTTATATTTTTTCCTGTCAAGAAGCACCACATTGCTTCAAGGTTTATCAAAGAAATCGTGGCATGACAAAAGGTTTTCTGCAGAATGTCAAGGAAGGACTTATAAACTCTGAACTAATTTTGTCCATCCATGCAGAGCTAAACTTCTCTGCATTTGTGCATGCTCTCACCCTTTTTTTGATAATTACTTTCTGATGTAACATTCTTATAATTTCTTAATATTTGAAGTACCCCAGGTGAAGACTGGTTTCAGAAGTTTTTATTTATATATCCTGTGTTTGGTCAAATATTTTTGGATTAGAGTTTTCTTTTTTTTCCAGAACCACTATCCATAGTGAGACCAGTGGGTTTTTTTTTCAAATGGGGGCAGTTTTTGCATAAACTGTAACTCTATATTGAGATAAAATTTCTTCAAAATGTTTAAAAGATGGACCAAAGTCCCTGTTGGCTTCAGAAAGAGCAGATCTGGACCTTGATATTCAAAGGATTACAGGATTATATGGTTTTGTCATATTTGTTATTTATGGACCAAGTAACAGTGATAGTGGCATTTCCCTTCCAGAAGACTCTTAATCTATAATCATGTATCTTAAAAATGTGATCATCAATTTCCTATCACAAGATCAAACTGCCTTATCTACGGGCTGCTGACGTCTTTCTACCAAGTCCTGTCCTTACATTAAACCCATCAGCCAACAAAATCACAGATTTAAAATGTGAGTGCTGGCAGAAATTGCACAGAAAACTGAGACAAAGTTACTGAGCTTCAGTAGGCATGCAGGTGATTCCATAAAGGTTATACAGAAAAGCACTTTCTAAGGCTCTAGGACTCATTGTGATAAGACAGTGCCGAGGCCAAAACCAGAAACATAATACACAAGAAACCCCAAATTTTGCTTCAGAATCTCCCCCATTTCAATTTGCACTGAGTAGCGTGACTTAATGATTTTAATACATTTAAAATGTATTTAGATCCAACTATTTTTAAACCATAGTGGCATTTTAGTAAAACTGTTAGTATCTTGAATATGGAAAAAGGGAAAAAAGTTAAAATACAAACGAAAATTAAAATATTTAGAAAGTCATTAGAGGAAAAAAAATTGAATCTTTGCAATGCAAATTGTGCTCTACAGATTCATAGTTGTCATCCTAAATTAATGCTAGTATTTCTGGAGCTCCAAATTGAAATAATGTACTTCTTTAAAACTGAGACAAATCTTAACAAGGGAAAAAACATTCTGAAATAAATTTTTCATTTTATAAGAATACTAATTGACCTAAAAACTAATAAAAATACCAATATAAATTTAGTGAAAAATTAGTTTTAATATGATCAAAGAAATTTTTCCAATGCTGCTCTGCCTAGACATTTTTGTAACTTTTTTCCAAAATGGAAGATTTTCTACTCAAATCTGCAGGGTACCAGTACGGAATAGTTGGCTTCACTTCAACCCATTCTTAGATATCTCTGGCTTAAATTTTGTATGTTTGCGTTAACACATCTACCACCACATATGCACAGGCAAGAAATAATTAACCTGCTGCCCTCAGACCAGCAGCATGAAAAGAGAAAGGCTGCGTGACTGAAAGCACAGCTAGTCCCCACCTGGGTACTGCAAGCAGAAGCTTGAGGCTGAAGTGATCATTCTGGTCTTTAATAATGACACAAAAGGAGGAGATAATATAAAGAGGGAACCAAGGAAGGCATCCTTTCACGTGACTTCTTGCACTTTCAGGTTTACCCCTAGAAATAAAATTTATTGGTTTGTTTTTGGTTGATTTTAACTATCGGGTCACACTTTCCTCTAATAGACTTTCAGCACAAGTGTGTAATTGTAATTGATCTTGTTTTGGGGTGGATTGCCACAGGGAAGTATTAACTAAGAACAAAATTGACTGACTTTTATTCCAGATGTCACGGCATCACTATGAAAATACAACAGCAAGGCTGCTTTTCTCTAAATATCAGTTCAGTAGCCCTCAAAGACAAAATATGGAACCATCAGTTGTGGGCATCTGCTTCACTATCAGTCAGTAAATAAATGTATAATACTGAGATGTTCTTGATCTGTCACAATATGACAGTGCTGTTACTCATTTCAGGTGGATCTTTTTAGAAAGATCTGTGGGGTCTGTGTGGCTAAAGGGGGAAAGAGAAATATAGGTACTTCATCTTTTTTTTTTCTAGTCAAGATACTGGATTTGTTATCTCAGGGGAAGCAACAGCAAATTTTCTAAACAGCAAAAGGCAAGTAGTGCTTCTATCTGCATAATTTTTATAATTTATGTCATACAGAAAATTTGAACTGAATGGGTTACTACTCTTAGATTATTATATGATTTTCCTGTGTAGAAGACTAGTTCTATTTGCCATCCTATGTACGTAAGCAGGCATGTAGATGGAGAATCAGTCTGCATTTAATGTTGGATGACTCATATCCTACTGAAGCCATACTTTAAACCTTTTTATACCATTGGGCTGACAAAGCAGTAAGATGCTGGGGGTGATGTTAGGATGCTCGGGGTGATGGCAGAGGCAAAACGATGAAGGGGTGACAGAACCGATGAAAAGCCATGAGCAAGCTCCCTGGTACATGGAAAACTCATTCTGGAAGAGAGAAACTGTTTTGCCAAGGCTGAGAGATTTGTGCAAAAAGATTGAGAGTTCTTTGTGTGATTTTGTGTCGTAGAACCTGCCTCAGGCTTTAAAATCAAACAGTTTAAGTAAGTTGTATGCACTGTTTGGTTTGGGATTTTTTTTTCACAAGTATAGGCCAGACTAGGTGAACTTGCTTCTTAAAGCTCTTAAATGTCTTTTGATAGATGTAAGTAATATCTTTTATTGTCCATGAACAAGAGGGAAAGACAGGGGAAATACAGGATCATGAATGAAATAAGACTTTTATGGAAGCATCAGCTCAAACCATTTAGAAAGATTTGTGTTATTGCACTTAATTTCCTCCAGATGTTTTTGCAAAGGTTTAACCTGGATTTACCTGGGGAGGTCAATGGAAAAGCATATTTTCCTGATTTTCAGGACAGGGGAGAAAGGACCCATATAGTGTTCATCTGACAGCTTTACAATTATCAGAACAGTCATTTACTTTGCTTGCAGTGCAGGGAGGAAAATTTTTGGAAGAAGCACCACCATGACTGCTATTAAAATTCTAGGAACTTTCCTGCTGTTCAGAGTCCCTGAAAAGGCAATGGGGAAAAGGCCCTCTGTGTTAGCATTGGATTAAGATTGTTTGCATTTAGTCTGGGTTTCATGTGACTAAATGTTGACACTGACTGAAAGAGAGAAAGAACAAAGAAAATAAGAAAATGCTATCACCAGAAATAGCTCAAATTAGCATCCTGTTTGACAACATCAGCAAAGTCTGAAGTTTCATATCACTCTTAATCGACTGTTTTGCAAAAGGTTTATCTTATGTGGAAAAGTGTGTCATATTTGAAGAATGAGAAGTAATTGCTCTGGATTTAATATGATAAATGTCGTGGGAAACCTAGATGGCTTACAGAGTCATATGAACTAATATGGTGTCAGACATGGTTTTCTAGCCTAAGGAACTAAAGACACATCTTATTGCTTATTTGAGTAGTGAAGACTGAATATATGGGGATTTTCCCTATCTTGTCTTGCTCATTACATCTGCATTTAATCTTTGCCAATGGTTCTCCTGTTCCTGGCAAGACCAAAAGCTGCTAACAAGATAGTGGGGCAGGTGTCTGTTTATGTAGCTGCTTTTCTGCTCAGCCTTCACTGAGGCAAACTGAATTGTGAAAACCTATAGGCCTAGAAGGGCTAGTAGATAAAAAAATTACGCCGAATGTCTTCTCTAGAACCTTTCTATGTCTCCCAAGACCAACATTCAGCTGCCTTTATAAAGAAGATTAAAAATAAATGCCAGACTGTAACACAAAATTGAGCTACTGGAAAAAAGTTATTGTCAAGTCTGTGGTAGTGAGTGGCTTTCCTGCAGAAAGAAGAAGATTGTGAAGGTTTAAATATTTTTTCAGTATCTTCTCTAGTGCAGGGAAAGTGCCAAGTTAGAGATGTGGATGTTAGTGGTGTGCCAGACAAGTATTTCTCCATGTTCCTTTGCTTCAAAGAAATAAGATTGAAGAATTAAAGTTCTTTTCCTTTATAGCAAAACTAGAATTTCCCAGATCTCAGTTTGCATGTCTGCTATTTTGCTGCCTTGGCCAATTTCAGTAAAGAAGTTTACTTGAAGAAATGTGCACTGATTAAAATAGAAACTTGCTTCCCTCTCTTCCATTCATTGGTCCCTGTCTTCCACAGTGGAAGTAAGAAATAGTCATTATTAAAAAAAAGGCAAGAAGTTTTCCCATGGTTGTTTGATGAAATTTTTATGTCCCGATTATTTGTTTGTGCTTTTGCTTCACATAGTGCTGTATTGAAAATAAGTACACCCTAAGATTTACTCATTTACTTTCCACTTCCTGTGACTCTTATTTCACATGTAATATCATGTTTTCTTGGCAATGTGCTGCTTTTTGCAACTGTTTCCAGATGGGATGGGGACCATCTTTTTGAGTTTTATTTGGAAGTAAATAGTGATGGATTTTCTTGCTATTTGATGAAAATCACACTATGTATTTGTGAAAAATCTCAGGCTTGTAAGTGTTTTGAAAAATTACTATGCAAATATATAAGAAACCATCATAGTGTAACTGATGACCATTCATGAATGAAAAAAAATAAATAAGACAAAAATGAGACAAAAATGCATCTGCTTCAATTGATTGGAATGGAAAATTCACTAATCTGTTTAGACTTCAGTGTTGTTAGATTGGAGGAGCCCAGGGGATAGAGGGCAGAGAGTGTCAGTAGAACTTGGCAGGGTTTCTGGAAAGCAAGATGCAGAGCCATCAGTCGTCATCATATTTATCTGTACAAGCCTGACTGCAGTGACTACAACACAAGGGAGTCAGATTTGTGTTCCAGTGTCATCTGTGTCTTGGTTTAAAGGACAGGTGTCTGCCAATAAAAGACAGAAGCTCTCTCTTGAAATAGAGAATTCAATTTCACCCCTCTCCGAGTATTGGTGGGATCAAGGACTCTAAAGCCGAGATAAGGGGGTAGAAGTAACAGC
>JANRMJ010000066.1:36878087-36973230 GCA_025584955.1 Alethe diademata | reverse complement strand
AAATTCCTTAAACTCACACAGTGAAGGAACAAAAAGACCCAACCCTCAACAATCTGCTCCAAATATAATTTCAACACTTTTAATTTGTTTTAATTTGCTTCTGTCTATGAAGGTGAATTTAAATGTTCTTTTTCTAAATATTATTACAGAATCATGGAATTGTTAGGGTTGGAAGGGACCTCTGCAGTTCACATAGACCCAAACCCCCTGCCAAGGCAGGATCACTAGGGCTGGTTACACAGCACCATATGCAGGTGGAAAGAGGTAAAAAAGGACTAGGAAACTGAAGAGAATTGAGAAAAAAGAAAGCAAAAAATAAACCCAGACCAAAACATAAAGCCTTCTGTGCTGTGCAGAAACCACATCAGGCGCATGTGAAATTGAGGGACTGAGGGTGGTAGAAAGCCTTGGGCTCAGTGCTGCTCTTCAACTCTCAAACTGCAGTTTTCCAGCAGGTGCCTTCCTGTTGTTTGTGATGATTTGTGACACATGGTTAAGTGTTGCATTTGGTTTTCCCCAGAGGTTCTATGCATTTTTGTGTGGTTTTAAGGTGCACAGTTGGTCATCAAGAGAAAAATAGTGACACTTTTTGTTTTCTGCTTGTGTCCTCAGCATAGGAGAATACTATGATAACATAACACATCAACTTTGTCTTTAGTTGATGTTTCCCCCTATTAATTTACGTTCTATTTTTTTTCCTAGTAGTATCTTGGGTAGCAGTAAGAGGACAATAGTCTGCCTTTTTCTATATTGGCATGCATAACATAATCAGGCCAGGAACTCAAACTGAAATTGAGTGCATCTCTTCTACACTTATTTCAATTTATGACTGTTCAGATGCAGATGGGTGGTGAAAAGATTTAATTTTAGTTTATGTTGTTGGCATAATCCTTATAACGTAAGCATTAACTGAACCTGCTCTGTGTTGGTGTGGAGCAGGCTTGCATGTCCAGTTTTCGTAAGTGGGGTTTGGAGGTCAGTTAAAATATTATATTCCTGGAAATCCAGCACTAAAAAAAAGTATTTTGGAATGGCAACTTTTGTGTAAAAGTAGGTTACATTTTTAATTTTATGAGTTATGGTGATGTAGATGTGACATGATTTCTTGCTATTGTTCCCTCCAATCTTTTTTTTGGGGTTAGGTCATCACGAACATCTTGTAAACTCAGGGTTTTGATTCTAATATTCGTTTATCTTGAAAATCTAAATACACCAGATTGTTTTGACCTGAAATACCCATGATAATAATAATGAGTTACACTGCTTTTCCAGTGTGTGTGGCATACAGCATTCTACATCTGCTGAGGAATATTCTTTACACCTTCAGCAAAGCAGTATAGAGGATTCAAAAATCTGTGATTTGTTCGTTAAAGTGTTTTATCCTTTTAATGATCTTTATTGCTTTCCATCCTATGAACAAATGAATTTGTCTTCTTGCATGCTGAATCATGGGTGTATGACACATTTTCTGTCGCCCTTCTTTTCTCATGTTCACATCATGATTTGCAAGTGTTTAGAGCTTGAATAGAAACATGCAAGTAACTTTGCATTTTGTCCACCAGAGTAGTGTGATTTATTTATTTATTCATTTGCTTACAGGCTAAACAGACCATTAAGATACACATCTCATTTCCAATTTAGATACCTCATAAATTCTGCTTGGTTGATAAATTAATGGAAAGGTCTAGGGATTTCAATCTGGGAATTTCTGTCACATAAAACATTCCTCCTTCCCCTGGGATTTTATTGACTTAGAAAGAAAAAAACGACCCCCCATTTCTTTAAATCTACCTGAGGATGTAAGGACCATAACTTAAAAGGTATTCAGAATGGTGCAGAAATGTAGTATGCTGTACAATATATAGAACAATAATTGATTTTTTAGATCATCTGCCAAATAAAAAGATAATGCCACCACGTGCAATTGGTTGTGATTAAATCAAAACAAAAGATTTTCCTCTATTTTTCATAAGGGGAAAATGTTTCAAAGTTTCCTTTAGTGTCAAAGTCCCTCATTTCCCCTGAATTTTTTATTATATTTTTGTTTTCATCTAAGGCAGGCAGCAAATTACCTGAAACACCTAGCTGTCATTGTCCTTTTACACTAAGAAATTGTTCACAATCTTTGTTCTTTTACACTAAGAATTGTTCACAATTCTTCACAATCAAGGCTTCTTGATTCATTCTTCCATTTCATTCTTCCTTTTTCTTTCGGGCTGTGAGTTGGTGTTTACTCAGAGAGGTCACGCACATGCAAGGGAGATGACCTCTCTCCCATTCTGCATTGCTCAGGCACAATTTCTTCCCCCACTTAGAAAGAGAAACTCTCTAAACTCACTAATTTTAGCTATGCAATGAGCACACTAATCAAGATAAGCGAGCAGGTTGCTCTTCCTCACATTGACACATGCATAAAATATGAAACAATGACACATGCCACAGCTTATCAGAAAAGATATACTCATGGAAAGTGGAACATGATGGTTCAAACAGCAATAGGCCATGAAAGTTGAATCCAGATGTTTTACTGAGCAATTACTATAGCCAGGAAGTGTTTATTTGTGACCTTTCACTGATTCATTTTTTTTAAGCTACAGAAAATACTTTGCCTAATTTCTAATTTTTATGCTCTTAAATGTGAGAAGAATCATACAGGGGGATTTTTTTTTTAAGTTTCTGACTGTCTAATTCCTATTGAGTCAGAAGATGTTCAAGACTTTAGATTTTTAAAATTCTCATAAATGCTTTTGACATCTGCTTAAATATACATACATGTACATTTTAAATATCATCCCAAAGTATTTTCTTGAAAAGGAATTTTTGTAAGTGAGTGAAAGGGAGCGTACATGTAAATCATGATGTTTTCTCTCTGCTAATTAAGACAGAGGCATGGTAAGGTTTAAGGAGACTGCAAATCAAATTCACATTCAGTATATTTTTCAGTGCTGATCATAAATGTCAGTATCTCTTGATGATATGCCTCACTCCCACCTTTACTCTTCTTGCCTTATGTGAATACATCACATGACAGATAGAAGAAGGCCCACTCCTCCCTTCACATGGCCAGCATGAGATCAGACCAATCTCCCCATGATCGTAGCGATGGAAATTAGAGTCTCAAGTAAGGGAAGGAAATAAAACTGAGGGAGAAACCAAACCCTCCCAATTCCATCTACTGCTAAGGTGGATGAATCTTGTTCAGCCCTGGGAATATGATGCATCTCCTCTGCACACTGGAAAGTCCTGACCCTTCAAATGCAAATTATCTGGAACATAGCTTAAATGTAAGTGGCAATTACAAATACTCAGTGTATATGCCCATTTTTAGGGAAGGGGTTATGCAAAAGATTAAAGAACATGCTTGATTCTTCCTGCGCACAAAATTCCTTGGTTTGAAATTCATTTCTGGTGTTAGATAATTTGAAGTACAAACAAAAAATTACCCTGTCATTTAAAAGGACATATATTAGAACAAGCATGAGTGATACCATGCTTTGTCATATGATTATTTGTGATTGACTGCAGGGGAGGATGACAGGTTGCTTTTGGGAAAGGTGGTCCTCAGTGCATGCAGTTAATACTTGTGTTTGATGCCCATTGACTAATGACTGCCTACCTTGCAGATCTTGTATTTATTTGATGGTGCTTTCAAACACTGAGTCAGACCAGCTGCTCAGACTTTCTGAAGAAGGTATCTCTTTATGGTTCCAACAAGATGTACTAAAATACTATATACTATCTATCCAGGGATATCCAGCTTTATTCAAAGGAGGTCAGATCAGCCTCTGGATATATTGCTGAATGAATATTCTAAGGAGAAAATTATTTTCCTTGTTATTTGTAATTTAGCGTATTGTGGTTATCTCTATAGTAGTGGTAAACTCACCAGGCTGATTATATCTTCTATTTTTTAAATGTCATACATTTTTCCAGTTTGTTTTCACCCTCAAATGAAAACCTTACCCTAAATCATTCTTCATGGAACAGTATAAATCAATGTCTCACCATGAAATCCTCTAAGGCAATTGGTCTTTGCAGGCTCAGCACAATTGCATCATCTGGGAAACCGACTCACACCTCATGTTTCTACTCTCTGAGAGCTGACACAGCTTCCCTGTAGCTGGCTCTGGGGAAGGATTTCAGCTTTCATATTTAGCTTTAAATACCTTTAAATATGTCTAAAGCTGTTGCACTGGAAGGGACAAACATGTCTAGGACTCCCTAAGACTTCTGTCTCCTTTCCTGTTGAGGTGGACAGCATGGGTGGAGGAGGGGGAGGTGGTTGTCTCATGGAATTTCTTTAGAGGGGATTCGGGTTTGCATCCACCTCTTCAAACACAAACGTAGTGGAGGGTGGTGGGAAGAAGTGCCCTGGGCATTTGCTGTCTTAAGCCAAACCCCCAAGATTCATTGTAAAGCTTCTGGACTATTCAAATGGGTACTTCTACGAAACAACATTCTTGATTTCTCCATGGAATTATCTACATCTGCTTTCACAATGAATACTAGAAAAAATAATGCAGTCAATATTAAACATAAACAATTATGTGACTCAGAAATGAAAGAATACTTTTATTAAATAACAATGACAGTGCCATTAAACAGTTCTACTTATTCGAAACTCATTTTGTGGACTGGAAAGACTACCAAATTGCCTAAGATACAATTTAAATCCAGATTCTCAGACAGAAAATTTATACCGAATTTTATAATGTTACTACTGTTTATCCTTGAAAAAGATATCTATATAGTTTCTGATTATTTATGGGAAAAATTCGATACTGACTTAAGAGTTTAAAACTAGACGTCTTGACTGCTTTTAATAATTTCCTAAATTGCCTTTTGACTTTTTGTGATATGAGTGGTTTTCAGTGTTTTGGTGGACTGTCTTTAAAAGCTGGTTTAAATAATTTCTAATTCAAATACTTGCATTAGTGCAGAAGGCAGATGGGACAATGCAGTTTATCTTAGAAGCAGTAGTGCAAACAGGAAGCACTACCAAGGAGGAGGAGTATGTACCACAGACAACCAGCCTGCTACTCCTGGGAAACAGGCAGATAGATCAGCACCGAACTCATGCCAGAAAAAACAATTCATTTTGGCTGGAAAAGCAGGAAAGTTTCAATTTTTGAAATATCACCAATTTAGTTTCAGTTTTTCTTGTGAAAACTGAAGGAGGATGTTTTGTTCTGTTTGGTTTACCCTAAATCCTAGGAACTGGATTTTCAAAGAGCTATGATTTCTGTTTGTGTGTCTTTGGGGTGGAAATTTGTGACAGAAAAACCAGTCTGCTTACAGGCTTTTGGTTTTTTGTAGGATGTCAAACAAATGCAATATGTTTTGTTTAAGAAGTTGTCTGTGATGGGAGCAGTAGTAAGTCATACAAGCATAAAGGATGAAGGCTGCTTTTCCAGAGTAGGATGGGAAAAGGGAAAAATGCCACCTGTTTGTTTAGAAATTGACTTATTAAAGAGTAAAGTTCAGCAAGTCCTCATGTCTTTCAAAATAAAATAACAGAAAAGAGAAACAAAAATGTTGTAATCTGGAAAAAATGGAGAAGTTCTGCCAGGTGTCTGGGTGGATTTTTGTTTTGCTCATTAAACAGCAACAGAAAGCAGAAATAGCAAAAGAACACTAGGGTGTCACAAACTAGATTTTCTAGCTATGAGCAAACATGAAAGCCCTTTGCTACTTTGGGTTCTGACGGTTTCTAAAACACGGAGATATAAACCAAGGGATGGAGGAAAAATTTTTTTGTCATGTAAGTTCTTAAATAAAATCCCTAATCCTGAAGCATGCTTTCTGTGGGAATATGTATGAAGCAATACTGAAAAATCCGACATTCAGAATACAAATTCGCAGGAATCTAGAACAGGCTGATAAGAGAATTTTCTAGGTTTGGACAGTGTTTGCTGATCTGGAGTAAGCACAGCTGGCACCTGAGCCCTACAAAGCTGGAGGGGATGGCTACTTAACTTGAACAGAAATTTAGACATACTTTTTCTCCAAATGGCTTATCGGCTTAAAGCGTTAGTAGAACTGAAAATTCCATCTTTGCTGCTTAATATTGATCTCTTTCACAAGGCTTTGCTAGAAACACTTCAAAGACTTTTAGAGTCATGTACACAAATACAATTTCTCTCCATAAAGCACTGGTTTTGACGTAAATATTGAAAAGCTCAAGCAATACTGTTTTCTCTTCTTGTTCTTGAAGTCAAAAATCATTGTACAGCACCATATATGACATATCTTGGAGGGGTAGAGGTGGGGTAATCTTTGTGCATATACTCCCACTCCAAATATACATACACCAAACATTTATCATTGACCTGCACCCAAAACTAAGGCTTAGTACTGCTTTTGTTACAGTCAGTTAAGAAATTTATGTCGGCAGGACAGAATTGAGACACTCAGCTCCACAGGCAAACAACATGGATCGTCCTTCTATAGAGCTTGCTGGAGGAAGGGAAAGACAACGCCGACAAAGAATATTTTTTACATTCTTCATGCGCTTAATTAATGCGAGGGGAATATCTAATGTCTGTGAGAAATGGAAAAAAATCTTGTCTTTTGAATAGCCTGCCATAAAATGCTGGCAGTTTTCTAAGTAGAAGAGAAAACGCTAGTTTTGGGAAGATAAACTGTGACAGTTTTATCATTTTTTAAATTTTTATTTTAAGGAGGTCTTAGTCCTTCTTATCTGAAGCTTAAAAAACCCTGTTCATATGATTTAGCATATCTAAGCTAATGTACCTGAACTTGTCTAAAATTATTTGAATTGGAAACTGAGATGGAAATTTCATGAGAATGTAATGGGAGAAGTTTTCAAAAGCTCATTAGACCCAGCACTAGTGAGGTCACCCCTTGAGTTCTGTCTCCAGTTCTGGGCCAATCAACTCAGGAAGGACATCAAGGTGCTGGACCCTGTCCAGAGAAGGGCAACAAAGCTGGTGAAGGGTCTGGAGCAAAAGTCTGATGAGGAGCAGCTGAGGGAGGTAAAGGAGGATCAGGGGAGACCTTATCTCTCTCTACAGCAGCCTGAAAAGAGGGTGTAGCCACGTGGGGATCTTTCTCTTCTCCTGGGCAACCAATGACAGGGTGAGAGGACACAGTCTTAAGTTATGCCAGGGAGGTTTTAGTTGGAAATTAGTGAGAATTTCTCCACAGAAAGGATGATTAGACATCGGAATGAGCTATCTGGGGAGATTGTGGAGTCCCTGGATGTGTTTAAGGAAAGACTGGATGTGGCACTCATGGTCTAGTTGAGATGATGGTGTTTGGTCATAGATTGTTCTCAATGACCTCAGGCCTGTTCCAGCCTGGTTGGTTCTGTGATTCTGGGATCAGTCGCCTGTGTTGAAATATTGTAGAGAAGAGCCTTGTTTTCTCTCTGGCCTTAGAGAAACTGAGATCTTCAAGGACAGGAAAATTCAAAGAAAATAGTTTCAAATCATAAATTCTGTGAGATGATTAACTGAAGATTATTTTTTATTTCATTGACACCATTTGATTTCCCTCTTGCTATTGATGAAAAGATATAACTGCAGAGCTTGCCCACCCTTTTGCCGTTCTCTTAATCTATCTGAGAGATAAGGGCTTCACTCTTAGCAAACAAGTTGTTGTATGTAGATTATGTATATTTAATATCAGATTACAGTGCTATGATGAGGGTGTGCTAATTTAGAATAGAAGTTTAATCTCACTGTGGGATCTTCAATCTCAGGAAACAGAACTGCAAATATAATTTGTGATATTTTGTGTTTTAGTGATACTTGCTGGTCTGTTGTAATACATCAAAGATAACCAGAAGCTGAGCAAAATATAGACCTTAGATTAGATTTAGCACTTCAAGGAAAGTGATCATGTCCTCTTTATACGGAATTGTTCAAGACTGGTGAGGTATTCTCACCAGACAAGAGAGGCTTTGCGCAAGGAATTTCTGTAAGCACTGTATTTGCCCAAAAACATACACAGAAACAGTAAAATCAAATAAAAGTTCAGGCATGCCCATTACAAATGTTATTCTATATTTTCCTTTTCTGCTCTTGGCAGGAATTTCTGCTGAGATAAAATGCTACAATGAGTCTCTGAGATTCCTTTGTGTTAACACACTGGTGGACCATGTAACCATGATAGAAGATGAAAGTACCAGACAAAACATATTACACTTAATAGTTCAGTACTGATGTCATGATTGATGTTATTTTGAAAGGAGACATCAAAACATGATAAATAGTTCTAGACCTGGTCGTTATGACTCCTTTTAAAAATCTACATGCTGTTTTTAAGATGCAAAGTTTGATACAAAGAATGAAGATTGTTCTTCCATTACACAATAAAAATTAACAAGTTAACAAACTCCGTCCTTTGAGGATGCTTGCAAAAATATTATTTTCACTATTATTTTGTGTTCTGAGAGGAAATTAAGAGGTAAAAAGTAAGTCCTTGGGTTTTACAACTAAGATTATAAAGTTTTTCCAGTTTGATTTTCTCATTACACCTATAGATCATTCTTTCAGCAGGAAATCTAAACCTTTAAAATAATTGGCTATGAGCAGCAGAATTTTGTAAAAACTGTCTTCTTATAATTTTTGTGATGAACCTCAAGGAGGTCACAAAGCAAATTAATTGTGCAAGCCATGTCTTAACCTGACAGTTTCTGGTTACTACCTTTTTTCTCCCAGAAGATCAAGCTGTCAGTCAAATTTCAAAGATTTTTCTGAAGTCTGAAATTCTCAAAATTCGTCACCTTTGCATAGTCTCCCCCTATTTAACAACCTCATTAATCATAGTATGAGCACCAAAATGGGCAGCCAGTCAAAATGCACAAGGTCAGAAGCTCAAGGCATCAAGAAGTTTTACACCAGTTGATGCCTATTGCTGTTCCATGTCAAGTCAATGCTGCCTGTGGCCTTAATTGTTATCACTTATAAAAATCACAAGCCTGTTTTTGATTTTGGTAAGGTTTTTGGATTTGATAGAGATCCTTGTAAATGATATCCAAATCTGTGTAATGTGAGTAATATGTGATTAAATCTAATAATTTAATCTTAACTGTCCTGATGAAAAAGATGGCATTAGGACAAGGCAGAGTTTCTCACAAGAAGCTATTAAGAAAATTAAGGATTAGAGAGTGAGAAACTGATTATAACAATTTAGCAGGGAGGCAGAAAATACATATCAGGAGTAAATTATTACTCTTTTTAAATGGTACAAGATCAGAAGAGTAATCCCTGATCTCTCTTAGGACTGGTCCCAACTCCTGGGGTGTGCATCTGACATAGTACTTAAGAATTGGTTTTTCCTCATCCAAATTTTATTATAAAAATGTGAAGCCTTAGTATTCTCTTGGTCAAACAGCTGGTCCCAGGTAAACAGGTCATTTGTCTTCATGGGTAGATGGCTTTGAAACAGTAAAGCAAAGGGGTACACGTGTAACAGCAAATATGTGAAAAAATTCAAATTAGGATTGTTTCCATGCCAGACAGCCAAGAATAAGATTTACTGTCTTCTTGGATCTCTGCCAAGAAAAATAATGTTTTACTGGGTCTTGTTCAAAATATTGGGTACAGTGTAGCTACCCTAAAGCTTACTACTTTTCAGACTGTCTATCTTTTTAAAAAAGGTGAACAGATACAGAAAAGATTATATTTACACAGATTAATTCACTAAGACTAATACAAAATGATATCCCAGACATCCTTCCCTTCCTTGCTTACAGTATTATGTTCAGCCTAATTATTGTCACAAAGGGTCAGAAGTTCAGCTATATGAGGTAAATTATGTTGGTTTGCATCACAATCTTCAGGTTGCATTGAAACAGCCTAATTGATACATTTTCTGTTGTGTATTAATGCTTTGCAGTATTCATTTACATGCAAACTTCCCACTGCTGTGCAAGAACAAAAATCTTTGTACATTCATGTAATTGTGCACTGATGATCAGCAAAAAAATTGCTAGATATATGATAAAACTGACTCTTTATAAAGTATGTAGTCTTATAGTTTAAGTTTCTTCAATATATGTGTTTCTGCCTATTAAACGTTAAAGAACAGATAAAAATCTACAGGCAAGTAGATTTTTTTTTATTAGGAGGGTGGACATTACAGCAGTGGGAAGCCATAATTACTTAAATTACTTTAATAGAATTGCATTGCACCTCTGCTACTCTAATGAGAAGAAGCTGGTTGCAGGTGTCCATGCAAGTAAATAAACAAGCAGTACTTCTCATGCAAAAACACTGAAGATGCACCATTACTGAACGTAAAGTGAAAATGATTGTTTCTAAGGCAGGGAAAGGTGGAGGACCTTGGTTTGGGTATTTTTTCTATTAAAAACATATTTGTCTGTAGCGGTGGCCATCATTAGTTTGAGTGAAGTACTGAAATATTTGTGACCTTTGGAGCTCACAGCAACTTAATTCCTAATAACCTGCTATTTCATATGAAATCCAGGAAAATCTTCTCCTAAAGAGTGAACACAATGCAGCATTTCCCAAAAAAAATCTCATTTTTATTTAAATGCAAACAAAAAGGTTTCTCAATAATATATGCGGGAGGAGAAGCCATTGGTAATCTGTCTGTTTTTTCCACTTAATAGCACATAACAATATGTTGGCAAAAGTCATTTGCCATATTTATTTTTCAGTCTTGCAAAGGGATTCCCACATTCCAAATTCTTAATTTAATATTGCTGTTCATATAATATCAGGCCATTCAATTGTGTATTTTTTCTGATTTGGGAGTAGCTCATTAGAATAGTTTCTCTGTCTCAGCTTTTTCCTTTTTGTGCTGTGTTCTGCAGGATGCGACAGTTTTCCAGTTTTCCCATTGGTTGTGATTATACTGTATAAAATATATTATTATATGTATATCATGTTATGAAAAATATTTAATATTATCTTGTAATACCTACAAGTTGTCATTAAGGGTTAAATGTGTGATGCAAATTTACAATTAATAGTTAGTATTAACTGTGGTGTGATATGAAAAATGTCTGAAGAACAGAAGCAGCACATGTACACCCCCAAATCCTAACCTCTAGCAAGAAGAGCTCTCATGCACAATAACTATTACAGGTCTGGAGAGGCTAGAGAAGAAAAGAGCTTTGTGGAAGAGTTCAGTCAGAACAGTGGCTTCCATGTGTTACTATCATGAAATCACTCTTTCAAGGCAACAAATGCAGGACTTTTTTTTTCCTCTCAAAGTGTTGAATCTAGTACTCATGTAGGATAAGGAATCTTTTTTCTTAGTTGGATTTGTAATCATAGTACATTTAAATATGAAATTTGCCTCATTACAGATTTCTCTTATTTTTAATAGGCTAAACTTTTGACCTCTTAGTGCAATGTTGCAAAAAATGTACCACACTGCCAGCTTGCAATAATGCTTTAGTGTAAAAACATCTGTGAGTTATGTATCATTGCATGATTTCAAAGGAAAGAAAATCAGTGGAGGTCTTCTGAGAGTTAAAGTCTTTTTATCTTTTAATGAAATCCTGTGCATTGTATTTCCCACATAACTGACACCTTTGCACACAGTTGCATCTAAACTGATGTTACATGTACTGTATTTGAAGTAGATCACAGGACTTTAGGTGCCAGAGACCTTGTATTCTACTGTATTTCATTAAGGATTTTTTGTGTTTACAGTATTCCCTAAATAATAAATTTAAAAGGTAAAGAGCTTTGCAAAACCTGCAAAAAAACATGAGTGAGATTTCAGTCTTATCAATGACAGGACTTCCTGCTGAGGTGTGAAACTGCAAAAAATTATTATTGTGAATTAATAGGAATTTTTTGCGTCAAAACAGGTCTTCAAAACAAATTTACAGGCTGCTTTGTCTCTGGTTGTCTACACTGCAGAAACTGAACACTGTAACACTAATGGACTTTAAAAAAGCTGTGTCAAGCCGTGCCTGCTTTTTAAAAGAGAGTTAGGTGGGCCATGAGATGAAAGATAAACTACTATTCCTGCTCTGATTTTCAATAATTACTGAGTACATAAAGATGCTGAGATGCTCATCTCCTGCTGCCTTGGGCCAAACTCTCAGTGGGCTGCCCCAAGCTGTGTAGATGGGTCATGGCTGGATGGGGACTGTTTAACCTACCTGGAACTCCATCTTGGCATCTTTCTTGCAAGGGAGGGAGGATATTGTAGCTTACAGCAGGGAAGAAAATGCAGCTATTCCTTAACTGAGAACAGCAGAACCTTGAGGACTCAGCTGAGGTCGAGGGTCTCGTGCTCCACATTACACAGCAGCAGGAGGCCACTCAGACCCTGTGAACCTGGCCTAGCAAAAAGCCAGGAGTGGAAGGAAATCAGGGGCACAGAGGAGGGAAGAAATAGCCACAGATCTCACTGCAAGCCATTGATAGATGTATACGCACACTTCACACTCACAGAAACCATTTTCCTGCTTCTTGTTCCTGTGAATAACTGACCAGCTGAACAAGGCGTGTTTAAACAACTGCCAGCTTGCTCTGATCCTCAGCACAACTGGTCAAGTGAACTCCAGTAGTGGGAACTGAGCATCACATCCCATGTAGTGTTGATTTCCTGTATCAGTAGTGCGTAATTGACAGTTACCTGCTTTTCTCTTTAGTTTAACAGGATGAGAGAAGATAATTGCAGCAGCTGGTTATGCAAGAACAATCAATAACCAATATTTATTTCTTTTTAATTTCTACTAGGAAGTAGACCAGTACTGTATTTCTTTATTATTAAGCAGTGATAAAAGGGATATGTGTTTTTAATTAGGAAGCTCTGCCATAGAGAAATCATAACTACTTCTGCTTGCTGTGCTGGAAGAAAAAAGAGAGAGCTGACTTTTCCTTTCACACAGATCTTATTCCCAGACTGCATATGCCGCTTGCCTGGAGATGTCCTGGATGCTGGCAGGTGATCAACACAATGTGACTCACAACAGGAGAAGACTTGGAGTCAGCAGTATCCTTCAAAAAGATTGGTGGGAGAAAAAATGGAAGTAAACAGGAGTGATATGTGCAAAAAGATTTCCATGTGGTTCTTACTCCTACTTTCTCACATCTACTGCTGCTCTGCTGATGACAAAACTCACAAGTTATTAAAATTTAATGTTATTCAGAACTATCTTTCCCTACACAATCCAAACACTTTTCATTTCTCACACCTGTCCTCAGAAGCACTTTATTCCTCAAGAATATCAGGGGGATAAAATATTTCTACAATGTATGTTATGTTCAATATATGGTGGCTGATCTTTAGTTTTGTATATAAATGTCACAGAAGATCAATTGCTGAGTTTTTTTGTCTCTCTGAGGTACTTAGATATTTTTATTCCATTTCCAGAAAACTGTATATGCTTATGAACGCAGAAGATAAGCGATTCTACTATTTGAAAAAGATACTGTGCATTAAGAATGTGAAAAATACTCATACACAGTGTGCCACCAGGATTGCAGCAGCAGCTGCTCTGCAGGGCAGAGCCCTTTGCCCTCTCCAGGGAACAGGCTGGAAGCAGGGATGCTCGTGTGAGTGTTTTGTGTCACAGTTTGGAGCTTGGCCATGCCTTTAGGTGAGAAATACCTTGCTGTGCTGGAGCCCTGAGATCATGAATGACTCAGGCACAGTAAAAGGAAGATGCTGTGTCTGCACACATCCAAGGTAAGCAGCACAGTTTTAAAAGGCAGAAGAAGAGGATCTGTGTGTCATTTGCCTTCCCAGAGACTAAATCAGGAGGGTCTGTCCACAGCTCAACTAACCTGCTGCAGCTTTTTCTCATATAGGAATCCTGGACTTGTGTCTATTTAACACCTGGGGTTGTATGCTGTGGAGAAAACCCCTTACGGATGCTGGTTTTTATAGTCCAGCTGAAGTCCTCCAGGAGGTATACACAGATTTCATCTTCCTCTGCACGATTTCTCTCTTAACTGAACTAAATATAATTTCCTGAGAGGTGCCAGATCTCTCACTTAGTCCAGGTGCCAGTACTTGCCCAGTTAATTAACAGCTCTTTGCTTTGAAAAGATAAAGGTCTCCCTTGCACAACACACACACAGTTTTGTGAGACAGAGAGCTGCTCAGAGGCCACTTAGGCTGATCTATTTGAGGCTGTCATTGCTCCTTGTGCTCCCTGGCTGTGTGGTCCTGCTGACTTCCTTGTGAATGTGCAGTTGCTGTTCAGGGAATGGAACAGATTGAAAAATTATCTTCTCTTTGTTTTGCTGCGTTGCTTTGACTGGGGTGGCCTCCTTGTGCTACTACAGCAGAAGGGATAGTGCCATCCTGCAAAGTGTCAGAGCAGGGAACAGGACTGTGACAACTTATCTGTCTGTGGAGCTATTTGAATTGTCATTTTTCTCTGGGATGCGTATTCTCCACTGACTCTTAGATTTTATGTCAGTACGGACAGGAACAAATATTTTGCATATGAACTTCCAGATAGGATAGATTATCTAGCTTATTATTAGCTTTTAACTTCTGTTATGTACAACATAACCAAGCTCTTTCAGGTGATAGTAGGATTGGGATACTGACACCCCCCACCCCCAATATTTTTCTTGAAGGACCTCTGTGGGAGTTACCAAATTTGAAGTGATCCCTTTTCAGTGACACAGTAGGCAATCGGGTTCCGGAAATGATTGTGACAATCTCCCATTGCACTTTGCTATCCCTGTTCTTATTAGCAGCTTGTATCTATGTGGGCTTTTTTTTTCTGAAGAAAATATAGTCATTACAAACTACAGGGAATAGAATAATTTTTCAGATATTAAATTTTCTTCTATCAGGAAAATTGAAATTATATAGCTTTAGTCATTTTCATGATGAATTTAAAATATTTTAGCTTCTTGAACAAAACAAAAATATTTAGTCTTGATTCACAGAGGATTTTTTTTTCAAGTTTTTCAAATTACAGTGTGGGTACTCTCACTTTTGTCTTTCTCCAATAGTTTAGCTGTGCCATATGTTAACAAGACATATGATACAAAAATAAAGGATGAATTGGTAAAGGAAGCTAAAAACAGCAATACTCTACCCCAAGATAATAACAAGTAAAGGGGTAATTGTAATTTAATGCCAAAAAGATTGAAAACAAATTTTTCAGTTAGATTCTGTACAAGAATACTGATATGATTATATCAACTGTAAATCTTGCAGTGGAATATTTTGCTCTGTTGCCTTAAGAACTTGCTGAGACTTTCATGGAAATCATGGAGCAGGTAAAGCTGGGAGAGACCCTTAGAGGTCTCTGGACAAAAACAAGGTCCAGGCTAGAACAGGTTGCTCAAGGTAAAATTCAGTTGGGTGTTGAACATATCTAAGGCTGGAAACTCCACAGTTTGGGAAATCTGTGCCAGTCACCAATCTGAGCCAGTGTTTGACCACCCACACAGTAAACTCTTCTCATTCAATTTCCTGTCTACAAGTTTGTGCCAGTTGCCTTTTGTCCTCTTGCTAGGCATCACTGTCTCCCTCTTTTTGACTTGTTCCTGTATCTCCATTAGGTATTTATACACAAATCAAGTATCAAAATACTAGAATTTCCTATCAGGGGAGTATTCCGGTTTTCTTTTAGATTTCTGTTAAACATTAGACTGAAGATATGAAGGTACAAGAGACAGAGGAAAAAGCAGAATTTTCTGGTGATGAACCAGTTAGCACAAAATAGCTCATATTCTGAATATTTTCTTAGATATGGTAAGACACATACAGGACATTCAGTAACATTTGTGTTTCTTGTACTCCAAGACAGATAATAACAAAAGCCATTACTATTTTTATTACATCCATCTAAATAGCATTGCAAGGGACACTTGGGGCTGCCTTTTAATTTATGACCCAGACTGGGCTACAAGTATATGTGGACAAAAGAGCTGCAGAGATCACATGCTAGTCTTTCCTTGCATTCAGATGCAAGTTCTGGAGCAGCCACTTATTTACTTGGCTTTGAAGTGCAGTTGTGAATGGCCTAGAGGGCAAGATTACTTAAATGTTAATAACTTTTTTCCTGAAAATTTAAAGCAGCTAATATCCAGGGTGTAATTTCCTCTTTTTGCTTCAGCGGATTGTATGTGAGTCCCTGTTTAAGAGAACTATCTCCTACAAAGAGGGAGATGTGCATTGATGTAGAAGGGGGGTTGATGTAATAGTTTAAGTACAGATTGGGTACAGATGGCTGTGATGGAATGGGAGCTCATGACAAACACTCTGATATTACTTCAGTGACTTCTTTCAATGGTGGGTGCAAGACTCCTCATCATTTTCTGAGAGCAATGGGAAAAATACTGGGACACTTTGATATTGTGTGTTCTTTTCCCCAATATTAAAACATTCTCTTTTACTCTGTTCTGTTCAAGAAAGGCCAAGATGCAAGTCTTTCTCCAAGGCTGGCTAGCTACTGGGAAAAAGAAGAATGCCCATGGAGCAGTACAGGTTTGTTCTGCAGCATCAGAGTGCAATGGTACTGAGGTCTCTGTGGACCCCTGTGTGAGTTTTGGACAGAGAAGTAAAAGGTTCCACATAACAAAGCTCTCCTGTATCCAAGCCCCACTATTCCAACAGGAAAATACCTCTATTTTGTGAACGTATGCCAAGAAAATGGAATGATGGACAGAAAAATTCAGTGGCTCAAGTGAATTTGGCAGCTTTCCATATGCAGTGGTATTTGTAAGCATCCATAGTAATGAGAGAAACGTGAATAATACTGCAGGATGTTATATAAATGTTACAAAGAGCTCTAGGTAATTAAAGAATTACATACATGTAAATGATCTTAAAGCTGGGTTACAATTAACCCTAGAAGTCTATGGCACAATGATATCATGTTGGATTTGTGCCAATCCTAAGGGATGCTTACCCACTCACTTCCAGTCTGGAAAATTTCCCCAGCACAGTAAAAGGGTCCTTTGTGCTTCAAAATTACCGCACCGATAGATTATCACAAGTGGTTTTTTTCTTCATTTGTGATGTATTCTGCCACAGAAAAACAATTAAAGCTGTGTTTCTAATAGAAAGCAGGAGTTGACTACTGTGGCTTACCAATTTTAATCATCATTTAAACCAGAAAACAGGAAAATTAGTTTTAAATAATCAATTTTAATTTTGGTTTGCATTTTTACTTATTAGTCACCTTCCTAAAGGAATATTGAACCCTCCTGATTAGTAACCATGGGAAGGTGTCGATTTTCACCTAAATACAGCTTGTCTTCTGAATAGAGTACTTATTTTAGTGAGGTGAATATATTATATGCATTTAGTCAGGGTATAGCCTGATATACTTTCAGTTGGATTGTGATTAGAAAGTAATTTAGAAAAATGATGATATATACACTTACTATTTATTTACCCTCTTATGATAATGCTCTTGTTTGTGTTTCTTGTCAAGGTGCAACTGGATGGAATTTGCAAATTAATTAAAAGTGCAAACCTAGCTTTATAAAGTTGTTTGTTTTAGTTAAATTAAACCACTGTGAATAGCAGGTTACTTAGGCAAAACATTCATTTATTGAAATTAGGTTTGAAACTAATTGATTCATTAAGCAAAGGAAGTATTGTCCACAGTCAACAAATTGTACTAATAGTTTCTGTCATGATGTCTGTCATGATTTTAGGACTACCAGATCTCATCCTGTTACACCTTATTTATATTTATGGATTGGAAGAGGGATAATAAACTATCCCATTTTTCAGCAGCCAAAATTTTCTCAGCTATGAATAAATTAGCCACTGCATACAAGTAACTAAACCAATAAAAATGCAGAAAATACTATCCCTGCAGTTCCATAAGAGTCCATAGCTTTTTAACTCGCTCAAAATATTTGTAGATTCAGATCTAGGACTCCATAACTCCTGAATTACCTGGTTCAGAAATTTGTCTTTACCAGTTCACATGTACTATAGCGATATTAATGTTTATTTAATATAAATATTTTCATGAATTATAATAAATGTAGGTATGATGTGAGTTGCTAGTATTTAAGTTTTAATTTTAAATATGCTTGCTAATAAATGTATGTGGCATTTAAATTAGGAATCTGTTTTAAATATGCTTGCTAATAGATGTACGCGAGATTTAAATTAGGAATCTGTTTTGAAAGTAGGCTTCTACTCTGGAATCCTCTTTACAGAGTTATCCAAAAGAACAGAAAAAGTTACCCATCAACCAGTAGCTGTTAACAGAGGATATTACAAAAAACAAAATCCATCTTTTACCTAGGCTGAAGCTGGACTATGAGACTCACCTTAAGTGAAACAGCATTAATGATCAACTCACACTTCTAAGGTATGAGAGAATCTCTGCTGGACTAATACAGAAAAAATATTATTAAATGATGCCAAATCCACTTGAGAGAGAGTGTCGGTGTGGCATGGAGGTGCAGAGCTAACTGCTGATTCATCCTGACAGTCTGGTCAGGCAGGCTGACTCATTAACTCACAAGTATAAAACACTGAGCTTTTCTTTGAGGCAAGAGAAAGAGTGAAGGGACAGCAGAGGTCTTGCAGGCAGAAGTCATAAGAACAGTCAGTTCAGGAGGGACTTGAGGACTAAAGCTTATGTTTATGAATACATTTCTGCCTGAAGCCATTTCCTTTACTGGAAATTAGAAGAAAGCCTGTATCTGAACTCTTTGGGAGGACAGGTATGTAGGTGGGTCCAAGAGGCAATCACAGCTCGAGAGCTCAGCTGTCCTGGGCTCAAGAACACTCAGCAGCATCTTGGCATTCCTGCTGTCCTCTGCTGCTGCTGCTGCTAGCCTCTTCTGGGGCTCAAGCGTGCTTCTGAGCTCTCCAAAAGCACAGGAGAGCTGAGGGCTGCACACCCACAGCCCTCTAGCAATATAACCAGCGACATTGTCTTCCTACAACTGACACTTTGAGAGCCCATGGCAAAACTTCACGGATTAAAGTCACTAATGCTGATAATTGTCCACACAGCTGTTGCAGGCTGTGTTCTGGCTGTCCCAGAGATGGCAGTTTTAAACTATATCAAATGAATATGTGAAATGGCAACAAAATCAAGGTGTTCCCACCATCTGTCTCCCCTAAAAGCAGTGATATGGTTTCTTCTATCAAGTGATTAGTAAGTTTTCAGAAAAGATCCTGAAAAAAAGTGTACAACATTTCCATTTTGGACCAGACACATTTGTTTCCAAAAACAGTGGTATCTCTTTCAGCAGATTGTTCCGTGGTGGGGTGGTTTAATTCCACTTGGTAATTAAGTCCTACACAGACGTTTGCTCACTTTCACCTGCCAAGATGAGGGAGAAAGTATGAAAGTAAAAGGGATACTTGTGGGTTGAGATAGAGAGTTCAATAGGTAAAGCAAAAGTCATACAAGCAAGCAAAGCAAACCAAGGAATTCATTCACTGCTTCCCATGGGCACACAGGTGCTCAGCCGTCCCCAGGAAAGCAGGAAGTATTACTTGGGAATACAAACACTATCACTCCAAATGTCCTCCCACCTTTCTTCTTTTCCCTGCTCTATATGCTGAAGGTGATGCCATATGTTACAGAATATCTCTTTGGTCACTTGGGGTCAGTAGTCCTGGTTGTGTCCCTGTACAACTCCCTGTGCATCCTCAGCCTTCTTGCTGAGGCAGAAAAGGCTGTGTGAAAGTGTGAAAGCCCTGCTCGGCAGGAACTACAACATCCCTGTGTTACCAGCACTGTTTCCAACCCAAATTCTAAACATAGTCCCATACCAGCTACTCTGACAAAAATCAACTCAACCCCAGCCCAAACTGGCACATATAGGAAAGGGGCTGCTCCAGATGGGGGCTTCTCCTTCAGGCTGAGAAAATGAGTTTGTTTGAAGTACAAAGGCACTGAGTTTGTGGTGCTTTTCTCTATGCTACTTTTGCAAGTAGCCCATTCTTTGGAGGAATTTCTAATTCTTTGTTGGTTCCTGTAAACAAAAATAGGATAACAGATATTTTGAGGTGTGTGTTGGAAGGCATTTTACACCACAGAAGGGGTGTTTTCTAATGTGGACCTGTGTTCACATCTCTACAGATACCAAAAGAACAATATGAAACTATTGATTATCTTGTTTCCAGGCTTCAGTTCTGACCTCAGTCCTACAGCTTTGCAACTGTCTGGGAGGATTAACAAAGGCCAAGATATTGATGGACTGCATCTGACAGACTGCAAAGGTGATTACTTGTAGTAGTTTCCCATGATAGTGATCCTACAAGATATTGAAAGGTCCACAGAAGAAACAGGAAGCCTTACTTCAAAGCAAGACAAATATCCTTTTGATTCGCTGGATCTCTCAGTGTACCAAGTGGTTAGTATGCTGAGGGACAGGAGCAAGGGTTGAATTGCAAAACCATTCTGGCACTTTATTGCATGAATCATCTTGGGGTAAAAAAAAATGAAATTAGGGGACCGGACTGGAAGGAAAAGGTTTATTCTTCTAGTAAGCCTAGTCCAACAAAGCTTTACCTTGTCTTCTTGTAATGACAGATGGTTTAGGTAGACTAGCTGAATTCATCCAACTAATTCACTTCGCTGGGCAAGATCTGTATTTTTGCGTGATTTAGAAAAACAACATAATATTTATTAAAATTGACACACAGCTACATATTGCATACTATATTATTTATTCTATTTTGCATGGAACGCGAACTATTAAATTAGGAAAATAATTTTTTAAACCTCTGCATCTTTTTCAATATTTTTTCCTGAGCCAGAGGAATTATTTTTAAATATCGTTCTCCTTTTACCTCACTTCTTTTGATATTAATGAGCTACAAAAGTCAAATTCAGTCTAACCCAGAGACCATTCATTACACATCCATGAAGTAAAATAGATGCATAACAGCAAATGATGATTTATGACAAAATATTAAAATAAGGCAGTTTTTGGCATAGGCCACATATAATGAGCACTAGTGTCACAAAATATTCCCAAACTCAGCCACGCATACTCTGCTTTATATTAAGTATTTGTGTCTCAGAGGGCTGAAAAGTCTCAGTAGACCTTTTCAACAGGACACTGAATAGATAAAGCACTTTTTAGATCAAATATACACACCAACTTGTGGATCAGTAAATGATGCTGAATGTACCACTCACCATGTGGACAGAAAATCAAAAGAGAAGTTTTAGAGGGCTAGTGCTTTCTCTGGAGAAGCTTGCTGGACCTTTCCTGACTGAAAAGAATAATTCATGTGTAGACACTGTCAAAACTATGGGCAAAATCCAGGGTGAAGTAGTAAAATAAGGTAAGGACAGCCAAAAGAAAATGTGAAAGGATAAATTTGAAAAGGTGCTGTGCCCCCATGGCCATCTCTTGGGATAACAATTGGTCTCCCCAGCAGTTTTTCTAATAACTGTGTTGGCAAAGTCATTCTTTTTCTCCCCTACACCCACTGCAAGCAAAAGTGAAAAAGTGAAGTTGTCTGTTTGCTTCTGGTATCACCTCCCTGAATGACATTTTTGTCTCATGGAAGTTGTGCCAGCATAGCAGAACTAGTTCCCTCTCCCTCCCTGGAAGCAAATCCTTGCTGGCCAAGGGTTTTGTCATCCCAGCAGGCTGGACAAAAATAAGATATTCATCCCACATGCCTTGCTCAGGCATGAAGGCAGCTAGTGTCCTGAAATATAAACCTTTGTTATTCCCATGAACTCTCTTCCAAGAAAATAGACTGCTATTCCTGAATTAGAACCATCATCAGAAGCTCTAGTGATTTCACTTCTGTCAGGTCTTTCATCCAGAAATACTGTTCATAGACTGTTGCATTAACTGATTTATCTCTTTCAGGCCAAACACAGAATTCTTAGAACGTGGCTTTTATTGAGTGTCAAATGGATTTTGGCCAATATTGACACCATGAGCTGGGCCTTTCACTGTCCTTTCAAAACACTGCAGAAGAATATGACATAACCTATAGATCACTTATCCACAGCTTACAGCTCTGGCTGAGTTCCAGTATGTCAACTGCTTAACAACCAACAGTGTCCATTGTTTCTGCCAAGGGGAAACTCATACAGGATATATGTGAAACTGCAACGTGAGCACTCATGAGGATTACAAAATTACTGCACTGAATTGGACCAAACTAAAACAACTCTCTTCTTTTGGACAGTGCCACCTTCTCAGGTTTAGGAATGGCATGCCAGGGTTCCCATAAACTATGAAGCCAGGGGAATAATAGACGGAATGACGACTGTAGAATGCTTCTAGAGAGAACTCAGAATCAGTTTTGAAGTATCTTATAGCTGGCCTCAAAGAAAAATGTGCAGGGAATGAATTGCATTCGTATAGAGTGGGATTGGAGGCTAGAAGCCACTGAAGCTGAGATTCCAAGGAGTGAAACAGGAGATATAGAAGAAGAGGAGGACGGATGGAGGAGAAGTAGGAGGAAGAGGAGGGCTAGAAAAAAAAGAAGAAGCAGAGGAAGTGGCCAAATCAGTCTTCTGGGGGGGTTATGTTCACAAGATGCTTGGTGACTTCTAAAGATGTATTTGGCAGGAGGACCCCCAAGCCAACATACTCACACCTTGTTCTTCCCCCCCAAAACAGTATTTCTCATTCCCAAACCTTGAGTGGCTGAAGAAGGAGGCTGTGAGGAAGAGGATGATGCTCCAGAATACTCAGGCAGTTGAGGAGGATGTCACTCCAGCTTTCCCTCTCTCCTCTCTTCCATCTTTCAGCTGAGCATCACCCCAGCCGCTGACCATAACCCAAGTCAGCTTTCCAACATTCCAAAAAAGAAAGGGAAAATGCCTTCTCTAATGTTACTTTAGGTCTTCAATTAGATGAGGTGACACCACTGTTTGGACTCCTCTGTACAAGAGACATGAAGCTTCTGGAGTGGGTCCAGTGGAGGGCTACAAACTTGATCAAGGGACTGGAGCATCTCTCTTGTTGGGCTGCGGGAGCTGGGCCTGCTCAGCCTCCAGAAGAGATGACTAGGAGAGGACTTCATTGGTGTGTCTAAGTATCTGAAGGTGGGTGCTCAGAGGATGCAGCCAGGCTCTCCTTGCTGGTGCCAAGCGATAGGAGAAGAAGCAATGGGATTAAACTAATGCACAGGAAGTTCCTGTGAGGAAGAATTTTACTGTGCAGATGATAAAGCACTGGAACAGAGTCCCCAGAGAGGGTGTGGTCTTTCTCACTGGCGATATTCAAGAACCACCTGGACACAATCCTGTGCAATGTGTTCTAGGATGATTCTGCTTGAGAAGGGAGGTTGGACCAGATGACCCTCTGTGATCCCTTCCAGCAGCCTGACCCATTCTGTGATTGTTGAGGAAGCAGACATCTTTATGCTGGGAAAATTAAAAGTTAAATGTTTATTCTATCTGTGTAATATTCCCCAAAGGCACTGTTGTAAAAATGGTAGAAAAGTTCAGATCTGCATATTCTCTGAATATTTTCTTGCACTCAGATTTTTCCTCCTCAGGAGTATGGTAGATGGAAAGGTTGTGATGTTCTTCAACACAGTGCCCAGATGCAAAATATCAGTCATGCCAATCATGATAATGATTGGGGCAAATAGATAAGTAAGATCAACATCTACTTGGTCTGCACTGTGGGACACAGTTAAAGAGTAAGTCAGCACAGGTGAGCAATGTTGACACAGGCTTAAAACAGTGAAAAGGCCACTGTCACTCTTTTCCCTTTTAAGACTTGATGCTTTATGTGAGTCTTAATGTCCACCAAATCCCACATCCCCATCTGTCACAGCAAGGTGTCCTCTGCAAGGAGCAGTGTCTGCCTGCCACTGCTTTGGAAAGAGTAGAGAAAAAAGTAGATGCTCATCACTGCAAAGGAGATAGATGCTATCCAAGAAATCAGCTTATGTAAAGGGCATTCCTTACAAGCATCTTTGCTGTCATCACTAATAGCACTGGACTGGACTGAATACAGCTCAAGGTAAGTGTAGATTGAAGGCAAACAATATGTTCTGCCACAAGCACATTAGTTAATAAAGCTTCTGTTACACCTTGATTCATTGTCTAGTTGGGAGTCTAGACTAGTTATTAAACATTTCAGAGAGAAGAAGGATTGCTATGACAACAACATATGAATAATTCATCTGAAGGGGAGAGGGGACATACAGTAATAGAACAATTGCTAAAATTCTTCTTAAAGGATTTGTGTGCATCAAATGCAATAATAATAATAATAAAAGCATTCCAGTCTATGCTGTCTTTCTAGCTGCAGCTTAAAAAACATCTGGCATCTTTGATGGCTTGAATAATACAAGCTAGCGTACAAAGTCTGCATCTTCTTACTTCTTATAAATAAAGAGCAAGGGCATAAAAATCCCATGAGGTAGCCTCACTGATGTTTTGAGTGTCTGAACTTGGTTAAAATTTTGGATTTTGTTTTTATCATAAATGTTGAGCCATAAAAGTCAGTGACATGACCCAAAATATAGTAAAATACTATAAAGAAATGTTCTTTAGATTTAAGTCCTATTTCCATGGGAACTTTCCAGTCTCTTCCAGAAGAATTTAAAGGAACTAGAAGAGAAGTAATTATAATACAAAAATGAAAGTGGTCTTATCCTCTCC
Organism: Alethe diademata; assembly: GCA_025584955.1. Classification (NCBI taxonomy): domain Eukaryota; kingdom Metazoa; phylum Chordata; class Aves; order Passeriformes; family Muscicapidae; genus Alethe; species Alethe diademata. The sequence continues at coordinate 36,948,722 of JANRMJ010000066.1, read as the reverse complement.
ATTGCTTTATTTTAAATATCATTCCAATCTCTTACCAAGAAGGCTTTTGCCTTGCATTTTGTTTGATTCTCTTCAACACACAGCATGTTACTCTTAACAAAACATGGAAATTCTTACTGAGAATATTTTTTTAAAAGATGGTTCATATTTCCTTTTAAATAAAGATAGTCATCCATAGAGTAATTAAATACTGCCCACCTAAAAAGCTACCTTAAATTCATCAACGAAAGCAAACAGTGTAGACACCTGCAATTAAAGTTTTTCTGACCTGTTTTTTCCCTCTGGACCTTAAGGAGAAGCTATTTTGGAGACTGATCATTATGCCAGTTCAGGCTTTTGTCTCCTTGAACCATGGAAAATTGTGTAGCCTCCTTACCATGTATTCACACACAAAGAAACCTAGATCAGATCAAGACAGGGAAAAATTATTCTGAGTCTAAATGGAAGGGAAGATCATATACTGTTTTAAAGGCAGTAGTATATGAAAGTGATTGACAAAGGAAGAAAGAAAGGAAAAAAAAAACCCTAGGATTTTTTTTTACCCAGTAAAAAAGAAATGTACCCAGCTCTGAAATCTTAAACTATAAGCCTCCTCCATGTCTCTGATTACACAAACAAATACATTAAAATAGAGCAATATAGATTAGGGTATTAAAATTATATTTGCATAACTTAAAGTGAATTTGAATGATAATGCAAATGCGTGATTAGTTTAATAACTTTTGATACCTGGTACTGTTTTCATAAAATTAATTTAGGCATCTTTTTTCCTACAGTATAAAAACTAGTTACTGTGGCTACATTGCTGTATTATTATACTCAGTAAAAATGTTCTTAAGATTTTTAGCATGTGAAATAAGCACGCAATACTGGCAGCAAAACTGATAAGAAAAGAGGTCATAATTCCTTTATTTGCAAAATGGTACAGGATCTGAAATAGATCTACACAATGTGCCTCAAAAATCAGCTCTGTAGAAAGTCTTAAAACTCATATTCATGATTACTGATAGATCACTTTTTTTAAAATTTTTTTTTCCCCAGTGTGAACTTGCATAGAAACGAACATGATTCATTCCTGAGAAGCTCTCAAATTCAAAATAACTAATCTTTAAAAGTCAGGTGAGGACTTCCTGCAGCCATGAATTCTAGAAATAAGTTATACTTTGAAGCATTATTTAAATAATAAGATAAATAAAATAAATACTTTGCCCACCTCGATGAGGCTTTTTATGTGATTTGGATTTACATTTTCCCTTCAGTATTTTTCACCTTGTATTTTGAAGTTTAAAAAAAGTTTAAAAAAGTTTAAATTTAAAAAAACTCCTTCTCCTTTACCTTTTCAATGTATTAATTGCTTCTTTCCTTCCCTTTCTCTCTTCCTTGATGAATTAAGCAGATGAAGTAAGATTGCACTTAAAAAAAAAAAAAAAAGCCAAGAGAAGAACAGGAGAACAGGTAATTGGTCTTTTCAATTTGGAAGGCAAAATGGCCTAAGATCAGGAGTGCCCACACCTGCAGGCACAGCAGGGATGTGAAGCAAAGTACAGAACTTTGCCATGAGGAGGAATAACAGGGTTACCTGGCCAGAGAATTTAGCTCCAGTGTCTGTGGAGCTCATGAGACTTTGTCTGCGATATGGGAGACTCAGGACTTGTACACATAGCAAGATCAGTGTCTGAGATGCAATTTCTTCACTCTCTTGTGGGGACTCAGGAAAAAGGTAAGGTTATTACAGAAATTAAGTATATTTTTGCAGCAGCTGATGCAAGACAGAAGTCCCATCTGTGCAGAGACTGACTTACTTCATGGTTCGGTCCTGCCAGGATGGAGCTGTAAATTACAATTAGACCTCTATGTGTTTCAACAGCTGAACTTGGCCACGTAAATTCTACACATAGCTTTTACAAATAATAACAGAACTGTGAAATGATGTCTCCTCTTCACCTGTGTTCTCTCAATAAGGGATGTGCTGCCTGGCCCAGATACAATCACCTTCCAGGATCCAGCTTTTCTGAATCTCCAAAATACAAACTGTCTCTATGATTTCCTCTGTAAAGACATGTCTGTAATTCCTATTTTGTATTGCGAACAGAAATCCAAGGGTCCAAATATTAAGGAGACGGCTCATTCTAGAGCTTTTTTTAACCTAAAGGAAGGTGTAAAGCTCACTGTTTTTAACAAGCAATGAAGGAAAACAGCTTATTTGCAAAATTACGAGAATGAGGGAAATGTGAAATTGTACAAGCCATGCTAACCTAAAGCTATTTCTGGTTCAGTTGCGCTGTCAAAACATTTAGACAGTCCAGGACAATACTTGAATATCCTCTGTGAATATGCAGCCAATATCAAATGTGGTTTATTCACTGTTTCTCTGGGAGTGCTGTTGATCTACATGGTTATTATGCTTTATGGGTAGAAATCAGAAAAAAAAGTGTCAATTCCCATTTAGTTAGTTTAGTTAGTTCAACTCAATGATCTCAGTCAACATTGCCAGTAAAGTCATGTAACTGACATTAACAAACATCGATTAGTGAGTACTCAGTTAAAGCCTTCTAAAAATGCCCTCTGCAACTTGTGTTCTGAGAAGCATAATAATGAAAGAAGTCCCCTTCTGTCTCTCTTTTTTTTTTCATAAGCCCTTAAATATAGAGAAATCTTCCTGCCTGTTGTGAAGTTGTTGCTATTGTTTTTATGGCAAATAATGCAGCAGTTGCTCCCAACACATTTTTCAGTTCATGTTCTTTCTCTCTCTTCATGGAGAGTTTGGACAAGTATGTCAAAAATAGATACCTATAGTTAGGCTTAAGTTTGCACAGATCATTTACCAGCTTCTGTTAATGTCAATTAGAAGAGCATTCACCACCTAATCGTCACTCAGTAGTTAAGGTAAATTTTGCATAGGTCTACACATGTATTTGTCTGTTTGACTGTCTTTCCTTTTGTGTTGACCGTTCAGGCTAAGGCAGACCTAAGGTCTCTGGGTGAGAAATAATGGGGTAGGAGCAACTTGAGGCAAACCTACAGCTATTGTTAGTGAGCTTGTCTGCATAGATTATGACAAGCAGAAGTGGAAGAAAAACAAGGTTTTTTTCAAAATCATGCAATGGCCAGAAAGGACCATGAGCAATAAAGCTTCAATTAATGAGTACTCAGTGAAGATTAGGACCAGTTTTTCTGGGAATATTTATTCACATTTGAGTATGAATACAGATTTAATGGTTTTGCTTGCAAGCTGTTTGTGTCTGCCTTTCACAATTATTGGAGTGATGGGGTCTTCTATTACTGGGTACAGCAAACATCAGCCTGAAATGCACAAATGTTTACCAGAAGAATACTTCACATAGTGTAAAATATCCTGTTTAGACTTTGTGCTGGGATGAAGAATTATGCAAATTGTCCAGAAAGAAAGAGGTTGAATTGTGGAACAAAGCATCAAAGTATGAACTGTGAATAGGGAGTCAGTGGAACAAACTCTTTGCAAATGATCTGTAGGCCTGGGAACAAATTGCTGATGGCATTTCCATACAATCTCTATTAAACTCTCTCTGAGACTTTTACATTCTCAGTGAGGATAGTTTTCCAGAGAAGAAGATGAATGCACCTGCTTGGAAATTCTTCCCATGCCTGATCTATTTATTTACTCATGTTTGCAAAAGTATAGAGCCATCCTACTAAAGTGTCTTAACACAACAAGTTGCCCAGAGCAGTTGTCTCCATCCTTGAAAATATTTGATAACTGACAGGACATGGTCATGACCTGCTCTAGTGGATCTGCTTTGGGCAAGGATATCTGACTGGATGGCCTTCAACATGGCCACTGTTATCTGTTCTTTGATTCCTTCATTTATTCCTATGTTTACCTTCATCTTGTCAAATGCTTTGCTGATGAAGGTCCGTTCACCTCAAATTAAGTCTAAGGCAGCCGTTGCACTTTTACACCAGAGAATTGTTGATGTAAATGGAAACCACTGTAGAGGCTGATCCAGCATTTCCCATAATTTTGGATAGTTCCATCTATGAGCCTAGTATGTTATGTGCTGTCATGGTGAACTGATGACATGACAGCAAAGCGAGAACTTTGCTTTCACAATGCACAGGTGTAACAGTAGTGACCAGCATGGAGGTAATAGTGGATGGACCAGCACTAGTTTGTATCTCACATTCTCCTGATGGAAGGAGAGTATGAGATTTACCAACTCTTCTTAGTGGAAATCAAACTAGTGCCCAAATGAAACTGAATTCTCCCAGTAGCACACAGTCACCTGAAATTCACTTTACTTTAGGATATGAACATTGACCTAACCATTCTAGTATTTTTTTATAGGCATGATATGAGTTCTAGTTATTTGAATTGTTGTTTTTCCAGAAATTTCCTACATAATTTTCCCATTTGCCAGCTTAAAGCAAAAATAAACAAAAAACAAAGAAAAAAAAAAGGAGCCAACAACAAAAAAAACCCCTATAACCAGAAAGGGAAAATCAGACTAAATGTTGGTGCTTAAAGAAAAGAAAAAATCAGAAACCCAAAATTATAACAAGAAAGGGTAAATCAGACTAAATGGTGGATTAGTCTTTTTTAAAGAACAGATTCATCATGGCCATTCTTAGAATCATAGACTTGTTGAGATTGGAAAAGGACTTTAAGATCACATTCATTTTTAAGCTGTATTGCCATGTCATGCTTAAAAAAACGTGCTGCAAGCTCATAAAGAAATACAGAAAAACCACTTGAGTTAGTTGATCCTTAAAACAAAGCCAAGATATTTAAAGAGGGGGGAAAAATTATCTTTTTAATATCCTGCTTGCATTATGGTACATGCATCTGTCAAGAGAGGCGACTTAAATCTCAGCAAGTAGAAGCAAAGACGTACATGTCCTACTGGGATCTTAATTCAGTGTATAAATGTCTAAGAGGGAAAATAATGAGTACTTTAGAGATAATTTAGAGGTATTGGTAAAGCATTCAATGGTTAGCATTGTAGGAAATTATTAGAAGGTAAACCAATGAGAAGTCAATATGGAGAAGCAAGTTTTCTTATGTCAAACCATGGTAGCTGTGCTCATGATCTAGTTGCTGTTCAGGATCTGTTTTCAAAGATAAGATTGTTATGACTGGAATGCCAGACATTATTAGACACTGTGCCGTGTCCTGCTTTAATCATAGAATGCTAGAATCTATGTTTTGTGTTGAAAGTGACCTTAAAGATCATCTAGTTCTAGTTCCATGTCATGGGCAGGGACACCTTCCACTAGACCAGGTTGCTGAGAACCCAGTTCAAAAGTGTATTGACAGGTCTGAAAAAGACTTGAAGAACTGAGACTGTAGGAGATGTAGATTGTAAGCAGTGGTCTAAATGGTTATGTAAGTTACTGATGTTATCTTCCTGACCAGAAAATTCATGGCTTCAAATTTTATCCTAGGACCCAGATTCACTGTCAGGTGGTAGTACCAAAAACACAGGTAATGAACACTGCTCAGCTAAAGATTGCATCTCCTCAGTTGTAGTTAAAATTGATTTAATTTCTGAGTGTTGTTTGTACACAACTCACTGGATGTTAAAAAACCTGTGAAAAGAAGAATATTGGAAAAATATAATGGCAAATATTGCTTCTAGTAGAAGCGTTTCATCTAGGGTCTGAGAATCTCATGCAGCCATTGCTACCAGACATCAGCTGGAGACTGAATTTCTAAATCATCTGCTGCCATGGATTCTGGGTCATCCCCATTCTACTTCTTGTTGCAAAGATTTAGGATACCCTGAGAAGGAAATGCGGTCTAAACCTAAAGCCTGCTTTTCTCTCCTAATACATCATGAGATTTGCAACGTGAAAGGAGTTATGAAATTTAGCTCACTCCCCAGCATAGATAGATTGGTGGAAATTCAAGATAATTAATGTAGTCAGGCTATGCTGAGACTCCTCTATACCTCCCCAGAGCACTTAGGACACTTATATCAGAGAGGTCTTTAGAGATAAAAGAAGTGTAAGGTGAAAGCTTTGATCTCAGATGGGGTTTAACAACTTGGACATTGCTCATGATAATAACTATGAGCACTCTAAAGAGAAGAACCCATTTCTGTATTTATTTAAAGGATTGCTTCCTTCTGCCATTTTTTAAATTGCAATTTACAAAATCACAAGTCTTTTTGGACATATAATAATGGACAACTGTCTGAACAAGCAGCTTAGAAGATGAGATTATCTCCTTAAAAGACAGTATCAGAGAAAAGAAGAAAGAGATAGTTTATTGTTTTTAAATTTAAAGGACATGAAAATCTTTTAACTTGGTTAAAAGGGTGTGCATACACTAAAGAAGCCAGAAAAGCAGGAAAATTAAAGCATTAAGAATCAGTCATGTTTCAATGGAAGAGACTGAAGGGAGCCATATGATGAAAAATTATATGACCTGCTTTTTCAGAATAGGTTTCCATTTCCAGAACGGAAATTATGTGAAGATTAATGGTTCTTTCCAGGACAATCTTCAATAAAGAGCTCAGCAAGTTATCAATGACAAGAGCTATTCTTAGCTTGCAGCTTGGGTATCTGTGGCTGTGGGGCAGTGTACAAAGATCTCCCTCCAGGTGCAGTGGTGGGCACCACTGGCCCCATAGGCATGTGGTGGAAATTTGGAGAGATCCTTAGAGAGTTGACACATCTGAGTGACATCTGACACAGCCCCATTCTGCATTACTGCTATGTGTTTTAAGGGCCCGTCCAGCCTCTTTGGGAAGCTACAGGAAGGAGTAGTCTCATTCTTCTAAAAGAGATGCCAGCAAAACTTTGCACCATCTGCTAAGGTTTGCCTATTTTTCTTACCTGTTAAGTGTTAGTAATGTAATTTCAAACTCTTGAAATGGAATAACTTGGGGTCAAAATAGTCTTCTTAATTGTACATAGGCATTTATAATTATATCCAGGGGCTTTTTGTGCCTGTATATATGGTGGTGGTTATTTAGAATGTGGCATCTTTGCCAAGTGTTAGAAGTGTTAGAAGTAACAAATCACTGCACCACACACACACAAGGTTGTTGCAGACAATATCCAAATGCTGCTTTTTAAAATGGTACCTATTGTATGGTGTGTATGCACATAGCAATTTTCACATGCTTCTTCTGTGGGAAGCAAACAGGAAAAACACAGGTGCAAGAAAGCTCCTGCTTTTACTCAGTGTTTCAGCTCCAATGAGCAGTGATGACTATGTTTATGGTGCACAAATTGGCCCTCTGAAAGGAGAAAGAGAATGGAAATTAGCAAAACTCCCAAAAGACATCTTTGAAAGTTTCCAAATATATGTCAGACTTTTACTGTCTGAAAGTGTCACTTGATCACTGTCTACAAAAGGAGATCACAAGCGCCAATTATGGAGTATCTTCCTAACCACCAATTGCAGTTATAGTATTAGAAACAATTTGCATGGCTGTAGGGAGAGAACACCTTGCAGTTCAAAATGCATAATTTGTTTAGAGACAGCCATGGGTGAAAGGAGCCTTAAGCTAAGTCTTAACTAACTTGGAAGGTTTCTAGCAGGTTATGGCAGTGAAAATGTAATGAATGATAAATGCTTAGGGCCAGTCACTGGGAGAAATCTCCAGTGAATTCATTCAAGAACCTACTTAAAGATTTATGACACAATTAATATACATACATATATATATACACACATATCCCTACAATAGCACAGAACCTCAGCCCTCAAAATAGCTCTGGGAAAGTTCAGAATATGAGAAGGAAGTAAAAAATCTTTGAACAAAGATTTTCCTGTGGAACATCTGTGCTATACCTTTTCGAGTGACTTTTTGTGAGACTTGTTGAAAAAAGGCAGTTTGAGATAAATGAGTAATATTTGTTCATGGGAAATGAAGAGAGGAAAGGCAAATGCTGATGGATTTTTCTCTGCAAAAGGGAAGATTTCAAGGTGACTTAGAGAGGCATTCAAAATGATAAAGGACTTGGTTAAAGCTGAAAAAGATAAAAAACATTTACCAATGAGGAGATGAAAACATGGCTTTATAATAGCCTCTAACTGGATTTTGTGTGATTTGGGCTTCAGCTGGGGAAACGTAGAGTGGCTTGACAGCAGGAGTGACTACCTGTAATTAATTCCCAGGTTTAAAGTTGCAAGCTACCCAGAAAAACCTATACTCTTTTTAATGAAAGTATCTGTTACTTGGAACATAGATGAAGAAAGAAAAAGGTCTATTTATGCATTTAAATTATGACTTGCCCAAGAAAGTTAAACACAGTGGGTAGAAAGATCCTGCACAGATGTGAATTGATCTTGTGTGTGTCTGTACTGACAGAGAAATAGGTAAACTGTCTGGATTAAATGGGAAGAAAGTAGCTCTCCATAATGTTCATGGGAAAACCAAAAAGTTATTTTATTAGATCCCGAAATATTTTTCACTTTGGCACAATTTTGTACTATTGTTTTTCAGCAAGGGCAAAACTTTCAGTACTGAAAATATGGATTTATTGTTACCAGCAGTTTTTAGACAGAACTAGGAAGATGCAATATCTGTTAACTTTTTCATGGGGAAACTTCAAGTCTTTGAGATATTGTTCTGCTTTAATATTGCTATGGTAGTTTTTGATTTCTTTACAGAGAGGGACCCCTCTAAAAAGGACAAACTTGGATATTTGCCCTCACAGTCTATGAGCACAGGGTTCTTGCAGTTGTTGATTTAGTTTCCTCTTCGGAGGGTTCAGAGCCAGGACAGCTCTGCAGTGTGAAACAAAACATACTAAGTTTTGCTAAAACAAATGAAAATGCTAATGTAGACGCACCAGAAATCACTCAGAACCTCTGATTCAGCTTTAGAATGTGCACTTCTTGAATGCTTTTCCTTAGACACTGCACTGCAAGTCATTATTCAGGATATATAGTATTTTATACAGTGGGAAACGATTTGTCCATAATGACTACAAATCTCTGAAAACACGATTTTCAGTACTGGTGAGGCCTCAGCTTGAGTACTGTGTCCAGTTTTGGGCACCTCACTACATGAAGGATATTTTGCTTCTCAAGTGTGTCCAGAGAAGGGCAATCTTTTGAGGTGAGCAACAAGGCAGAATATCTCATCTGTGTCCGATGTTTGTTTTTCTTATACCAACTGCACACTAATAACTGATGATTTTCCACAGTTTTCTGAAATATTTTGCCATATAGGAAGTACATACCTGCTGTGCAGTCCCATTGGATTTGATCCCACTAAACCCTCCTTTTATCTCTTTGCTCCTTGCTACCTGTGGAGTCAGATGAAACCCCTTATGGTTGACTGCAGGGGCTCCCCACTGGTTTTTTGTTGTCCCATTATCAGTTTTGCTCAGATTATGAATAAAGGGGTTTTTTTTCCGAATAGGAATCCATATAGCCTGGGAACCCAATAACCTGGATGCTGCAGGTCAAGCTATATTCCCTTCTGCTTCTCACATTATCACCACCAATAAAGAATCTGCAGCTGGGGACTCAGCTGACCACTCTGTCAGTGAAACATGGAGGAAAAGAGGCTATAGTTGCTCTTCCACAGCTGCAGAGAGCTATGGCGGGAACTGAACCAGGAGCTTTTCTTTTTTTTTTTCTTGTAACTGAAACAAGCAGGTAACAGGCAACTAAATAGAAGCAAAAATATTGGAACTATTTAAAGTACTTGTATGCAGAGTTTGATTTCTAAATGGTCGGGAAACTCCATCTTGACCATTCTCCTGCTCTATATACGATGTGACCTGAGAGGTATCTCTGCAACAACTTTTCATTCTATTCTATCTTTATTCCCACTTCATAGCTGCAATGAACATGATTTTTGGCTTCTGCACTGTGGACAGTAGGACAATGATTGCCCTTCTGTGCTTGACACTGGTGAGGCCACCCCTTGAGCCTGGTCTTCAGATCTGTGCCCCTTAAAACAAAAAAGACATTGAGGTGTTTGAGCTAGTTCAGAGAATGGCAGCTCTGAAGGGTCTGGAACACAACTCTGATGAGGAGCAGTGGGGAAGCTGGGATTGATTAGCATGGAGAAAAGGAAACTCAGGGGGGACCTTCTCACCCTCTAGAGCTTCTAAAAGAGGGTTGTAGCCAAGAAGGGATAAATCTCTTCTCCCAAGTACCAAGTGACAGGAAGGAAATGGCCTCAGGCTGTGCATGGGGAGGTTTAAATCGGATATTAGAAAAAAAACTTCTCCACCAAAAGGGTTGTTAGGCATTGAAAAAAGCTGCAGTGGGGAAAGTGGTTGAGTCCCCGCCCTGAAGGTATTTAAAAGGTGTGTAGATGTTATTTAGGGACGTAATTTAGTGGTGTTCTTGTCAGTGTTGGATTTATGGCTGGACTTGATGATCTTAAAGGTCTTTTCCAACCTAAATGATTCTGTGATTCTATGATTCTCATTCCTCTGTCTGTGTACCAATTACTGTTCTTCTCTCAAGTTTTCCAGAGCTTCAGCAAGCTGCATTGTTTAGTCAGAAACTATGAACATGTCCACTGGTTGCTGATGACTAAAAGAGAGATTTTCCTTTACCAAGGAAAAAAAAAATTGTGGGGTATTACCCAATAATTTAATTTCTAATTTAAATATTATGAGCTTTTTCCCTATGTAAAAACTACTTTTATGAAAAAGGTCAAAACCTTTGCTGTAAGAGATGGTCAGTTATGCAGTTGCTGTGACTAAGAGCAGCTTTAAAACAGTGCTAATATATCTAGGGGACACAGAAGTTTATATGAATGGATGTAAGATTTTTTTGGCTTTTGCTTCTAAATGTGACTTAAGTGGGAAGAGACTGGGAAGCTACCTGATGATTAGTGTTGTAGTATTTCTTAGCTTTTATCTTAATAAAACTATACATGACCAAAAAGAAATCTCTAAATTAACAAATCCTGCATCACAATCAGTAACAACCGCCTCAGAAGGAGATGGTATATTGAAGAAGAAAAAGAGCAAGTTAGAAAATAAGCTACCTTCTTTTTTGTTAAAGTCAGAAGTGAACGTCTTGGGGTTTTTTTGGTCAGACTGAATCCAACTTATCCTGGACTCAAGATCTTACAATCCATGAATTTTTTGTAAAACAAGAAATTAAGAAAAAAAAAGTATTCAGAAAGAGGAATTGTTATGAAGGAAACATCTAGAATTTCTGTGGATTGGAATATGTGGGGAAAGGTAATTCTAACCCTGGGGGAATCTTGCCCCTCTGACTTCATTTTAGGTTTAAAAATTTCAAACAGAGTTTTTACTTCACCACTCAGCAGTGAGGGCAAAACATAAAGGTAGCACTACCCCTGGTACCATGGATTCAGCACTTTTTGGTAAGGAGCATGTCAGAGTAAAGAGAGGCTCTTTTTCAACCAGTCTTATCTAGAGCAACAGGTTATTCACTTGACATTTTAGAGAGAAATCATCTTTGTTCTACCATTTCTTTCCGTCTTTGAAGGGCTCTCCCACTTTTATTTTCTTTGTAGACTTTCAGATCTTTAACTCCACATACCCAGAGAAAATCAAAGCTGCTATTCGCTGCTTGTTTTAGAACTTAACAGCCCTCTGATGAAAGTCTGCTAAAGAAGTTGCTTGGCTTTTCTCGGTTTCACAGAGCCACCCGATGGGTGCGTGCTCTGCCAGCTGCACACCCCTGGGTCAGTCACTGATAGGATCATGCAGAGAGAGAAAAGGAGCCAGCTTTGATCACTGGCATCATGCAGATTCAAAGGAAAATTATAGGAACTAAAGAAAAGGTAGCACTGAGTGAGGCTCTGTTCCCACTGTCAGACGGGTGGATATGAACTATTCTGGAAGTGCAGTGTGGGGGAAAACACTGGAGTGACATGGGAAATGGCACAATGTGCCTCACTTCTGGTTACCTTCAAGTGAAAGAGCCATCTCCTTAGTGTAACTTTACTGAAAAAGTATGCATGTGCTGTTAACGTGCAAAAAGATAGCTAAGGTGAACCCTTTCCTTTAACCACAGAATATTCTATGGGGATTTGGGAAATGCTGGCTTCCACTGGGATCAGTAGGACAGAAAGAAAAATCACCATGTTTATTTCTGGGCCCTCCCTCGAAGGCTTTGCAGGTGACAGACCCAGTGAAAGCATCCATCTCCGCTCTGTGCTCAGTAAGCAGAAAATGAAACAGAAGAGTCCGTGTGACAGTGAGTGATTTCAAGCCACTTGTAGAGGCATGCATTCAACCCAAGACCATCAGCTCAGGAGCCCTCACAACAATAGGGTAGGTTTTTAATAAAACCACAGCCACCAGAATCCAAAGGGATTTTGAGCAAGACAAACAACAAACACAAAACCTTCTAAAATTCATGCTGCTCATCAAGGTAAGAAAATTCCCCAAGGCACTTTGTCAGGATGTGAAGTTACTATGGGTATTTTTTCCTGTCCTTCTCTGTCTTCAGCCCAGCTCAGCTCAAAAAATTCCTCCCAAAACAAATTGCACCAGCAGATGATAATTGCTGCTCTTCTCTTTTTGTCTTGGGACATCTGGATAAACTGCATTGTTCCTTTCACAATGTCTTTGCTCCCTCAAACCATTTGTTAAAAGCTGGACACAGAAGAGTGATGTGTAGGTAAATTCTGGGGCTGATGGAATTTTTGCCATTTGCTAATAAGCTCACAATGTAATGCTCTATGCAAACATTTATAAGTATGCTGTTTGCCAGAAGAGGCTACTCAAAACTGCACTAAGGTGGTTCATAAAATTTTGGCTTCATGTTCTCTTCAACTTTGAACAAACATTGAAAAACACAACAGGACATTTTTCAGTGTGGTCCTAGATACTTAGCTAGAGATATGGGCTCACTCCAACATTATCAGGACTTCAGTGTTTAGGTTCTGAAAAGTAATAAAATGGCATTAAAATACTAAAACAAAAAAGAACTTTTTTACCTGGATCTTCCTGAGACCAAACAGTATCTTTATCTAGCAATCTGTATTCAGCCTTTTCTCTTAATCTCTTCTGGAGTTTGCACTAAACACAGCCAGGTGATTCAGCCTCTTACCTGTGATTTGGAAGAGGAAAAACCAAATCCAAGTGCTATTTCTGGGCCAAGAAGTAGTTAATTTTTTATATCAAGTGGAAAAGTTGTAATGGGAGGCATTGAGAGTGTTTGAATTCATAACAGATTCAATGGGAATTGGAGATTTGCAAGTAAAAGTATGCAATAGACAGGTTCAGAAAGCTGCTGTGGGCAGGTCAGCTAGAGACTTTGGGCTGGATTTTGTGCATCTTAGATGCAGGCTTTAAACATTTGCTAATGGGATTTCTCCTCTCTTTCTTTTACTGGATAAAGACCAAGTTTGAATGGCAAAATCTCAGCCTGATTTTCAAAAGGAGATTCCTGTTTACCACCCTGCTCTAATTTTCAGCTTTTTTTTTGAGCAAGCATGCTAGGATATGCTTTCTGCTGCAGCAGAGATCAATAACAAATGGTACCTTTGAAGAGGGAGATTTGAGGGATTCTGCAGGAAATCAAAGGAAACACCATTATACAAGCCATTTCTTCCTCGTTGACCTCATATACTATTTGTTCTTTCCAAGCAGAGGCTAGGTATATGTATCCCAAACCAGTAAGTTATAAAGAAAATTGAATAATAATAAAAAAATATAACTTCCTTGGAGTTTCACAGCCAATGTATTCTGAAGGCTTCCTCTCTTCCCTCCCTCAAAAAAGTGTTGAAAGGGAACCAAGAGGCAATTTGCACCTCTGATAGCTCAGTCTATCAATTATGGAGGCAAGGCCTTCCTACAAGTCTTATTTTAAGGTACAAACACGTATTGAAGAGAGAATTGTTCCTTTCTGCATCCTTTCTTCATGAAACAGTGCAAACAGGCTCCTTTTAACATTCCGATCTTCTGAAGGTCTCAGTCTCATGGCCAAGATACTGAAATGTTATCTCGACCAAGAAATCTCACTGGGCTTCCCTTCTCAAGCAGAGCCACCAAGGAAGAAGGCAGAGCTGAGGGATGGTGCTGACTGTGTGCTCTTGCATGTAATATATCTGTCCACCACCTTTTGGAAGAAACTTAGGCTCATCTCAACAGTGACCCTTTTAGAAAGTCTTTTAGGGGGTGGGTCTTCCCTCAGAAACTTGGTAAAATTTGACTGTTGATCATCAAAGCAAATTATCTCATCTCCCTCGGTGACCAGTAGAGAGAGCCAAGCACCTTTAAAAATCAATCAAACCTTTTCTGTGGCACAAATTTCTAAAGTAGATGAGGTGGTTTTTTCTACTTGCTGCCTCTTTATCCCCACTGACAGTAGGGACAATATGGAGGAGCACTAGGAATGGCAGGATATCAGACAAATGCACCAGAACACAGCAGAGAATCCTCTCTTAAATTTGTAGGCTTCATTGCATTTCATTCTGAAATGGAGGGAATTTGTTTGTTGCTCTCAGGTCTCTCCTACCTCAGTTTCAATCAACTGTTTATAACAAAGTGGGGGTTTGTTTGCTTTTGTTTTGTGTGTTTGAGGCTTCGCATTTCTGAGGTTTTGAGGTTCACTTGGGGTGTGAGTTTTTTGGGGTTTTTCGGGGATTTCTTAATATAGAAATGTGCCAAGAAATGTAAATTTTGGAAGAAATGTACCTTTGAAGGAGCTGAGTTCAGCAGGGAGGGAATACAATCAGAAAAGACTTTGTATGCTGTACAGTGTTCTGCAGTACGTGCTTCAGTGTGCTGACAAGAGCTTACAAGTTTGTGTGTGTGTGTGCAGAGATACATAGGTTGAGGAAAGATTCAGACTGGATTGTGGGATAGTGATTTGCTTGAAGTATAGCCTCCTGTATACATTTTTGTTGTGCTCTAATATAGAACACACCTGCAGGGTGATTGGTGCCTTTAGTACCCCCTTGGGTCATGCAGAAAGTGTTCCATGCCCTGCAGAGCTGCAGGGTCTTGTGTAAGCTTGCTTCAAAATTGTTCTGTCAGGGAGTTCATATGCTAGTGAGCTCTGAGGATGACAGCTCAAATATATATGATATATAATTTTTGTTTGAAAAAGCTTTCTCCACCAAGTTTCTGCTAAAGCTGTGATTTCTAGTGTGACTAGTGACCAAACCCCAAACACTAGCGTTGCAATCAAGTTCTTAATGTTCACCTTCCAAAAAACACCTGGAACACATCTTCTTTGTAGTGAGTTTCAGCAAGAGTAACTATGAAAGCATGATTTGGGTTTGTTTTGGGGTTTTTTTGCTTTGTTTTGGTTTGGCTTTTGTTTTGGTTTTTGATTTTTTGTTTTTTTGTTGTTGTTGTTTTTTGGGGGGGAGGTGGTTTTTTGTGGGTTTTTTTGGTTTTTTGTTTTTTGTCATTTGTTTGCTCTTATTGCTATTACCTTTACACCAGATTCAGTATTTTATATACCCAGTATTTTATAAACCCAGTGAGTCAAATTTTCAGTCTGAAGTTACTCAGTGTAGCTGCCTAGACAGCAGCAATGTGGTGTTATTTTCAGTAAGGAGGACCTCAGCAGCTATGATGTGAGGACAGGATCTCAAAGATCTCACATTCAATAATGCTTATCAGCATCATGTAAGCTGAAGTGAAGAGAGCAGCATGTCATATCAAAACACAGGTGGAGTATTGTTTACCCAAACTGGGATTTGAGGCAGGACTACAGCAATAATATAGTGTTTGCCATGCAGTTGTCTTCTCTTGGCATGATCTTTAAAAGTTATTAAGTGACCAATGTGTAAATAAAGATGATGGGTGTAATTTCTGGGTTTTAATTTCAAATATTGCTGTATATTAATTCAGTCTGTGCATTATCAGTTCCTTTCAGCACAGCTCCAATTTCCAGTTCCAAGTATAAGAGAATGCAATATAATATAATTGTGATCATTTTGTTTTCTTAAATAAAGGCAATCAGTGCCTGTAGTTGGTTTCAGAATGTTGTGAGCAACTTGAAACTGTTACTGACTGTCTGTTAAAAGAAGTCTCAAGCCTGGCAAATGCCTTTGGAGAGTTTTTGTAATTGACATTATATTTAGCTTTTAGATGGAAAAGCACACACTGTTCAGAACAGCTGGCAGTTACTGAAGTAAAATGAAAGGCTTTGTTTTGCAAAAAAACTCAGGTGAGTGCAAAGCAAACAACAGCCTAATTCTTCTATCTTAGTCAATTAAAATTTAGTATGTGTATTAAGAGCTTGATCTTTATCATACTGAAATTAATGGTAAAACTCTTACTGATTTCAATAGCAATACCAAAATGCAAGATAAAATCGCGCTTTCGAATGAGCTGAAAGAACTATTGCCATCAAGGTTTTAACATTATATTTGATTACAAAAATAATGTTTTGAGCAAACGGCTGGTAATCAGGAGCCCTGGATCCTGTTCCTGGAACAGAAAAGCAAATGCTCAGATTTAAGGACATGTCCTGAATGAAGCTGCTTTTTGAATTTTAAATTTTTATACTGATCACTGTTCTCTGGGTCTTTAACATTTTCAGTCTTGCTAAAGTCTTACCAAAATGGTAAGACACTCTTGCCATTGGTGTCAGGATAATGTCATCTGGGAAACTCCTTGCAGGTCCAGAATCTTGGTAAATATCTTCATCTTTACAACAGATGAGCTAATGTAGAGATTATGAAGTTAAATAATTTTACATGTTCTGCTGTGTTTAGAGATGAAGTGATATGTAAATGCAAGAGTTTGCAGTAATATTGACATATTTCAGGTGTGAAAGACATCTGGTTTCCCAGAATGCCAGTTGTCTGGTTTAGATGTTTTTATTGACTTCTAAATGATCTATTTGGTTAAGAGCTGAGCACTTTCTATGTAAGTCCTAACTCCCTTTCTTTGCAACATGAGGACAACTGGGGAATATTCCAGTGTAATGTTTTGCCAGCAGCGATCTCTCAAAGTGCTTAGAAGTCTCTGTCTAAAGCTGAGCAGTAGTGAAACAAGGAAAGGATGGTGATTAAATAGAGGATTACTTAAGCACCTAAAGGGAAGATGAAAAGCTGCAGTGATTAGTGCAGTTCTCAAATTTGCTAAGGTGTCTTGCTCATATTGCTTTTGCGTCCTTGGAGTCTGAAACCTGATTTCAGTCTACTGTTTTATTCCAGAGTTGGAAGCTCCTGCTCTGAAGAAGTGAGTTGATTCTAGTCTATTAACTGCATAAGATACAAGCCTTATCAAAAGAGCAAAATTCCTGTCTTATTCCACCTTCAGTCTGATCTTTTGGAAGTTTGTGGATGTGCCTGTATCCAAGGGTATGCTGAACTCTTGCCTCTTTTCTCTTTAGCTTGGTTTTCTTGCATAAAGTGCTAGAGTATTCTGAAAGTGCTCTGTGCTTTCCTTCCACATAAATGGAGAGCTCTGCTTGTGTGTCTGCTGGTTTGTCCATCCTGGTTCTCACCTGGTCCTTGAACAGGGACCAAGGGGGAGCCTTGGATCATGGTTGTATTAACTTCCCACCAAAACGGCCAGGCAATTTTCTCTGGCAGCAATGCTGACCAAAACACATTGTAATAATGACATAGAGACCCAAGTCATAGAAAAGTTACAACAGAGGTCTACTTGTTGAGCCTGAGCTATGTAATCTGTTACAGTCTTGCAACCTCAGTGATGATTGCTAATCACTCCAAGAGTTTAATAAGGCGAAAAAAAAACCCCTAAAAAATTGTGCACAGGTTACAAAAATTGAGTCTAGAATGTGCAATGATACTTTGGTTTTAGCTTCAGCAATGGGCCTGGGAGGCAGCCACAGTTCTGGAAAGGCCCTGATTTGGAAGGCAAGCAGATTCAGACCTAGATCTAAATTCCAGGCCTGTATCCATTGCAATATGGCATGTGCTTGATGGAGCACTGAAATAGGAACTGAAAAAGTTAATATTAATAAACTCTTTTTTTCTGGTGTTATAGCCATGTTTAATTTCACTTCACTGTTTGCATTTACAACACATTTGAAAGTCTGGCATTTTACAGAAATATAATAAGACTGGTAATTAGAGCAAGCTGAAAGAATCCAAGGCAAAGTCAATAGTTACCTATTTTTTTTTCCCTTTTAAGCAGAAGCTTGTCAAGTTCAACAGAGAAATTTTCTTCACTATACTTTATTACAAAATTTATAAAAACAAGATATCTTGAAAGAGTAAATCTGCATCTTTCATTCCAAACTTGATTTAGCAGGTTGAGGGAGATTAAACCGAAATGGATGATATTTTTAATTTAAGCTTTCCCCACAAAAAAAACAACAAAAAAACAAACAAACAAACAAAAAAAAACAAACCAAAAAAAACAACAACAACAAACCCCAAACCACTCCACAAACAAAAACACTAGATTACACAATTGCAAAATTGTGCTCTATTCACAGAAGAGAAAATGCCTGGCTGGGATTCTTATAGTCCTCTATGGCTCTTCTATGAGGAACTGGGTGTTGGGCAGGGACAGCTGTGCTGCCTGGGTACCTACACCTACAGGGTGCTGGGATACAGTCAGCTAGAGGAAATCAGAGGGGCTGTTACACCTGACAAAGATGGAGAATTTCTTAGGGTGTTTAAGCATCTTGCAAAGCATTAACATCTAATAAGAAAGCTTACGGCCCAAATGCTGCACTTCTGCAAACATTAATACAGGCTGTTGTTAGCCAGGGGAAATACTTTGTGAGGCTCATTAGTTTAATTGGTCCCTGTCATCTAGTTAAAAAGGAGGAAAGAAATGCTCCTGACAAAGGCACAGGCTCTGTGCAAGTGGTGTTTTGCTGCTGTAGCTCTGCTGTGTGCTGTCTGGCTAGCATGGGGCACGTGCATCCATCACAGCCTTGTCCTCATCAGCACAGGGCAGCAGCAAGCAGCAGCACTCTGCCACAGTCAAGTGCCTAAACCACTAAACCACTACCATTATAACCAGCTTGGTTATAATGTGTGTGTGCTCATGTCTCGGCCACCATGGCACAGACTTGGAGTGCACCTGCCTGAATGCTGTGGGTCTTTTTGCTGAGGGCAGCCAGGGGTGCTTCTCCTCCTTCACTACCCCTGAGGGTGAGTGGCTTGCAAAGACAGTCATCTCTAAAACCATTGTGAGCACAGCTGTGCAGGAATCAAGATTCACTAGGGACTGTTGTTGGAGACCAATTGCATGAATGTCCTGTTGTATAGGCAAGGATAAGCCACGGACCTCTACTTCCCAACCTGTGGTATGGATATTTACTTAATTTTTACTTATACTTAATTTTTACTAGTATTTACTTAAGGCACAGCCTGTTTTGATGCAGATGTGCACATCACGAGACCCTTCCAGGGAGGGAAGGCACTGCATGCAGGTGATTACAGCTGTGTCTGGCTCTCCACAGCTCTCGTGGTGACAGAGGTGCCAGCTGGAGTGTATGGCAGTGCTGGCCTGTGCTGGTCTAGGCTGGTCCCTGCTGAACCCAGCTGAAAGAAATTCAGTGGTGGTGTTAAGATCCATGCAAATCTATTCCTGCCTTTCATTTGCAGCCCTGGCTGCTGTGGATTTTTATGGAAATTTTCTTCTGTTGCAGTACCTAAGTCAAGTCTACTAAGGCGAAGTGTGTAGTCTGCTTTCTAGATCATTTAAAACCTGTAGCAAAATGAACTATATTGGTTTGGTTAATTGTCCTCATCCAAGAAACATTGGTAGCTCCCCTGGGTCACTACAGCAATTTCTTTCATGCTGTAAAGTGTTTACTTCTCTAGAGTGAAAATCTGTAGGCTGCCATTATGTGACTCTACAGTTCCACACTGATAAAGGCTACCTCTGCCTTTATTTTTTTAAGCTAGTTAGCAACTGCCAAATTCACTGAAATAGTCTCAGAGTTATTTCTATATTTTTTCATTGTTTTTGATTTGATGTTACATGATTGATAACAACATTTTGTTCTTTGGGAATCTTGCTCTCTTTGACTGTGTGGGTTAGCCTCTGCTTTTTCACAGAAGTCAGCTAAGCTAAGACTTTCCTTTTGATTCATGCAGGTTGTAAGGTCAGTTCTGGTAGGTATGATTTGCTAATGAATTCGTGCTCCATTTCTCAGCTGGCTGGTTCTACAAGTAGGCCTGGACAAATACACTGACATTTGAATTTAAGGTGACATTGAGACTTAGGTAAAAAAAATTTGAGAATAGATTTAGAAACCTGTACAATGCAAAATAAATATTAAGTAGAATAAATAAAAACACTTTGATAATAAGAAAATATATATGTGTATATGTGTTTCTATAGATATCTCAGTGTTACAGATTGCAAAGTTTATATAATTTCATATATGTCAGCATCAATCTGAGGGATTCTTCCATGCTCCAAAGGGAAGGGAATAGTGAAGCACAAGCAAAGACAGGGAAAGGGTGTCATGTAGCAAGCAGCATTTCTAGTGCATTCATTCCTGAAGTAGTAAGTGCAGCAAGCAGAGATGACTTAGAGGGTCACTGCTGGGTGTGGTTTCCCACACAGGTGCACACAGGGGGTGGGACAGAGCAGGGGCAGAACTGAGAACATCACTCCCCCTCACACCACCAGCCACCCCAACTGGGTCATCTTAGCCAGGTGAAGTCTAGTCTGGCCTAACTTCCCTGCTCCTAAAACAGGGAGAGGCTAGAATTTGAATCCTAGGCTGCAGTTGATCTTTCAGCACCCACCACAACCATGCCTGAAACTGGAAATCAATTCTAGAAGTAGGATCTTTCTGTACCTGGGCTGTATTTTACAATCTTTGACTCAGCATTGGAAAATTTTTCTTTGGTTCAGAAAAGGTCAGCCCAACAGATGAGACAAGGGTTGGGGGCCAGGGTACCACTAGGGACTTCAACTTTGGCTGAATTTTCCAGTTTTGAGTTGTACTTTCTGGGTGAGTGTACTCAAGTGATTTCATTTATCCATGTTTCCATCCACTCTGAGGTGAAACACAGTGTGCAATACTGCTTCATTTTTACTGTGATTTGTTTGTAAACAGCTGAGGGAAAAAAAAATCTCTCATTATTTCCTTTGGCAATGTGTTCCCCATCCTTAAACATGATTTTTTGGTCTTTCACAGTGTTAATTAGAAATTATCAATGAACTGGTGGCTTTTCAAAAGACAGAAGCATTGTGTGATACTTGGAATGTGAATGTGTCTCAGTGGTAGAAGGAAAATAGGAATATCTGTGAGGGAAATTCAAAACTGTATCTCAGCATTTCCAGCGTTTCTGACCAATAGAGATCCTCATAATTTATTTAGGGTATACCAGGAGCGTTGGGCTCACCCAGAACACAAACTACAGCTTAATTTCAATGGTGAGAAGGCAGTATCTCATGGTTAGAACTGGGAATTGGCTTTGACTCCCTCCTGGATCAGAGGACATTCAAAACTACATTTGCCACTTCCAAGGAAGGTGTCCTAAATACCATATGAGAGTAAGAGGTACTTTCTGCATGTCATACTGAAATTATTTTCCTGCAAAAAGGAGAAATCCAGGAAATTTATGGAGAGTCAAAGACAGATGGGGGAAAGGCATGGAAAAATAGGGACATAATGCTAGAGTTGAGAAAAAGGGGACAACGGTGAAAGGGGAGACCAGTGCTTACTCTATAGGATGTTTCCATATTTTGTGTTAAATGCAAAGTGAGCAATATGCACCCACTGTCATCACCACCACTGTTACCTAAACACATTTTTTTTCCTTTTGCCAGTCATTAAATGAATGAATGGCATTAAATGAATGAATGGCCAGAGTCATGAATGAATTCTAAGAAAAGGCTGTTCTTCAGGAGCAGGCTGCAAGCAGAATGTCTCTCTTCACTACTGGTGCATGGTGCCACAGCAAGAGAAGATTCCATGTTTTTAGTTTTTTGCTACTTTCTAGTCCCCCCTACAGAGTCCAGACAGATTGCTGGAATCTGGCATTTGGAATATAAATGCTGTCATGCCTAATTTTTAACCACCAGGATCTATTACAGGTTTTTAATCCTTTCCATAGAATTAAATCTTAATCGATTTACCCTGAGATATGAAGTGATAATCTGAGTTTTCTGGAAAATCTCTGATATAAAACTCCCTTGGTTTTGCATAGAACACATCACAGGTATAGTTATTTAACTTGCTCAAGAACATCTGGCCAAAATTAATTTTTTGGAAGAACTAGTAATTCAATTTCTTTGCAATAATTTGCATGTAAATAGGCATGCAAAATCTTAATTTTTGTTTCTCTGAAATCACAGCATTCAGTGTAGATAACATTAAGGAATTTCAGTGGAGCATGAGATAAGCTCCAGAAATGTTGCATCTTTTAGAGTGCCACATTTGTGCCATCACTCAGCTACTAATTCCATTTTTGATGATCTTGCCAAGATGTTCAAACTACATATGTCAAATTCTTTGATCGGTATTTAAATTGTTTTCTCTTCCTTTCAAAAAGGTTGCCACTTTAAATGCCCAAGCGTAAAACACAGTTGCAGAAGGGTTTATGTGTTGTAATGAGACACACTAATCTTACCTCCTTATTCAATGTAGACTTAGATTTGTGTGTCTGAAAATAGTATTATGAGTCTGAGACTAGCGTAATGACGTACTCATGCTCGAATTATGCAGAAGTAGTGCATTAAAAAATGTATGGAGATTAGTGTAAAAATTTCTTTTCTTTTAGTGGATAATATCTTGAGGAGAGGGGTCTTACGTTCAAATTAGGATAATTGCAACTAATTGAATCTAATTTAGAAAACAACATCTTCTAGAAACAGTGGTCAGCTAATGAGTAATCCAATACACCTAGCAGACGGACTGTTGACTGCAAAGCAATTAATTTGATGTTTCAGTGTCATTTATCTCTGTTCTGACATAGCAAAGTAAACATGGAAGTCCAACGACACACAATGTCAAGTTAACAAGTAGGTGCTGGAATTTTTTGGTGATATCATCATTCTCTAATTGGCTTCTTTAAGCAATTCTTACTCACAAGGTTCAGTTTTCATTCTTTCTGGCACTATTCAAATAAGCTTCTTACCAAAATTGAAAGGTCTTTTTAAACATAAAAATTATGTCTATTCTATTGGTGTGGCAAGTCTTTAGCAGCAGAGGTGCCAGGGGTGACTTCTAACAGAAGATGCTTAAGGCTTCCTGTGTCTGACAGAGACAATTCCAGCTGGACAGACTTGCCAGTCTTGAATTCAGGACAGACTTGCCAGTGGCCAAGGCCGAGCCCGTCAGTGACAGTGGTAGCGTCTCACTGGTAAAGTACCTAAGAAGGGGGTAAAAAAAACTGCAAAGAAGTGCAGCCAAAGAAGAAAGGAGTGAGAGTATGTGAGAACCAACAGTGAAGACACCAAGCTCAGTGAAGAAGGAGGGCGAGGGCTTCTTCCAGGTGCTGGAGCAGAGATTTATTTCCCTGCAGCCTGTGGTGCAGACCATGGTGAGGCAGCTCTGCCCCTGCAGCCCATGGAGGTCCATGGGGAGTGGAGATCCACCTGCAGCCTCTGGAGAACCCCATGCAGGACCAGACAGATGCCCAAAGGAGAAGTCTGCACTGGAGCAGGCTCCTGGCAGATCCTGTGGATCCATGGAGAGAGGAGCCTGTGCTGGAGCAATTTTGCTGGCAGGTCTTGTAACCCCACAGGGACCCACAATGAAGCAGCCTGTTCCTGAAAGATTTCACTCCATGGAAATGTCCCATGCTGGAGCAGGTCATAAGGAACTGTGGCAAGGACTCACTTTGGAGAAGTTTGTGGAAGATTGTCTTCTGTGGGAGGGATCCCATGTTGGAGCAGGGCAAGATTGTGAGGAGTTTTGTCCCTGAGGAGGATGGAGGGGCAAAGACAACTTGTGATGAACTGACTGCAGCCCCCATGCCCCAATCAGGAATACAGTTAAGGCTGGCAAGAAGAGAGGGGTAGGGGGAGGGTGTTTTAAGATTTGTTTTCATTTCTCCTTATCCCATTCTAGTTTGATTGGTAGTAGGTAAAGTAATTTTTTCCCCAAGCCAAGTATGTTCTGCCCATGACAGTAACTGGGGAGTGATCTCTGCCCATATCTTGAGCCATGAAACTTTTTGGTATATTCTCTCTCCTCTTCTCCAGCTGAGGTGGGAACTGATAGAGTGGTTTTGGTGGGCACTCATTGTCTTGCCAGGGTCAACCCACCACAAGCAAATATTCTGTTTAACCAGTGCTCATTAACAATAGCCTGGTTGAAAATCTACCCAGTTTTATTCATTTTATAGCATATCAGTTATTAACTGGATCCATGTCTTTATGTGGCAGGATAAGCACTGTGATAACTCATGGGAAAATTTGGAAATGAGCAACTAAGGCAGAGGAATGGTAGCACTACCTTCTGCGGTATTGTCGTCCTTGTGTTTGCCCCCCTTGTCTGCATGAAAAAGGACAAGCAGAAGGTGGTTTGGCCCAGCCCAGCCCATGGCTTGATGACAAGAAGGATATTCTTTCTTATGTTGGACATGTCAGATCTCTGCTAGAACAAAAGGTTGAATCTGGGTTTCCTAAGCACACCAGACTCGAGAGGAAGGGAGTATTAAACAAAGCTGCAGAGAGACTAGGCAATGAAACAGACCTGCTCCATGTTCAGCTACATCTTTCTTTACAGATAATGTTATATTCTGGGATAAATACTTGAAATAGCCTCTAAATAGGAGGCTGGCAGCAATCAGTTGGCTTTGTTAAAAAATAACAGCTCTCTGAGTAGCAAGGAGGAGGGGAGTTACTTGCTAAAGTATTGGACTTCAGAAAAATCACAGGAAGAAAAGGTGAGATGAAATTACAGAGCCATGAAAATGCTGCTTAATCACTCATTTCCCTAATTCAAGGTACAAACCCTACTGCAAAAAGTCCATAGTTGAGAAAAACTGGACTGTCTCTGTAAAGCCAGGTAGTTATCGAAAGCTGTCCCATAACAGACCCTTTAACAACTCAACAAAGCATAATCAGAGAGGAAACAAAATAACCTATCACAAATCAGGCTTTATGCTTTTGTTCCTGTCCCCTTATTTGTGCCTCAGGGCATTTAAAAGACTGTTTATGGAGGTTTCTGGGAGAAGTGAGAAAGCTGCAACATTGGCAAGCCAGACAAGTGTAGAGTTATGTTTTGGATGAAGAGCAGCAAGATACTGAGATGGACTGAAAACATCCAACTGCATATGGTTCTTCTCCAAATGGAATGTTCTTACTTCTGACATGTAGAAAACAAGAAACAATATATTTTGCAGAGCAAAACAAATATTCCTTTTTCCGGGGCAGAGTCTCTCCAAGAAGTCTTGAATAATCTTAGCAAAGATCCAGGATCCCAGGAGATCATTTACAGCTCTTTAAAAAGGAAAAGGTAAGTTGCCTTTGAAGAGTTTATGGCACTACCTAAATTATTACTGCTTTTTAGAGTTTATAGTTGCCTATTGTTCTCTCTTTTACATTGGCTTTCCTTAAAGTACATTTAAGAAGCTTCTGTTTGACAATTGGTTTACCAATAATTATGATTTTAAAGAATAGTGCCATTTCCTCTTATGCCAGCCAAACACCATATTATCGAACATTTTTTAAAGAAGTGTTTTATGCCAGTGTTAGTTAGCATTCAGCAAACCCAGCTACCAGAAACATTGTCCACCAGCTGAAATACAGCTGATCTCCTGTAATACATGTGTAAACCGGTATTAGTGTCAGTGTCGTGTAAACACTAGAGCAAGACCAGAAATAGTGTGGAGATAAATTAATTAATGTTGGTGATCTGCTCCAATGTTACAGTAAAAGGAGAAGCCTTTCTTTGAATAGCCATAAAGTTCTGCCCTGGGCTGCATGTTCACTTTGAAATGATGGGTTAAGAATCATTTGCTATCTATACAAAACTATCTGGGGGCATTCCCCTTTTTCTGCTCATCTGCTTTCTGACACTAGCCTAGGCCTAAGAATCGTGGAAAGATTTGGTATTCATTTATTTTAGATTTTGGAGCACATTTTCAATTGGTCCCGAAGTGCATGACCTGCTTCACTGCAAGATGTTGTAAATCTTCTGAACCATTTTCATAGGGCAGTCCTTCACACAGAGTTACTGGAAAGAAGACTCATTTAGGTGGAATGTATTCCTTTCTTTGTTGCTCTTCTGCCAGATTCTGCCAGGAATTTGCATTCCTATCTCAATAGGGGCTTGTCTCAGCTTAGAAGCCCTCATTTCATTGTGACAGCCTCACAAAATCTGGGGTGCTGCATCCCATCTCAGAAGGAAAAGGGGCAGTCAGTGATCTGTTCAATCAGATCTGTTTGTTTCATCACAACAGTCAGTGTAGGAACATACTGAGGTCTTGTGGGAAAAAACAGGGAATGCTGCTGTGGACTTAGGGAGCACAAACCATGGGAGGAGCAGCACAACAGAGGAGAATGGTGAAAAGACCCCCGAGAGTAGGATCAAGCCTGCCCCACAGCATCACACTGAGCTCCTGTGTGCCCTCCTGCTGCACCCCCACCACTGGGGCAGTCTGGCGAGGGCAGTGGGGCACAACCCCACAGCCTGGGCAAGCTCTGCAGTGGGGCACACTGAGGGGCAGGGTTGCAGGAGAGCCCCAGGAGGGACAGCTTGCTCTGCTAGTGAGCCCAGGTGCAATGTCTTAGATAGGAAAGGGACCCTGGTATCAGGCAGCCCTGGCTGGGGGATTGGCACCAGGGCTAGGAGACATGTGCTTTATTGGCCCACACAAAAATTAGCTTTTCTCAATGCAAGTTAGTACATACCAGCTGCCTCATTAACAAATAGGTAACATGATGGGAAAGTCAGAAGAAAACCTACCTGAAATTGAAAGTGCTTTGTCTTGTTTCCTTTTTAACTGGAGACCTGCTGGAATCCAGATATGACATTAAACTTCCTTTTAGAAGAGGTAATTGAAAAGAAAAAGACAATCAAAGGATGAAAAAATGAAGCCTTTTCTTACTGCTGTATGAATAAAAAATGTTATTAATAAGCCCTTTCATTTCAGGCTTCCACTCTGCAGTCACACATTTTGAATGTGTAACCACATAGATTAAAATGTTTACCTCTTAAGTCCTTCACAGCTCTAGACATTTTTGAAAATAGAGGAGGGAAGTAAAGAAGACATGGACACAGAACAACAGAGGACAGTGGGAATATAGATTTAATCAAAAACCCATTAAAAATTACTGTTTTGTTTCTCAGTTTTCAGTATTTGTATTGCATAACCAATTCTTTTTATAAGAATAGCTGACCTCATTTTGCTATTTAAATTTTTTTAAAATTTTATTTTAATATACGTTGGTAGGTGATTAAAAGGAAAATCTAAATTGCAGCAGTGAGAGCAGCACCCACGTGTTTTGGTTCACATCCAGCTGTTAAGACCTGGAAAATCTAGAAACAGCAGCAGGCTGGCAAAATAAGGATAAGAAGCAAAGAGAAAGTAAATCAATATCATGACAAATACAGTTTCACTCTACATAGCTTTCTTTCCTTACTTTCTATGAGGAAAACATTATTTTCATGTATTAATTTTTAGGTTTACATCAAGCCTGAATTTTTGTAAGATTAGTCTATGTCTTTAAGGACATGCTGACATTCATTTTGGATTGTCACAGTGCTATCAGAATATAGCAAGTGCTCAGGGGTGACAAATGTTGGTTTCTGCAGTAGTCTTTGGAAAAAATATTCAACAAAACTGAATTTGTCTCTTTGGTACCCTTGGCATGGTTAAAAGGAAGTGTTTGAGTGTGCATGTCACTGACTAATGCCAACATTAAGACCGATTTTAGAGGGTTTCCTCAGATCCCTGATGGTCATAGCAAAGAAAAGTAAGCTCTATAAATCTAATTGGCTATACACTACAGCGAGTTTATCCCTATTGTTAATTGTATTAACCTACAAAAGAATTCAGGGATTAATTAGAAATAAAGACCAGGAGATGAACTGAAGATTCTCAAGGGAGACACTGATAGGTATTATCCTTGAACTGTATAATTATCAAAATCCTTACTATTTTAGAGTGGTGTGCTCACCTGAATGTAACCCTAATTGTCTCTTTTATTCTTAGCTCCGTGGTTTTGTACAGATTGCTAGTCATATTTCAAACCAGAACCACCTGCTGAAGACCTGCAGAAACAAAAGTGGAAGTATTCTTAATGTCCTAATTTGAAAGGAGGTTACAGCACAATATTATTAGGATCAAACTGCCTCATGCTTGAAATCAAGAACAAACCACTCCTTGACAAAAAGGTAGGATTCTTTTCCTCAGCTTGTAGTCAGATTTTCTCTTAGGTTAAGCTTTAGTCAAAAGAGAAGTGGTGCCTGGTTAAAAGGTGGGATAAATGAACTCAAGTGCTTTCTGACGGGAAAAACAGATGTCGGAGATCTCATTTTGATGAGTGACTGTAATACTATACAGTGTTGGGCTTGTCCTTAGCACTGATCTATCCTAGTCCAGGGCACTACCTGGCACCTGTGAAAGGCCACAATAAACACCAGCTAGGTATAATGGGAAGGTACCAGGGACTGACTTGCAGAAGGATCCACTTTCCTTCCCTGTCACCTCCCGTGGGCTTTCAAAAGCTTTCCTCCCAGCCTGTGGCTGCCTTTTTGTACCACTGTATATCTAAGTAGCATCCTTAGAAAGTGATTGTGCTCCCTTTTTAAAAAGATGTGTTAAACATAAAAGTAAGAAATTCCAAAATACATATTGATAAGCTTAAAAAAAAAAAAAAGAACCTTGCAGGCAGTCTTTTATAAAGGCAGTAGAATAAACCTTTAGATCTCATTGCAAGCTCCCATTGCAATGACTGAGAAACCTTGCTCATTCATGTCAATGCAAATATGTGACTGTTGTGTTTAAATATCAAACAACTTATATTCTTTCTGGTTTCTTTTTTAATATTTTTTTCATGCCAACAAGAGTATGATGTATTTTACTACGTCTGAGAAGAGCTATTGGTACTATACAGGTACAGAACAACAGCAAAATTAAACTTTGATATTATTTTGAACTAAACCAAGTAAAATTCCAAGTAATATCCCTGTATTTAAGCCTAAATATACGTCTGGATATTTAGGGCCCTGACCCAACACTCATCAGTGTCAATATTGATTACAAGGGAAACTCTTGCAGCCCAACAGTGATGAATCTTGATGTTCTTAGCTGTTAAACAGACCTGAGAATTGGCCCAGAGTGAAACAGTCTCAGTAACCACTGTTTATCCAGCAGCAGCTGTAAGCCTGCCCACTGCTGATGTGTAATGCATTCGTCCTACAGCCTGGCCTGAAAGAAGTCAGAGTAAAAATCTATTGTCTGAAGCTACAAGCAGAAGGGAGGTAACTACTTAACTTCTCTCCTGATGCTGATGTGAACACAGCATATACTGTTCATAGCAGGGACTGATAAGAGGATGTGTGGTAGGGTTCCTTACCTGAGGTGAGGTTTTTATTGTAACACCAGGTAAGCAAACAGTGCTTGAAATTGCAGTGCTTGAAGCTGTCTCAAAAAAATGTATTAAAGCAAAGTGATTGGGGAGGGAGGGACAGACAAAGAGAGTGGATTTTAAGCCATTCTTTTAGTGGGATCAGAAAAAATCCTTCTCTTCCCAAGCACTCTGAGTAATCCGTGGCTCTTTTGGGCCATTGGCTTCAGCTGTTTGGAAAACATTGGGTCTTACTAAGATCATGTGCTAGTCAGGTGCAATATGGACAATCAGCTGGCAAGAGCTATGATCCACAATTTTTACTGTAATTCTATAGACAGATACCATTTCTTAAGTTTTTTTCCTAGTTTGTCTCTTTGTGCTTGTAGAATGATTTGGGGGCAGATGAAATGTCACAGTGCACATGACTGAAATGTGTGAAAACTTAATTAACAGAATAATTACACAGTAGAAATGAGATCTTGTCACAGTGAAAATCTGGCAGGAAACTTGGGCCCTGTGGAATATGAGTCCACATATGTAGTCAGTGGAAAAGCCATTAGTCACAAAGTGGCTGCATCTGCTGGAAAGAGTTAATCAGGTCCCTAACTTCAAAGAACACGGTATGCCTTAAAACACCCTTCTATCTTCTCAGGCATGCTGTAAATGAATATGTGATTTTGTCCCAGCTAGCAGGGTAAATCTGCATAGCTCAATTAACTTCAGTTGATTTATGCCAGTTACACCAACAGAGGATCTGGACAGAACCAAATAGCATCTCTATATCTAATAGTCCAGCACGGTTGTATGAAAATTGTGCCTTATTCTGCATCAGCCATTCCTTTGCAGCCAGGATGAATAGCAGAAGGATTTGTGATTTATGAAATGAACTCTTTCTCTACAAAGTTGAATCTATGCTGCCTCCCATGAGTTTCTGCACTGGCAGGCCATGTGTTTCTTCTGCATATCATACATTTTCTGTGAAAAATATTAAGATAATCAGAGAGTCAGTCTAATTTTTTTGATATCTGGTTAGAGACACATTGCCTAATCATTTTATTCTTATCAATCAAAATTTGCATGATGACACAAATTGATCATCTTGCTTTTTATTTTTTAGCTTCCTAAATTATTCTTATTTTTGCCTGTTGGACAGATTGAACTCCTAAGAATTAATTTGAAAATAAATGAGTATAGATATTAGTTGCAGTTCATTTTTTTTTTAAGCAGACTGTGAGTATAAATCTAGAGTTTATAGTATTCCTTTTTCATGTTATTATACATATAGGGCAATATTTAGGCCACCAAGTTGAAGCAAATCCTGAAGTGTGATTATCTTCTCATTGAAATGCTCTCTATTGTGCCTATTTGTTTGATGTGTTTTTCTTGTACATTGTATTTCTGATGGCTTTGGGGTAAAATAATCATTATATGTCACCCATACTATCTCTTTTAATCTCCAGAAGATTAAGCATGTTTATTTAAAAACCCCATTGATAGTGTCTTTACTAACTCAGCTATTTTATAAGATTGGAAATAATGAATCAGGGAGATGCAATTTTGATAATGCCATTTACACAACTCCTATGAGGCTAGCCAGGAAAATAACTGGAGTAAATAAGTATCTGACATACACATAGTGAGAATGGGAAAAATATTGTAATTTCTTGTAGGTTATGAGGCACTCGGAAAATACAGTCAGCAAAAGCAGTTCAGTTAATGAATCGCATTCTTCAGGGACTGCTGGACTCAGGAGATGGGTCATGGGATCAGGAATGGTTCCTTTAATCTCTTTGTCACTGGTTCAAATCCAATATCTGGGTCACTAGTTCAAATTCAGTATGGACAGATAGTAATTAGAAGTCACTGTTATTTGAGGACTCTGAGATGAACCTTTTGAAATGGAACTAGTGAAGGAACACTGCAAAACAAACCACCCCAAAACCCAGAATATCTGGGAAAATCACATGCTTCATAGCCAGCAGACAAACTGGTACACGTCCATCACTCAAGGGACACACTTCTGAGCTTGTGCAAGAAGGGTCTGCAGAGACAAACAGTTGTGATGCACCAAAGGTTACACACCACTGGGAAGTCCACACTACTCAGTCAGCACTTCAGCAGGCTACCAGGAGATGTGCTTTAGAAATACAAAGCACTCAGATTAGACCAAAGAACCGCTTATACCTGATACTAAGGGATTCAAATTTATACTTTTTTTTTTTCCGATCAGTGCAAAATCAGAGTGAGAGGGACTTCTGAGTCAATCGTGGGATCATACTCTCTACTTTCCCAAAAAAACCACTTCTTGACAGAAGCCACATTAGTTGGCACAGGACTATGTCTTTCGAGTGTATATACCCTTATTTTCTGAAACTTTGTATGCTCTTAATCTGTAAACTTGTATGAGACTGTGGAAGGGTCTTTTCTTTTTGTGAAGTACAGTGTTCTGTAGCAACCAAATCAAAGACCGGAGAGATTAATCTATTTCAGCCATCTGAAACTGTGATTTGGCATATAGTGAGAACAGCTGAGACAGTGGGGGGAATTTCACACAGATTCTGTCCTGCTAGCTGTTATAGCAATTCCATTTGCACTCTGCATTTCATTGTTTTCTGGAAAATAAACTCACCAAGCTACCCAGATTAGCTGGTCTTGGAAAACTGAGGTTATTTTTAAGACAAAAGATATTCTTATTCCCTAAGGAGAAGAAAAAAGAAAGGAAGAAAACACTCTGAAGAATAGAAAAACAGGAATTGGGTATACTGTTAATTAAATTCCCCAGTCCATGCCTTGGCCGAAATGTGAATGATCCATCCTCATAGCAAGGGGAAAAAACCCTGGCTCATATTCAGGTACGTGAATACACACAATTTCCAATAAGCAAGACGTATCTTGCTGGCTCTGGGAATGCTTTCCACAATGACCTGCATAATTAAAATCTGCATTGGCTTCTTGGCACAAGAGAAGTTAACGGCAAAGCAGCTGCTACCATCTATTAACTGCATTTAAGTGCTGTTTATAGGGAAGCACTAAGGTGCATTTTAGGCACTGGGAAATAAGATATAAATGCACGTCAACCATTATCAACATGCATGCTTGTAACAAACTGACTTCAGGGACTGAAAGCTGTAGTCATGTATTTAAGGTGTCACTGATAACTATATGTGTAAAAAAAGCAGCCTGTCACAGGAAATATACTGTAGGGGATGCTTTTGCATTTGAATATGAAAGGAGGCTTTCACTTAATGACCAAGTTTCTTGGACCTTTCAGTCACGTTGCCAGAAACATCAAAACAGAAGTTATCAATTACTTTTATGTCAGGGAATTCATATGAATGTTTCAGAAATAAAGGGTTTTTTTTCTCTTTCTCTTAGAAATTTTATCTTTTTCCTACTCTAAAAAAAATTCCCTGTATGTCAAATCTCAGTTTTTACTGTCTTTTTGTCAAGACAATCCTTGCTTTAAGAAAAATTAGCAAGCACTGGTGACAGACCTTCATGATCTTTTTTTCATTTGTACATGGGCTGAGTTTTGAAAAACTATGAGCAGAGAAAGAAAGAAAGGAAGGAGGCAAGCAAGCCAGCAAGAAAGAAAAGTTTGGAAAAATGGGACATTATATGCATTTCAGTTTTGTAATACATTTAGGGATGGAAAGAAAAAAAGTGTAATGAAAGCAGGAAAAACTGTTCTATAAGCTGTTGATATAGTGTGTTGGTTTTCCTATGGATTTGAATTTGTGGTTGTTTAGGGCTCTGATGGAAAATCCCTAAGTGCTGGAACATTTTAAAGTGTTTATTTCTTGCATGAACTCTTTGATGTGTAAATAGGTGAATGTTCATTGCTGTCTCTTCTCCACAGAGCTACTGACAAGGTCTCACTCTTTCTGCTCAGCCTTCCAAAGTCTGTTCTAAAGATAGCCAAGAAATCTGCAGAGCTTTCATTATTTCTGAGGATTCTGTTCTTTCACTTAGGCAAGAGATACAAATTTGAGGAAGCAAGACACGAACCGGTATGCAAACAGCACTCATGATTCCTTAAATCATGACGTTTCATTGATAAAAAATCTATTTTTTCATCGATGGCACTTGGTCTTTCAGTTTGCTTCAGATTTCTTGTAAAATTTAGCCAAAATATAAGCGAGTGCTATGTACTAGTGAATTCTCTTTTCGTTTTTTTTTTTTCCTTTCCTTCTGTCATTATGTTCCATCTGCTCTTTTTTAAGAAACAGAGAGTCAAAGAAATGTTCCTCCATCTTCAGGTTCCAAAGCAGATCTTTTGTTTGGCCTGTCCTGAGCTGACCTGGCATATAATGGGCTACTGAGGAGTCTCATTTCAGAGCTCTCATTGGCACCAATGAGAAGCTCTTCATGGCTTTTGCTGCAGAGATCAGGATGACTTCTGGACCTGGACTTTCAGTACAGATGGGAATTAACTCTTTACTACCAGTAAAACATTCTGACTATGATATAACAAATATCATTTGCTTTTGTCTGTCTGAGGAAAACTTAGTTCACCATTCATTCAACAATTCTTTGTAAGCCATTCTTTTCAAGAATGGCTTTTCTCTGTGGTGTAGGCAAAACAAATATTCCCTCTGGGATTAATCCCTGCTCCTGCCTCTCTACAAGTAAATGCTCTCCTCACTCTCTCCCAGCACAGAAAGTTGTTCTGACAAGATTGCTGAAAGCAATGGGCTTCACATGACAGATGTTCCACAAGAAGCCAAAGCAAAGAGCCACTTGACTTATTGATGCTATCATACTTTATAAGTAGCAAATTGTTACAGAGACAAGATGATAAAGAAGTGCATCTAAGACATAGCAAGCAGTCAAGTTTAAAGGTCTTCTGTCTTGCAAAAGATCCAAGAAGGCCTGGCATCTGCTTCAATGTCTACAGCAAAGACCTTTGCACGGACACAGATGTCAAGCGGGGGATCTTTGATAGTAGCTGGAGGCAATACATCTGTCTGCTGCCTTTTGCTAATTTTCTTTTTAGGCCAAACTCAGAAATAGAGCAGCCTGGCTTGCCCAGCACACTTGGTACAAAAGCCTCCCCTGCTGAAGTTCCTGCCAAGAGTGGACAGGAGATCAACTCTCCCCAGAGGGATTGCAAGTAGGCTGGTGAGGAGAGAGAGCTGCCTCTGCTGGGCTGGTATGGGCAGCTTTGGAGCAGCTTTCTATGGAAGCAGAGATGGTGGTGATAGGCAGCCTTGTGTGCTTTGCTGTGGAAGATGTGGCTTGTCCTCCTTCCTGGAAATTTAGCTGTCCTCACTTTGGCAAAGACGGTTAATTTTTATTTCCCAATTATACCAAGGAATAATATCATTATCTAGGAAAGCAAATAAGACAGTTTAGTGTTTTTCTATAACATCTTTTCCCTTGAATATGGTCAAAACTATCTAAATACAATGGTGTCTCTGGCGTAATCACAGGCACACCTATGGCCGGGCAGAGAAGTGATTGATAGCAGCCTTAAGGAGAAAGCTTTGGTGATGGTTGATGAAAAATTCAATATCACCCAGCAGTGTACTCACAGCCCAGAAAGCCAACCACATCCTGGGCTGCATCAAAAGCAACATGGCCAGGAGGTCAAAGGAGGTGATTCTGCCCCTCTACTCTGCTCTTGTGAGACTCCACCTGGAGTACTGCACACAGTTCTGCTGCCTTGAACTTAAGAAGGATATGGAGCAATCCAGAGGAGGGCCATGAAGATGATAAGAGGATTGGAGCATGTCATCTACAATGACAGCTGGGAAAGAATCACAAAATATTCTAAGTTAAAAGGCACCCACATGGACCTTTGAGCCAAACTCCCAAGTGCATTGCCTGAACAGGGTTTAAACCCACAATCTTGACACTCTTAGTGCCATGCTCTAACCAACTGAGCTAATCCCAGGGTTGGGGCTGTTCAGCCTGGGGAAGAGGTTGTGTGGAGACCTCATAGCAGCCTTCTAGTGTCTGAAGGGAGCCTCCAGGGGAGCTGGAGAGGGGCTCTTCCTCAGGAACTGTAAGGAAAGGACAAGGAATAATGGGTACAAGCTGAAAGGCAGGAAGATTTAGCTCTAGATATTAGGAGGAAATTCTTTACTCTGTGGGTGGTTAGATGCTGGAACAGGTTGCCCAGGGAGGTTGTGGATGCCCCAGCCTGGCAGTGGTCACAGCCAGATTGGATGGGGCCTTGAGCAACCAGGTCTAGTGGAAGGTGCCCCTGCCCATGGAAGGGGGGGACTGGGACTAGGTAATGTCTAACAGCCTTTCCAACCTCTTAACATTCTATGATTCTGTGATCCAGCACAGCCAGAGAACAGTCAAATCAAGCCTGAGGATACCATAGAAAAGAGAGAAGATCCAGACCCACAGAGTAAGTAGCCTTTGATGCTCTGGGTATGTCAGATTAACCTTTGAATGTTAACTAAGACACTAGCTGATATTTCTAACAAAACCAACATCCAAGTGTATTATGATGTGCCAAATAAATGTATCACAGTAGCGCCTCTAGCTATTGGTAGCAGTAGATGAATACCAACTCTCCATTAAACATGTTGTTTTACATAAATCAGAGTATTTTGCAGAAGTTCAATTTTTTTACTTTTCACAGAGAAAATTCACAATGCAATACTGGGGCATTTAATTTTGATGGATTGTTTAAAGCATTGTAAACAATTTCTATATATTATCTGTGTATAATATATTAGGTAGACTAAAGATGTACAATTACAACAGTGAATGTCATAAAAAACCAAAATTAAATGATTCAGAGGAGAATACTTTTAAATTATCCATTACTGCATTACTGATTTTTTTTTTTTTTTTTTTTTTTTAAGAATTGGCACTTGTAGGAAATGGTTATTTTAGGAATGGTTTTTAAATTCTGTTGCCAGCTGGATGCTTCCAGTGGTTTAAGTGACTTATTTTGGACACTGCTGAAACAATCCATGGCAAAGTCGTTAGATAGCTCTAGGAATTTATGCAGGCTATAGACTCAGTTGTGGGTTGCTGGTTCAAATCCAGAGGGCCTGCATGGGTACAAGGAATTGCTGATAGCATGACCTCAGCCATGTGGTATGAGTTTACCTCCCTGGGTGTAGGTGACAGTAACAAAAATAGCATTAATTAGTCCACTTCAGTATTTCAGTCAAGGTCTGACATGGCAAAGCAGGGAAGCCTGCTGTTCTCCAGACTGAGCTGGGCTTGCTCCATGGACAAAAATGTAGCTTCCCTATTCCAGGTCCAACCCAGGTTTTATTAGCACTACTGCTGGGATGCCAAAGGAAAAGCTAGCAAGAATAAGAAGAAAGCACCAGACTAGGTAATTGGTTAGAGATGGTACCCTGGGAAGACAGGGACAAAAGGCAATGAGCTGCAGTCAGCCACACAATCCAAAGGAACAAGCAGTCAGCACTGGATTAGCAACCAAGGCAACATTAAAAATTTAACTACAGTGTTCACAATAATTTACTCATGCTATTCAGAGCACAAAGCTAATGGTGATATAGTGAATGAAGCTAGAAGGTGGTAATATTCAAAAAGTTTGTAAGTGTCAGCATATAAAAGAATCTCTATTGGAAAAGGCAATGTTCAAATTTTTTGTTCTTTCTTGTTTCCTGAAAAACACAAAAAACAAGCATTTACATTTTGGTAGTTGCTATTTAGTATTTTCCAGCCATGAAGGGGTGGGCTGTTTCAGAAGTTCCTATTGACAGCCAGCTTACAGAGTGTGATAGACCAACACATGCTGTCTTTGAAAACTGAATAACAAATGTTTTTGCTATTTACAAATCAGAAGTGAGGGAATGGATCTGAGCTACAGAGCACCCACCCAAAATCTCTCTACATGCCCCACCTGCAAATTCTGCCTTCATCTAAGTTAACATTATAACTCATTCTAGTTTGTGGAGGGTTGCAAGAAGAAGTATAAAGTGAGAACATAGGAATGTGATAGCTCAGAACAAGCTCTCAAAATTTATTTGATCGCTTGCCTACACACAGAGTCCTACCACTCCATTGCAGTGATTAAACTCGTAGAAACCCTCTCTAAGGATTACACCCACTGCTTTATCACAGAAGATATTACCTGAATTAAATCCACAACTGTCCCATGTTGCATTCTCTCACTCTGTGAAGTTAAATGCTTTTCTAGAGGTGACTGTGTAAAATGGCTGCTGTTTTTACACCTGGCATGTTTTGTGTATGTATTCATGGGCAGAGCTTCTACTGTGGTGACAAAAAATGGATTTTTACAATGCTTTATTTGCACCAGCATTGAGGAGTCCATACAGTCAGGGAAAAAATGAATTAGATTCGATTGTGCCTCACATATCCTGATTGAAGCACTACTGCAGACTCCAATTGCAGCAACAAATTCTGCTAATTGCATTGTGCAAACTAGCTACAGAGCCTGGCTGAAGGAAAATTTAAACTCCCAAGGAAAACACATTATTATATTACATACTGCAGGGCCGCTTTCAACTTCAAGTTGCAGTGGCCCACCAAATCAATTGGCACAGTCTTGGAGCTCTATGAATTCCCTCTGAGCTGGAAGCTGTGCAGGTCCTAAGTGCTCACCTGGTGCTGGAGATATTTTAGTTTGCTCTGGGCTAGTTCTAAGTGGACACTACAGGAAATGGTTTCTGCTCCTATTTCAGCATTTCTCTGACAGCAGAACTATATTTAAGGAATTTAGTAGAGGCACTAGGGTAGTGGTGGTGGTACAACTGCAATATTTAGGATTTGCTCAGTTTATGTGAAAAACTATGTCAAGATAGATTTCCTTCTATCTGTGGTAGGCAGATGAAAATGGATCCAGAAAGGCTGAATCCTAAGCTGGTCCCTACATCTCTTAGTGTGTTGCAACTGCTCTTGCTAAATTTTTATTTGTCATACCTAGCAGAAGGGTAGCCCCAATTGTTCTGGATCTTATGGATAAAAAAGTTGTCCTACAGAGATGATAAAAGCAAGGCTAGATTTGACTTAGTTTGAGAAAAATGTAGTATGAATAGCACCGCTCCACTTTTTGGCTCAAAGCTTCATCTACATAACAATGCAGTGCTGTCATTAGTAATACCACTCCAGGCATCTTTTCTGAGTTAACAAAAGTATTAGGCATGCTACTAATATCACCCATTTCACATGTTGATGTGATAAATGATTATCTGTACTGCTTACCTTCTCTGTGATTTTATATTCTGTCCCATTTTTTAAAAAAGTGAAGCCTCTAAGCATTCCTGCCTTAAGCCCCTACCTTTGTGCAGGCAGTCCTTAGATCAAGCCCAAAGAAAAGCTGAATAATCATATTCCCAGAAAGAGCAAACACCTGGCTGAGCCCATGGTTCAAGGTATGAAATCTGGTCTGTGGGCATGCAGTGGGCTTTGTCCAGCATGTATGCAAGGACCATCCTTGCCAGGCAATGTGTGCGCTCCCTTCCACAACTAGCAGGGTGGTCTGGCCCCCAGCAGACTGACAGGGGCTCCTGCCTCCCTTCCACTGCTGAGCCTCTACTAGAGAGCTAAAATGATAAAAAGTGAGTTTATCTGGATTTCTTTACATGAAAAGAAAAGATAGCTACAGAAAAATGTGGTTGTGGTTGGATTATATTCTATCTCCTTAATCTCATATGTGCCTGTACCAGGTCTGCAGCAGAGACACACTAACAAACACTGCTAAATCAGACTCTACTCTTCAAGCCCTTCACACTTCCTACTCATTAACTAAAACCTTCCCATGGACTGGCTTAGATGATTTTTCCTGCTCATTCCTGTTTGTCATGTCCTCTTCTTTGAGTACTTATCTTTGAGGACCAGAAACCAGTCTTGGCTTGCAACTGAGAAAAACACATAAAAAGAGGTGCCTTCTACATCTCCCTCTGAGGACCTCATGTCACAGCCAGCAGAGAAATTGGCACTAAATTGCTGTAACTGAATATTTTGAGGCGTGAGCTCCATCCAGCTTCAGTAAGTGTTGATAGGCAACGACTTGCAATAGAAGAAGCCACTGAGGAAAGCTCTGCAGAGCTGATGTTGGCAGGTGACTAGGAAGCCCTAATCCCCTTGGATTGGGACACAGCCATGTGCTGAAAGGCTCTGTCTTTGGTTTATGGAGAAAATTATGGTTCTTGCCAAAATTCCTTGATTCTTTGTTTCAGACAATCTAGATTAATAAGAAAGACTTGTTTTTACAGGTCATTCTTATTTTTGAAGATTATCTTCTGAAAACAAGAGCCTTCTTTGTTGTTCTTTTGATACATGTGATTTTGTCATGCACATCCTTTCCCAACTGATTGAGTAGTGCTGTTTTAGAATTTCAGACCTCCCCTGGATTTTAAATGTACCACAGCAAATCCACCTTGGGATGAATCTCTGTGATAGAAGCAATACTGCTTTCAATGATTACATTGAACATAATTAAAAAATATATTTACTGATTTTGCAAGATTTTAATGAGCTTTGGAAAGTTTTCTAAACTATTTAACATCCTTCGGAGAAACCTAGTACAAAAAGAAAGTTACTTGTATAAAACAGATCAGGTTGCCGTGGAGGGAAGAACCATTTGCTGTGCTCAAAGCGGATTTAGAACTCGACAGTGTGCTGAGAAAGTTAAACTGCCTATTAGCCAGTGCCAGCTGCACCAGAGGCTGGTTTTAGATATATTTAATGGGCAGGGATCCAGCATTACTGTCATATCTACTTCCATCCTTTGCCTGTCCCTCCAGTATGTAGTGGTATTTTCATATTGTATAAAGCCTATTTAGTAGTAAAGATCCTTTCTTGAGCAATTTTATAGCTTCAAGACATAGAAAAGCAAAAGAAGAAACACCAGCACACCCCCCCCCGCAAAAAAAAAAAACTTTCCCCACATAAAGAAAAATAAGTATAAATTTAAAACATCTGTTCGAAAGCGGTCCCTTTTATTTTTTTCCTTAGTTTCTAATTACTTTTCTCTTAACAGTTCCACATGACAAGATATCTCTCTTCCCAGCTCAGGGGGAATGACTGAAGCTCCTGTTTGACTATCCCAGTGCTTCTCTGACAGCTGTACTCTCAGCTGTACTTTGCCTTCTTATTTTTGTTATTGTTGTTGTTGTTTTTCCTTAGCTCTTG
The DNA here is from genome assembly GCA_025584955.1 of Alethe diademata. Lineage (NCBI taxonomy): Eukaryota > Metazoa > Chordata > Aves > Passeriformes > Muscicapidae > Alethe > Alethe diademata. The sequence goes on along the minus strand of JANRMJ010000066.1, from coordinate 36,908,306 downwards.
GGATTGGCTAACAGAAGATCTCTGCTGTGAAGCCCATCTACAACATGGCAGGGTCATTGTTTCCCTCTGGCAAAGGAGTTTTTGTTTGCAACAAAAGGTGAGGATGTGCTGGTGCGAGCTGTGTGTAGTAGTTACTCCACAAACTTTGAGGGTCCTTATCAGAGTACCTCACTCAGTGATACATACAAAAGAGGACACGAAGCTGATCTCTGGACAGGAAATACAGAAGACTTCTGATCTTGTGCCAGACCCAGTGAAGTCCAAGTGAGGGCCCAAGTGCTCTGTAATTGTCCTTTTCTGTTAGCACACAGAGCACAATGGGACAGCAGTCCTACTAAGAGCCTCTAGGGGCTACTGCAGTTCAATAAATCACAATAAATAAAATGCAGACCCAGTTTTGAGTCTGATATGGGCTGTGTTAATCTCTGGTGTGCTATCTTGGACTTCAGAAGAGTTACATGCAATGGAATATTGCCCACTGAGCCTCTGCTGACTGCTCTCACATTGCCACGAGGGATAAAGGATCACAGTGAGTACAGACTATTCTCTTAGTACACAGTGTTTTGTATTGTTTTCCTGGGGGAGGAATTAGTCTTTCAGTACCCTTTCTTGCTTTGTTCCCCTCTTTCTGATAATGTTATAAAAGTGGTATCTTTAGCTTATGCTGGGTTCTTCAGAGAACACACCAACTTTGTGTACATAACAGTTTTTTCACTCTTTGCTAGCACTTTAATGAAATTTGCTTTTATTTGAGTTAATAAGAATCAGTGTTTTACTAATTTTGTCTTTAAAGTTAGCATGCACCCTTGATAAATCTCTCCCACCACATGGGGTTTGGTTCACTGTGAAATGTTGCACACACCATCCAAGGCGTAGCAAGAGAATGTGCATGTGAGAGAAGGAGCAGTGTTGAGAGCAGCATATTTAAGAAACTCAGAATTTAGGAGGAAATCTCTACAGGATATCAAAGCAAATTTCACTCCAAGAAGGTTTCAGTTTGTCGATAGATGTAGCACAAAGGCTTCCTGTTGTTTCACAAACAATGAATCTTCTCCAGCCTATAAATAATGCAAAGACAAGTCTCAAGATTTTAAAAAAATTCTGCTAGCTTGAGGCTACCTACCCAGCATGCCTCCTTGTTTACAACTTCCCACTACAAATGTATATTGTGTTTGTTTTCAGACAAACATCAGCTTTCCCGACTCCTGCAATTAACCTCCAGGACATATTAGCAGCAGCCTTTTAAGCAGTTTTTACATCTAGTGATACTGGGAAGCAGGGTCATGGAGGGGCTGGCTCTGTACCATGGAGAAGTGATCCTGGCAGGAGGTGTGGTGCAGCCCCTTCACCTACAGGGCTAATAAGTTACTGCCATCAGCTGCCAATCTTTAGGAAACGCCTGTTCTTCAGGTAAACTCCCTTAAAGCCATTTATAAGGGTAAAATGAAATGGTGCATTGACTAAAGGTGTTGCCACACCTTACATGGATCTTGGGGATTTAACTGGGATCCACACAAAGGAGTGGATTTGTAAAGTTCAGTTTTTTGTCCAGAGGTTGTCTTATGTGTGAGAGGGCCTGAACTCCCAACATCTCCAGGAGTGCAGGTGAGTGCCCTTACTGCTAGAGTGCTCTTCTGATTCTGTTGGTGTCTCATACTGCCTTTTACTGTGCAGGTACAGTAAGCCCAGGGGTAAGACCCTGTGCTTAGCCTAGCATGTCCTGCCAAGGTTAGGGCTGCTTGCACAGCACACATTCATGTTCTTGGTGTCTGGCAGGATGCCAAGGGCACAGACCCTGTGCGTGCCCCTTCCTAACCAGCAGTGTCTCATAGGAAATACAGGTGCTTGTCTGTTTAGTTTGGTCAGATCCTGTCCCTGTGGGCAGGGTGTACTCTATAACAAGTGTTTGGTCACATAGTTTTTAGAATCTCATTAGATTGTAGATGCTCAGGAGGAGGTTTTGTGTCCAGTCAGGAATACAGAATCCTGGGCATTTATAGAGCTTATAGAAGGGAAGAAAAAGTCAAGACATTGAGGGAGCATGGGCAGCCAAGCAGATTTGGATAGCAAGTCTGGAGTTAAAGTACTTTCTTTCAAATTCATCCACTTTCACTCTTCATTGGAATGATCCTGAAACACGCTGTTCAAAAAATCAAATTTGGGTCAAGGACAATTTACTCTATAGCTCTACACTTCACATGAAAAATTTATAATGATGAAACGCTTCTGTCTGGGACCTGAGTCTTGGCTAATTCTGAACATTCTCAGAGTTTCCTCTTTGTTGTTATCCACTCTGGAGGCTTTTTACACATAAAACAGAGTTTTCAAAAGTGGATGCAATTTATTTAAAAGCACATTTGAGGTTCAAGAAGAGACAAATGCTTCATTCTAATATAAAGTAAGACCAAGATGATAACAGAGTATGGCCCACACCAGAGAGCTGGATTGATTGTTGGGATCAGTCAAGGAACAACTGCAAGCCATGACCATCTGTCAGATTTTTGATGCTATACAGGAAGAGGCGTCCACCCAAATCTTTCCAGTTTTCTAAATCTTGGCTGGCAGGTGTCCATCCTTACACTGACAGCAATACAACAAACTGCTCAGCCAAATTGTGTGACTGGACACAGAGGGAAATTCCCCTCTCCCCTGCTCCAGGCTGATTCAGTAAGGATAGAAGAAAGTAGTTTCTTGGACAAACTATCACTGAACCATTGCACCAGTGATACCCATTTAGGAGCTTTCAGCCTGGCAGTTGCATAATCATGACGTTTACCTGCAAAGTGCAAGCAAGAAAAAGCTTTGAGTAGTGAATTTAAGAAAGCAGCAAGGGGAAGGGAAGGTTCACAAAGTCAGATGATGTTTCTCTTCATCCCCCAGAAGGTAAACTGTTCTCAGGATTTCATTAGCTCTTAAAATTCCAGCTGCACATCTAATTTCCAGGCCCTACATATCCAGCTGAGGTATTACTTCCTTACTGCCCAAGTCAGGTTTTGTGTTCTACAAATGCTCTACAGAAATATCATTATAAATCCATAGCTGAAAGGGCCTGTGAATCTTAAGTGCTCTATCATTTTCTACCTCTGAATATTCTGCCAGCAGAGATTTAGAACATTGCCTCTGTAAATGCTTTCATGTCAAGACTAAAGGCAACACTTGTTTAATTCATTCTTTGACCCAACAGCAGCTTTATCTTAGGTTATCACTTGTTAAGCTCTCTAGAATGTTTTAAACATGAAGGGGGCTGCTGTGTATATATACCCAGTCTATTGTATTTTACTTGTACAAATTTGACAGTAGTGATTCATAAACATCAAAACCATTTCCTTTCTGTGCTGCAAATTATGCTTTTATTTAGCTCCATTCACAGGGTGTGTAACCCGTCCAAAGAACAACAAAAAAATTGTATTTATCCTGTACTCAATTTGTAATTCTTCATTGTAGGTCACTAGAGGTCACAGATTTATATACTTCTCCTCTCCTTATGTGTATTTATTTTCATACGTACTTGTGTGTATAAAATAGAGTTTTGGTGTGCATAAAAATATAAATATACCTGTATGCACCATTAGGGTACATGTGTATTTATAAGTATAAATACACACTCACATGAGGACAATTGTATATGCTGTGGTGTAAATGGAGGACTGGAGTTATTCATCAAATGTATTGCAACCTGATTAGAATAACAACTAAGGTTTGCTGTACATCAAAATAATTTACCCTTCTCTGTGTAAACCCATCATTTCTGCAAGCATAAGATTTATCTCTAAGTTGTCAAAACACAACTGTATTTAAAGTCAGCATCTAATAATGACCCCTCTGAAATAACATCAACTGAATCCTATTGGATTTGCATTACATAACATGCATCAGAAAATCAAAAGTTTTGTATTACAGAGTCACAAGACTCTTGATACCAGTCTGTATATTTAATCCCAAAAATGATGTTTTCTACACTATAGGACAGATAATTTTTCACCTGAATACCCCATTCTTGGGTTGAAGACTGATTCTGCTCTGAACATCATGACAAGATCTGAGTACTTGCCATCCTCTTATTGCCTCTTTTAAAAACCCAAAACAACCATCCAAATTAAAAAAAAAAAATAAAAAAATAAAAATCCAAACAATTGGGAGGGAGCCTCGAGGGGAGGCTTGCAATGTCTTACACAACATTCCCCAATCCAGATAAGCAAGGTCCGCAGTGCAGACAGAGCAGCTCAGCCCTGTGCAGCCTCTGTAAGGAAGTGCCAATCAGCTGGGACATAGGGACTGACAGCAGCAGACCTCTGCCAGATGCCTTGGCCCTGAGTAATTGCTCAACAAGATACGTTAACAGGAGTAATGTGAAAAGAAAAACACCCTGAGTGGAAGAACAGGACAGCAAAAGCTACAGCTGCACCAGGAAGGAGGTAGTTTAGAAATGTGGGAGATATCTAGACAAAGCTTTAGTTATCTGCTTTGCAAGTGCAAGTAATAGTTGCCAGCAGCAAGTGGGATACTTAGAAGAGAGACTTCTTTTTGACACCTGCTTGTTATGAAGCACTTTATGGTTTTAATAGTTTTCAGTTGGTGCAGGCAGCAAAACCTATGAAAATACAGTATGGAACTGCAGAAAGAATGTGCCTCATATAGAATTAAGTGGTTATGGCAAGTGTACAGAAGAGACAGCAGGGTGAGCGAGTTGGAACCAGCCCTGACTAGTGAAACCGGCAAACGATGTTACCTACAGTGGGATTCAGCTCCACTAGTCACAGCTGTTAAAAAAGTTTAATGTCTAGTCAAATCTAATCCCTTATGCTCTAGAGGCTGGTGAGGCACCAGCACAAAAGACAGCTCCACAGGTTAATGAATCCAAACTATTTGGAAGACAGCTTAGACCAGAAAGATCGGTCATTTCAAAGGAGTAAAACCAAATACCAAGGATAAAACCTCCTTGCTTTTTCCACATCTGCACTAACATGAATTGAACCCCACCGATGACCGAAACTGATGCTCATCAGGAAAGAACAGTACTCTAACAAAATAGACATGCTATTGGAACAGCCAAAGTCCTCTGTTTTTCATGTGTGGTTGGGTTAGAGGGAAATAAATTCATAAAATACTCCAACACCAGGCCCTGTGAAAGGTGTAAACAGACAATGGTAGGAGTTTCTGCTAAACTGTCATTCTATGCCATGAAAGATAAAAGGATTTTAGCCAAATAACTATAACCAAAATATCAAGGCAAAGACAAGGTAGACTGAGGTCCCTGATGCACCAGATACCAGAAAAACTTTCAATTACTGGAATTTTAATTCCCTTTTGTGTTCAAAAGGGCATCTATTTCAGTTTGCTGCCATAACCTATAACAAAGGAAAATCTTAGCTCATACTGAAAAATGAAACCCTACTTCTATTTATTTTTTTAAAGAATGTATGCATATTTTTAAGAATTACAAAGAGTTAGAAAGCTATGAGGCCAGTAGGTGCTAATGATTTTCTAATCAATATATGGATTTTTCTTAAATAAATAGGTAGATCAGCTGTCAATACTGTGCTTATTCTTCCATTAATGTCATAGCTATGAAAAAAGTATGTATATAATGTAATATACTCTACTGGCACTGAGGCAATGACACCTTTTTAGAGTGTGAGTAGTAAAAATTATTTCAGACATATATTTTGAATATCTATTTGAAGCTATCATGTTGCAGTGAATAAAATGGGTTTATTCCTGCTTAGTCTGCAATTAAGTGGCTTAGTGGGCTGATGTTCTCATAGCTTTAACTTTCTTGCATGGCAAGGGATCAGCCTCTCTTTGCTGCTCACATTGAGCAAACTTTCAGATTTCAATCCTTCTGGAATTCTTGTCTGAGATAATGAGCTATAGTGTACCTTTTGGCCTGCAAAGAAATTGTGAGTCTGGGACCATTCCCCTCAGGCAGTGTAGGACCTCAGAGAGGGGCTGCTGGTGAAGAAACTTCACTATTAACGTCATTACAAACAATGTGGCTTCTTAGCAAAACGCTTGAAACACATGCAGAGAACTAAATTAGCCATGAACAACAACAAAACCCAGTCTATCACCACTTCAGAAAAAAATACCCAGATGGAATCTGTGGGACTAAATAACCTGAATTTGAATGGAACTATCTGGGGGATTTTTGTTTCCTTGCGGGTCACACAGAAAGAAAAAACAGTGCTACACCTTTGATGTAGTTTTAATAAATATTCAAAGTCCCTTCAATTACTGCCTGAATAATTACCATGGATGCAAATAAAATGGGAAAACCAGAATGACTTTCTGCTCTTCCTCAGGGGAATGGACTTTGGAAGTAGCAGCATGGTATTGTATGTGAAGCAACTTCAAAAAGAAAGGAAAGGAGAAAGCTGAGAATAGTAGGTGTTGTAAGCCTCTCAAACGCACTACATTGCTGGCTGTGCATGCAAAAGAGTCTGCATTAGCCTTACAGCCTTCCACCATGGTGAGTGGCCAGCTACAGTTTTGGAAATGATACTTTCTTCTCTTTGTGACCTGAGGGAAGTCTCTGTGCATTACCTTGCTGTCTGCTTCAGTGAATCCTTTATAGCAAAATAAACCTGGCCATGAGAAACAGAGAATGTTTGCAAGCCAGAATACCCATCAGTCTCAGAGGATCAGGTAGCAATGACTCAACATGATGTGGATACACAGTCAGCTCCTGTGATGCTACTGTCTCCCAGTGGATCTGAAATGTGTTGGTCTTAGCAACAGTACAACTTTCTTAAAACGTAAAAATGCAGAAAGGGTTCAAATACTTCATGCCTTGGTGAAGCCATTTGAAAGACTGAGGAATAAGGAGGATGAGGGATAAACACTCTGGAAGTCAGAACACAGGTATGAAAGTCATCATTCTGTGCTTCAGCTTCCTGGTTTGCATTTTATATTTTCTTCCAGCAGACAGCTGCATTAGTGGGCCTATATGGGGAATGCTGGGCTTCATCTATTCCTATTTCCATATAAAGGGCAGTATCTGCTACTGGCTCTTGATACTCACATTTGTGTTTTGGGGAATGCAACCCACATCATTCAAAGCATGTGAGTGACAGGGAATTCTGCACAGGAAACAGGATCCTTCTGTTCTGCTATCACTGCTTAAAAAAAACACTCCCTTTCTGATTGTCATCCTAGTGATCCACAACTTTCTGGATTGATTAGAAGCTATATTTATTATGTCTTGCCTTCTTCTGTGACTCAGCAGCAAATAGGCTTCCATTTACAAACAAAAGTACAATGACATCAGCAGTTGTCAAATACAAAAAGACAAAACTGACAAAGACATTTTGCTTTAATACTTCTAAGCAGATACTGCAGGTAACAGAATGCACACACACACAGGGAAATATTCAACGCGGAATTTTAAAACAGTTGCCAGCACTTGTGTCTTGGAGAAGATGTTGCTGCTTGCCTCAATAGCAATTGGCATTTAGTGCTCAGCTGACCAAAGATGAGCAGAGCAGTGGCTGTGGGCAGCTGCAGCAGCTGAGCCAGTGTACCCTGGCACGGAGACAGAGCCAACAGGTGTCAGCCAGGCAGGCAGCACCTATGCACAGCACCAGCCTTATGCAAGGAGGACATGGAGATGGTGCATGCCCTTCCAGATGTGTTAGGCACTTCTTTGCTGTTACAGCTAGTATCTGCATGACCACTACTGGGGGAAAAGGAATGGTTAAAGGCAGGGTAGTTGTGGATCTCTGTGCTGCTCTGTGTATGGTCACTGAGCTCCTATCAGTGACCAAGTCACCCATGTCTTCTGCAGACAAGCTTGCCCACTAAGCTGGGGGGAGACCAGGCTTTTCTGGAGCAGCCCTAGAAGTGCTGCTGAACTCTGTGCCTTGGGAGCAGTCAAAACAATCCTGTAAATTCCAGGTTAGCATCTAATAATTTTCTCGATCTTTCTTCAGTTTTCTATGTGACTCAGAGAATCAAGAAGCTAATTAATTCCATAGATCAGCTTTCTGCTATAATCGGGTATCCTGTTTGGCATTTCCTTATCTGATCAGCTAACCAATTAGTTTTCCTTGTACAGAAGGATGAGTACATGAGGACTACTCAGATGAGAATTGATCAGGACTTGTTCCTCAAACAGAGCCCAAATCAAACTTTTTCTGATGCTATCAGTGGGTGCTACCCAGCTTTCAAAGACAGGTGCTCATGTATTTCTGACCTTTTCTTCCCACCACAGAGAAAAAAGGGCCTGAAACACAGAGAGGAAGGTATTTTGCTATGGGCTTATATTCTTTCACCCATGCTTCTCTTTCTGCCTCTCCTAGATTCCCTTGATCAAGAGTCTCTTGATCTTTTGGTTCTGAAAGTCATCACACCAAGTTTCAAACATATCCAATCATTCATAACTTCTCCCTCCGAGAAATATGTCAAACTCCTTTTGCATGTTTATCTCTGATCCTTTTTACACATACATTTACTAGCTCTCCTAAATTAACATCCCTAGTCTTCACCTTGCTTCAGATGACTCATTTTTAATTTCAAAATTAAATGCCAGATTTTTTTGACCTCAAGAGTGAAACTGACTTCTTACCTCTGTTTTTTTTAATAGCTGAGAGGAAGCATTGTCACTTTTGAAGCTTCCAGCTCATGGTATTTCCTGCTTGAACGGAAATTTAAGCATAGCCAAAGGATGTATTTTTTACCTTAGATAATATGCCACTTCTCTAAGGGCAAGAGGCTCAACATATAAATGGGCATGAATTTTACAGAAATCAGCTTAGTTAGACCAGTTGAGATTCTGGTTGGAGAAATCAAAAGCAATTTGTTCTAGAAAGAAAGTACAGTCAGAAATTGACTTTAAGTTGCTTTTCTTGACTGCATCATTTTCTCTTGAAGATATCAAAGAGTTTTCCTCTGAATCTTTGTACTTTTTTGGTGGTCCTATTTGGCTGTAAGCTCACCTTCACACTACATATTCACTCACGCTTACACCTTGCTTTTAGATTGGGTGCTCAGCTGACATGTCTATGAAAGCTGTCTGACACATCCTATGGCTGTCACTGAGCAAGACCAAGTGGCCTCTTTTTCTGCTTGTTGGTTTCTCATACTTCAGTGACTCTCCTGTTCATTTTTGGAGGGCCTTGTAGCTCCGCTTCACTTCCTACACAAACTAGCTGCTGCAGTTGAGTAGGCTGAAAGGATCCATGCCCATTTTTCTTCCACATTGCCATTTCTTCATGCATTTTCCCTCCCTATCCAGTGGAAACAATGACTGAGTTAGGTGATAGTTTTCAAGTCCCAACAAATAAACACACAGTTATGACTCATTGACTTCTTTTCATCTTCCATAATTAAGACTATTCCTTTCTCACATAGCTGGGAAGGTATACATCAGCACTGATGCCTGGCCAGTGTATTTGGGAAATGAAGTTTGGTGGAGACACAAAGTCCTCAACAAAGAAGCAGAACAGGATCTCTCGAGTGCTGTGATGGCTCTTCAGAATTGAAGTATTTCATGCAGTTTCTTGGTTTGCCTGCTCAGGTTTTCAATGAAAAATTGAAATGTTCTGTGGGAAGCAGAACTATTTCATGAATAATTCACTGCAACTGAAAGCTCGCCTCTCTGTTGCAAAACAGTTTGATGTAAAACTTTTCAGTTTCTTCCAATTAGGACAAATGTAGAACTCTCTTTGTGCTGTCCTGGGGCTCAAAAGGCAAGACAGTTGTTGTCCTTCTGTATCTGTTGTATCTTCAGTAGCAATAAACATTTGATCAGCTTCTCTGCTTAAGATACAGGCATGATAGGAAAGAAACCAGGCCTAATTTACTGGAAGTCCCCTTGAATTCTCCTCAGAAATTATACTACTTGGCGCTCTTTAGACCAGGGAGAAGGCTTAGTTTTTTCTTGCTTGTTTCTGTTGTATGCTTGGATTGCTCAAAGGCCTATATTTTTTCACAGATTTGTTTGAAAAATTCCAGCATTATTTCCTATTCTGTCAGTGCACTGGGTTTGTCTCCTGTTTGCTGTAAGTGACATTTTTCACTGAGCTTGATTAAACTATTGAAATACCTTTATGCTGATGTGCTTCCAAACTACATTTGGTAAAAATTACCGAAGATATATACTTGTAAAAAAATAATTATCACAGTTTCGGTGTAAGAGAGAAAACTGTGACTGCCAGTTGCCACATTGACAGCCTCAGCTGAAAGACCACCAAAAGCCTCCTCAGCTGGTTTGGGAAGTTTTGACTGCATGTACGTTAGTCTCTCTTCCAGCAGGATATGTGTTTTTAATCCTCAGGACTTCCAGAGCTGGTGGGCACCTTTTCCCTGATCATCTCCCTGTTTTCTACCTGACTGCTGGAATATGAGTAACATTTGGTAGAGGTGGTACATAAACCCTCTGGCTGCTTCCATCATTCTGTTAGAGGGAGGAAAACAATCAAAGTTCTGCAGCAAGAAAACAAATGGCCAAGTAGCTGTTGAAGCAGGAGGTTCCAACCCACTGGAGCCCAGCTTATTACAGGCCATATGCCTGAGTGGCTCCTCTCACCAAGTGCTGCACCCAGACATGGAAACAAGTGTGAAAGTGCCTGTGGTTCATCAGGCCTCATTTCCTATATGCAACTACTGAGAACACGGAAAATAAGAACCTGTAGAGGCTGTGGGTCTAACAGGAGAGAGAAGCCTTGACAAAATATAACAAAATATAATATACATTTCCAAAATATTTATGTAAAGATCATAACAGGCTATAATAATTTGATTCTTCAAGCTCACAGCAGATGATCTTGTTTAAGTCCACAGGCTATATTCATAAATGCAGTTCAGTATAGGTAGGGAAGTAAATTGAAATGCTTTTCTATTTTTAAATATCTAGATATTTATTTTTAAATATCATGGGGTTGAATTAATAGTTTCTCTTGACGGATAGCTCACACCCTTTCAGTTATGCTCAGTGTTTTCAGGGTTTGCTGTGTAAATGAGGGATTAAGCACATGGCTGAGGTCCTGAATGATGGATGTGTTACAGAGACTGAATGACAGAACTGCCAGAATAAGGGGAACAGAAAGGGTGGAAAAAGTCTGGTTTTTACCTGGCATTTCAGTTATCTTTACTTGGCAGAACTCTTTCCAAGAGGACTGAAGTGTCAGGCCCCATCCAACCATTTCAGTTAGGTGTTAGGAAGTCTTAATTATCTAGGAAAGGAAAGTGGCCACCAGTGACCAAGAGCTTGATCTAGAGCTGCTCCATTCCCTGTCCTCTCTGCAAAGTACTTATTTCCTTACAGAGCTTAGCTGCTTAAGGACTTATTCTGGAAGACACATTCCTGTGAAAGTGGCTTTGCTGATTTGGAGAAAGTATTCTTAGAATAATGAGATATGCACTTTTAACTGTATTCTGGAGTAGGTGCTCCTCTCTAAGTTCCTACCATGTCCTTAATTCAAAAAGGCTTCCCCAAAGAATATGGTGCTTCATCTCTCATCACATCTTCCATATTTCTGTGGCCTTTTTATCCTCTAGATTGGGGTTATGTCATCTGTTTCTTTGCACACATAATTCACAGCACCGCCATAATTCACTACAGCTACATCAGTCCACCCACATTTTGTAAAAAAGACGATGAAAAGTTTTATTTCATTTCATTTATACTCCCCGTCTATGTAAGAGACTCCTGTCCTACCTTTGAAACCTTTCAACTTTATTTTCCACTTTGGTGGCTTGTGCTTCCCATTTTACATTGCCCAGTTGAAAGCTCTTTTTATGGCTTGAGTGCCTTGCTTAACTTTCCCATCAGCACATCAAGTAAGCATGCCCTTTATAACTAAAATGAGCTGTGCTGACAGCACTGGTCTGTCTCTGGTTTGGTTTGAAATGCTGTTACATGAAATGCTAGGAAGGTGTCTAGACATGGTGCAGAGTAGGCATCATATGCACACTGTTAGAAGATATTAGTAATCCCTCAGTGCCAGTTGCTGTCCTCATCTGTGTTAGTTCAAAGGAAAAAAATATATGTTACAGAGTTTTCACCTGCACAGGAAGGTTTAAGTAGCCTTTATTTTCATGTAACAATAAGCAAAACTAGATACAGAAAGCTGGTTTCTTAGAAATTAAAAATATTTTCTTACAAGTCTTAATAAATTTGCCATTCTTTGCTCCTGTGTTGCATAAAGGTCCATTAATTTTGCTGCTGTCTCTGAACATGGCTCCAAAGAACAGGGCGACCACCTTTTTCAATAAAATTGCAGATTTACAATTTTCCAGCTCAGTGAATTGCTGGTATTTAAATATATTGAAAGGCCAATGCCAGACTGTTCTGCCTCCCTGTGCTGCATTTTATTGAGAAGGGGGGTGCTGGAAGGGTGCACGAGGAGAGAAAAGAAGAGAAGAAAAACAGGGCAGGAAGGCAGTCAGATATGATGGTAGGAAAAGCCTTCAAAATCAGAAGGAATTAGAGTGCCTGGAAGGACCTAAGGCTCGGAGGTGGGTGGCACTTGGTATCTCCTCAACCCCTCTCTTGCTCCCAAAAGAGAGTGATGAACACTCCTGGGACCCCAGACAGGGCAAGGCTGGTATCTCCCAGGAGCCATGGTCTGTCACTCTGGCTGTGAGATGGGGACCAAGCTGGTGTAATTGCCTTTTGCCTCATTGCCCAGGGAATATCAGAACCAGCACAAACTCTGCGCCATGCCTCAAATCCTGGTAGGTTTGACATGGCCACACAAACACGTGGCATGATTCCTACTTTCTGTCAGCTCTACTTGGCTGGGAAGGGGAAAGATGGGTCCATGCAGGTGTTTTCTGTAGTTGTCTGAAATTGAAAATTGGTTTTATCCATCTGCAGAATTGTACATTCTTTTGGCAACAGGGAAGGCAGGAAGGAAAAAAAAAACAGTAGAAAGCAAGGTAAAGTGACTGAAAAAAATTAATGTTTATCTACATAAAAATTATCAGAATGTAAAGGGATGAGGGGTAACAACAAAGGCAAAGCTGGGTCTTACATTTTTGTGTGTCTGGCTTGTGTTCATAAGTTGTGACATATAGCTAAGGTACATCTTGTGTTTGCCTTACCTGAGTATGACAAACAACCTTTCTTACAGACACAAAGTAATAAAGCTCACCCTCTCCTCTCATTGCTTATGGAAACAGTAATGCTCCTGAGGGCACTTGAGTACTGCTGGCATTGGACACCACGGCAAAGGAAGCAGCATGGCAATCTTCTGCTAACAGCCCAGCTGAATCCCAGGAAACTGATTTATAGGTGAGAAACGACTTTAGGTACATGGATCATCTGCTGCAAACAGTGCCAACCTGTGCGTGGTTTTAGAGATGGATGGACCAGCCCAGGACCATCCCTACTGCCTGGATGTGCTGCGAGGAGTGGCCAGGCTGTGCCCAGCACAAACTCCCTGTCACAGAGTCTCTCCAACAATTTTGTTTTGAGGGCTGCAGAGACAGAAGAGAGTCTCAAGGACCTTTAAATATTGGCTCCCTGATTTTCTCTCACTCCCTGTTTTTGAAACTAAGCTGCTGTGATAACAACCAGGAGGGTTTTAAGTCTCTCCTGCTTTGTAGGAAGTTTTACTGAAAATTCACCCTGACTTCCAGGTTGCACACATTGAATTCTGCTGTGTGTAAGGCTGAAAGAGGAGACTCAATTTCACTGTTGTGAAGGCTTCCAAGAGCTTCTGAGGGAAGTCCTATGCTAAAATAGCATTCTTCTATCCCCTCTTCCCATTGTCCCTCTTTTTCCTAACATGCCACTCTGCCTATACAGAGGTCTGTTCACACCTGTGCCCTGTAGTACCAAACAAATTTTTTTTTTTTGTTAGCTTGTGTCTCGTACTTGGATGACCTTGATGCAAATCTCACTTGGAGTGCAAGTTTTCTATGAGTTCGACATGTAGGGTGGAAATTATGTGAGGGTCACCTCCCCACAAATGACTCTGTGTATCTGAGACTGTCATGCCTATCTCCCTCCAGAAGCCAGAAATTAAGAGAAGAAAATATGTTTAGAGCACAGTGCATCAGACTTACATCATTCCTGTTTTAGGATGAGGTAAATATCTCTCAGAGGGAACAGTTTCTTTCTGGCAACCTCAGGAAGGCCATGTTTGTAGCAGGCATCTCCATTATGGATAGCTTTCTTTAGCCACTCCTGCCTTAAAGTTTACCCTTTATGATCTGAGGCGGCACAGACATTTTCCTTTGGCAGAGGTGTTGTGAAACCTAAATGCTGTAGTGCTTGCATGGCATCTACGTGTGGAGGGAGAGCAGTATGGTAACGCTCATCAGTCTGTGAGCATGATGAGCTGCCCTCCAAAGGCTGCCAGGGAGGAGCTCCTGAGGCACTGGCACTCTGCTCACAGGAACTCAGGAAGGCACCTCCACTGCCTCACCTTGTCAGGAATTGCTAGTAACATGGCCAGTACATGAAGTAGATGCTTTGTTGCAGGAAAGGCAGCACTGAAACCTTCAGCCTATATGGATGCTGAAGTTCCTCAGGAGAAGTCACAGCCATACACTAGCAGAAAGTAAAGGTACTGTGAAATTATTGTCAAGGGAGACAATGGAAAGAGAGCTTGATGCAAAATGTCTTTTTAATTTCTTTCTATTGAAATTGCTTTACTTTGTTTACATTTATCTCTATCACACACTCCAGAAAATCCTGGATTCCAGCAAAACTATATTTATTTTCAGTTTTGTGTTGTAAGAGAAAGGTTTTAATTTTGCCAAATAAGCAATAGGTATACTGAAACCCTTTAAAAAAAAATCTTGCCCAAATACACAGAAGCTGCAGTGAAATATTTCTTTTTTTCACATGTCACTTTAGGAAATTAATTATAGTACTTGCTTTAGCAAGATCAGGAGTTCATCCAAATTAGTGAGCATGTGTCTGTTTGAATATTATATTTTTCTTTAGAACCTTGTTATGAAAGTCATTGTGTTGACCATATTCTTCATTATTAGAATTCTAATATTACTTTTTCCTAGTTTTTGAAATTTTTAATCAGTCACAGTTCTATGTTGCCACTTTCTTGATCTAAACATGGCAATAAATAGTTGTTTACAAGGCACAAAATGTATCACAATAATTAAGGCAAGGCTGGGGCTCTGCTGGTGTTTGCTTACATTGCTGTGGAAGAATATGCATGCTTATTATGAAAACTCACCTTCAGGAAAAAAATAACCATTTGCAGATACAAATCAAATTTGTTTCTTCAATATATTTTAGTATATTTGCCAAAATCTCTAACAATATGTTGTCCTGTATTGCTCAGGTGGATTTGAGGGAGTGCTTTTCCCCTCTTGACTTCTCACAGGCACACACACATACATGTGTACACATGCATAAACACACACCAGGGCAAGTGCACAGAAAGTTCATCAGGGATTTCAGTATGTGTTAGGCCCCACAGTTCAAAGCTGCTTTTTGTGTAAGGGGATTAGGACTTTGACTGACTTTTTATGGCATATGGAGTGTGAAAAGTACAATAAAGCATGCTAAAGACTAGAGACCAGATAACAGTACATCAGCAGCTAATTGCTATGTACACCGTACAGCTGCAAATGAAACACAGCAAGAGACTTGAACAGATTCTATTATATAGGATTATAGCATTGGTCTGAGAACAAAGCTAGAAATGCAGAGAAAAAAACAACCCAAAAATTCCAAAATAGCTAAACAAACTGTTGGAAGTCCTATGGGGTTTTAAAAAATTTTGTAACTGGAAGGGTCTTCCTATAATTATTTTCCATGACAATGTTGTATCTCCCTCAGGTTGGAAAGAACAACACCTGGCTGCTTTCACAACCCA
This sequence comes from Alethe diademata, assembly GCA_025584955.1. Classification (NCBI taxonomy): domain Eukaryota; kingdom Metazoa; phylum Chordata; class Aves; order Passeriformes; family Muscicapidae; genus Alethe; species Alethe diademata. The sequence continues at coordinate 36,892,515 of JANRMJ010000066.1, read as the reverse complement.
GACTAGCAGCGGTGATGCTTAGGTCCTGCAGGGTCCTCCACTTTTTCTCACAGCTACTGTGCACTGCAAGAGTGAGAGGTGAAAAGGAGCTGAATCTGGGCATGGGTGTAGAGCAGGGTATGGGGCATAAAGAGACTCTTCATGCTTTGTCTGTGCTCACAGCATTAAAACATCATCTCTATCATGTTTTGCTGTGCCTGTGGGGTGCTCTTGGTGCCTCCTCACCAGGCAGCAGGGGAAGCAATGGAACTGGTGCCTTCTGGCTGCTGCACACAACCCAGTGCTCCAGGGCTGTCCCCATCCTTCTTTCAGAGAGGCTGCCCTAAGACACTCTTTCAAGCTTCACACATCTGCAGGAGCAACTCCTCAAACCTTTGGACATTTGAATGCCTTCAAAATGGGGCTTCATTTTGCTCTGTTAAAGAGGGTGTCTTGTTCTATTTAAATTATGTGTAAGGTCCTGTTGTAATATGATTTTTTGGGGTAGGTGAGATGTATATGCCCTTGGGTAAAGGGAAGAATATCACTAAGCAGCGATGTCAGCACACAAAGAAAGCAATACCAATTTCCTCACAAAAGCTCTGTGCTTGCATAGCAGAGTGGGCCAAGTCTTATGTGGTAAGACAGTACAGAAGCTGTTCAAAGGAATTTCAGATAAACCACTCCTGTGTGACTTTTTGAGAATTACTAATATTGAAGTGGATGGCTGTCAAAGAGACACAATTACTTTCCATTCTGTTAAATGTACAATTTACAATAGTGCTAGTCTTTAAGGTGCTGTATAGTTTGGGGCTTTTTTCCTGCTGTTGATGAAGGCTTTTTGTAAAAAATGTGGCTATTAAGCCATTATTAGTCCCTCATCTCCCTTGCATGCATGGCAAAACACAATAAGTTTTCTAACTGGAAAAAATATTTAGCATCCTAAAAATGATCTCTAGATTGATTTGAAGAATTCATCCACCTGATGTCCTGAAGCCTGACTGAGACGTGTACTGCTTCTGACATGTTATATATTATAGTGCCTTATTCAGAAATGCAAACTCTTTGTAGGTAAAGAATATCAAAGTGATAAATAACTTTTCTCTTTGGAAGGAAAGTTTTCTATTGAAAATATTTTGACCCCAGTAAAAAAAGAAAATAGACTAATTGAATAAAACAGCTTTTAAAGCAAACTCAAAAGTTTGAGCATAAAATATAAGCAGTTTTTGTTTAGTCTTCTAAGCTGTTGACTTGCACAGTCCTTTTTCACAATGCAGCCTCAGCCCATAGCCTTTCCTGGTTCAGATTCTGCAGCCAGGCTTTGAACAAAAAGTGTGTTCCTCTTAGTGTGTTGGTAAGCACTCATGGTGGCTGAGTGCTCTAGTCCCCCACCACAAAAAAAATCATGCTGGTTTTCTGCAAACATGTTCCAGAGCCTACAGGTGGTTGCTTTTCCTGCAGGGAGAATATTCATACAGTGAGATGCCATGACTGTGGATGGCAGAAGTACCCTTCAGTGAGCCATAACAGCCCACAAGCTGACATACCATTGTTTATAGCATAAGGGAGAAACACATGCTATGAGTTCCCCAAAAGGCTTTGGAGTAGTTGATACTGCTTTGGAAATATGTTTAGGGCAACCAAGATTTGAATCTGTCTCCAATTTGGTGAGAAAGCAGCAGCTGGTTTCACATTCAGAGGATGGCAATGGAGGGGTTTCTCCAGCAATCAAATTTATCATTTATTTGTACTTGTATAACAACTATAATATCATTATATATATATGTTTGTGTGTGTGTGTGTGTGTGTGTGTATTAAGTAATATAAAGTAGTAAATTACATTTCCAAGCTTTGGTGGATATTATTTTGCAAGAATTGAAAGCATGTGAACAAAAAAATGTGAGCCTGGTTTGGTTCTTTTGTTTTCTCCCCAGTACGAATGTGGCACTGTGCAAGCAGTTCTTAGATGGCTACAAGTTAAATTTTGTGTCTCTCTGGAGTAAGAAGGCAATTTCATTGCAGCTGAGTGTTGTGCAGGGTGGCTGTAAAAATCTTCAGTCATTTGTGTTAGTCACAGAAGTAATAACTTTATTACAGGAACAGAGGCAGATTGCTGATGTTTTGGGGTAATGCTTTTTCCTCTTCATATTTATTGTAATATCAGACAAGGTTTTACTGGTGTCACAAAGACATTTGCTTTTAACATACAAAAGGATTTGGTCTTGAGAGATTATGGGTTTAGATAAATCAAACATCTATTTGTTATTTTATTTTTGTTGGATCTTATAAAATATTTCCTTATAATCATTAACACACATCATTTTAGCATGTTGATTATTATATCTTCTCCTTTTTACCACACTGAACTTCTTTTTCTTTATACTCTTTGGTAGAGTTTTATATTTCTCGTTTTTCACCAGGTAGGTTACAACTATGCTTGTATTTCCTCTTTTTAATTTTGTTTTCATGCTACTAAGAAGAGCTGGTAATTTGGATGAATTCTTACTGCATTTTCAGGAAGAAGAAATGACTGAGCCCAGTACAAGTGGTCTGTAAAGCTGGAAGAGCCTTCTCCACTGGGATGATCACATGTTCATGTACTCCCACACTCACAAAAAGGAAAATTGGTGAAAATGGAGAAGAGGATCATGATAATCTGTGTAGACAATTCAGATGTTCCATAGCAGTCCTCTGGACAAAGGCAGTAAGGTGGAGCCATGCCAAGTCAAGAGACCTAATTATTTTTACAAGAACTCTTACCTTAACATACCAGCACTCGTGTACTTCAGTTTTAACCTGCTGGAGTTATGTATAACTGATACAGGGGTTGGGAAAGTCATCTGACATCAGCATAAGGAAAATGTTAAGCGCTCTCAGTTTTTAGCACATGATTTTTAAGACATTTCAATCCCTTCCCTTTCAAGTGTGGATTTACTGGGGAGGTCAAGGGGTCATTAACACTTCCCCTGCTCTTCCACCATTAATAGGCAAACTCATCAAGGACTGGTGTTGGATACTATTATTTCCTTAATGCACATACCTGTATTTGAATTTTTCCTCCAGTCAAGTCCTCATCATCCTATTTCTTTAACAGTATTTGAAGTTTAAAAATTGTCTTTCATTTAAATATCATTGGCTCAAAGCTCCAGTAACAGACCTTACTGGTTTTCGACATTGCAGATGTTCTAGGAGGAAGAAAGGAGGCTTGCCCACAATTGTTTTGCTTGCTATTGCAAGGACCACAGCCACAAAGGAGAAGCTGTTTTACCCCGCTGCACCAATGATTGTACATCACTCTGTGGGCAGTAGAGAGGGGCAAGATCCTCACTAGGCAGCCTCTTCATGCAGACTGACAAAACAGATTAAACTAAAATGGGATAACTGGAACCGTATCAAATGTGGTAAAGCAAGAATAGTTCCTCTGCTGCTGTAGAGGCAGGCTGATACCTGCCTACATAACTATTTTTGAAAATCCCTCAAGAATACACAGTGTTATACAGCCAAATACCCCTCTTTATGTAAATGTATTTACTCAGTGTCATTTTGTGGTTATGTACACAAAGGCAGAAGGATATGCATCACTAAGTGCACCCTCAGACACCAAGCTGAGTGGTATGGTTGACACACCTGAAGGATGAGATGCCATCAAGAGGGACCTGGGCAAACTCAAGGAGTGGTTGCATGGGAGTCTCAGGAGATTTAAGACCAAGTGCATGGTGCTGCACCTGGATCAGGGCAACCTGTACTATCAATACAGACTGGGCATGAACGGATCAAGAGCCTGCCAAGAAGGGGAATGAGAGGCTGGGCATGGCCTGGCAGTGTGCACTTGCAGCCCAGAAAACCAATCATACCCTGGGCTGCATCAAAAGCAGGGAGGGGATTTTATCTCTGCTCTGCTCTCATGAGACCCTATCTGCAGCTTTGGGGACCTCAGCACAGGACAAACATTGACTCATTGGAGTGAGTCCAGAAGAGAGCCACTGAGAAGATTAGAGGAATGGAGCACCTCTCCTGTGAGGAAAAGGGAAAAAATTTGGACTGTTTAGCCTGGAGAAGACTTCAATGTGACCTGTCTGTGGCCTTCCAGTACCTGAAGGGAGCCCACAAGACTGGTGGAGAGCAACTTCTTACAAGAGCATGACAGGACAAGGGAGGATGGCTTCAAACTGGCAGAGAGTAGGTTTAGATTAGAAGAAGTTGTGTAAAGGTAGTGAGGCACTGGATGGGCTCCCCAGAGAAGTTGTTAATGTCCCAGGAAGTGTTTAAGGTCAGGTTGGAGGGAGCTCTGAGCAATCTGGTCTGGTGAAAGGTGTCCCTGTCCATGACAGGAGGGTTGGAATGGGATGATTGTTAAGGCCTCTTCCAACCCAAACCATTCTGTGGTTCTGTGATTCTATAATACGGTGACATGGAGCCTATTAAGCTAGTAAGGAGTTTTCTGTGTGTATCTTCTTTCCTGGTTTCTTAAGGGCAAGCTACTTTATCTTCTAGATGGAAGAAATGTGGTTAAGAGGCTACCTGGGTATTTTAGATCACTTGCTCTCTGGAAATACCCAAAAACCCAACCCAAAAATACCCAAAACACAACCCACATACACTGAATATATAAAGTCAGAAAGGAACCGACTTCTGTTAAGTACTTTAATGCAATAGAAACTGAAATGATGACCATATGAGGTGTAGTGAATGCAAGTTACAGGGAAGAAAATGGTGCATCACCTCAACATTTTTTACTTAATGACACAAAGCTAATGATATAAAACCTGCTGTAGGTGGTCAAAGTTGAGTATAGTCAGGCTGGTGTAGCACTCTGAACTCCAAATATCTATTTGACATTCTGCTTAAGGTTGTATTCTTTCTTTTTCCTCCCTTCTTGAGGCTGGTTTCTTTTTCATTCTTGTTTTTCGCTTCCGTCAGATCATCTTGGTTTTCTCCAGCCTAACCCTCCTGGGACAGACAAAGACAGAAAAACTTCAGTTTGCTGTTATTTTACTCTGCTTTGCTTAGCCTTTCAAAGTTGCTTGGTTGCTTTAGAGACAGTCACTTTCTGGTGTGTGAGCTCAAGATGTCATGAGGCATATAGTAGAATAGCAAACCCAGGCTTTGATCTATTGCTAGAAATGGATGTGGGAAGAGAGAAAAAGGTTGAGCTTTTCTAAAATATAGATTTATAATTTATATATATATATATATATGACTCCTTACAGGAGTAAGCAGAAGATACCACAGCTCAAAGAAAATGGGTCAGGTGAAACCTACTAGAGTCTCCTTCTGATTCAGGCTAACTAAACCAGCCCTGTTTAGTAATACACATAGGTTAAAGCTTCCTGTGTGATCATTATTTTCATCCAAAATCAGGGTTACCAGAACTTCCATGTAGCTACAGGCCATTGTCACATGATGTCAGCTTCATGGCTTTCTCAGTGAAAGCCTGGCTCTTCTCATCCCCAACTGCCCTGTTTGGAGAAAAGCTGAGCAAATCCCTGGCAATTTGCTGAGCTGTTTAGCCATGGTTTGCAGGAGTCCATCACCTGCTGACATATACCTGTCATTCATCTCATAGTGAAATCCCTCACTCAAGTCTTTTATTCACAAAAAGTGGGTCGGAGGCAAAAAGAACACACTATTTTTCCCTTCTAGATATCTTTTAAATGTGACCTTTTGTCTCCTGCTCAGGTTTATTTATATACATTGGCACATCAGAAAAGCGACTGGCAATGTTAAATACTGTGATTTGAATTAGTGGTTTGTGTAGCATCCAAATAATCTGAATAAAGTACATTACAAAAATGCTGGAAATTGACATTACTTCTATGTTGATGCACATTTCAGTTGCCAAGAAAAGAGCAGTTTGGCTGAAGGATCCAACAAAATCTGCTTAGTGGGTCTTCCTTGGCGAGAGCCCACAAAGCAGATTGCTTTCATACAGTACTCCCTTAATCACTGTAAAGAGGTTTCAGAGAGATTAATAATAACGAGTGCAGTTGTTACACCCACGCACAGTGACTCAGACACACGGCCCAGGGAGAGTCTTTACCTGTGTGGGCCACACAGACACATGCCAATATTTAGTCCAATAAAGTTGTCTTTCCAGCAGCATGAATGATAATCTTGGAGGTAGATGATGACAGAGCCTGTCAAACAAGCCCCTATACTGAGAGACAGTCAAATATATAACAGCATCTCACTAGAGCCACATTAAAGGCTGCAGTGAAATCCTCTCACGCTCTCTCCTTCTCTCTCAAATATCAGCAACACTGATTAAAACAAAATAATACCTAGTCCCAGCGTCATGCTGTGCTGCAGCAAGAGGACTCTAAGAGTAATGAGGGCCCATTTGGTTTAAATGAATTTTTGGCCAGGTTTCTGAGCGCAGGGCTGAGGCAGCTGGCTGTTAGTCAGATGCAATAGAGGCAGGAGGTGATCAGACAGTGCTGTGGCAGCGGGGGCTGGTGGAGGAGTTCTGAGCTGCTGCTGCTCCTCATGCAAATTGTGGGGATAGCCTTGGTGATACTGACTCTGTGCTGGCCACAGCAGACACCCATCCATGGCTTTGTCTCTTTTGGACCTGTTATTTAGCTTAGATTTTGTGGGGTTTATGTTATCCCCTATTTCTGACATAAAAGAGCAGCATTTGTGATTTGATTAACCTCCCCAGGATCAGGAGGTGCTCAGGGATACTCTATCCCAGTCTTTAGTCAGATGCAGATTAGCAGAGAATAATAATTCGGTGGCTGCTACAGACCGAGTTCCATGCAGCTATTGGAGTTAACTAATTATGGATTGCCTCTGGCTTGCAGCTCATTTAATAGCAAAGCTCCTATTGACTTCAGTGGTATGGGAGATTGTGGAAGCCCTGGACTAGCGGCAGGAGTAAGTCAACCATAACATTATCTATGGAAATAAAAGCTTTCCAACGAGAAAACCAGAGATAAATTGAGGACAATTAGGAAGTATTTGAGCTCTGATTCCTACCTGCAATATAGTAGGAGGTCAGGCTCTGAATTAATTAATTTTGTGGTCGAAAAGACATAAGGCAAAAAGCCACTTTGGAGAGGAAATAAAAAAGCCAGATCCTGTTTGGCTAACTTGATCTCCTATGAGAAGGTAACCCACTTGAACGAGGGAAAGGTTTGTTTACCTGGACTTTAGTAAAGCTTTTGCTACTGTTTCCCAGAGTATTCTCCCAGAAAAGCTGGCTGCTCATAGTTTAGATGGGTATAGTCTTCTCTGAGTGAAAACCTGTTTGGATGGCCCGGCCCAGAGAATTATGGTAAATGGGATTAAATCCAGCTGGTCACCGGTGGTGTTCCCTAGGACTCTGTTCTGGAGCCATTACTGTTTAGTGCTTTTATCTATGATTTGGGTGAGGGGATCAGGTGCACCCTCAGTCAGTTTGCAGATGACACTGAGTGTGGATCTGCTGGAGGGCAGGAAGCCTCTGCAGAGGGATCTAGACAGGCTGGATGAATGGGACAAAGCCAATTGTATGAGGTCCAACAAGATGAGGCACTTGGGTCACAACAACCCTATGCAGTGCTACAGGCTTGGGGAGGAGTGGCTGGAGAGCTGCCTGGCAGAAAAGGGCCTGGAAGAGCTGTTTGACAGCCACTGACTGTAAGCCAGAAGGTGTTCAGGTGGCCAAGAAGGCCAGTGACATCCTGGCCTGTATTAAGAATAGTGTGGACAACAGGACCAGGGTAGTGATCATCCCCCTGTACTCAGCACTGTGGCCACACCTTGAATCCTGTGTTCAGTTTTGAATCCTTCACTACAAGAAAAACATTGAGGTGCTGGAGTGAGTCTAGAGGAGGGCAGCATAACTGGAGAAGCATCTGGAGCACAGTTTTTATGAGGTGTGGCTGAAGAATCTGGGGTTGTTTAGCCTGAAGAAAAGAAGGCTTAGGCAAGTCTTACCACACCATGTGACTGCCTGAAAGGAGGCTGTAGTCAGGGGGGGGCAATCTCTTCTGCTAAGTGACAAATGAAGGAATGAGAAGAAATAGCCTCAAGTTGCACCAGGGGAGATTTAGATTTGACATTAGGAAAAAAAACTTCACTGAAATTGTTGTCAAGCAGTGGAACAGGCTGTCCTGGGAAGTGGTTGAGTCACCAATCCTGGAGGTATTTAAAAGACATGTAGGTGTGGTCCTTTGAGACATGGTTTAGTGACAGACTTGGCAGTGTTACCTTTGTGGTTGGACTCAAAGATCTTGAAGGTCTTTTCTAACCTAAATTATTCTATGATCCTTTTCTATGAAAAGCAGGAGAAACTTCTCCTTTTCTGACTTTCAATGTGTTCCTGTGGAGAAGGGGCACAGAATTTAGCTGGGGCAGTACAGTATTGTCTGGCTTACCTAAGGTTTTCTTTTTGAGTTGTTTCTCTAACCCCTCTGCACTCAGGCCAAATCACACAGAGACAATGACAGGAATATGGGGAGGGGCAAGTTCACACCAAAGTGTGGACTACAATGTGAAACTGAAAAAAAGGCTTGGTTTTCTTGTTTTAAGAGAGGAAGTCAAACAGAGATTGAACTTGAACTTTTGTTTAAAGTTTTTGTCCTTTTGGTAACCTGCAGAAAAGCACAAAGAGCTTCAATAGTCAGAAAAAATTTCAGACCAGAAATCACATCAATTCCTGCTATCCATCCCAAAGCTGTATTAGCTCACTCCCACAATTTTTGCTGTGAAGTAGGCTGCTTCTTTAAATTCATAGTGTTCAGTGCTGTCATTGACTGCACTGTACACAGCTAATCAGTTTAGTTACAGACTGGATGGATAAGAGCAATGTTTCAATAGCCAGTCCCCTAAATGGATCTATAGAGCCAAAAATTAATTAGCAGCTCACACATCATTTTAAATTCCTGGCTATTTGCCAGAAAAGTAGCATGAAATACATATGATAAAATGTGAAGGCACTTGCATTTATGAAATGTGAGTATGGGAAGATAAAACTGATTTTTTTGATTTTTCAAATTTCTATATATTTATTGAAATTGGCGGCTTCAATTAATTTACTTAGGTGAATTATTTTAACTTAAGTGCAAGCCACACATGTTTTAGAATTCTGATGTCTTGTTTGTTTTTCATAATCTGTCAGAAGCTACATTGCAGAGGGCCCCAAAGAGCCTCTGTGGCACAAATGGCATGATGTGCTATTATGCATGGAAGCCTCTCTTCACCTGAAGTACTTTTCATACATTGTCGAGACTTTCCAACTCCACAGGAAGAGTCATCAAATAAGAAAGAGAAATCAATGGCTCAGCCTGGTTTTAATACAGTAGAAAGAAAAAACAAATAAATTGATAAAAAGGTTAGAAAGATGAAGGGAATGGGGAGGAAGGGAGAAGAGACTAACATGATCAATAGTTTGCTGAAGGAAGCACAGCTGTTGTGAAGTCTGCACTCAGTTACAAGATAAGAGGTAATGATAGAACTACACCACTGGAAGCCACATAAGGTCAGGGAAAACCCACAGAGAGTGTGAGCTGTCCAGTGCACCGTGTGGAGCAGCAGTGATAAGGTGGTGTAATGGTAACATAACTATAGAAAAAGTGTAGCTTAGAAGTCTTAAAATTATGAAAAAGTAGTGTCACTAAAATGGTTATGGGAGTTAATTTTTTCTCCCCTGCATTCACTTATAATACTTCTTTTTAAGTGAAAATCTCTCTGGTAAACACTAGGAAGAATAATTTCAAAATACACAGCACATTGGGACATGGATAGATTTATAGCTACCAGTAAATTTAGTAACTAAATTTCCAGCAATTAAAATTTAAATAGTTAACTTGGACATGTAGTCCATTTCTTTCCTGTCCACATATCTGTTTGAATATTCCTTCCTTGTTTTTCATTTAAACTTACTCTGAGAATAATTTCCAAAATCTGCTGGTTACTTGTGAACATCTTTCTGTACTTTTTCAAATAGGAAAAAAAAAAAAAAGGAGAAAAATCAATCAAATGAGTTTGGATTTAATGTGTTATTCACATGGTATTTCTGTGACTCTACTGAATAATTATTTGTCTGCGAAAGAAATCTGCTATCAGTAAAAACTTTAAATATTGACTTTTCTGAAGTACATTCTTGACAGTAATTTTTTCTGCCAGAATATTTATAAGAAGCAAACATAAATGGACAGAAACACTGTCAATTAAAAAAAAAAAACAACTGAAAAAATCTTGTCAGTTCTTTTCAGATAACTGCAATAGTTCATTATCATCTTCCTCCAACTGGTGAAAAATTTCTATTGTAGTTGTTTTTTAAGGACGTAAAATAAAGCCATGTTCTAATTACCTTTGGAAATCACTGTAGTGCTTAATTTTTAATCTTTTTTCTTAAAATTATCTCTGTGTAGAGGAAAGCACAGAGGGAAATTTCCACTTGGCCCCCTCCTTGCCACATCAAACAGAAATTCACAGAGGATTTCAGTATCTTTTATGTGCTCGCCCGTCTTTTCCCCTCCACCAGAGTGTGAATCTGCTGCATATGACATCATTATTGGGGATGACCTTATAATGAATGCAATAATGGAAGTAAAATGGCCTTTTCAGCACCTGCTGTGCCAGCTGAAGACACTGCTCCCCTTCATGTCTTGTGGGTGTTGTGGCTCCTCGCTGCAGGCATGGTGAGAGGGGAGAGCTATGTGACACTGAATGAGAGGAGCCTCAGGACCTCTGCACCTGCACAAATCTGTGAGTGGAACTGTGCCTGACTGTGTGAGGGCACCCTCCCATGAAAATAGTGGGAATGGGAAGTGTATCCACACCCTGCCTGGGCTACCTTGTCTGAAAGAAAACCTAAAATTACATACATGTTCTGTTGTTGTTTCTAGACTGCCTTTCTCTCTTCGAGAGTTTATAGTGTGTGTATCCCTTTGTAGCAGATGCTGTAGTGGGAATTAATGCTTAGGAGAGTCCACGCAGTGTTGGAGGTCAGAGAGTCAAAGATACCCTTCTGTTCATCCCCTTGCAGTAAGGCAAGATTTAAATGCTCATTCTGAGATTCTCCCTTCCAGCCTCCCCTGATCCAGCCTGGAGCTGGCTGTGACTAATTAAAAGAGAATAAATATGTCAGTGCTGACCCCAGAGATAATGCAGAGACAGGTCTTAATTTCCAGTTTTAAGATGGTGAACTGTGATGAAATGGTAACGGTGATACAGCACTTCCCGGTCCTATTAAGCCTACTTTATACAGCCAGTATACAAAATCTGATGAAATGAATGACCTTGACTGTACTTCCCTTCACTCCCTAGATACAACACAATATTCCCTAGTTGGGATAGATGCCACTGATACTTCAAACAAATGCTATTTGTCCCATCATAACTTTTTTAACATTACAGCATATCTGCTGCTCTTAGGTGCCCTTGCCATGACCAGTCCTTCAGTTTTCTGGAGGAAATTATCACCTACTAACCACAGTCCTGCTAGTCCTCAATTTTCAAATTTGCATGCATTCCTGTATCAGGATCTTATGCAGAAGAAACTGTGTGGACAGCACCACATTTGGTCCGTGAGGAGACACCATATCAGAATTTGTCATAGTAGCAGGCACTGTGGTTTAGGAATCAAGAGGCAAAGCACTAAATTGATGCAATCATCAGCTAGCCTGGCTGAGCATGTAAGCCAGTGAACAAGGCTGCCAAGCTGAAGGAGCACAGAACCATAAACCTGCCTTCAAATACACCACAAGGTGCAAACTTCAGGCTTGTCAGTCTGTACCACTGTCCAACACTACAATGAATAAATCATTATGTTAGAAATTAAACTCTGCTTTCAGCTTGACTGGGATGGTGCCAGCCTGTGTCTGAAGCGTGCCTGAGGGGACAGCAAGCTGCAGGATGGTGAACTGAGCAATTCGTGACAACTTGTGCTGCTACCACTCTCAGCCATCCTAAGCAGGTCAACAATATGTTCAGAGTATGTTCAGAGGAGAGACTAACACAGAGAGATAGCTCACAAGTGCATCTTTCTCTTTGCTTTGATTTCTCTCCTGCCAGGCTCCTGGGAACATGACATACATTTTGTAGATCATAGGTGGCAGGGAAAATGGCATGGGCCACTCCCTAGCTTCATCTTCATTGTGCATTTGCCCACGTTTGTTCATTTGCCACTTCTCTATCTCCTCTGGTCTAAGAGACTTTTCTCATGGCATCAGCTCCTTTGACTCAGTTACTTTTTATAACCTACAGAGCTTGCTTTTTCTTTCTTTCTTTTTTTTTTTTTTTTTAAGAAAAAGATGGGGCTATTTCTACACTGTGTTTGGATTTGAGAAGCTGTTTGTAAAAGAAGGGAGAGTTGAACTCACACATAGGTGAACTGAGACCCCAGTGCACATGAAGGCACTGGGCTTCTTAGAGGAAGAGGAAGAGGAGAGAACCCCAAAGTTCTTGGTTGACTGAATAAATGATCTATACCTATTATATGGCTTCAAGCCTTCTTCAGGCACTACGTAAAGTAGCAAAAGTGCCACATAAAAAGTCATTGGATTTAAATCCCTGGAGATTAGCCAGTTGCCAAATATCATGATAGCAAATCAACTCTGTTATCTAAAGCATGGAACCTAAAGAGGCTGACAAGCCTACTGAGCTGCACAAGACCATGCAAAACTACATCTAGATGAGCTGAGTTCAGAAGTTTAGTCCATTGGGCACTTTTCTCTCAGCTGCACAAAGCACACTTTCTGCCCTCCTCTCATTGATACTATACTGAAAAGGGGCTTGTGTGCTGAGATTTTCAGGCAAAATTTCTCTGCCAGTTCTGCTAGTGCCACTGGAGTTATTATGAATTATAAAAGCACTATAGCTGTCTGTAAAATTCAGCACACGTGACATACATGTACTGGCCCATCTACTGCTTTTCAAAAAAAACCAAAAAAACAAAAAACAAACCCAAACCATCAGGATCAGTACATAATGAAACTTAAATCTTTTCTTTCTGACAGAACGATTTGATTGTAATCACAATGTTGCCAATATGTGATTTTAGCAAGGTGTTAAAGTATTTTAAGGAAATCAACCTCCTTCTACTTCCTTTCTATAGAAACATGAACTTACTGAAATTGTTGCACTTTTTAAGCATAAATCATAGTGAAAAATAAACTGATAAGAAACACATTTGTTACCTACTTTCAGACTTTTGTTCTTTGCAGTCTAATATTCTGCTAATGACTAATCAGTCTGATCACTTTTAGGGATAGTTTGCTATTTTGGGCTATTTCCCTAGATGAAAGTTATTTCTATAGCAGCTATTCTTAGAATCATTTATGGAAGAAAGGGAGCAAGTAAGCACCAGTAGAGGAGTGACTCACCACAGCACTACTAATTGCCAACCAAAAAAATCTTTTCCTTTGCGAATCAGGAAATCAGCTGCATTTTAAAAAAAAGCAAAAAAAAAAAAAAACAAAAACAACCACCCTATATATTTGAGAACCAAACACCACTTGTGATCTTTTGGTATTAAAACTATGTGGGATGGGTGCACAACCAAAAACAGTGACAGACAAAGATCTGAAATTACTCCTTTCTAGATCTATATCTCTCCACATCATTTACCTGCCAACCAATTTCCCAGTGCTCTTGCCTCTTTCTTTATCATCCCTGCAACATCTGCTTGCCTTTGGTTTTTTCATCTTCTGTTGCTCCACAGCTTGAAATATGTAAAGTAAAAGGCAGCTAAAGGGACTGCTAGCAGCCTGCAAAAATTTCAATTTCTAGGTCTCTGGCTAGGATCCAGGCAGGTCAGTGGCAACTGAAAGTCATTACCACCTCATGCCTGCTTGCTGACCTCAGTGACATTGATTGCTGGACTGGCCAGAGCAGCAATCTCAGCAGAGGAATCACCCACTTTCTGCTAAAATCAGGACATCCTCTCCCCTGCAGAGTCAAGGCTGTGGCAGAGCTGTCTCCAAGAAGCCACAGAAACAGACACCTTCGTCTTTGTCTTCCCTTTAAATATATTAAAATGACTCATTATTCTTATTTTCCAGCTTATACAAACATAGCATGAGAGCTAAGGCTGTGCAGAGCTAAGGTTGTGCTGTCATGTGTTTAAATACCCTGCAAATGACTTAACAATAAGCATTAATCTATGTAACTAAATAAACTAAAAAAATATGGGTATAAACTCAGGCTTATTGAGGTGGCACATGCCATCTTACTCTCCAGGCAACTGGATAGCTTGATGTGTCCAGGGAAAGAGAGAGAGAAGAAAAAGTCTCCATGTCTCATACTATCATGTTATCATAGCTGCTTCCAGGAGAGCTGAAGAGCTGTTTTCCCTTTTCTTCCTCTCTTCCTATGTTATTTGTGACCTGTCAAGACTAGGAACTGGTTTGTCCTTTGGTCTTCATATCTAAAATAAAAGCAGCAAAAATATACTGTCTTTCGTTCCTTTTCCTTCCTTCCTTCCTTCCTTCCTTCCTTCCTTCCTTCCTTCCTTCCTTCC
>JANRMJ010000066.1:36848208-36878001 GCA_025584955.1 Alethe diademata | reverse complement strand
TCCTTCCTTCCTTCCTTCCTTCCTTCCTTCCTTCCTTCCTTCCTTCCCTCCCTCTCTGGGGACTACTTGTAGGGCAAAAGCAAACCCCTGAACCCCTCAGTTAACATTAGAAAATGAAGTTTTCCATTTCAGAGAACTATACTGTCAGATTTCTAATAATGTTTTACTCTTTTCAATGCTCATGAGAAATCTTGCTGCCATATTCTCCATGGGAAGCTCTAGCTTTCTTTTTCTTTTTTATTTTTCCTTCCCCCAAGAAATCCCAGCTGCCAATATGAGAATTTGGCCTATTTTTTCTTTCTTTATTCAGAAAAGGACATGAAAATATGATCTCTGTTGGTAAAAACAATCAAAAGGAAAGCAAATTTAAAAAATAAACCTTTACTTAAGGGAAAAAAAAGCAATCCATGGTTGAAACTACATCAGGGATGTTTGGAGCCTGCCTCGACATTTTACAGTGTTTGGATAGGCAATATAATTTATATCAGATTAACCATGATTTAAAGGTCTGTCTATTTAAACACACAAATCACAATTGAGCAGAATTTTATTCCCAGAATAATGTCATCTATGTCATCTTGGTTAATTTTTTCCTATTCATTGTCTTTAGATGTTAACTTTTTATAAATATTAAACAAATTTGCATACAGATAGTTCCTGTAAAGGAATGAGTCACCAACATTCAAATTCAGATATCTAAATCTGAATTTCCAGTGATGGAAAACTTTGGCTTGTTGCTGTGTAGCCTCAAAGAAAGGAGATGACATTTATCAGTTCACATCACTGGGAGAACATGTTCCTGACCCAGGGGGGAGCTGACACACCAGCTAGAGGCAAGACACATCACAGCCCCTGCTCTGGGTGATGCTCTGATGGGTGATGGTTCTGCAGCTTTGAGCCACAGAAACAGACCCAGGACTCTGGCCCCATCTTATACTCCTTGACAGCACATCCAAGGAGAGGAGCATGAGACTACTTAAAAAGGTAAGGAATATCTCATGCCACCAATTAAAAGCCAGGATAAATAATTTCCTGTCTACTTCCGTCCGGTTGACAGACCAAAATGAGCAGATCTGTTCCTCTGCTGTGATGGCTCTTCATTTCCCAAGGCTCCTGCAGAAGAGGCATACTTTCAAACTTGAGTCATCTAATGCAGGCACCAAGGTCCTCTACGTATTCACCGGGGAATAATTCAAAGTGCATAAGTAAGGAATACCTTGAATAAATGAAGCTCTTTAGCATGGACACAGACATACTGGGTCAGACCAAAGAGCCAGCTAAGCCACCACTCTCTTTGACGTAACCAACAGCAGATGCTTAGGGAAGAGGGGTAGGACATTCATATTTAAATTTTCTTCCTCAGTTACTTTTTTTGCCTATCACCAGTAGTTACATATTACATGGACTTCCTAATGCGTCCATGATTTGTATGAATTTAGGGAAGATATTAATTTGCCTGTCTCTCTTTGAACCCAGGTATATTCAGTGTCTAGAGGCAGGATTTTTAAAGTTTAAATATGTGAGGACTTCCATGGGAGATCACTGTGAAACTACAACTGTCTGTGGAAGCAAACTCAAGAGGCATGAAGGAAATTGGAAACCAGAGCACAGTACAAGCACAGCAATATTTTTCTAGCCTTTTCCCTACCTCTGAGGTGCACTCACAGCCTTTTTCTGCATGGAAGGCATGCTGAGTGCAATGTGAAAATGTATCAGAGTTAGATGTGTGGAAGGTCCCAAGATGATGAGGTGCACAGATCAGATGCCACATACGGTACATGAAGTTTTTTGATGTGACCAGCTTAAGGACATTTCTTATCATATCTATCATCATCAGATGAAAATAGCTGTCAGGAATCCAAACTAAGCTTGCACAGGATCTAAGGAATGAAGCAATTGGATTGGTCTTACCATTTAATTACTAACAATCTACTGGGCAATTTGGCATCTTTCCATAGATTATACTCTTTCTCTCCTTAGAATTGTACATAAATATGTGAAAAAAATTCTGAAGTATAAGCTAAATTTGAGGTCACATCTGCCCAATGATCAATTTTTTTAACAATTTCTTGCATTGCACCACAAATCTGAACTTAGCTTGCCATAAACTGTCAGCAACAAATTCTGTTTGTTGCAGCCCCTTGTGCTATGACTGGGATTGTTGCAGGGTGCATAGATTCAGCATGAAGGGAACTTGTTATCTTCTACAAAATCATTGAATCATAGAAGTTTTTAGGTGGGAAAGGATCTTTAAGATCATCAGGTCCAAGCATTATTCTCACTACCAAGTCTACCACTGAATCAGTTCTCACAGATACAGTATAATGAGCTTGCAGAAAGTATGCTACCAATTACAGGTTATAGAAAAGCTTTAGTAACCCCTTGAACCTTGTCAAGATAAGCACTCACTGTAGTTACTCTAGTTTTCAAAAATTGTCACTAATAGGAATATGTTTCTAGTTCTGCTTCTGCTAAAAAAAAATTATCCAGTAATGGATTGCAGAGATCTTTTAGATAGGACACACTGAAGCTACTAAATATGTGCAATTGGAGGAGAGCTTCAGCGGGCTATGCAAAAGCATACACTCAAGAAGAAACAGCATTTAGATGCATAAGAGCATAACCTAAATGAGGTGTAGGCTGGACTGTCTTGGGGCATGAGCAGGGCAAGCTGAGGGCAGCAGACTGCTGGGATGTTGCTTGTGCCAGTAAATTTTGCTTCTGCCAAAAGCTTATGCTTCAGACAGGCTGATATCTGGGTTAATTCTGCATGCTGGCTACATCATTATATATCTCTAGCTCTCAGGCAGTATAAAATGAGGCAGGCTCTTCCCCAAGCCCTTACCCCTCCTCACAGAATCACAGACTTGCTGAGGCTGGAAATGACCTCTGGAAGTCTTCTGGTCCAACCTTCTTGCTCAAGCAGGGCCACCTAGAGCAAGTTACTGAGGACTGTGTCCCGATGGCTTTTGGGTATCTCCAAGGAGGGAGACTCCACATCTTCCTGGTAACATATTGCAGAGTTTGGTCACACTTGCAGTAAAATAAAGGGCTTCCTGGTGTTCAGACAGAGCCTCCTGTGTTTCAGTTTCTTCCCACTGCCACTTCCATTCCACACCAGAAATTGTACAGGCCCGGTCTGGTCTTGTGCCTTCAATTTAGAGGTGGCTAATTCAAGGCTGCCTGCATGGCCACAAGCTGACTTGGTAGCCCCTTGTCAGAAGCTAGCTCCAACCTTTGCTTCAACACTGCAAACTTGAACTACGTAATAAGAATAAAAGTTGAATATGGTGCATACAAATTCAAGTGACAATCATCAGATCCAGACAAATGTCACTGTCTTCTTTCTTCATCTAGCTAGCTTGTTTCTGAGAAAACTCCTTCAGACTATAAAGGGCAAGCAAAAGCCATTTGACTTATATTCAGTCTACAAATTAAGTTGTTTTTATCCTATTTTTCAAGCCCTCGTTTATATCTGATTAGCTAATATCACCCAAGAGCCAGACCATTTGTTTAACACTAACTGCTTCCAAAACATTTCTGTTAGTATCATCTAGAAAAACTGATGTCAGTTCTATAATGAAACAAAGGGTTATTATCATTCACAGAGCCGTGTAACAACATTTAATACTGGGATTGATACTTGTTCTGTAGCTTATGCAAATGAAATTTCCTTTTTGTTTCTACATCAACAGCTTAAGAAAACCTCAATTCTTATAATGTTCAAATATGTAGAAATACAGATGGGCTTTTCTTACCTTTGCCTTTATAAAATCCATTAAAGATCAAAAAGATTTGTTTAAACTTGATCTTTGTCCCATAAATTCCAAGGAGCTGCAATAAGCAAATAATTCACAGTAATTAACAATACCAGTGCACATAATAAACTGTGTATGCCAAAGTGTGATTTGCTTCTTAAATCTGTCTGTATTGACTGTAACACCTTCCTCCATATACTAAAGAATTAATTCAGAATGTTGTAAGTTAAAAACAGAAAAAAGAGCTTTTCCCTTTATTTGTATCAGACTTGTTGAACAGCAAACTCAATGTTGTTTTTTCCTTTTCTATCCTGCATTTATGTACTCACAATTGATTTGCTTAAGACTTGAGATGGAGTAAAACTCCATGTATCTGGACAGGACCCCGGGGAAGAGATGACATGCACTGTGCCTGGAGAAAGCCAGCAATGGACTTGGTTTGGTATCCTGGTCTGGAGCCAACACCACCTCTGCCCCACCTCGAGTGCAAGGCTGTACCTTCTGTGCCTTCCCTTTGCAGGGTACAGACCCATCTCTCCTGGCAGGTCTCTGTGGGGGGTTTGAGCCAACACTCACGGTTGTGACGTCTATAAAGAAATAGCCCACCAGAAAAATCACAAGTCTGTAACAGTCCCACCCAATGAAGAAGCCAGAACTTGGCCCAATCAAGGCAATTAAGATACATAACTGTATTTAAAAGTAACTTTCATAGTTATTGCCTGCCAGATGGATACCTCAGTATTTTCTGCCTATCAGTTTAGATAACAAGCTCAAACTACCCAGTGCATTTCATTAGATACTAAAAGTAAGTCTGATTTCATCTCAGCTAATTATTTGAGATTTAGTGTTTTTCTAACACTGGTGTGGACATTCAACCTTACTTCCCTCCCCCTCCACCCAGTTAGAATAGATGCAGTGAAAGGAGGTATAATAACCCCAGAAATAATTGGATTTTGCAGCAGTCTGTGACAAGCTGTCCAACACATATTCATACAGTCCACTCTGCTTTTACAAGCTAAAGCCACAGATTGCAATTTATTGCTGCTTCTTGAGGTTGAAATTAGAAAGAGTATTAATGTTGGAAGGAAAATATATTAGCAGAAACACTTGCTGGATCTGAGAGATCTGCCTTTTGGCTGAGATCAATAATCAGAAAGCCCAAGGCTGATCTTTATCAGAATAAGGAGTGAATGCCTGGGAGAATGGATAATAAGTGCTGTCCAGAGATTTCATTCCCTTCCTACAACCATGTGAAAAATTTAGCCCCTGAGTCCCACAAAATTATAGGCTTCATTGAGATCAAAACTTCAGCTTGCTTTTATTTTACTAGAAATAAAAATTTTGGAGCACTAAAAGCCGAAAACTGCTGCTGTAGCTTTCAGCTTGTAGGCATAATGTGACTTGTGCCATCAGTGACATGATGACTTCAGTGGAATTAGGTAGTTGTTGCAGGGACGTTTTTTCCTGAGGTGTATGGCACCTTACAGTGGCTGGTTCCCAAGCTCCACAAAGGACAGTAGCTGATTCTCTGGTGTGCCAGTCAATTCACAGTGATGTCTGCCACAGTAAGACTCCACAACTCTCATTGGAACAACAAACGAAGCTCACATGACCATGTGGATCCTTCAGTGTTAACTCTGGTGATTAGGTATTTATCTTTACTCCCTTGCAAATAGGCTGAAGGCAAGGAAGTCAGCCACTACCTGAGGGCTTCCTTGCTGGGAGATCCTAGAGGATGAACTCGAGGAATTGTTCCTCTTCCTTGAGGGCTGTGGACTGCTGAGCTCAGAGCTATCATGTCCTCATGCCAATGGAAGGAAGGGGGATGTGTGTGACCTGTTACAGCTCCATAAGGCAACTCATCTGTTAGAAAGTTTGTGCCCATGTACATTGTTAAGACTTGTGATGCATTCATTTGGATGCATCTGTACCACTGGAAAAAAAACAACAAAACAAAACAAAAACAAACAAAACAAAACAAAACAAAAAAAAAACCAAAAAAAAAACCAAAAAAAAAAACACAAAACAGATCCAGACTGAGGGGTGTCTGCAAACATGTTTAAACAGAAGGACTTAGATTGTATTTCCAATGTTGACCACAGTACAGCCACCCATTTCTGTCAGCTAGAGACGGTATTTTCATAACATGTTCTGTATTATATATATGTGTACCTCACTCTGAAACAGCACACAAGGCAGAGAATGTGCACTTGAGGGATGTGCATTATTTATGACCTGTAAAGCAAAAGGGACTGGCTAGACATGCACATTCAGTAATAGGTCATTGAAGCCAACAGTTTCTCCTTTAGTCACATCCAAGTGCTGGAGTCTGTCTACCTTTCTGCTGTACAGACTTTGCCACAACTTCTAACAAATAGAACAAAAACAACTGTAAATGCATCAGGAAAATGGAGAGGTAACCTTGACATGGTGGGAAAACCTTGCAGAGGGCATTCAGATACTATATTCAATTCATTACTTATGATTTTTTTATGCTTTGCCATGTAATGTATCCAGAGAGAGAAAACAGATCATGTTTTATTAGTTCAAATAAAATAAAATATGCATACAACCTGACTTACCCATGCTCTTGGAGCACTCTATGAGTCAAAATTAGCAAGTGACAAAATGAGTGATATAGTATGGTTCTGAGGAATAGGTAACTGGCAGTATCCTCAGAGGAGCAGGCCACTCAGGATTCAAAGTGATACACATCTGCTTGAGATACTGTTTGTACAGACTGTGAATAAGGATGATGTGCAATTCACAGTGGGCACTGGTGAATGAGGGGAAAAAAAACAAACCTCACTTTGTTTAAGCATGAAGGCAGATCTGCTAGCTGATCTTGCAGGGACCGGCCCTGATGATCTTGTTATAAGCACAGAGAATAAGTTCTTCCCTGGAAAACATAGTTAGCTACTGGCTTGCACATTCCCTCCATGGTACCTCAACATAAAAAGGATCCTGAGGAAAAGGTTCCGTGAGAGGATGACAGATGACTACAGATCTCATCTTGATCTGAATTGCTGAGTTCATGGTGACTTAAGGCTGATATCTGATGTCTCATCATGTTCATGGAAGCACCCTGAAAATGTGCATAGCCTGTGTGAATGCAGTGCCTGGCACTGCTGCCTGCTGGCACGTCCCTGCTGAGACCCAGGAGCAAAGCATGCCTTCGCAGCCCATAAATTGGGGTCACTGCACGCCCTCTCCCCCAGTCAGCATGCAAGCAGAGGGGAAAATGAGAAGGAAGCTACATTTCCTGTAACATATTAGGAAAACCAAAATCTTCAAGCTGAAAAGTTTTATCAAGGACACAATTTAATAAAAAGGATAAATTTATACAGTGAAATAAGCAAAAATGGTGAAGTACATCGTAATAAAAGCCTAGGTCAAGATTTAGGACTCTGAGAGTCCTAAGAGATGAGTTCAGCCTTTTCAGTCATATGCAGTTTTACTGTTCTTAAAAAAAAAAAAAAAGACAGAGAGAAAGAAAATGCTTCCAAAACTCAGTGTTAATTTGGAAACAAAACAATTATTTTAGTGAATAATATACACGCACAGCAAGATGAGGCTTGGGACCTGACTGAAGCCTGAAAGAGCTGAGCCCCTACGAAGTCCTGCAGTTGTGGAAGATGCCATTTTTCAGGGCCCAATTCTCTCACCGTTTTGTACATCTAGGTATGTAAGACTTTCTAGGTTTTTTCAGCATCTCAGTAATATGTTCTAATGATGAATCAAACAACAATATCACTGCCTCCAAAAGAATTAGTGAGTGCTAGGTTATGCTATTTCATTATTATTTCACTGAAACATTGTCAATAAAGCCCAGCAAATGCAGATCTTAACAATAGCAAGAAATGTTGGTCCTCCTGAAAAGGACACAGCTACAGGAGGAAGTAATAAGTGCATTTGCTATGAAGTGACTTTATTTTTATTTCTTTACAAATAGAAGAGACACAGAAAATGCATTAGTAACCTTCAAGTTACATTTCTTTTATATACAAGTGCTGGATTTTAGATCAAAGCTAAATTGTTTCTGGTTTAGTTGTTGGCTTCTTTTTTTAAAAAAATTCTTGAGTGCTTTTTAGTGGAAGTGCACTAACATTGATATTTTCCCAAGCAGAGATGAGTAGGACTGCTAAGTGGATAACAAATGCTTTGCTCTGTATTAGAACCATAAGTAGCAGCTAATTTAAAGGCTTTCAGAAAAAGTAGGGCAAAAAAAAAAGAAAGTTAATACTTTTTTTCTTTTATTTTGCCACAGTGCTGTTTTAATTTTGCTGCCCATCTGGGATTTTGCTCTGCTTTGAATCAGAGCTGTGGAAATCAACATGAACTCTTTTATAACTTTTTAGTTGTTCTGTCTACCTATACACATACAAAATGGATGAAAAAAAATGAGTGATCAGTGGTTAATTACATTACAATTACTCTTATATGATCTTTAACAATTACACTGATACTTATCAGGAAATTCATGTGCACTTAGATAATAATTTTTCACGAAAAAATTATTATTAACTGGAATATATTCTGTAATTTTCTTAGTCTAAGAGTAGCTTTCATTATTTCCCATCATTTCTTATTAAGCTCTCCAGTTTTGGGGAAATACCAATTTGCAGTACTATTTAGCTAAGAAGCACACAGTATCACTTTTAAATCTAGTACATTACAAGGCAATCACTAAAATTCTGTAGAATCAGTAGATACTGAAGCCTAAAAATATTGTTACTTTTAGGTCTTGATTTGTACCAATATGAAAAAGAATAATTCTTAGACTGAAGGAAATAAATGGCTATTGAGATGAGAAGGTATCAATGCCTACTGGCATTGATATGGTAAGAACCAATTGCTATAAACATCTTTAGATATATGTCAAAATTGATTGTCTCAATGCCTATTCATACTAAAAGGGCTCACTAGCTACAGGTCTTGATTGTTATCAGTATCAAAAAGTTTCTTTGGAACAAAGTGTTTAAATTCTTACTGAGCTTGAAAGGCATTGATGCTGATGAATATCAAAATGTTATCTATTGATCTCAGTGCTCTTTGTCAGTGACATGGACAACCGGATCAAGTGTGTCCTCTGAAAATCTCCTGGTGACCAAGCTGTGTGGAGCAGTTGACAGGCTGGAGGGAAGAGATGCCATCAGAGGAACCTTGACATGCTTGAAAGATGGGCCATTGCAAGCTTAATGGAATTCAACAAAGAGAAGGGCAAGGTCTACACATGGATCATGGCAAAAAAAGCAGGTTTCCCTGCTTCTTCCATTCTCCAGGTTGAACAACCTCAGCTCTCTCAGCTTGCCTTTATAGGAGAGGCACTCCAGCTACATCTTTGTCACACTCATCTGGACCCACTCCAAGAGATTCCCATTTTTCTTGTGCTGAGCACCCCAAGCTGGATGCAGTACTCCTGGTGGGGTATCACAAGGGCAGAGTAGAGGGAGAATCGCCTCCCTCAGCCTGTGGCCACTCTGCTTTTGATCTAGCCTGGGATGCAGGTAGCCATCTGGTCTATGAGCGCACACTGCTGGCTCATGCTCAGCTTTTCATCCACCAGAACATCCAGTCCCTTCTCCACAGGGATGCTCTCAATGAGTTCTTCTCCTAGTCCATATTTATGTCTGGGATTACCCTGACCCAGCTGCAACACCTTGCTTTTGGATTTATTGAATTTCCGGAGGTTCTCATGGGTCCACTCCTCAAGTTTCGTGCTGCTACTCCAGACTTCGAGAATTGCAGTGAAATAAGGGAAGGAAACTGAATCTTCAAAATAAAAACACATAACAGAACATGGCTATGCAACAAAAACATCAGCCATAAGAACAAAGAGACTAATTCTCAAAGGCACTAACAGACATATTTATTTTCAAAGCCTCTATCATGCATCATTTCCATGGGTCGGTCAAGGAAAATGTGAAGGAAGAAACCTCTTTCCCTCTCTGAAGTCAAAACAGTAAGAGAGAGGAAACGAGAGAAGAAAGGATTAGAGGCTTCTTCAAAGTAAATGGTATTTGTGAAGAGCCTAAAACTGAAAAATAATCATGCAATACAACTTGTTTGAAAAAAATATGCTCTTAACAACAGACATAGTATTCAACAACCATGTTTTCACTCTTCTCCACCATTAATGACATCAAAAAAGTTTGAAGGATAGACTGATGATTCAAGGCAAAAAGTAATATAAAGATTAAAAGGAAAAGAAATAAAAAGTTCTTTTTATTTCTTTTATATATGTCTGCTGTAGGAGTCAGCTTTTTCAGAAAGAAACCCATATAAATAACCCTGAAAACATTATTGCTGTTAAAGCAAGTTTTTCCTAGTGTTTAAAAAAATTTGTGGACAAATCCTTTAAATAATGTCAGTTCTGTTTTTCTGTTTCATCCTTTTTTCTAGCTAAAGTTATTCCTGGATAAATACTGGGTTTTCTAGTTTATTGGTTTTGTAAATCTTGAAAGAACATACTTTAGTTGCTTGTAAACCTTTTCTTCTTGGTTAAAGTCCCACAGTGATAACTATATTTTCTGAACTGCAGATGACCAAAAAAAAAAAACAAAACGTCTGAGGATTAATCCCTTATTCTTGATCGACAATGTGCCTGAGGAAGGAAATTGCCTCAACTGAATATCAATGTCAAAACTCCATTGAACTTCAACAAGCCAAGATTCAGTCCTTGTTCTTTGCCATTTTGCTGATATGAAAATTCAAATATTGTATTTTCTCATCCAAGGCCGAGCTCAGAAAATCATGACTTTTTGAACATCAAATAAGAGAGGGGGACAATAATTTTTGCTAAGTGAGCATTTAGGAGTGGAATCAATGTTTTCATTCTTCATGGCACTTGCCTTTCATTCTTACCTGAAAGTAGTTTTGTTCTATCACTCTCGATATTTTTGTCTCCTGTGCACCAGGGCTGCAAACCCATGCTGAGCCTTAGCTCTCAAGGTTATTGTCTCAAATCTGGTCAAGCTCAGCAGTGACTGCACACTGTCACCATCTGACAGCAGCTTGGGGTTTTTGTGAAACACCCAATGGGGTCAGTGCAGTCCTGGGCAGATTCTGACTACAATATAAAAAGTATGACCAGAAATGACATTAACAACTCTATCAGTTTCCAGGTGGCAAAGGACTGAGGAAGCTGCAGCTGACAGAATTACTCAGGAACCTCTGGGGTAGCCCCTTTGGCCAGGAATGTGGTTCATTGGTGAATCTGGTATGAAACCTTGTAGGGAGCCAATACAAGCAGGTGAAGGGCTTTATTGTCTGAGGATGTCAGCCTAACACCTTTCACCTCCACTAGAAACATAGCAAGCTGCACACAAAGAAAGCTTCAGCTGTCTGGCAGGGCATTGTTTTACTTTACAATGTGACCAGGGGGTGTGAGCTCTGAACTCTCTGGCCCTGAGCTAAACTAAGTGAAAAACTCATTTTAGAAAGTAGCATGTTAAGCTAATAAAAATAATTTTTGAATCTTTCCCCTGTGCTCTGGAGCAGCCTTGGATGGCTGCACAGCTGCCTGGCAAAAATTACAAGCTCTCCCACTTTCATGTAGGCAAATGTGAGAGGCACTGCAGACCAATCTGAAAGATGCTGAGAACATTTCTATAAATATGCAATTGACTTTCCTCAGGTTGCTTTTTTTTTGTTGTCTCAAACAACTGCTGAATGATTTTTCAAGTAAATTTCACACTATTCTTCAGACAAGTCATTCAGCTCATTTGGCTTTATTTATTCATACCTTGCTAGCAGATGTGTCAGAGATGAGCAACTCAATACAAATAGCAAAACAAATACACAAAATGAAATTCCAAAGGTAAGGAGAAATAAAAGAAAGAATTTATTGTGTTTCCTTGATCCCTCTGGCAAATCCAGAGGAAAGTGGACAGTCCTGTCTCTGGATGATGGCTGAAAGAGGGATTCTCATGGCAGAGCACCATCCACCTGCCTGGGCACACAGCTGAAGACATCACTACCTGGTAATTTCACCCAACATTCCACTTCTGTGATTCATCCAAATTTCATAGTGTAATAAACCTTCCCTAGACACATTAGCACCACTAGATTAGAATATTTTACATTTACATTTGTTATCTTGGGGAGAGCATTAGTATTTTCTAGTCAATGTAATTTACATGAATGCAAGATAACTCTCAGTGTGAAATACTCACACTGAATGTATCTGGAGGTAATAATAGCTATGAACTTTACTTATTTGTTATCTTCTAGAGGCAGATTACACTTTCTATTAATAAGAATAATCCACAATCCTGAGATTGTGCTTCAACACAATACCTCTGATAAACATTACCCAACTGCCAATTTTCTTTGTCTCTGTAAGCAGGTAGGTCAATACAGATGTTGTGGCACTGCAATCTATAAAATCTCTGCTCCCCATGCTTCGTTCCTGCAGAGAGCTGGCTGGTGGGTATCCTTCATTTAACCATCCAAGGAACAGGAGACCATTGGTTAGCCTAATAACATCTCTGCAGCTGGGACCAATGCTTGCAATGCCAAATGGACACAAATATTACCACAGATTGCATCAAATTCACCACAAAAATAAAAATTTAAAAAAAAATAAAAATAAAAAATAAAAAAAAATACCAAACAAACAAAAACACTCCCAGATAAGAAAAGTCTGAATAAAATTCAGCACTCCTTCTTTCACAGCATCTTCCTTTTGGTTTGTCCCATTTCTTTTCTACTGTCTGTGCTCCTCCCAAAATCCTCTCCTGAATGCTTGCTTGGATCTTCTCCAACTCTTGGAGCTACCACTGGTACCACTTCTGTTACAGAGGAGACCAGTGCTGTCCAGTTACTTGGATGCCATGCCTTCTCATCATCATCTGAGGCTCTCTTTGCTATGCCAGGGTGTGAAGTGCCTCTTCTGCATTTTGTTCCCAAACAGAGCCCTGTCAGCTCCATCAACTTACATCTTGTCACAGCCATTTTGAGCCAAAGGCCCCACAGGAGACACTGAAGATGTGCAAATGCTTCTGCCAGTCCCATAGGGCTCAGGAGTTTCAGTCAGAAACTGGCAATCAACACTGGCAAGTTGGTGTTGGTCTGATTCCCAAGGGATTCCACTAATGGGCAGGGATCATAGACAGCTCCCAGGGCCACCCAAGCAGAGCCAAGATCTTCAGAGCTGCATTAAGTGACAATAAAGGGATTCAACTGTGGACAGAAATCCTGTGCAACTGCAGCCATTGGGTTTTACCTCTGGCTGTGGAATGGGGGCTAAGGAGAGGAAAGGAACATACACTACTTTTAAGAGGCCTGTAAAATCCAATTAGGGAAAGCTAAGCCCACAACTTACCTATGGAAACTTTCTTAAAGGGCTCACAAACTTACAAAAGCACCAATACTACTGAACTGCATCCCTCTGGGATACAAGTCCATCATTTTATTTATTTGTAATGGCAAAACAAGGGGGTCAAGGTGTGCCTCTCCTGGAGATGATGTTTGTATTAGAGCCCTTGAGTATGTGACTACTTCCCTCTTCACTTTGCAGGCCTCAATGCAATATTTTCTTCCTATTTTTTAGCTATTTTATTACAATCTTCCAAATGAGGAAAAAACCACAAATTATCCAAGCACTTAGACATCTTTAGACGTTACAGTTCAATAGCAGTTTACTGCCATTTTGGTAAATTGTGCACAGCAGCAAGCCACAATTAAATGAAATCTTCATTCTTAATGTCTATATGGCTCTAAGAGTGCAGTTTTACTCTCCTCAGAATACTCTATATCTTTATTAAATGCACATGTCATTACAAAACAAAATGACTGGCTCCTCAAGCAGTCTCTGAAAGATGGCTGCATTTATTTTGCTCTCTGCCTTAAATGACAACCAGAAATGCCTGGAGCAAGATTCTGTTCCTGTTAAATATTGAGCAAACTGGGGCATTTCTCTGTTTGCAGGTCTATCCCATGCACCAGCACCTGGCTTGTAGGTTTGGGATGGGGAGTGAGGAGGGATAAAAAATACGCAAGGGGGAAAAAAAGCACAAATCAGTAAAACCTCACCAGTACTCTCTTCACCCCACTTCTTGAAGAATTCACTTGCTTCAAGCTTTGTCCATAAATGCAGTGAACTACTCCATGCTAAAGTGTCCATCTTATTTCTAATCCATCAGACTCAGCAGCATAATTTCAAAGAGAGGAGACACCTGATAGGAAAGAGCTGATCCTTCACCTTATGATGGCATGACCATGTTGGACAAGCTGGGACAAAAAGACCATGGAAGTGGTGCTTGTCTGTTTGCCATCCCTGTCTTATGTGAACAGGCAGCACTACAGAGAAAATCTACCCCAACCTCTGCTCCCAAGAGCAGTAACATCTTTTGTGTGTGCCTGTGTGAGCAGTAATTCAAGCATCAGAAGTTACTGGCTGACCTCCAGCTGAACCTGGATGCTGCACTTTCCTTCCTGCAGGGATGG
Source organism: Alethe diademata (assembly GCA_025584955.1). NCBI lineage: Eukaryota > Metazoa > Chordata > Aves > Passeriformes > Muscicapidae > Alethe > Alethe diademata. The sequence goes on along the minus strand of JANRMJ010000066.1, from coordinate 36,863,794 downwards.
GCATCCCTTCAGGAGTCTGCTATTAGCACCCAGGTGAGGAGAGCCCAGCTGAACGAGAGCTGACCAGCAACAACTTTTTATCACAGATGTCCACCACTGGGGCATGTAGGGGAGTATGCAATGAGAAGCACAGGCCTGAGATTTGCCTTTCCAAAACAATCCTTACCTCAGAGCAGCTCAAGAGTTGCCACTTCTTTTCCCTTGATGTTTTCCTGAAAGACCTGAGGAGCTATCTGTGCTCAGAGCAGGACAAAATACATATTAGCTCCATATGTATTTCTTTTCTTTTTTTTTAATAATATTCCTATACTGCTTAAAAACCCCCAAAACAAATCAACCAGAAAACCACAAAAAAAGCAAACAAACAAAAACCCCCAAACCATATAACAACAACTCAACAACCCCCTGCCAAAACAAACAAACAAACAAAAAAAAACCCCTCAAAACAAAATTAATAGAAAAACCCCAAACAACCAGCACCCAAAAAACCTCACCTCTCCCCCCAGAAAATCTCGACAGAATTTCATTGGTTCCCCAGGAAAAGAACAAAGCAAATACCCAGTCTTGAGAGTTCCTGAGTTCCCTCTGCAAGGCGCAGATCACTATCAACCACAGAGGGCAGCCACAGGAAGAGAGATGCTGACTGGTGTATTTAAAACCTTCAAGTGTAGGGTCCATGGCAAGCAAGCATCACTGTGGCAAGCTCAGGGCTTTGGAGGAGCTCAGGAGTCAGAGCTGAGCAAGAACAACACAAGCACCAGTGTTCCCACACTGACAGCTTGGTGTAATCGATTTACTGCTGGGGGGTGTGGTGCTCTGCAAAGTAAGGAGCTCCTGACAAAAAGGCATAATTTTCACATAAACCAGAAAAATGGAGAGTTGCCTCCCAGATCGCTCTAGCTGACTATAGGGAACACCAAAGTGAGCAGCCTATTTATTATATTGCATCTGACATTATGAGAGCCTGGGTAATGTAATTATCCATAAAAGTCCCAACAGTCTGCCAATTGTTCCTCACAGGTACACTTGTTTTTAAGACAGCTTTTCTAGACATCCATTACTTACAGCTTCCTGCTTGCCTTTATCTGCTCTGTAAACATTATTTTGCCTTGAATTACTGAACAAAAAAACTTTGAAACCACACAAAATCTACTGCTTTAAAAATATGGATGTATTGTTACTATATTTTTAAATTTAATTATATGTTTAGATAGGACACTTGATGTATATATAACCTATGCTCCTCGTTGTTATGCTGGTATGTAAAAAGTTCATTTGCAGGCAGTGGGCCTTACTCTGGACCCAGAGAAAAAAGGGGGCCTGGTCTTTATTCTACTGACCTCTGTAGCTTTCCTGAGGAGTATAAGGAGCTGTGCTTTTGCAAGGAAGGAGGGATTTTGCCCCACAAGATTTGGCAATACACCTTCTTAGAGTTCAAGCTCTCTAATTCACAGAAGAGGACTATCAGTCTTAGAAGATGAATACAAGGAGGGGATTATGATCAGCAAGACTGAGACAGTAAAGGCTCAAATGGCCCCCCTTTAAAGAGGCTTTGGATGGTGAGAACATTTTGAAATTATTGAGTAACCTGTCGTTGGTTTATGCTATTTCAGACTGGCTTTTTTCTTCATTTTATGAATTAAAAAGCACCACCACTACCTCCTCTGTGTAATTTCCCACTTCTCTTGTTTCAGGCCCTGCTCACCTCTCAGTATGCAGCCTTTTGTGGATCTAATTCTTAGACAAGTCTTTATATTTCATAAGAGGCCTATATATTTAAATTGGAGTTATGATTCATTTTGGGCTGCTGGTAACTTAAAAGTATTCCTAAATTTGCACTATACTGCAATTGGCACTGAGTTGCCCTTATGAGACCCACTAGATATACACTATGTGCTTGTACTCATCCAGCTGCCCCACATACAAAATTTAATGGACTTTCCAGATACATAGGCCTTGGCAGTGGCAGAAGTCATAGAATCATAGAATGGTTTGGGTTGGAAAGGACATCAAAGATCATCTAGCTCCAGCTCCACTGCCATGAGCAGGGACACTTTCCACTAGTCCAAGAACTCATCCAACCTTGCTTAGGCAATCTTTGAATTTATTCTCTGATTTCCAATTATGTTTCTTCTTTTTAAAGATATATAAAGAGGGGATTCAGGTGTTTTTTCTTCACATAGTGTCATGCCCCTGTAAACCACACCTGCTGTGTGAGCTGTGCTTTTCTGCTGTAGGAGGACATTCTGTAAGATTACTTTTTGAACACAGTATTGGCACCAGCAAATTTCCCCCCCCCCGCCTTTGGACTGAAAGAAAGTACAGCAAAACAAAAAGATATTGGGGGAGGAAATCTCCCAGCAGCAACTATGGAACCTAAAGCACACTATTTCATAAAATATAGATTTCTTTTGGTGTGCTGTGTGCTAATCCCTACAAGTGTTCTATAAATGGCATGATAGCTAAGCATGAGCAAATCTTAAGAATAACTCAACTGTTTCAGAATCTCATTACATTTTTAACTTGATTTCAGTCTTGTTCAAAGTCCATTCCAAAAAGCCAATTCAAGGCTGCAGGCAGCCTTGAAAAACACTCAAAACAGGAGAACATGGAAGATACATACAAAAACATGGATCCAAAAGGCAACATTTCATTCATCTGTTTTATCCCCAGGCACTTCAGAGACAGTTCTGTCTAGTGCATAGGAAACCATAAATTCACTTAAGAGCAGGGCTTGTCTCAGTCACTTGGCAATGCCTTGCCCTAGCCAAATGGCTCCATGGTTTACCTGTCCCACTCTATTTCAGACTCACCAACATAGACTGATTATCTTCTGGGGCTGGTACTGCCCATTTTCATGTACTTTTCACCTGTCCCTAGGTTCATTCCTAATGAATAAGGGTGTATCCACTGTTTTTCCCTATAAGACTTCTTGTTTCTCATGGCAATGGAAAAGAGGAGTCAATATAAGAGCAGAGGAAACATGAAATCCAAGAGGCATCCAGAAGAGTTACAGGAAGGGTAGAAGCTAATGTCACAAAGCCATAAGATTATGGGAAATATTTTTTTCCTAGTTTTCTGCAATTAATTATGTAATAAAACAAGACCATAGGGAACAGAATTTCCAGGAAGAGACAGGAAAATAGGAACAGCCCTTCTAGGAGACACATTGGTAATGATAAGCAGCTGAAAGTTGCTAATCTGCTAGTTGACAGCAAGAAAGAAATTAAGTAAGAAGAAATCTATTAGCAGATAATCTACCTAGTTTGGGAGATTACAAATCTCACTTCTTTTAAAGATTTACTGCTTTGAGTAACCCATGTGTTTTACTTCCCTAGGCTTTCTATTTTCTAGGTTCTATCAGGGGATGCCTATTTGTTCACTTGGTTTGTATTCTGAGAAATTCTCCATGTCAAAAGCCCCCGAAGTTTATAATTAACCACAACAGAGCTCGTGCACTTGAAGATGAATGAAGCTGAAAGAAGAGACATAGCTATGGAGAGAAAAATATTGTACTGAAGGATGTTAACAGGGAAAAAGGCTGCCACTGTGAATATCTGCCTGTATAACAACAATGTTCAGCAAGGGATCCCTGTCTGGTGTCCCTTAGGTTTTGCAGGTAAGCTGTGTGAAAAGATGACTTGAAGGGGCAGCTCTATCTTCTACTGCCAAGGCCAGGAAATGCTGTTATAAAATCTAGTATTCTTCCTGGAATATTTATTGGGAGCTTGGAAAGATTGATTTGGCCACTGAGGAGAGAGATGTGAGCATCTGCTGTAGTGGCAGTAAAAAGAATTAGACTCATCAGGAATAGTAATTCATAATGATAGTGGCGGTGTTTGCTCTTTGAATATAAAGAATCTCCTAGGCCCTTCAATCCAAGTGTAACTAACACTCCTATATGCAAGAAAAACCCCCTTTGTTGTTTTGGTTTTTTTTTCACAGCAAGAGTTGCAGTCAGAAAAGGGCCAAAACCTGTGAGCCTCTGAGCACAAGAGTGAGTGGATGATCAGTAACTGAGGTGTTTCCTTTTACTGAGCACCTCATACAAACAAAAGGCCATGTCATCACATTTGCAAAGACACTTGAGAAACTGTCTGAGAAAGTATAGATGAAGGCACGCAGACCTGGTAAAAGTCAACACTGTTTGCTGCAGTACTGACCCTAACTGGATTTTGGGTTTCTGAGGAAGGAAAAGAGATGAAGTAAGAAAGGCAGATGTCTTCTCCACCTGGGACCCAGGGAAAGGTAGTCTGAACTCAGTTTATGTCTATATATCCCATTAAGAAAAAATAAATGCTATTCAAAATGCTGTATTTCTATCCTTTCTGAAGCATGACCAGAAAGTCATCCTAACATCCCAAGTGAAGATGAATCCCATTCATGATGAAGTCACTCAGATTGGGTGAACCTCTGTCCTCCCCACCTCAGTTCCTCAGGTGAAGCTGCAGTACATATTTTTTAAAAAAAGGTTCTCCATACTTTCTTTTAACAGTCTTTTACATTTACCAGGAATAAGGAAAGGTGCTATAGATCTAAGCAGAAATAAACCCAACATTGTAATGTTAAAATTAGAACTTAAATTGATATTTAAAATGCTGAACCACAGATCTAATTCTCCATAAAATTCCACTCAAGAGCTTGAATAAAACTGTGGAAAAGATTTCCTTTTTAACTGTAGAGAAATTTGCTATAAATGGGTGCCATGGTGTACTTTAGAACCCTGGAGGCAGTTAATTGAGCCCTCCCTCCTCTTTTAGCCTGCACATTCTCTGCAAAACCCATGCACACAGCTGAAAGAACAGCTCCTGGAGTACCATCCTGCTCTAAAAATGAATCTCTGTGTGGTCATGTGCACTGATATAGCCAGAACAGCATGCTTGTGACAAGTGCTTTATGCAGTGTGTTTAAGAATACGGCTGCAAAAAATTAGCAGCAAGCAGGTTCTTGCTTAAAATGAGATACACATGGGAACCAAATAACGTGGGAAACAAATGGAAATGAAAGTGTCTTCAAAGACCATTGAAAAACCTCTTCATTCTAAGGAAACTGCCCACGTTAGCAGTTTAAAAAAAAAAAAGCCATACTTACTTTTGGCCAACATTGACAACCTTCTTCTGTTGTGTAGTAGTTTCCTTCTCAAACAGTCAGGTGCAGAGCACAGTCCTACTCATCAGAATCTGCCTCTCAATTTGGCACGTTCAGCATTTCACAGACTTTATACTGTATATCTGGTAAGCCAAGCAGTCATTCTGCCAAGCCTCCATATGTAAAGGCAGGCTTACCCCCACTGGCACAGCATAGCAGAAGACGTTCCCAGACTTATTTATTATTTATTGGAAAAACATGTTTATTAAATAACTCTGCTTCAAAATACAACTGCCTTTTTCTTTTCACTCCTTTTTCCCTATGGCCTCCTAGGATCTCTCTGGCAACAAAAATTCCCCTGCAATTACAGCCAACAACTGAAACTCAGCCTGAAGTCCAGATATAGATTTCACACCCCTCTGGAGCAATCACTGAGAATTTCAGGGATTTAAGGAATTTCAAGAATTGCCTGCAAAGAGCTAAATCTTATAGAAGCATTGCTCGTTCACCACCTGACACATAGGGACTGTACTTTTCATCTTAACACTCATAAAACATGTACAAGGGCTGAGGTGTTTTTGACACATAAATCTCAGGTGCTGAAAGTTCACTCTTGTTCTGCTGTCTACTACAGTTATTTGAGGCAATGTGCCACTCCCAATGTTTCTGGAAATGTAATGGCACGCTTTCCCCTAAAAGCCCAGAGTATTGCTATTATACAGACTTTGGAAGTTAAACTCCTTTTGTGGATTCTTGATCCTTTTCTTAAAGCTCAAGTGTCACTTTCCTAAGCAGTCAGCCAAAAACCATATTGAAGAAACCCCAAAAATTTGGAGATATGGGCAGAAAAATAGACTGCATGTACAGCTAGTGCATATTCAGTATGAGCTAAATTGTCCCAGGCACTGGAAAGGGTGTGCTCACTGTGTGACCATGTGCCCATCTGCAGATGGTGAAACAGACACTCTGGTTCCTGGCTCCCCTCCTCCTGGCCCCTGAGTGGGAAATAGCCAAGGCCAGTTGTTCTGCCCAGTGAGCCCCTAAAGCCCCTCAGCACTGGTCTTCTGGGAGACCACACTGAAAATCTGTCAAACCTCAACATTTCTGTGCTCGTAGGAACCTGCAGGAAAATATGTAAGAGGAATATTCCTTCTCTCTTCTATTTTCACATATAAGAAGTTGTTTAACATGAAACAGTGAAAAAATATGCATCTGGCCTTCCATTTACTGGCAGTTTCAGACTGTGAGCTCTGGTACCAATCCCTGGTGCAACTCCATTGACTTCAGCAGACTCTGCCAGAGGTCACAATGTGTCATTAAGAGTTGAAGACAAGATATGCAGTCCTGTTTCTTTCCAGCCCATAAAACCAATCTGAAAGGTTTTCTTTCCTGTCTTCATTTTATCCAAGATCTTTCAAGAATATTGAGTTCTATCTTTGTTTTTGCTGAAGGATTGCTGAAGTGGAAAAAGCACTTTCTTTAATTACAGGACAAAAGGGGCTTAATCTATAATAGAAAGACAGTATTTCCCAGTTAGTTTCCACATATTTTAATTCAGCGGGCACTAACCAAAGAAAACCCAGCATGTTCAGGATGTATTAAATAAAACAAACAAACAAACAAACCAAAAAAAAACCCAAAAAACAAACCCTTCCATTCATATTTATGCTTAAATTTAGACTTTGTGGTACATTTTTTTCAAATGCTTGTGCCATACTTAGCACTCTCATATCAAGCTCCTTCCAGAAGTGTATCTGACAATACAACATTTTCACATGTTCTTTGGGTTTTTGCCTTTTTCAGGACAGGCTTATGTGGAAGAATGTCTTATTTTCTCCCTCATTTGTTTTTAAAACATCTCTCTGTCTTAGAGAGGGACAGATAAAAGAGGAACAGTTTGCACCAGGTAAATGTGCACAGACTCAGATGTGGTGGACTAAGTGAGCACAGACCTGGAGCCTTTCCTTAAGCACTGCCTAAGAAGGGGCTGTCTGCTGGATGGTCCTTACTTCTTGAATAGGGAGGGCCTAAGAGAGGGAAGATACTGCAGTCTTCCTCATTCTTCTTCCAAACTAGCATTAGTTAACAAAGACCTAATACACTCTGCACATCAAACCCAGAGACAGCCCAACTCTCATAGCATGACACTGCTATGGCTGATATTTTATGGCGCTTTGCAACACGGAGTAAGAAGTCATTCAGAAACTCTTTTCTAAAAACATTTGGCAAAAGTTATACATTAAGGATATACATCTTCTGAGCATGAAGAGCTTAGTGACCCTCCTAAGTCACACAGGCGACTGAGAATTTCAATTTGGTAAAATACCACAGTTTATATAATGGTTGCCTGTCACATAATTGCCATGTAAACTATTTCCTTGCAGAACCAAACAACCAAATAACAAATGAAAAACATAATGCAACTCCATTGATGATCATACTGAAATCTGAATTGGATGTCACAGTATGTGTCTACTGACATCTACATCAGTGTCAATAGGGAGGGGAGGAAAGGCTGTCTCTGGTTTAGATTCCTGAGGCTAAATGCAATACAAATATACCCTGAAGTCAAGATACTTTCACTTGTCATACATCTGTGCTGAATTTGCTTTCCAATATCCTGCTTCCTAGATTTGATGTGGGCAGATGGTGGAAGAGATGTCCCTGGAAGCAGCATGTTCTCCCCTCGAGAGGAATGCCCGTATGTCTCTCAGACATGAACTGTCTGGCTGATTAATAAGCAGTGCTGTTGGGCTCATGAGAGAGCTCAGGTTTGCTTCTTTTGCCTGCAAAGGGGGACTTACAGGGGTAGGGGTGTTAAACTGGGACTGTCAGAGGAGTTTGGAGCAGGTGGCAAAAGTAAATGGAAGTGGGAAGGGAACAAAGGAGGATGCTGTGTCCCCGGAGGGAACAACCTGTTGCCTGTGGTGACCTTGTCTGGCACGGCAATGTGGATGCCAGTGCCTGGAGCTGCAGAGAGGTGCCCTGTCTCCTCAGCCCTCACCACCTGCTAGGCTTACCAATGTGATGTGGCCTCTACAGGTCACCCAAAAACCCCATGACTCCTGGCAGAGAGCCTGGTGCAAAGTCTTGTTCTCTGAAAAGACTTATTTCTTCCCCTGGATAAGGGAAATCCTTCTGCTCCTAAAGGAGACAAAAGCAGCCATTCAGTTCAGAGATGAGGCTGTTTTCAAGGCTTCCAGCATACACACTGTACTCCAGTACTGCTGATACATGTATTAAATGAGAATATATACTTTTAGAGGGCAAGTGGTGACTTTACCTAAATGCTATTTACGTGTGAGTGTTAATCAAGAAAGATGTTCTAAACCAATTTTAGCACAATATTATTTTTCCTTCCTTTCCCTGACCCAGCATCTATATGAACAAAGGGCATGAAAGACAGAGCTACCATTTGATTTATACTACTGACTACCGTGTTTATCACTGACTGTCCATTTTCTTTAACTTTACATAAAATCAGCATTTGGGACACTGTAAAGTTTGAGACTTCTAACACAAAACTATCTTTATTGACTTCACTGACTTTACCCAGCTCATGGACAGTGAAGAACCAGAGAAGCAACCCAAAGTAATACATTCACCTCAGAGGGAGATTTTAAAGAATTGTAACACAGGCACTTCTGCAGCAGAACACATCCCTGCATTTCCTACAGAGAAATAGAAAACAAATGAGGTAGCTCTGGGGCTGTGGATAAAGCCTAGCAGTCCTCCTCAGCTCACAACACACCACAGGGATGGGACTGGCAGTCATTATTGGGAAAATCTTACAAGTTACAAGGTCTGAGAAGAGGGGGTTAAAAGGCCTCTTGGATAAAACCTAAGAGGTCCTAGTAATTAAGCTGTAGAAATTCGCTTTTTGGGATATCTGTTGACAATAGGAAGTTGAGAAAAAATTGCCCCAAAGAAAATTAGTTTTTACTCTATCTACTTGAAGCCTGCAGATGAAGACCTGAGACTAGTAGGACCACTCTAGAAAGCCTGTGTGAAACCAACACAGGATTTCACAGGGCTGTACTTGCAATTTTGCTTCCACAGTATTCACAAGGATATTTCCAGGTGCCTGCAGACCTCAGTGTATGACAAATGCTACAAAATGAGAAAAATTACTTCCTTGGCTTTTTCTCAAGATGTTGTAAAGGTATTCAAAAAAATGTAATTGTCATATTAACTTGATATGCTTCAAAACATTAACTCAAGAGACTTTTTTTCAAACAGATTCACAATATTTATAACCCTTATGCTACGTTGCTTGTTGCCACCCACGCTAAGGAGATGCCATACAATGTTGTCTGACATTATTTGCCTAGCTGTAGAAATTTTGGCATGGTATTGTGTAGCAAATGACAGGAATTAGCTGTATGTTGCTGATATATTTTCTCCTCCTGCAGTTTCATGTGGTTACAGCTCCCATGTCGCATCCCAGAGGTGACTTCATTACAGTAGGTGAATGCTTTCCTGTGTGTTAGAATGTATTTGTAAAATATTCTTTGGAATTAAAGCTACTGGATGGATTTCTAATTGGACATTTAGTATAGCTGCCTGGCACATTGGTGACAGCTTCATTTAATGTGTACAGCTTAATTGGGTAGCTCATTTGCCAAGCCCCAACTGGCAGCAGCAAGCACCAGGTTCTGCATCTAGATGTCCACTTTTAAGATCATCTTGAGACACCATCCCAAACCAGGGAGAAACCAAATCAAACTGCCAGAACACTTAGTGAGCAAAACATTCCCTGCTTACAAGCAGTGAATCAAACAGGCTTATTCAAAGAGCACATTATTTGGGAGAGCATAAAAACAAAGAAGAGAGAAAGAAGAGCATAGAGAAACAATCTGCAATAGGTCCCTTTCCTCTCTGCTCCAGTCCCTTCTACTCAAAGCAGATGAATAATAATTCATGTTGTCCTTCTTTCAGCATGATGCTGCTTATTGCCTTCCACAACCAGACCCATCTCTTCCTGACCTATATAGATACTGAATTGACCTAATTTAGACCTTTTTAAAAAATCCCAGCTTACTGTGAAGGGGCCAACATCTCTCCTGATAGCCTGCACTGCTGTTGTTTCCACTTCTTACCAGGAATCTAAAAAACCCAGACAGCCCATGAACATTTTACTTAAAGAAAGGAGCTTCCTTAAAAGTAGGGTCGTTCCATGCTTCCCAAGTTTCTTTGGCCAGTTCTTTCTTCTGCAGCATTAGATCTGGGCATCTGGTCAGGCTCTGTAACACTTCACTGATTTCAAAGAAAACCTCATAAAAAAATATCTTAAGAGGTATGGGTTAACAGTGGAGCTCAAAAATTTCCCAGAGCTTATGGGAACAAGACCCAAAACTTGCTCTAATCTTCAGCAGTTGTCATTGCCCTCTGGAGACTTTTGCTTTTAGAGCACTGAATAAGTTCTGTGTCTTCTCATACTCCAGTTAGCAAAGTTCATTGCTGAGAGAACAATCTCACTGTTGTGCACAGGATTTTCAGAATCACAATCCTCTCTCTTAATCCTTTTCATTGATTCCAGTCTACATTTTGATATTTGCTTTGGAATATGATATTTTGATCAGTATTAAACTGAATCGTGTGGCTTTTTTGGATGTAAAATTATTGTAGAAACATTAATCTGATTGGCTAACTAAACAGTAATGTTAAATACACAATTCTAACATCTTTCCTGAGATGACTACTCTTTCCTCTTTCCTATGTTGGCTACTCATATTCTTTAATTTTACAAAAACAATTTTTCTACAATCTGTGTGGCAAGACTGAAAAACATGGATATACAGCTTGGCTACATATTCTCTCAAAATAAAAGCAGCCATAAAATGTAGTGAAGACTAAAATTGATGATATACAGCAGATAGAGACTAAAACCTCCTGCTGAAAACAAAAGCAAATTTATCATTTATTTCATTTTAGTTGGCATTGTCAGTCAAGGCCTGTACATGTCTCAGACGTTGCTCACAGGAACACATCTTCATGTATGCAACAACCCCCATGCTACACCTACTTCCATTTCTTTTCATGGTTTCTCCACCACCAAAATCCAATGTGTTGGATTATATGAGAGACCCGAGAGTCCATCGGTTCCAAAATGCAAGCTCCAAGTCAAGGACAGTCTGATAACTGTTACAGTTGTACTTTCCACTGACAAAAGTCACTGCTTCCAGCAGAAAAATGTAATATCTAAATGCAGTTGAAAGTCAGGTCATTGGTAGAATTGTATAGCTTCTTTAAAGGTGAATATGACTACACTTACACCAGTAGCTCATCTGATTGATGAGGAGAGTCTCATCTTGCAAGATTGCCCTTAAGAAGGCAGAGGAAAAAATTGGTATTAAATGGACCATGGATGCTAAGATGTGATGCTGACTGTGGATGAAGGTTGCAGGACTTCTGACAATATTTTCTGAGCACCCAGATCAGTGGCAAGTTTTGAGGTCCATTCCTTTGAACTGCAATTTAGACCTGATTGAAAACACTTTTTTAAATCTCAAAACTGGAGACCTGCTGTATTTAATTGAGCTCACCATACCATCAAGACTACAATTGAATTGAGCAAGATGAGAGTTGAAATGGGAACAAACTCCTTCCCAAAGAGGTCAGCTATTGCAGAAATTATTCTGGAGTAGGCAGAACTGGCTTTCTGGTACTCAGATCTAAATACCCTGTGAATGGGCACTTTCAAATTAAACTCCTTTCCTTGAGACATTCCCAGATTTTTCCACTCAGACATGCAGATGCCAAACATAGCAGGATGTACCAAGTCATTCAAGATGTACTGTCTTCAACAGCAGTGAAGACTTCTTTTGGTGGGGCCTGTGTGGGATGGAGCTATTAGAGAAACTATTTACTCTGAGAAGAAAATTAATATCACACAAAAGAAGAAGAAAATATCTTGTTCCTGAAATGCTTTTTCTTCTCTCTTTAAACCAGAGGAAAGAAAATTCACTGAAAGAATGAGGCATTTAGAGGGTTTAGAATTTATTAGGTGCAGAGAAATAGCCTTGGCAAAACTTGCTTTTCTGTGTCAATACCTTGAGCAAGGGCAGATTCAGGCAAATGTAGCAGGAAGTACTGAAAGTAGGAGAAAGATTTAAGAGCAGTGGATGCTGCTGTCTTGTAATGCTGAGCTAATTCAATGTCCCATCAAACACCCTGGCACAAGCATACAGCTCTCTGACACATAATCCAGACAGCAAACAGAAGCAAAACAAAATATTTCAATTAATATACCACTAATGACAACAAGAAGACCTTGACTTATCTGAACTTACCCTTTAGCAAAACACATGTATAAATAAATAATGACTGACATTCATAGTCTTAATAAAACCAGTTGTGTTCTGTATGAGGAGATGAGATCTTTCCTTCCACAGTATTTTCCTCCTCCACATTTATCAATTTAGTAACTAAACCATGTTTTCTCCATTACCCTCAAATTCAGTTCTATGTTGTTTTGATGCTGGTGTTGATAATGAATCACATTTAAAAACTCCTCCGGCACTCCAGTTTAGTGCTCACCTTTTCAGGGCTGTTTTCAGGTATCATACCCATCTCCCACAGATGGCATGTCCCAGTCTTGCTCAATCTTTAGTCCTCTTTGGGCTGTCCATGGACTAGCCATGGGTTCTGGAAGTAGAAATAACTCCCATCAGTCAAAATCGCCATGAGATGTTGCCCAGGTCGTATCCCAGATTTCTTCCCCCTGTAAGCCTTGTGGCTGATCCAATATTTTAAAGGGAGTGAGATATGCTTCAGAGTCCTGCACACTTCAGTGTGTGCTTTAGGATGTATTCAATGTGCCAACATCAGCAATATCCACAGGCAAGTGCTCCCTATAGAGTTAACCTCTTTTATCCATCAGAGTCATAATTGTCATCTACTAAAGACAAGTCCCAAAAGGTATAATCCTAATCTTATAGCACTCCAATGAGGTCTGTGTAGGCAAAATTTGCTGATGCTCTTTAGCTAGGTCCAAAGCTAGATATATAGATGACTTGGCCTATTATTTCTCTTCCACTCTCCAGGGAACTCATTGTACTTATCCTGATAAAGCCAATATTGAACCTTACTTGGACTGGGAGCCAGCACAATAACAATGTCACTGTCAGCTGTGTGATTTTTCAGAGATTCTCACATTTTCTATCTTCTTCCTTTGCTAAGGAAGAAATGACCTTGCACCTTATTTCCTTGTCTTCATTAAAGGTGCAAAATCACATTTCTTGCTTGGTTGTTCAGAGAAAACTCTTTTTAAAATCACAAACTAAACTGGTGCCTGTATGATCTTCACAATTAGATGTTTTCCCAGCTGGGATTCAAACGCTTCTGCCACTTCAGGGTATCAACAACATCATGTGAAATATTGCCTTTCTGAAAGGAAAAGAAAGGCTCCACAGTATACAGGGCCAACCAGTGAAAAAATTTGTCTGCTCTTTGTCCTAGGGATAGTAATTTAAATCTAATCTGCAAGCAACAGCTTCAGAGCGCTACAAGCACATCCCATGTCCATTAGCAGCATTATCAGTGGGGAAGATCACGGGTCTCTCAACTCCTTAGCCAAATTCTTTCTAAAAGGCACTTGTCCCAGGGAGGAAGATTTCTCTCACCCTCTCTCTTCTGATAGGTTTCCATAGGTGAGACTCAGAAGAACGTGCAGCCTGTCATTGTATTTCTGTGACCAGCTTCTTTCTAGCAATTTACTCTCAATTTCTCACAGGACAGTCAAAATACCACGTGGATAATTAACAACCCTCCACCTGCACACCTACCTACCCTCAGCATATTACAGTGTCTAGCAGCATAGAACACTAATGACACTCACAGTCCAGAAAAACAGAGGGAGATAAAAAACATAATGAGTTACTATGGAACAAAGCCTTTACCCTTCTATTGAGGAAACGAGCCATAAGAGCCACAGTTAAAGCCTAGAGTTTTGTACAACGCATGTTTTTGTACATGCTACTTCACTCCATGTTCACTTAAATTAAAGTGAATCTTTTCTTTAAAATGTTATTTTCAATTTCTGGTCTTTAGGAATAATTATTAAAATCAACTACTTTTCACATTTTTCAATAGACTATACCGACATCCAAATGCTCCATCACTCACTAAACCTAAATTGCTGAAGTAGTCGTAACTCCTGACCCTGCATGGGAGAAAAATGTGCTTGAAATCAGTTTTATACATACAGTTTATAACAAAAATTTCTACATTTCCTATCACCTGCTACTGATGATGCAATTCAATATGGGCAAAACAGTGAATAGATTTTCTCACATGGATTCAAAACCAAAACTGTTTGAAAGTAGGTATTGTTTTCTGTGGTCATTTTTCTTTTTTTCCTGACACTGTCTTCCATTTGACTCCTAGCTTCACAGCATATAGTCTTCAAAATTTTCTTATTGCTGCATTGTGCTGTGATAGATCACCCTCCAACCCACAGTTCGGGGTTCTCCTAATTGTCCAAACAATTCCAAGTTTGCAGAGAGTAGTGCTGTGGAGGCTCAGAGAGCCATGACACCCCAGCCCTGGAGGGGCAGAGGTAGGCAAGGAGAAAGATCCCTTTGAGGTTAGGGTGAGAAGAGCCTCCCTTCCACAGGCTTTTGCAGGCATATGGTAATATGCTAAGTTCTATTGGTTAAAACAGTAGATGTTCACCGCAGTTCAGCCCGTTTACCATACGTGTGCCTTCCCTGGAATGTTCTTCCCTCTCCAGATCCCCATTGGCTCTGTTTTGCCACATTGCTCCACCCTGTTACCCCAATGGCTGCCCAGTTGGCTGTCCCTTCTCTGCTCCACTTTCCCCTGTTCCCATTGGCCCTTGACCCTCAGATCCAACCCCACTTCCCTGTATTTAACCCTGTGCTCTCAACCAGTCTTAGTCTTTGTCCCTGGACCCCCTTTGAGGCACTGTTTTTGGAGCTCCATACAAAGACCTGTACTTTGCCTTTGTTTGTCAGTAATCCAACAAGCGTGCTCCAGGCTTTGAGAATGTTGGCTGCTCACAGAGACCTGCTGAAGTGCACTGCTTCATAGTGCCCCAACATCTGGGTATAGCAGTCCTGGACAGAGATTCTTCTGACTAATAGTGCATCTTCTTCTGAAGTACTTTTCATGTCACCCATCAGTCACTCAGGTCTGATAACCATTTCCCATGCCAGGGAGGAGACAAGGACTTATCTGGCTACTTGCCCATTGCTGACAGGCTGATTTGTGCAGATGCTGCCCTGCATCTCAGCATGGCTCTATTAGTCTCTTGAGCTGTTAGACCCTGTTCTTTCCTCCCTCTTCCTCCTGCTTGCTCCTCCCTCCTCACTCCCCACTTTCAAGCCTTCTTGATCTTACTCTGTGATTCCTCTGCCAGCTCTGTCTGACAGCTCCTAGAACTCTGGTAACACCACGTTATAGCCTTTGCTCTTTTGCTGGTGTACTGGTTTGAAAGCAAAACCAGTGAGAGACTCCAAGTCAGAAATACAATTTA
>JANRMJ010000066.1:36805523-36848108 GCA_025584955.1 Alethe diademata | reverse complement strand
AATCACTGCCCCACCTGGTTTCAGCAGATGGTGATAGAATACATACTTTTGGGCATATCTTTACATTGTAACCTAGGACAGCTGGTCATCAAGAAGTGTCCCCTCAGAGAACAAGGTTTCCTCAGAGATTCTGTCTCCTTCTCAAGCTTTGCTGCTCAGTCCTTTCCCATCCTCTGGGCAACCCCTCCAAAGGACAGCCAGATGTTGTTCAGTTCATTATGGGTATTTGAGAAATGACATTTAAATTGTCATCAATCACGTAAAAACAGAGGTATTGGCTACATTTGAAAGAGCAAATGTAAATTATCATTGACTTCTTTGATCTTTATGAAAGGAATTCTCAAATTTGTCTTGTGATTTCACCAGACATTTTATGCATTGTTATCTTCTGTGGGATTATGTGGATACAGCCATTTCTTTGGGTGATTATTTTTAGTATTTTTACACAGGCAATTTTGAAAGGCTCCCTAAGAATATAACTTTTAAGACAGAATTTCTTTAGGAATGATTAAGCATAATCATGCAACTATAATCATGCATTGCAGAGAAAAGTAGAATACAGAATTGATACAGTCTCAGTTGTGGTTGCTATGAAATTTTCCTTTTCATACTAATATTGAATTTTATGTATAAAAGAGTAACTGATTTTTAAAGATTGAGCGAGAAAGCTTTAACTCAGAATTTCCTGTAGATTCAGGATCCGTTTATTTTTGGAAACTGCATTACATGTTTTAACTAGTATATTATTAAATATGATTTTTCTCTGGTAGCTAACTTTTATTATTATCAGATAACACAATTTAATGAGAACTGTCTTACTTATTGTATACATATGTTTGTATATCTATATATCATATCAGATATGTAACCTGGGAGGAAAAGGTGATTGCGATACTTCATATATTGAATTGAAAGTTTAAATGAGAGTATTTTCACATAGAGCGTTCTTACCTATGTGAAGACCTAGAAGCTGGGTATTCATGTAGGAAATTATATAAGAGCTAAGAATAATTGTTCTCTACCTCACCACTTCCTCCAGCATACATCAAGTATACTGGTTCTAACTGGAAGAGCTTTATTAAAACTAGTGTAGTTGCATCAATTTTTTGGCAGGGAACCTCATTCCAAAATTGTCTGTTGTTTCGGTAGAAAAAGTTATAGCAATCTTTTGAAGTTAAATTTTCTGGTTTTCATTGTATTGATTAGGTATTTGTAACTTCTAATATTATGTAAGTATTGAACACCTTACATTGCTTATCCTTGTTTTATGCAATAGTCTTCCCTTAAATTTTCACTGTTATTTGCACAAGCGTATGTGGAAACATGCATGGAAGCACACCTACAACAAAAATCTTATGCTGAGATCTCCACCAACTAAAAAACATTTGAGCTCATACTGAGTATGTGTGTTAAACACATATACAGCACTGTTAGGGCAAAATGGATAAAAAAATATTTTAGAAAATTTTATAAAACACTGGGTGGGGCTAGATCCATTATTCTCAAGGAAGTAGCCATCCCTGCACACACCAAAGAGTTTTGCCTTTCTGTGAAGTATTAAAAGCTCCCAGAATCCCTGCGAAAGCTAGCACAAACTAGAGCTGCCATGCCACGTTTTGTACTGTAGAAAAGTGCTCATTTTCACCTTGTTTGTTGTCTTCTGTGTATAAAAGTAAAATAATTTGTTTTTTTTAAATTATGCATGTAAATCTTGACACTAATACCCAACAAGGACCCTAAACATGTTTACAACGTAATTGCAGATCTTACAAATGCAAGCTATGTTAATATTGCAACCTTTTACCTAGTCTGTATACCTAGAGAAAAATCATTTGCCAACTGTGCAAGAGGAATTGATGAGTCCATTGACAACCCAAACCTTTAGTAAAGACAGCTCACCAGTTTGTAGGAGGACCTATTACAAAGTCACACAAGAGAAAGGCTCCCTCTTTCCTCCTTTACTCTCCCACTTATCCATTGTAGAGGGTATGTGTGGAAATACCTTTGTCATGGGATTTGGAGGACTTATGGCTATTTACCTCTTCACAAAAAACAGCAGGAAAGTTTTGCCTCTCTATTTCTGGATATAGGACATCCCTGACAGCAGGGAAATGCCCATGTCACCCTCTCAGGTCTTGTCTTCTCAAAGGAGCACAGCTGTGTCCAGGGACCATAATTTGAGCATGACAGACCTGGAGCTTGACTGGGGGTTTAGGTAGCCATCTGCAGTGTCTCAGAATATCAAAAACTTCAAGCAGAAGAGATATCTTTGCATTTCTGCTTCCTTCTCAACTTTGTTGCAAGCCATGAAAAATAATAACTGAGAAGGAGGCTCACTGATGCCAGAAGTCCCTGCTACATCTACAAACATTAGTGAAGACTGACACAAAGAGGGGCTTTTTAATTTAATATTGCAGACTACAAATTGCATTTTCAAACTTGAGAATTGCCAACCTGACTAAGGCTTGACAGTTCGTAATAGCCAGGTTACAAATTAATTATTTTTATCTAGTTGAGTGCATAGCATTTTGATAAATTGTCCATTTTCCTGTCTGCTTTATCCAGCTATGCCCCGTTTCCTTTCTAAATCTAAGGAAACTCTGTCCATAAGTTGACTAATGGAAAAAGCTATTTAAAAATCCCAGAAACCCAAATGCTTTTCACATATTTTATTTTAAGTGTTTCTGAGCCTCTGAATAAAAATAACATTGTATGTATAGATAGTTTCCTCATTCTATATTTTTGTCTTTTTTCTCATGTCGTTGCAATTTGTAATTTTGTTCAATACCTTTATCTTACAAGTATCTTTCACTGTTATCCCTTGGCTCTTGTGGGGTATTTCAGTCTGTCTCATATGTTCTAGGAAGCCACCCTTACTATGCCATCAATAGCACAAACAAAGGAAGTTTTCAGTGACACATGAGAGTATTCCTCAAATAGTACTCTCTCTTCTGGACAAAAGACCTGGAATCATTAGCAATTTGAGGTTAGAAAGGCATGATCCTTTCCTCTTTTTTTTTTTTTTTTTCCCTGCGGCTAATATTGCCTCATTTTCAGTCTACTATAAGGACCAGATCCTTTTTTGTGGAACGACTGCAGAGAAATTAATTTCCTACCTTGTACTAGTGTGGTTCATTATTTCTGTACAATACTCTAAATGTAGAACTCCACACTTACTTTTAGTGACTTAATTGATTTTTTTTCTTTCTCAGACCATTTCTCCAATTTTTCATGATAAACTTGAGGTTTCATCCTGTACTCCACTGTGTTGCAGCTTCTCCCAAGCTTGTATCATCCCCATGTTTAATAAATTCAATCCATTCCATTATCCATCTCATTAATGAGATTACTGAATAGGAAACACCTTGGTGGCACCAGCACAGGGAGCATCATTTCAAACTGACAGTGAGCCTTTGATAATTACTTCCTTTCAGTCCCATCTTTGTGAAGGATGAGGTGCCTGGTGCAATGTGGAGCCTGGAGAAACATCTGCCCTCCGTGAGCTGCAGAGTTTCCCAGCCTTCCAGGGTGGGGGAGCTTTGTGCTGTATAACAGGCAGTTTATTTTGCATTAGCAATTTAATGCACCTGTCCCTTCACTAAAGCCAGCTTTGCCTGGGAACATGTGCACCCCAAGCTAGCCATAGGTGTGTGCACATGTGCTCCTGGTACAGAAGTTCCATCTTTCAGACCCAAGCCCACATGCATTCCCTGAGCTGAACAAATATGGCAGGTGCTAAGTATCACTGGGTTTGCATTTCAGTTAATAGGTTTGAGGGAGATCTTTCCTCTTCCTGATGTGCTGCTCCACAGTGTTTCTCAAGTGTGGCTCACAATGGAATAGGACAGCAGTCACAAGTGAGATGACTCACACTCATGAGCTATTTTCATCTGGCTTATATTGCTTCACTCATAATGTTTTCCTTCTGTATTTAGAAGTCTTTTTCAGAGAAAATTAGGTCTGCTGGTATGAATCCACTGCTGCCTATTCCAGCTGGTAGCATATCTTCCTGACCTTCTCTGATCTTCACTTTTCCTCAGTTTCTCAACTATGAATACAAAAATCACCTAAAAATATGAAAAATTATTCAATCACTTGTAGATGCAAATTACTCTCTATTAATTCCTATTTGTATTTTTATGGTAATTTTTTCCCTAACCTCCTGGAGAAAAAAATCTGCACCTTTTTATCTTCAGACCACTATGGCATGTAATCATCCAGTGAGATCACTGAGTACCTATGTGTGACACTGGAGTCAACTTATTTCAAAACAACTTTCCACGTCTCTGACAAATTTTTCTTGCCTTTCATCTACTTAGCAGCAATAGAAAATAATTTAACAAGTGCAAAACAATGGGTAATCCCTCCCTTTTTGGAGAAGTTGAAGCTGACAACTTGGTGGAAGAATTCAGCAGCAGCAGCCGTGCCAGAGGCAAAAGGGGATTTTTCTTCCTCATCTCCTAAACATTTCTGAAATGACATCCTGTGTAGGTGTGTGTCCATGAAGGTTTCCACAAACCTGCCCAAGTCAGGCATTTGTCTCCATTAAGTCATGTGTGAAGATAAGGGCATTCCTGTAGTCAATGAGATGGCACATTGTATTTTAAAATGAAGGATTCACAGGGGTGGCAGCTCATTTGCATGCAGCAATGTGAATCTCACGGAGGAGGTGTTGTAAATCACCAAAGAGCTACTTGACAGTGCCACTCCGTGAGTCTGGTTCAGAATTATTAATTAGAGCAGGCTGAGGGTGGTTTGTTTGCATATCTGTTGAGCTAAGCCATGTTGGAATCCCTGTAAATAATAAAACAGGCTGATTAGGCCTAGTCATTAATTAAGTGTCTTCACTGTGAATAAACAGTGAAATCTTTCAGTTTGCCAGGGACCCCTATGACACTGTAATAAATATGCAGTCACAAGAGCTTCTATAACATGGTTTGACATCTTCATCTATTAAATTGCAGCTTTTTCCCCAGTGACAATGGGTTCAAATCCCACAATGGATGATACATCTGCCTAATTTTGTTTGTTAAAATGTATTACTTTAGAGATTTTGGTTAACCAGGGTTGAGAACCTGATATAAAAAAAAGGAAGGGGGAACAAACTTGTTAATACTGTAAACCACAGTCTTCAGTCATCTCTATGTATGACTTTTGATTGGTCTAATGATGCAGAAGATTATATAAAATCTCATTTTATTGTTACATGGATGTATAAGTCAGCTGTTATTTATTGGACTAAGATGGTATACATTTAAAATATAATTAGCTCCCCTCAGAAGGTGGTGTTTGAATGGTGTTGCTAGTGTCTACCACTTCCCTATGTGGATTAAGACCAAAGCTGAAATAATTTCTACAAAGTATACATTTTGAAACTACAGACAATATTAAAAGCAATTAAATCTCATTCCCCAAGGCATGAGTTGACCAGGTAGGTGACCAACTAGGAGATTTTATCTCATTATGCACTGCTACACAATTGGTGAGGATCCATATTGTGGGGACCTTTCATCTTTGAAAGGTTTGGATATTGTCAATGTTTTCAGGCAGGACATTGGACTAAAAGACAGATCAATGTGCTGAGCAGACATTGGCAAGTTCCATTTTCCTGTGTAACATACAAGTGCTGCAGGTACTGCCTGAACATAATCTCCTGGAAAACAAGGAAATCTTTATCGGTTCAGCAGAAGGGCAGACACCCACCCCATGCCTGTGAAAGCTGATGGTGTTTTTCCCAAGCATTTCCCCTCTGCAGTGTTCTCCCTGCTGCACTTGAACAGCAAAGAGGTCTAGAACAGCCTTATTTAGAAAAAGGGATGCAGACATCATTTTGGTATTCTGGACATGAGGAACAGCTTCTTTACTGTGAGGGTGACTGAGCACTGGAACATGTTGCCCAGGGAATTTGTAGAGTCTCCTTGTCTGGAGATATTCAAAAGCTGTCTGGACAGAACCCTGAGTAGTATGCTCTAGGGGATCCTGCTTAAGCAGGGAGGTTGGAATAGACAACCTCCAGTGGTCCCTTCCAAACCTGAACCATTCTGTGACTGATTTTCTGATACTCCTAATTTAAAGGTGCTGAGATAATTACAATGCTGAGCATGAACATCTGAATAGGTGGGAGACAGATGACTCAGTAAGATCAATCTATTGATCTCAAGATTTTCTAAGCATTTAAGTGCCATGCAACAATTAAAGGTATTTCCGAATATGCAGCAAATGGCTTTATTCTGACAAGCTCTTTTGTTTCTTTCATACATAATTGAGAACGAGAATGTCATCAAACTTGGAATTTCTTTTTGGAAGTAAGTGTTCAGTAGCCTGTTTGATGCTGACAGCCTTGTGCAATGGTAAGCAATCAGCCAGGTGGCAGGAGATCACTGAATTTACTGCGGTGCAAAGTGGTAACTTCCTGAATCCTCGGGTTTACTGGGACAGGATCAAAGCTTATAGACCTCAAAAGGAAATTAATAGTGACAGGAAAAGTTTGGAACACCTAGATTAACTCCTGCTAAGTAGAGACAAAGAAACAGAATCCACAGTGGCTCCTTGAGGAGGATAGCCATGACCATGAGGTTTGATTACTTATTCAGAGTCCCCCATGAGTGCACCGAATTGCTGTCTGAAGCTGTCACCTTCACACTCCAGAGAGACCTTAACAGGTAGCCCTTGGCAGCACTCCCTGTCTGCAGCGATTCCAGCAAAGCAGCGTGGGAAAGGCGCGTGGTGATGTGTGCCAAGAGACCTGGCTTGTGCAGAGGTTTGTGGCAATATTCAGTATGCTGATGTCACCCAGCTGGCGCAAGGGAAGGGATTAGCCAATGTCTAGACACACTTGAGGCTTTCAGGGGAGCTGGCTATTTGCAAATGAGTGTGGAAGAGACTGAGGCGACCTTGGTGGGATGAACAGAGGCAGGGAGAAATCTTGCCAAATTTTCCATCCCCGCTGCTCGCTGAGGGAGCACGCAACTGCTGTGGATGAGGCAGATGGAATCAGCTCAGTTTAGGCTTGTGTTGAGGCTGAACTTCTTCTCCTGGACTTTGCAAAGAAAAAATCTTAGTTTCTTCAGGAGGAGTAGATACAGGTCTTCTCTTTTTTGTTAGACTTTGCTATTACTATTGGCATTTCTTTTATCTGGAGATATGGCCGTAATCCTGCCTGACAACTCATTATACCCAACTCTACTGTTGCTTTTATCCCTGGTTTCTATAGAGGGATCCTGTGCCCCTAGTTGCTATTAAATGATCCCTTTGGGCTGGAGCTCCTTTGCTACAAAAGCAGGAAACCGCTGAAGGAGTAGGCATCCTTGACTTTGGCATTTTTTCTTCTTTCTTTGGAACTGCAGGAGTTGTAAGTTATTAAGCCTTTGCCTATATCACAAACTATGTCCTTTTTTCCTGGATTTTGCAGAACAAATAGCCTGAGAACTGGAGAGGATGGAGTTTATTGTCTCCTTACCTTGCCAACATGTTTGTCATGTGAAATGAGCAGTCCTTTTTGGCTATGGCTGGAAATGTGTGTTCCACCCAGAGCAGACAGTGACCCCAAAGAACCTTTTGCAGAGTTAAAGAAATATGTAATTTAGAAAGCTTCTCCTTCCCCAAACAGTTCAGCTAAGGCATGTTTCAACTTTCATCAAAGCTGATGGAAATCCTTCTAGGTACTTCAGTAGTGTGGAATCAGGCCTATTAATTATTATACTTCACACTTTCTGGGAATACATGCCAATGATGCAGTCATCAAAAATTATGCTACAGATGGCTGTGACAGTTCATGATAACTTAATCTTGGTTGATGGAACAAAATGGCATTACAGAGAAATTTCAAGGTGACTTGAACAATATCACAGCAATTAGCACAGGATCACTTCAGCTTGATCCTCCTTCACGTGAAATCAAGACTTTCCACTGTGTCTCTGAATGTAACATTCTCACATTAGTGTTACACTAGAAGATATGGTCTGGAGTTTGATTTCATATACAGCCAGGGCTTCCAAGAAAACAAGGAAGTGCCATACCTACAGGTAGCTTTCTCTAGTAAAGGAGAGCAGAGGGCCATACTTTGCTTTGTGCAATAGAGCACACATTTGGCACTCTAACAAAAGGAAAACATTCATTGCACTGCTGAAAACTTCACAAAAAGTGCAGCATTTGTTTGTTCTCTAGACCAGCCTCTTCACCTCTTCCAAGCTTAGTCTTTTTTAACAGAAAATATCTCTAGCTGTGAGAATAGATTTCCCAATGCAAAAGACCCACGGTTTTGTTGAATTTACATTCAAGCAGACAGAGGGAAGAAAACCCACCTGGTGAGCCAAGTCTAAATCTCTCAAGTCATACTGAGACTTCTATTGACTTTTGTGATCTTTGAATCAAACTCTGAAGAAGGTGTACTGTTCCATAGTTGCCTTAACAGGGAATAATTTTTTTGATGCCTAAAAACCATTTCTACACCTCAAACCACTGCAGAACACTACACAATGACATACTAATCTAACTAATACATGCCCATCTAGTGTTGCTGGCACATCCTTTTAAATGTGTCTTGTCAAAGGTTTGGTATAGCCTAGGTTGAGGCAACAGAGGCACCTCTCTGTCAGTGTGTCCCTGACAGCTCTGCAAGGTTTGGGATAATTCTACCACCTCATCAGAGGTGTAATCCAGTGCTAGAGTATGTTCAGAAAAAGAGAAGGACTTGGATTTCTTCCTGAAAAATAATCTAGGAGAGGTTCAGACCTGTGTGTTGGGAGTGGATCTTATACTGTGGGACAGGTGGTTCCCTAAATCCTCGCTCTTGGGCTGAACTGCAGCATAAATAAAAACATCAGGCATGAGGGCAAAACACATGCATGGGGCATTTTAAGATAGGGACAGCATGGACTTCCATCATCTGCTCTTTACAGTGTGTGTGCATTTTCATTAAGCCATCAGTAGCCACGGAGCCAGGGGCAGTCTGGAGTGAGACATCCCTATTCTGGTATCCCTTCAGGCAGAAATCCTAACTTTGTACAGAAACCTAATCCAGAAAGCAGCACTATGTCCTCAACCCCAGGTCTCAGCCTCACTAAAGGAAACATTGTGTTCTTCATTTTGGGATTATTTCTGGGACAGTGTTGACTTCTAAGTAAATTCTCTTCAAAAAGTTTTTAGCAAATAGAAATCACAAGGTGTAATTTCAAAATCAAGACATTTACATCAGTATTCTTTTTCTGAATAAGAGATATTAACAAAGAAAGTAGATCTTAATTTCTAATTTTGTCTTAGTAAGGAATATTTCTCAGAATTTACACCAATTTGGAACTTTTCTATTCACTTTTATTTCTATTAATTACTACTTATTTTTTGTTCTGGCTTTTTGATCTTTATAAAAGGTCCTTTAATCCAGGCCTCTACACGCAGACTAAGTTTCTGTAAAGCTGTCTGTCTGTATGACTGCATCTGCAAGTGTGTGTGTGTGTGCAAGTGACTATGTTTGTAACCACTGGCCTCAGAAAAAATAAGGCACTACTACGTTCAGAAAAATACAGAAAACTTTCTCTGAAGCCACAGAGAGGGGGAGAATTAATCTGTTTTTTAGTACACCTGCAAAAATATTTATGCCGTAGTATAAGTATAATAAAACAGTCTAGTATATCTCTAACATTTTGTAAAAAACCCATTAAGTTAAACAAAGCTCATTTCTGACTAACAGTTAGTAGTAAAATAAGATGTGGATTCTGGGTGCTGGAGAAGAAAATCAAGCACATTTGGAAAATCTAGGAGCAAGAAACAAGCCATTATGATTTTTTCTAAGCTTCCCCAAGTCTCAAAGAACGGGTGATTTTACTGAAATATGTATATTAGATGACAGTCTTAGGAAGGAATACAAATTGTGATTTTATGAAAAAGAGGACCAGCCTGATGAATCTCAGGAGCAGGTGGGCTGACTCCGGTGCAATATCCCAGAGCAATGCCAGTGGCACATCATGATTTAAAATGATCATTTCCCCCAAACACTGGCCCCCTTTTCAATTGTGCCTAAATGTGTGTTAACCTTGATATAGTTTGCTGTTTGCATCTCATCTCAGAGGCACAATTTATGAAGTATGATCAACAGTGAAAAGTTTTCCTGAGTACTGAGAAATACAATTTCAGTATATAAACCGTAAGTCCATCATTCCCCAGAAGAGAAATATTTGCCCTACATATGTTTGAGAAGTGTTGAGACGTCTTACTTATTCATGGTGTTAAACAAACATTGACAGATCTGCAGGTTGGTTGTGGTTTTGCTTTTGTGGTTTAGGAAGCTGAATGGAGACAGGAATCCTGCTGAGATGGCTTATTACAAAAATGTGCCCAGCAGAGATGAGCTCCTTCTTTGCTGGCCACACTGACAAGATTTCAGGCATATGAAACTCTGTCAGAAGAACACTTCCACAGCATCTAGTTCTGATGGGGATGTCACCATCAATCTCCTTGCAAGCACGTCAAGGTTGGTACAAATACCCCAACCAATGCCAAAGGAAAGTCCAGGATCTAGAAGAGTCAAATTCTGGAGCAGATGAGGATGTTACAAGAAAAACACTCATGAGGCTCTCCTTGAAGCAACAGACAAAGTTCTTATCATTCACGTAGGTGGAGTTCAGGAATATTGTGAAAATGATAATCTGCCTTACTACAGAGGTTTAAGCTGCCCTTTCTGAAGTGTTGTCCTGGATTACAGGCACATTCTAGAGACTATGTTATCTGCTGTACTATGAAAGACAGCCTTATTGGTATCTCCAAGGTGGAAACACATCTTGTACAAAATGAATATGAGGGGAAGGACTGTACTTCAGTGGAGAATCCTCTTTTTATAGTGGTTAAATTCAAGGGCATTAATTGTGGTCCTACTGCTACTGAGCTGCTTGGGATACACCAGACTGATTCTAAGGACAGGAACTACTCCATGGCTAAGGTGAAAACTGGTATCTGTGACTATAACATAGGTATTTTTTTAAAGATAGTTTAGAGAATATGTGCATGACTTTCTTTACCATAATGAAAATCAGTGTCTATCTGAAGAACTGCTATGTTTATCAACTTTCAGGGCTGACAGTTACTCATGTATTTTCACAATTTTCCCTAGAGGAGTCTACTAGCTAAGGATGAGAATAATTTTTACTTTTCTTCTGAAATGAGTCTACTGGAGCTGATCTCCATGACATTTTTGCATAAGTAGAGGTAATTCTGTTTTTCTCACAGAGGCCCTCACTGAGGCTGACATCCTGGTTATGTATCAAAGGAAATAATTAGCCCATGTGCAGTTCAGTTCAACACTTTGATGTATCCTGGAAAGTAACCTTGGAATGTTTTTATTTCCTGACACAATAACATCATATAATGGTAAAGAAAGTTTCAATTTTATAATGCAAAATCTTGCTGGACTTTCAGCTAACAGCAAAACATTACAATAAATAAAAAATACAGGCAAATTAAAATGAAATCCTAGTGTTATAACAAAGATCTCTCAGTATCCATGGTTTGTGTGAAAGCAGAAGTAAGATTGTTTCTAGGGTTTGGACTTGATCCTGAAAGATGCTGTGGGCATTTTCCAAGATGCTAGACTCCTCCTGCTCATATTGAAGATCAACACCTTGCATAATGGCATCTGCATGTAGTAAACACTGACATAGCTTACAACAACAGTAGAGCTTTCAAAAACAAATGTTTTGAAAGGTTAAAAACACAGCCCTGAGCCAGAAGCCATTTCTGTCACTGGTTTCTGAAAACCCAGCAAGGGGCTGGAAGAGCTCCAACTGGAAACTCTATTGTAAAAAAAAGATCAAAAAAAACCCCCAAAAAAACCACACCAAAAAAACAACAAACCAACAAAAACCAAACCTGCTTTCATTTTTGAGCTGGGCAGATTTGCTCTCCTGCTTGCATAAGGCAAACCCTAAGGTAAGGGTGGAAGGGAGAGATGGAGGATTCACGGGGGAAGTACAAGTCAGAAAATGATCAGAGAAGTTGTGAGCATATTTAGAAGACTTTCAAGAACTGCACAAGCCTTCAACTGAATACGTACCTTTGCACTTTAATTAATTTTACAAAATGCTTACCTTTCAATGAAGGGAGAGACTTAGTGACACAATTTATTTTCAAATTAATGGCAAATAAAGACTTTCTACTCCAGTGTAAGGAATTTGATTACACAGCTCTAGTATCTTACTCATAAAAGTCACTGCCATTGGGAAGTCAAAAAAGGAAAAGGATTTCTAAGAAAGGGTAGAATTCTAAATATCATGCCACTGAAAAATTTGAAATAACTCAGACAGTCATCCAAAATTCTGTTTATGCACTGTGTGATGCAGATATACTTGTTTTACTGACTATTTAATGTCACTGTAATCAGCAGTAAAACATAAAATTATGGCTCAGGAGCTGGAGGGAAAAAAAGGTTTTCTATCATTTTTATCACCTTGATTTACATATTTACATAAATATTTTTAGTTTCTGCACAGAAAATGTAGAAGTGGACTGCTAAAACAAACAAAAAAAAAAAGAGTAGTGCTATTGATACATCTTAACTATCACGCCTGTCTAACCTGCTATTAAGGTCTGACCTGTTAGAAATCCACATTAGAAATACAAATACAGGAGAGGTTTCCATGGTAAGGCCCAAATGAAGTAAACTTCCTTCAAGACGTAATTTGAATTTAATGGCTTGTCCATGAAGTGAACAAAACATCATTAAAAAAAAGAAATTTTAATGATGTACAATGAATCAAGAAAATGTATGATGTGCCAAAGAACTCTTTAATCTTAACAGGCTTCTGCCTATATTTTTTGTGACACATTGTAGAAAAGCTGAGCTCATCACGCTACTTTTTCAGTAACATCATGATATAGAATTTTAACTGGAACAATCAATTTTGATTGCTGCTCCCCACTGCTTTATACTGGAGGGGAAAATGTGTTTTGGTGGTGCAAATTACTTTGCACTCTTTCCTTCTGCTTTGCAGAGTGATCTGTATCTGTTCTTGCATGCTGTAAAGGAGTTCATCCTGCTTTTATTGGTTCAGGTGTAAATCTGCATTTCTCCACACCAATTAAAAAAATAGAATTTGGCCTGACTTGGGAAGACAAATACCTTTCTCTTCTAATGCCAGTGTTAGATATTCTCACCAGCTTGTCTTAATACTAGTCTCTGATGCTATCTCTAAAGTGGAATGAAAATGTTTTTTTTTTCTTTCCCCCATGCACTATGCCACATCAATTTCCATAGTGCAATATTTTTCTTTTATTTTTTCTTTTTTTTTCTTTTTTTTTTTTGTACTATGGAGGAGCATAATTCAAACCTACTCAGATTTCTGACTTTGCTGTAAATTAATCTTGCCAGTGCATGTCTGGCACTTTGAACTAAGCTGTATCTTCTATTTCTTTGGTAGCCTGAATGACATCAAAATGCTACTCATGCTGTGCACTGCTGTTTTATCTAGTTTATGATGATATAAAGAAGACCAGAGGAAAAGGTAAAATACTAGAAAGACACTGGTGTTTTCACAGCTTGTTGCTATCCTCCTCCAACTCAAAAGTCCATCTAGAAGAGCTCTGAGCTGTCATGGACTCTGAGGATGGATGACAAGAAAATCTATTTGTCTTGGCTGAAATGACAGCTTGAAACTCCAGCCCTTTTAAAATACAAGCACTCTTATGGGTATAATAGAACTGATTTTCCTCTCAGTTACCTGAGTATAAATCAGGATCACCTCCTTGATATTGTACCAGCTTAAAGCAGAATCAGGCCCATTTCCATACATGTTATCTGGTGAAAAACCTGTCTTCAGCAGTTACAGATCCAAGTATTAAATTTTGTAGGTTAGATAGAGAACAGAAAAAAGCTCCTGTGGAATCCAGTTTATCTTACTTCCAGGACTCTCAATTCATATGATCTTCAATTATATACCCATTTCAGAGTCAAAATATTGCTAAGGTGGTCATGCCAGAGAACTGCTTTCAGTTTTGGTGTATTTTGAAGGCAAAACCTGGCTTCCATCTCTCTGCTAACATGGCAACTCAGGGAGCTTGTACCAGCACAGGAAAACCCTTTTTGAGCACATTAATGCTGAGATAACTCCAAAACTCCCTCCACACAGAGCATGGAGAGACAGAGAGAAAGGCTATGTGTTCCTGTGCCCCAGGGATACCCAGGAGCCACCAAACCTCCTTCAGGAAGCTCAGGCTGTGATCAGCATTTTTGTCTTGACAGTATTTAAACAGTGAAGATGAAAAATAATTTTCAGGATACCAGCATAAGTAAAGAGTTGAAAAAATTAAAGGGTTGCTCAAAATTACCTTTGCACAGATTAATACCTGAATTCTACTGAGCATTTCTTTTTACTAATTTGGGACCTGTTCTACAGTATTCCTAGAAGAGAGCCGTTCTAGGGAGGGTATTTTCAAGAATTTAATTGCAGCCCATTTAGTTTCAAGGCATACACAAGAAGTAAGAGGAAATATATGTTGCTAACAAAAAACCCAAAACATTTGTTGTGGTGCTACGGGAAGAGAAAAGATAAAGATGTCAATGCTGACATTGGCATTTTCTCCTTTATAATGCTTCTCAAGAAAGTTTCCCTTATGGCAAACTTTTTAGAGGAAAAAGCAGGCTCGCTGCTGCAGAATGAATTAAATTTGCTATATATTTGTGTTCTCTTTTTATACAGATACAAATAACTATGAATGATGAGTCAAATGTCAGGTGTGATGCTTGGAGCTATGGCTCGGCATTAATCTTCAACTTGGAAATTCTCCCCTCCCCCTTTTTCCTTCAAATCTGCTTCATCTGAAGGGTTATCCCCCTCGGTGGCTCATGCGTGAGTTCGGTTACACAGCTTCAACTCCTCCTCCGTAATCCCTCCATTTAAAGGTGAGATAATCAGCCTTTGTCTGGTTGGCTTGGATCTAAGACGATCTCCGGACCAAAGACAAAGAGCCTACATGAAGAGAATGCAGAGTCTCTGCTTGCCTGCAGAGAGAGGAGGTGGCCTTTTATGCTCTTTCCAACACCGAAAATTCTCATGCCCTGCAAACCCCAGCAGTATAACTTAGAGCATTACCCACAGACAAATCTTCCTGTTAGTAAGTGAATATTATTTGGATAGCAGGCTCAAGAACGTGCCAGAATATTTGGCATGGGTGATCATCCCAAGAGGGAAAGAACAAACTCTTTGTTTATCAAGTGATGTCACATAATGTTGCTGCTTGGGAAGCTATCTTCTAATTTCTGTTGATTGTCACTTTCCATTGATAATTGTGTGTATTGTGGAAGAGAGACAGACCAACCTTCCTTCCTCATTTTTTTTCCTTCTTTCCTTCTCTCTCTCCACATCTCCCCCCACATGCCTCTTCCTCCTGAATTTAAAGCTATGAAAAATCACTGGAAAGAAAAATGGTGAGAACAAAGTGGTTCATACACACAGAGGTTGTGGAACTATCACCTCACCAGCTTCTATCAAAATGCCTGAACAGTGGCTTGGCATTTCCTGGGAAAATTTATCCCTATATCACTTCTGTTTGGATCTTCTGTCAGAAGAGGCCCACAGAATTGTGCGATGGACACAGAGTTTGGGCTTCTTCCCACTACGAACTGAGATCCCTCAGGACCAGCTATATTTCAGTCAGAGATTCTGGGCCACAGGAAGGGAAAAAAAAAAAAAAATATATATATATCGGAAAAAATCCCCACAAGGTGAGCAGCATTTTTGGAGACTGACTAAATGAACAGTTTTGTTATCTATGAACATGTTTCACTCTGCAGATCTATTTCATGCTTTTGATATTTCAGGGTTTGAGGTGTATCTGGGAGTAAACAAACACTGCTGCATCAGAATTTCAGCAACATAGCAATTCCCATTTTAGGACTAGGTTAGGGAAAGGGCCTAAAGGAAAAATGTTTCTGTGCAGTGTATTTCTCTAGGAAACTGATGGCATAAATGCTTAGGGAGCAAATAACTTTGTTCTAGCCCCTGGAGTACTTGTTCCAGGTTCTGGCTGTGTCCAGTAGAAGTTGCCATACAATAAATACCCTTGCTCTTCACAACATAAAATAGGTCCATAACTCTGTAGCTGTGAGAGGCTAAAATGCACCTGGAATTGCCAAAGAGCTGGTAAGTGTTGCTAAACACGTGCTAATGAACTCATTGAACAAGGCAACATAGGTCAGATCTGATCCTATGTGCAAGCCTCTAGAGGTTCAGCTGTAATTGGACAGTATCAGGGACAAATTCAATAGACTCTGAAAAAAAAAGAGGCAGAACAGTCCAATATTTCCCCACCCTGATGTAGGGACCTGCAGCAGATCAGATGTGGGAGCGTGGAGCTGCTAGGGAGGTACATAAGAAGGGATTGCTTCAAAGGGCTGGGTCATAGGGATGTGCCACACCCCATCCATTGCAGTCCTATGATTTCACTATTACAGATTCAAACTTGGCATATGCAAAAGTCAAAGTTCCCATGGCAACAGTTACTTCTACCACAATTCATGCCCTGTGTACTTATCATACACATTTAGCGTCAAAGAGGAATATATTACATGATACATTTCACAACGTAAAATAGAAAAGAAAATATTCCAGCTGTGGAATGAAGCCAAGTTAAAGATATCTAGAGAAACCTTGATTTTTGCACTGCTTGACCTTTTCAATTTTAGCTGTAAAACTTTATGGTTACATTAACAAGGATTTGTATTTATTACATGTTCACCTCATCCCAAAAATTGTAAGAGCATTGTCCAAGACGAAGAAATGTCCTGTTCCCTAGATTTGTACTCAGTTCTTATTCTCACTTTCCACTGGTTGGCTGAGCTTCATTTGTAGTCTTGCTGGGACAGAAATTAACAACTATACTAAGAGAAAAAGAATGGTGGAAAATTCAGCCATGTGATATCAGCTCAGGCAGCTGTTTGCTTTAGTCATTTTGTAGTTCCCTAATCTCTCAGAAAGATAAGCAGAATTGAAGTTATATGGTTTTACTATCCTAGTCTTGATTCAGAAATGTACATGGGGGGAAGGTGTTGGCCTTTCACCATACATAGAGGAATGAACTTAACAGCTCAACCCAAAATTCAGCTCTTTCAGCACCATGTTATCAACAGTAATTGGTAACAGGTATCTGTGGAAGACTATACAAACACGGAAAGGATAGAAAGAAACCTCACAGAAGCTTTTTTCAGCCTAAAGCAAATTTGGGAACATCAGATGAAACAGATTTAGTTTGGGGTTTTTTTAATCTCTTCCTACTCTAAACCTGTCAACTGATTAATTCATTTTATGCAAATTGCATCAGAAATAATAATGGGCTGAATTTTGACCTGAAAGACAGAAGTGGATATCATTCTACTCATTTCAATGGAAGTACTTCAGGAACAATATTGTGCTACTTGACCTAATTTTTTCCCTGGTATCCTTGCAAATGCAAGCAATTTCAATGAAACAGTACAAAAGGAGGATAAGTAAAAGAAGAATCTGTTGGATGTTCTGGGCTTTCTGTCTCCATGCACTTGGGTGCTTGTTGACAGCTGCTCACCATCACTATATCCCACTGTCAGATCAGATTGGGCATTGCCTTGCACATTAACTCCACATTTCAATGGTGTAACCTGTCATTGCACTCTTCATGTGAATTGATGTGAACTGATTTGTTCTAACCAGAGCTTGGAGCAATTTGATGGCAGGGCCTGTTATTCCACAAAGCACGAGGCAGTGCCAAACAGCACAAGCAGACAAGCTAATTAAATTCCTCAATTCCACTAACTTCACTGTCATGTTAAAAGTAGGAAAATAGATTTTTACAGCTATTTTGACTGTTGTTGTGTTGTGTTTTCTTGAGAGTTTCACTAATTTCATGTCTGTAAAAGATTATTTCTCCATACAGGAATTCTCCCCAGTCGATTACACAATGCACATATGCAGTACCTGCCACATACCCTACAGCCTGTCCTGCTGCCAAGATGTGCAGTACACATCAAGATATGGGAGTATACATGTATGCAAGCCATACCAAACCATACAAAGGTTTATTTACCTGTTCTTTACTCATGGCTCCACTGAAAGTGAGATATAGGTATTTCTTACACAAGAGACTTGCTGTTAGGCTGTTATGTTACTTGGAAGTAAAAATTACACAACCACACTAACTACCATGCCCCAAAACAGCTGTTATGCAAGCAAAAGGCTTAGAAATATAACCTTAAGTATCATCAATGCACTCTGTGAATAGATTCGTAGTTCAGAGTTACGATCATTGTATGCAACAGTTATAGTGCAGTTTATTTGAAAGATAAGTTTTGGAACAGCATCTCATTTAATGGGACCATAACATCTCTAAAGAAGAAATGTTGCAGTTATTTAATATCAAAAAAAGATCATAAATGTGTACCTGCCAATACAAAGGTTGTTTTTGCCCTAAGGTTCTCATGGGTTAAGGATGGGTTAAAGGCTCCCTAATCAAAGTAAAGAAAATAATTTTCACTTGTGACCACTTAGCTTTTGACAATCAATCATCTCCATATACCTGCAGTAAAAAACATACTTAGATTTCTCAGATAGCCAAATTTAACATATAGAAAGCTTCAAATCATACAAGAGAGTAATAAATCTGCTTAAGTGTAATAATTTGTGAAAATCTGACGTTTCAATGATAAAAAGTTGCTTCTTGTTCTAGTATCATATTTCTGACATCTTGGTCTATAGATTGGCAAATTGCTTCTTTTCTCTCATCCTCAGTCAGCAAGTATCTTTGCTGCTGGTGGGTCAATATTAGCATTTAATTGGCTTGACATACACAAAAGGAATATCTGCCAGCTCTGTCAGGTTCGAGGCATACACAATATATTCCCTGATGCCTGCCATTACTGCAGTTTCTAATGCAGGAATGGAAGAGTTTCTTCCTTTCTCTTTAAGCCTGCTTGCAAACCCACAATATCTCAACAACACAAGCCTGGTAATGGTCTCCTGATCATAAAAGGTCTATGCACCAACCTGTTCAGTCTGTAGTCAAATTAAACCGTATTCCTGATCAAAAAACAGTTGAAAGCTAGAAGTTGGAGCATAGCCTGGCTTCATCCCCATTCCTGTATCAAATCTAGTTCAGAACAGCATGGGTCCCAGCAGGGTCCCATTCTCCACTGGGTCCCATTTCTCCACTTTGTAAGCATGGCAGTTTATCCTTAATCTTAGTTAGTTTTCCTTTAGTCATGAATAAAACCATGTGAGCGGACCTCCTTTTTAACCCACGACTGTTTAATTCCTTTAAGGACCTTTGGTGATGTGAATCACTTTGTGAAAAGCCAGGTCCACTGTATATCAGGTAGCATGCCCTTAGTCTGATTCTCATTAACTCCTCCAAAGGATGATAATGGATTTGTGAGACATGTTTGCTCTCTATAAAATGATGTGTTTACCAATTCTATTTTCTATGATCTCTACCAATTTGTCTGGCACAGAAATCAATTTTACTGGTCAGTAGTTTTTCTGTTCTGTTCCTTAAACTTTTTTTTTTTTTTTTTAATAGCATCACATTTGCAACTTTCTATTTCTCTGCTTTCAAGAGTGATTTCAAAAATTATTGGTTTAGTAGTCTCATATTTTAGCTTCTTTAGAATGCTTAGTTTAATGCTGCCTGGTCCTTGGGATTTGCTATTGCTCATTTTATTGAATTGCTCTGAAAATCTCCTCTGTTGACAGTTCGATTTCTGAGTGCTCTTCAGGCTTGAACCTGTAAAGAATGGTTCAGGTATGGAAACCTTCATGACCTCTTCTGAAGAGAACATTGATGCAAATAATTCATTTAGCTTTCTCACTACAGCGCTGCTTCCTGGAGTACCCTATTTGCACCTTAATCATCTCTCAGACCATTGACTTTCCAAAAGGCTTCCTGTTTCTGAGAAACTTCTTATTAGTCACTTTTACGCCTGTAGGAAGTTGCTCTTCAAAATCTTTTTTTGGCTTGCCTCATTAGAGTTCTATGTTCAATAGGATGAGTTTAACTTGTCTTTTATTTTCCGAATTTGGACAGGATTTTCACATTTAAATGGATAAGTATTTTACTTCTAATAGCCTTCTCTATTCTGTTGTTTTAACATGCTTCCTTTTAAGCATTTAATTATTTTCCCCAGTCCTTTTAACTATTTCTCTTCGCTTTCATGTCCTCCATTTTCATAGCTTTAACATGATCATCATTAACTTTTTTCATATTTTAGGTACTGCTCAGGTAATGTAAATATTTAAAGGTTGACCCAGCACCCATTCACTGCTCTGAGAAACTTTTTTTTCCTCCTTTTGGGGTTTTGGGTTAGTTGCTCCAACAACTAGCTATTTATTGACTCTTGGATTTGTACCTCAAACTCCAAGGACCTTTCTGCAACTAGGAGTGAACTAAGATTTGAAATTTGCTGTACTGGAATTTTTCTTGGAAAATTGCTTTCCTCTCTCTTTTACAAACCAGTTGCAGAAAAAAAACAAACAAAAAAACCCCAAAAAACCCCCAACAACAACAACAACAACAAACCAAAAAAAAAAAAAAAGGTTAAAATATTGTATGTCAGTGTAAGTCAGAACTTATAAATCTAAATAATTAGGACAAGACACAAGGACAGTGGTGTTTACCCAATATCTGGAAAATTGATAGCCCTTATATCCTTAATCATCTACAATTACCTATGATGAGCAACAAATGAAGTAGACTAAATCTTGAATGTAAGTCAGTCACTCTTAATAAGCTAATGCGTTTAATGAATTCCCTTGTTTATCTCCCTGGTCCAGAAAGGGCTCTGAGGTTCATAATGAGCTCTGCAGCAGCAAAGTGCTTTATCACCTGAACTGGCCAAATTTCATCTGGCTTAGCTCATCTCCTGTTGCTTGGGGATAATGTCTGCAAACTGGTGCCTGCCAGGAGGAAGGAGGTGGCCAGCACTGCCTCTGTCCAGAGGTCCTTGCTCTTAGTGCAGAGCCTGGGATGGGAGCCACACAGCCTCTCCTCTCCAGCATGGGGCTGGCCACATCCACCTGCACCATGCTGACTTCCCTCTTCATCCTGGGCTGGGATGCTGGGCTCTGGATGCATCTCCATATTT
Source organism: Alethe diademata (assembly GCA_025584955.1). Classification (NCBI taxonomy): domain Eukaryota; kingdom Metazoa; phylum Chordata; class Aves; order Passeriformes; family Muscicapidae; genus Alethe; species Alethe diademata. The sequence goes on along the minus strand of JANRMJ010000066.1, from coordinate 36,827,017 downwards.
TTCAGAGCAACAAATTCAGATGCAAGTGAATGGAAACACGCCCAAGGGGAGCTGCTCATCTGGAACCTTCAGAGCCAGACCAGTTTCCAACCCACAGGACTCCTGCCAGCAGCAGCTGCGGGAGGAAGTTTCCCCAAATACTGAGGACTTCTCATTGTGCTGCCTTCAAAGGCCACTTTGAACTCTGCAAATATAACATTAGCAGTATTCCCACTGACTGAGCCACCATGGTGTTACCACATGGTGTTACCTCCAGGCCCTTCAAGGTACCCTGAAAGGACTTGGTCTGACATGCTTTCCTGTAGCTCTAGCTTGTTAAAAGAAAAGTGCTGCACCTTTCCAGAACTGAGAGATCTGATTTCATAGATTTTTAAGACCAGAAGAAAACAGAATGTTCATCTGTCACCGTCAAATACTATCCGTCTTAGCACCAGCTGCAGATATGATCCTGACATTGAAGCTTATTAAATCAAGTTTATTCAGCTTATTATTTAAGTTATTTTCATATCTGCTTCTCTACCAAGGGGAGAAATTCTCAAGTCAAACTGGTTTTTTTCATTTCATATTGCCTTATGAATATGTTTGATTTTGGGGTGGCAGGAAAGGTAACTCAGATTCTTGTATTTATAAATATTCACAGAAGTGAGAAGATTAAGTAGTTAGAGTATTGTTTGAAAGAAAATTTAGATCCCCTTTGCAAACACCATGATGGTGATAGAAAATCTTTCTTTTCCCTGTAATAATCTACTTTAAAAACATCCTCTTCGCATTACTTCCAGCTATCAGAGTCAGCCAGCAAAGTATTACCTGAATTCTGATAAAGGGCAATTGCAGTAAATGGAGAAACAAGCATAAATTATATCTGGTGAGCCCAAGAAAGAATTGCAGAGATAAAGGAACATGAACTTTATGAATAGTTTATTTCACTTTACATTCTACTGGTAATAAAATAAAAACAATGAATTATAAATAATCATTTTTTAAAAGAACAAGTTATTTCTATATATGTCATATATAGAAAGGTTATTCCTTGCCCTTTCATCCTCATAGAAAGTTCCCATCAGCCAAGAGCAGCATTTGAGTTCACATCATTTCATCCACTGGACATATGACTGGATCAATCTCATGTGACTTTGGATCCTGTTCAATTCCTAAAGTTCAGCTGTGTGTATCAGGAAAATCCCACCCTCTAGCAATCAGTCTCATTTGAGGCTTTTGAGCTGTCTTCACAAACAAGGATCTGCACAATCTTGTTGTCAGTGGGTAAGCCACTGAGCAAGCTAGAATGGACAGCAGGGAAGTCACTGCACTCCCCAGAGCACAGGTGTGCTGCTAGACACACCAGTGTGTTGAGATTGTTTTCTGCTGCTCTGGGGATGTGATGCAAAAGTAAATAAACATTTATCAGTCTGTTGAAATAGGTAGCAATGGCCACTAATTATGTGAGTCAAAACAACTGTTATTTGAATGACTGACCTTTAATTTCTATAACTCAGAGATCATCCATTTTCTATGACATTGAAACATAAGTTGTTGTCACATGGCTGAACTTGCTTTATTTTTTAGCAAAGTTTATTATCATCTCTGAATTTTAACCCTATGATACAGGGCTGATGAGTGGGTGCTTTAGACTGATTTATTTTTTCTGTTTTTCTTTCCAATTTTCCCACAAGTCTGGTGTCTAGGAGAAGTAGTTTTATGAAAGAAGAGCAAATGTAACCACCAGAATAATATAAAATATTATCATTAAATAAAAATATCTATAAGCTGTTTCATGGAATTTGTCTAAGTGGCTTATTTAAGGCACAGTGACTGTCAGCGACTAAAGCTGCAACTATTTTGGAGACCTGAAATTCCTGCTGAGTAACAATTTACATCAACAAATTAATTTTATTTCAGAGTTGTTAACAAGCTTATCTATTAATTTCTGTGTTCATTTAAAAACCACTAAATAGAACAACATTCCTTAATAAATTCTAATCTTACTTTTGGGGGTAAATTGTCATTCAACAATATTTATTATTAAAAAAAAACCCACAATAACACCCACATTGTTCAAGGAAATAAAACCCAGACACTAGACTGATTATAGACAGGTTGTTGATAGCCAGAACTAGGGGTGTTTTTGCATTTGTGTCACCTGCATCAGCATAAGCGCTTTCAGTTATAGCAGGTAGGCTGCCTTTGATTAGGCAGAGGCCCAGCTCTTTGCCCAGTGGAACCTTTGAACAGGATTGCAATGTCAGTGGTATTGACATAATTCTAAGGTCAGTCACTTCATGCCCTGGGAACTCTAGTAAAGCTCCCCACAATGTAATGCCCTATTCCCCTCCACACAGTATAAGCAGTTATTCAAAGGGTAGCACACCTTATTTTTCATGCTTTCTAGCTTTCCTAGATTTAGGCATTCACACTATGAATAGCCAAGCTTCTGTCAAGCTCAGGAGACCAATGAGCAGTGTAAAATATGAAGGACAGAGAAATACCAGAAATCTGCAGTTCTGGATGCTTTTTCAATTGCTGCGATTCACATGCGCTTCCACACCTCAAAAGCAGAAGCATCTAAAAGGTGGGAGAGTAGATCTTCAGGGGAAAAAGAATATAAGCCTTGGTCGAGCTCTCTCTGTGAATACAAATTTCATCTGCATGTACATAAACAGTAGAAAAGACTGCATGTTGAGAGCTAGTTTAAAAACTGGAAGAATGCTCCGTCAAAGACTGAGCCATTACAAGGAGATGCATGACCTTAAAATTTAGACAATTTAGAAAAAAGTATCTTTCCATTTAATGAACAGCTGGTTGAATGCAGAGAAATGTAGTCATTTCTCTTGGAGATGGATTTATAACAACTAATATTTTCATGCTAGCAGTATCTTCAAGCAAATGTGATCTGTTTTATGATGTATCGTTTTATATACACATTTCATTCTTATTATTCTTTGAAAATGAAAAAAAAAACCCACAGCAAATAAGAACAAAATATGTGGAATGTAAAAATATTGGATTTATCTGAAATCCTAGCAATAATAAGTCAGAGGATTAAAAAAAATACTTAAAAATGTAAACCTCTACTCAGAAAAGACACTGACTGAATGTCATAAACTGTCTGAAAGCAGAACACTGAATTTGCATCCAGTCATTAACTGCCATGCTCACATCTTTTGGGCAAATATAAAGCTCTCAAATACCACAAAAAATGGAAATATAACGGCCTCACCATATAAAATAAAACCCCAGGGTAAGATAAAACATATTTCAATGACTGCAATTAATCGCAAAATAGAATAAATCACTATACAAATAATTTATCTGCTTTAAATATCATTAAAAAAGCCATTAACATGCCAACAGGAAACTGGCAGCTTGACAACATTATGACACTAAACAGGACTGCAATGGTGTGATTCTCACTTCATTTAAGACAATGACAAACCTTCCATTAATTTCAGCTGGTGAGAACAGAAGTGTCAATAATTTTTCATTTAATAAAATGTATTTTTCTTCTGCAATGCAAAAGAAAAACTCTAAGAAGTCTGAATATACTGACATTTGGGCTGGTTTACATATGCTTTACATACTTAGAGAAATGAGCAGAATAATTTATTATATCAGGCTTGCATTGTCAAATAATTCTTACACTGCAGAATCCCCTTATGTTCATCTTTTGCTCTGATCAAGAAAGAACATTAAAAACCCTTGTGTTCTTCTTGGGTGGTTTGAGCCTGCAAAACTAATATAAAAGGAGACATGACTTAGGAGAAGCTATTTTGTATTGTTAGTTTATCAAGTGCTATCTTTACAACGAGTGAAGAGCAATCTAAAGTCAAGGGCAGTGGCTATTTCTCATGGTTATATAATTTCTGTTTTGAAAATGTTGTGTATAACAGAAGTAGGGTTCATGCTGAGGGCAACATCCAAATGAAGGAGGGGAAGAAGTGGGCACCTAGTGTCAGTGTCTGAACTATTGGGTGGACAGTGGGGCAACCTTCTGCTCTGCACCTCAGCAACAGCTTTGGAAAGCCCAGGGCCATCACTGCCCCATGGTGGGAGAGAACCAACAGCTCCATTCCCACTGGAGGACAGAGCCACAGGCAAGCTGAAAGACCAGACAGGAGAGCATTTCTGTCCTGAGCAAAAAGCAGGGAGTGGTTAGTGGCTCTAACGCACAAGGAGTCCCACCTCTTGTCCAAAGCCCTCTGCCCATTCACTGTGAGCTGGCACACTGGAATGAAGGCAGAGACTTCCCTTTACTGTGCTGTCTCCAGAAACAGGAGCTGGCTCACCATGGGTTTCCCAGGGTTCATCCTGCTACTTTGTGCGTGGAGATGCTCACTGAGATGAAGAAGCACAGCCTGATTTTCCCTTCCCTCTCCTGCTTACCACCATTTCCAAAACACACCATCACTGGCTCCTTGCCCAGTCCTGCACCATCCCCCTGCTCCAACTCAACCTCTCTGCAGGAGAAAAGGCTAGCAAGGATCTCCTGGGGACAGCCAGTGAACAGAAGGGGAGGAGGAGATGTTATTTGGCACATAGGAGTGCGGGAAGGGGCGCTTCACGAATTATTATTGTCTCCTGAACTGAGTTTAATTTAACCCCTAGGACCATAAGCAGCTTTTGAGCTACTGCTGGACAGTGCTTTCTGCATGTACATGTCAGACGCATGGCCCCTTCCCAACAAGAGCCCCAGGCAGAGGTTTGTGAGACAGTTGGAGTGAGCTAGTGTTGAGGAGCTGTGGTATGCCAACAGATGGGCTGGGATGAACATCTTATGTTAGAGATTGCTCTCCAGAGGCTATTTCTAGCCTCTTCAGGCCTTTTGTGTTGCTGGAGGGCAATGGAGCTACAACATAACATAGAATTAGGCCTGCTAGTTCTGAATGAGGAAGGTGTTCCCAGCATTTGTGAAGCAAGTGCAAGTCAGCAATCTCAGCCTTGGAATGATAATTGTCTTGCAATTTGACTAATTACCATGTGTGGCAATATAGGTGCGCTGTGACAGCATTTTTTAATGCATCCATTAGTGTGCAGCTATGCCACATAGCAACAAGGCTTCATCTGTTTCACAAACTTCTTAAAGTTTGCAAATAAAGTTAAGCACATCCCTCAGTTCCTTGCCGAGTCAGGGAGAGAGGGATTAGTTACAGAATTAACTCAGCTCCACCAAGGTGCACCTTTATTCCTTGGAGAAAAATTGGCAGGGCTGCCTCTTGCTTTTATGTATTGCAGTCCCTATATGCAGAAAGACTTCAATGTACAACCTTTCCTCTTCACTAAAATAATAATAAAACAACGCGTAACTGTATTAAGCGACAACAATGAGAAAAATACACTTCTGGATGCTCGGAGATATGTAGGCACCAAATTCCCATTGAAACTGCCAAGATAAAAACCACTCCTTCACTCACTTCTGCAGTCTTCGGTTATGTCAGTACATCACTACTGTGAGAAAATTTTGCCCATGCTCAGCAGTTCATTAGGACTATCTAAGCCTGCCAGACTTGACTGACTTGGCTGAAAAATGTTTAGGTATTTAAGTGCCCCCAGTTTTCTGGATTCTTAAACCTTTTCCCTGCTCGAGACAACTGCTTTTCAGCAGAGCTTTCCCTGCCTGTTTTCCCAGCTAGGAAATGGCGCTTCCTGCATGAGAAGAATGAACCTTTCAGTTGGTGTTTTGAGCCCAGGGCGGAGCGCAGCGCCCGGAGCTGAGCAGAGAGGGAGGGACGATGCCAGGGCGGGATGATGCCCGGGCGGGATGATGCCAGGGCGCTCTCCGGCCGGGAGCCGCGAGAGGGCGCGGATGGACGTGGATGGATGCGGATGGAAAAGCGGGGCCGGAGGGATGCTGCTGCTCCAGCCTCATTGGCCTCGCACCGCAGCGCTCGGCGGAGGTGATGCAGCTAGTTACGGACTGGCAGACAGTTTTTGGCATTTATTGGTGCCCTGTGACACCGAAATTATCATAAGGTCAGAGAATTCATTGAACCCGAGCAGCACTTAAGCACTGTTAGACTCATTTGTGGCTATTCAGACCAAACAAGTTTTTCAGAGGGAGGCTATTGGCTCCAGGTAACAAATTAATGCAAAGAGCACAAAAAGAAAGCTAGGCTGTTTTAATAAGCTGCCTTGCTGCTGTAGCAGGGATGGGCAGGAGATAATTCCAAACAAGCAGCTTGCTGTGCCAGCTAAAAGAGTCCCTGGGAAGCTGATAGGAGATAATCAACAAGGAGACACCCGTGCTACATTTTTTTCTGCTGGCTTTCCTCTCTTTCCACCTACTGCGTGTATCTTACTGATCTCAGAGCACTAGGCTGCAACAACTACCTTTTTAATTTCGGTATCTTGAGGGAAGCATGACACTGGGTTGTTAATAACCTCACCTGTCTGTGCTAACACCACTATTCCCTTTTTCACCATCCCAGCAGCAGAAGGAAATCAGCAAGAAAAAAACCCCAACAGCCTAGTGCAGACCTAAACATAAATCAGCTACTCCTGGAAGGTGATGTTGAAGCCCAGGATGTAAGAGGATCCTCTCTAGGTTGCAGGAGGAGTGCCCCGGTCCTGGGAGACAGCCAGGATTACCCCTTCTGCCCTGCCACGGGGGCAAAGGGGACAGGGAGCAGGCGAAGGGAGGGACTCCAAGGGAACAGGCAGTGGAGGATGATATCCCTTTCCTCTGAGTCAAGGGATACGCACAGCTGTCAGTGCGAAGGTGGAGATAGGTAAATGACAGGCTGGGTTCGCTCTCTTCCCAGAGCAACAGCAGCTGAGTCAAAACAAGCACAGCCAGAAACATGAAACCCTGAAACCCCGCCCCCGCACACTCGCTCACATATGTACACACATCATAATTCATGCTACATCAAAGCAGTGATTACCACAGCTTCCTGGCTGTCTATTTCTGTTTATTTATGGTGCATTACACATTTTAATGCTATTCTCATACAGCGGCTCAGCTGCCACTGTTCTGTATTTGGGTGGGAAAAAAACACCGAACCAACAAACGGCTGTAGCATACAGTATGTTTTCCCCTGGGAACAAAGGATAAACAAATGCTCAGCATCTTCCAGGGAGCAGTTCAGAGTTATTAATAGCATGACTCCCCCTCCCTATTTCAGTCTAGCTCATGGCTGCACTCTTAGCAAGGGGTGGGAGGGGTGACAGTGGGTAGGGAAGAAGGGCCGGAGATGTTTCTGAAGTGACCTGTTAAGCCCAGCTGGCTTCAGAAGAGTCCTTACATCATCCTCTGTCTGTAATCGTGTCTAGCTCTGAGCTGCTGCAAGGTAGTAGATGGAAGGGGAAGGGCAAAGGTTTGACATCGGCCTGAGGAGAGCCACCAGACTCATGTCTTGCTTGAAGCTTGGTTCGAGCTAATGGTAAGAGATCACCTACTAAAAACACTGCCTGCTACAAGGTCACAGCTCATTCCCTCTTCTCCCCATCCTCATAAGGTAAGAACACGGGGACTTGAGTTTATTAATTTATTTAAGGAAATGACAGTCAGCTCAGACTAAGTTGAAGGTATAAGATTTATTTCTCCTTGCTGTCAACCTTACTATCATTTCCCCTTGAAGCCTGAGTTCTCATTACCATTACTCTCCTTGCAAAATGCAAGTCATTTTGTTTATGCCATGGGAAAAATATATAATCTCTTTAAGTGCATTGACAGTATCAACATAAAACAAATAATACTGAAAAGGCAGCAAAAACAGAAGCCATTGTGCCAACAGTCCCTGCTGTGAGACACACACAGACCGCTGCTGTGCACCTCCTGTTGTACCCTAGTGTGTAGGAGTGACACTTCTAAAAGGCTCTTTTTACATCCCTTAATAATCCAGCCATCCTTGTGAGTTCACTGCAGGCACCATGCTATCAGCAGAGCTTTTTCTGGAATAAACTGCTCTTTTATACATCCAGTGATAGTGTCCATGAAACATGCTGCAAATATATCCAGGATCCCAAAGCCCTCACTGCACAGGGCAGGGGAAGTGAAGCTGTGCCCTTGATGCCAGTTTACCTTGGCCCTTGACTACAAAAAAGAAAGAAATACCATCTTTTCCATACACTATTCAAAAACTTTTCTAAAGGGAACCTCGGCTCAGAACAAAGGTTTGATAGTTTGTGAGGGGTCTCTGTCCAGAAGAAATAACACAAATAAAAAACTGTTCTTGATGGAAGAAAGCTGCAGGCACTGCTGGATAGAGCCACACTTCAACCAGACAGACAAGGCTGAAGGGCCCCATACCTCATCATAAACTTCTTGTCACCCAGTCCCTCCTGCCACCCTGTTTACAGAAACTCTTGAAACAAGAAAGGATAGCCTGAAAGGGCTATGCCTCACATCTCTTTTTTTTTTCAAGCTACCACAGTGATATGTATGTTCCTAATTTCACAGAGTTGCTGAACTTGATTAGTTTATAAGCATTTATGGCTACTTTTATACATGTGTATATATATATATACATATACACGCACAATGGCAAGGACATTACATTACAAATGTTGACCTCATACACAGATATAAAAGGAACCTCTACTCATGCTTGTAAGACTGCACCAGATTTACAGGGTGACAAAGTCTGACAAAGTCTCTGGAGTGACAAAGTGTCCGGATGGGATAACCTACACAGAGTTAAGTTTCCTACACACTTGTTCCCTGCTCTATCTATGTGGTTCTACTTCACCAAAATCCCTTCCCATCCCTTCAAAATGTGAAGGGATTCCAAAGAAGAGAAGAAGAAAACTCTTCATATGAAGGTTTGTGTGACAGCACTAAGCAGGGGAGCTACAACAGAGCTCAAATGCCAGGAGCCTGAAGGGGAAGTCACTATGGGGACTGGGGAGGGGGACACTGATGGCTGCCTCTTGCCAAGTCAGAGCTACACCTGAAGACGGGAAGTAAAATAGATGCCAATCCCTGTAAGGAACCACCCCTAGAAGAGGCACCTGGGAAGAGCACATCTGAGCTTCCCAAATGCCCTCAAGAGGAGCTCTGGAGTGTGGGCAGAATTGTGTTTGCACCAGTCCTCGCCAGGGCTGAGTTTCATGGGCCAGTTAATCCCAGACGGCATGTGCTAGCTGAGGTGGAATGGTAACCCAATCCACATGGAGGGATTTCATACAGAGAAAAAAATGCTGCTGCTATGCCGAAGCATTTGTAGTGGGTATTTTTAGCCCCCAGGCTCCTTGCACATGGGCAGCCACAGCACTGAGGCACATGTGGTAAGAGCTCCAAGGAAGCTGAGGCAACCAGGTCAGTAATGCAAGGCCTCAGCAACAAAATTAAAGTTCTTAGGGCTGTGTTTCGCTGGAAAAAGACAACAGCTAAAAAGATTTGGGGGCTATAGGTAGGGCCTCTTGGCTCAGAAATTTAGTTGTAGACTAATTTTTCTTAATGTTCCCTTTACTATCTGCAGCTATAGTTCTCACATCACCAAAAGCTGTGGGGCTGGGTAAGCTGTTTCTTGTGTTTTTGCAACTGACCTGCTCCCACTCACCACAGAAATTAGAAGCATCTTAGGCAGCTCTTTTGCTATGCTGCCATGTTCTGCTGCTGCAAATCAAATTTTAAAAAGTTTATTTTGTCCTTATCTTAAAGCTGAGGTGTATAAAAGATGGTTTTGTTTTGTTTTTGTTTTTTTCTTTGTTCTGTTGACAAATCAGGAAAATGCTATTCTGATTACAGCAAATTATTTTGAGTTTCTTGATTAGGTAATTCAGAATAAACTATTCAATCAAAATGAAATGTATGCTTCATTCTCCAGGGTTTAGTTCTCTTGTTAAACTTTGTTTCCTTCTAGTTTAGGTCACTTTTGAGATGAAAAATGCCATTTTGACACAAAAGGTCCAAAAGTTTCATTTGGTAAATGTCAAAACAAAGCAATTTCATGGGCTATATTTTTAAGCACTATTCCATTAAAGACTGCTAAAACAAGAAGTTTCAAACTTTTAAAGATTGTTCCTTGTCATGACATTTTTAAGGGTTTTTTTGACAGAAAATCCATTTCAAGAGAGTTACATCTACTAAGTACATTTCTAATCCTAAATAGATTGTGAGACAAAAGGAAAGTAGAAGAACAAAATTAGAACATCAGCCCACTTTCACTTAGCTAAGCTGTGGTCTTTTCTTGCCACATGAAAGGACCCCCTGAGAGCAAGCAATAGGGATTAGTTGTCCTTGACAGATACTGTTCTTTTTTGAAGAAAGGCGAATTCTCAAGAAGAAGGGAACATGCAAGGGCTGAATTGGTGAGGCTGGTCATAAGACTTTGTAGGACGATCCTGAAATCAGCAGAAAAGTGCTGCATCCAGAAATATTTCTGTCCTTTATCCCCGTGACCGATTACACGGGCTTTGCAAACTGCCAATGGCTGTGTAGGCAGTGGCACTCCTGTCACAGGGAAGGTGTCTCCATTTGTGCAGAGATTTGTTTGCTGCATCAAGACCCTGCAGCATGATACCAGCTACCTCTCAAATCCAGACTTGCAGCACTTTACCATAAGGACTGAAGTAATCTGGAGACCTGACATGACAATCCATATTCCCTTACTCTGTACATGAAATGTTTTCTTGTTTACAGCAGGAAAAAATAGGTGTACGAACACTATCCTGTAGCCAAGACCTTTTAGTGACTTCCAGTGAGGAAAATTTATGATTAGAGATAATCATAAATGGCTGCCTGCTATTGGGATCTCTCTCCTCCCTGTCCCACTCTATCCCCACCCGACACACATCCCAGCAGTGATTAAATCAATGGGAATTAATCACATCTCCTGAAAGACAAGTGGGCCTGTAGTTTCCCCCTTCTGTGTGACAGAATAATATAATCAACTTCAGAAATCATTTGTGATTTTCCTTATGACAAGCTTTTGACCAAACAAGCCACTGTTACGTGCAGGCAAATCCAGAACTATTTCTTCCACTTCGTCTTTCAGCTTCAAAGGTGCAGGCAATGCATTCCCTGAACATGGCATATCACTAACTAATCCTGGGAAAAGTCACAGCGATTTCATATTATATATTACGGATTTCTTGCTGACCTGAAAACCTGAGTTTTTCACAATTCAGAAAATTTCACAACTTTAAGGAAGGGGAAAAAATGAAAATCCAGAGCGGCAAGAATACACTTACAAATTCTGCTGCAATACAAAAATTAACACTGATCCAAAAATAATCTCCCTTCCACCCTCCCTCTACCCCTGGTGACCCATCATGAGGCGCTTAGCCTTCACTTCAAGAAAATCTTTTTGGGGAAGCAGGAAAGCAGAGCAGCTCCGGGCAGTGCCATGCTCGGGCAGCCCCACCGCACCGCTGCTCCTTCCCTGCCCTTTCAGATGTGCTTGTCACAAGCCAGGACACAGAAAGCACATGGGCATCCCCGCATGGCAGCAAGGCTAGGCTTTGTGTTTACTCCCTAAAGCACTCCTGCAGCAGTCACCTCAGCCATGCATCTCATTATGGTGCAATTAATTACTGAATGAATTATGGCGCGGTGCTGCTCTGCATCTGCTCGCAACCCAGCCAGCGTGCAGCTCTCACTCTTACAGCTGTCCCGACTGCAGTGATGTCCTGCAGCCTGAAAACTTCTCTAGAATTTACTGGCAAGAAGAAGAGGGTGAAAAAAACCGCTTAAAAAAAATTTAAAAAGAGATCCCAAAAGGAAATGCACAAGCTGATAATAAAGAAGATGAGTTTATCTGGAATCCAAGAAGTAAGTGTGAAACATTAAAACCTTTCTTTAAGAAAATTAATAAAGGTTTTATTAAAAATTAATGGAAAAGACTGGAGTCTGTTCTTTCCCTAATGACTATTAAAAAAAATTAAATATGCCATTCTGCTCCCTTTAATGTGATTGGCAGGGGTCACTTTTAAAGTTATTTTTTTGCCCCTTTACACCTGAATTCCAGGTGGTTTACACAGGATAATCACAACTGGCACTTCACCATGATGACAGGCTCCTCACAGAGGCTGCCCAGAGAAATGTCCTTCTCCTTTCCCCAGAGGGACAAAAGGAAGTGTGAATCCTCTAACTACAAACCATTAGTGCTCAGACTACCAGGTCAGAGTCACGTTCTGCTGGCAGTGTACTGTGTCGTCTTCAGCAAGTCATTTAATACTGAAATCTTTGCATAACATTGCCACTGGGATGTGGGTTTCTCCTCAAAATCAGGTGTGTATGTGGAGTGATAAAATTGCCTCCAAAACTTTCCTTCCTAGCAGAAAAGTAGTCAAATGCTAATCTAAAAGATGCATAGGGAGGGAGGACAGGAGATGGGAGGGGAAGGGAAGAGTGGAAAGGGGAGGTTCATCTTGTCCTTCTCTCTCATACAATCACAGCACAATTAGGTTTTATGGGGCTTTAAGGTCTCCAGTCCAAACCCCATTCAAGCATGGCTAAATTTAAACTTAAAGCAGGTTGCTGAGGCCTGTCCAGTTGAGTTTTGGCTGTCCAAGAATGGAAAATGCACTTGGTGGGCACTTGCTTCTGTGCTGAACCATTCTCACGTCGCTCTTTTTTTCCCCATACTCAATCAGAATTTCATTTACTGTAACTTGATGCAAATGCAACAATCACCTTTCTCTGATGCAGCAGCAGCCACATAGCAAGGCAGCAAAGCCCCATGCTCCATTACTGTCTTTCCTGAACCACCTCCCTAGATAACCTAAGCCCTTGGAAACCCAATGAACTGGTCCTTCAGAGTGGCTGGGGATCACAATAATCCTCTCAGATCAGTTCCAAGAGAGCACCCCAAAGGCTGACCTCCAGCAGGGAACCTGAGGCAGGCAAACCCTATCCCAGAGTACCACTGCTTCCTCAGCCCTTTTGAGAATCCACTGGGCTTCTTGGGTGGAAGCCTCTTAGGTAAGACACAGCATTACTTCATTTTCAAAAGGCTTGAACATTCTGCCTGGTTGTGGCCTTTACCAGCCTCAGCTCTTTATAAAGTTATTGTTCACATACTGTAGCTAATTCCCTTTGTTGAGTTTCACAGCAAATACAGCTTCTTGAATATTTATTATGCCAACTCTGTGGCTGCTGGATTTGCACATAAGGGAAAAAATACGTGGATGGATGGGAGATAAATTAAAAGTGAGAGCTACTCAGCAACAGCTCTGGACATGTGTAGGCATTTCTGTGTGGTGCCTGTTTATGCTGGCAAAGCAGGAAACTGTGAACATACTTAAGGTTAAGAAAATGCACATGGACAGAGCATGATATTTTGAAGAGTGGCTTGACCCAAACCTGTGATTAAACAAAAAGGAAACAGCATTTGAAAACCAAGTAAAGGATCACTAAGATATTCAGGGACTTGGAGGGACAAATCTGCTTTCACTTTTCCAGGCATTTTGCCTGTCAAATTATGAGCTTATTTGTGGTGCTAAATGCTTTGCTTGTGTCTCAGAAAAATACAGGAACTGCTGGTTTTTTGTCGTTTTCTTTTTTTCCCCAGTGGAAGAGAGAAGTCATTAATGATCCCAAAGGTTAAGAAACTGGCAAAGTCATAAGCCAGCATTCCTTTATTTATTCATTAGCTGGTTTCTGTGTGGGCTCCCAACACACAGAATTCCCCATTTGACTGCTTGCCTTCCCCAGAGCTCTTCTCTGCATTTGCCTGCATCAACACACACATCAACCTCCATATAAAGGAAGATTACCCAGTGATACTGGGCTAAAACTACACTATGGTTCAGCTATAGGCAGGTGTTCCAAACCAAACATGTTTGTTTGAGCTAAAACAAAGCCTGGATTGCACTATATACCCAAAGACTTCGAAAAACATTCAGGTTAAGTACAGGCTCTATATTATGTCTGTATCTCCTAGATCTGTATAGAGGTGGTGTGGTCAGAGCAACTGACCACCCAACCCATGTTCCCCAACATGCCAGCAACTAATCCCAAGAGGACTGGCTTAGGAGTGAGACATGACTGCCCACAGTTGTCCTTACAGGGTCTTTAATGTCAGAGTTTATAGCATAATGTCACACAGGGTATTTTGCTGTCTGTGAAGCCACAGGATGCCCCAGGACACTTGGAAAGCCTCTTTTCAGTTCACCAGGACCAGCTCTGATCTTCCTCAAAAAGCAGAGAGGAGTCCACTCCTGCTGCTCTTGTGTCACACCTCTGTTTTGGCATGTGCAATGCCCAGAACAGGTGGGAAAGCTCAGAAGAAACACAGCTATTTCTCCCTTTTTGCCCTGTTTTTAACCTGCTGCTTCTGTTGAAGGGGGTCTCTCTGAAGTGTGAATGTGTGGCAGTAACCCTGTGGAGGTGCTTAACTTCAGTCCTCCCATGGAGAATGGTGAAGACCTGCTGGATCAGGTCAACAATTCATCTCCAGTTTCCAGAGATTTTGTTAGAGGACAGGTGAGGGCATTAGCTTAGAAAATTTTGTCTGTTGAGGGCAGAAGGTATTACCTGCTTAGGAAATTGCTTAGGCAATTAGATGTAATGAATTTTCCTCTACAGTGGTAACCAGAGAAATCAAGAATCAACACTGCCTGATTTTTCCATTCAAACTTCTCTCCAAAGGAGCACATGAGGGGGAAAATGGAGGAAATTACAATAAACTTCATCCTAAGCATTGCAAGCCTTTCCCCTATGCTTGGCTTGCCCCTTTCCATTTCTGTTTAATTTAAAATATTCATGCTTCAAATAAAAAAAAAATGAAATTGAAAGGAGGTATGGAGCAGACTTATTAAAAATACAGGTGAAATTTCAGTGCTTGTTTGTGGAACCAAGTACAGAAAATGAAAAGGTGTTCTGGCAGAGAAAGAAATGCATTTACTGAGCCGTGCACGAAGGCCTTGAATGAGAGCATGTCCCAGTATGCTAAGTAGTCCTTACCTACACAGGAGTTATGTTTTGTGACTCCTGAAATCTAAAGACACAGCAACAAAGCACAGTAGCTTCTCTTTTACCAGCAGGGAAAGTAACGCCCCAAGAAGAGATCAGGCCTCATACCTCAAAGCTGAGAGCACAGCAACTTTAAAATCTTGTTCACTCTGCTTACCCAGTGCTGCAGAGCTAGGAGCCCAGTGCCCATCTCCTCAGGTACATGCCAGCACCTAATCAGATGCCAGTTCACACATCACCTTGCATATATCACCCTTACACTATACATCAAGGCACTGAGTTTGTATCTGAAAAGCCTCCAGCATTCAGTTTGTGCTAGATAAGTAATAATAGCATTAATGGACTAAAATATTAACATAAAAGACTAACTGCTATAATTTCTTCTTTGTATGATTCCAGCTAACAGCATCTTCTTTTCTCAAAGGGAGACTGCTTTGAAAGGATCAAGAGCAGCTCTGCAAAAGTGGGAGGAAAGGACATTTATATAACAATAAGCCTTTTCCCCCCTAATTTTCTCAGTTCGCTGCACAGTCTTCTCCTGTCTTTTGCTGATATTTCTTAATAAAAACATTAAAAGAATAAGCATACGCAGCTCCATTTCCAGTGATAGGGTGGGTATGATGCCAATGAGAAACTTCATTTCATAAAACCTCCCTGCCCTACCTCAGCGTTTATCAGCTTCTCTGCGTTATTGTCTAGTTAAAATGGAAATAGCCCATCTTCAGCTCTTAGTTATCAAGCCACGTGGATGACAGTGTCAACTGACTCTAGTTTTCATAAGCTGCCCTGGGGTAAGCAGCAGCAAGACCAATCAGATTTAGTGATTAATATTTCCTGCTTCAGAAATAATAAAGACACACATACAGTTGAAATCAAACTTCACTGGCAAAGATGAATTGAGAGACTAGCTGGACAAACACCAGCTTTCTGAATGAAGGACCAATGGCTTGACTCTTAAGTGGCATCAAGTTTTCTGGTAGTGTTAGACAGACAGAGCAGCAAAAACTAGAAAACAGAATTGCCAAATCTATGCCCTGAGCCATTTAAAAAAAAAAAACAAAAAACCAAAAAAACCCAAAAAACAAGACTTGTTCTTGGTGCTTGCACAGTAATTGTTTGCATCACCTCCCACCAAAAACTCTTCCTCTCTTCTTTCAGGTTGGATGTGTTCTTTAGGATTCCTGCAGCGTTCCCAGTGTGGCTCTGAGAAATATCACACTCTCCTCTGCTGTATTTTTATTCCTGTCATCCACCAGCAGCTTTCATTTCGCTTTGCTTGCCTGGCCACCTGAAGGAAATGCTTGCAGTCTTTCAAACCAGGTTCACAGTGTTTGACTGTGAAGGTGTTACATCAGTGCTAAACCAGTGCACCATCAAAATCGAGCAATCCAGCTAATGAACAGGCAAACTCCACATGCTGGGTTCATGCCAGTGACTTTGGTATGCTAATGCTGGATGTAACAGACTTTCACTGGCTTTACTGTCTCTTGTGCAGTTTTATTTTAGAATATTTACTCCCTAAAGATGTAAAAGGATGTCCTGCCTCAACTTTCCTTGTAAGAGGGGTTCTAGCTAAGAACTGTCAGAGTAAAACGTTCCTTTTTCCATGTATAAAACTCTCCTATAGCTTTCATGACACTTGCTTTTCCTTGGTCCTTGTATGAGGAAGACAGTGAGGAGAAATGGTGTGGCTCTCAGTGTCAAGTACTATGGCTAAGAGTCCCCTGCCATTTCTGCCTCAGAGTCCATTTCTCTTAAGCCAGATGTAGAAAACCCCGGGGAGCCATTGAAGTCTCATGGAAAATACTGCAAAAAAGTTAGCATGTTCTTACAGCTCGCCTTCTGGGCTTTCATGCTGTCCCCAAGCCACAGATGGGTGGAGAGCTATTGGATCTTGTCACACAGGAGTCACAAGGAAAGGCAAACCTGCAACTTCTGTCAGAAGAGCAGAGGTCTGAGTGAGCTGTTATCTATTTGTCCTCCCCAGAGTTTTGGATTCCAAGGTAGCTCTGAGCAGTTCTAGGGCTGTAGGACACCATCACCAGGAGTTAGGATGGTCCTTCACAAGATGCTGAGGCTTTCTGAGTCAGAACTTTCTAATAAAACAGAAAGCCAGATCCAGCAGGAGAGGCCTGGAAACAAAGAAACCTTTGAAATGGGAGTGAGCAAGAGCAAGTGAGACACAGTCCAGGTGGCAGAAGAGGATAAAGAATCCTGCTAAGTAATGAAAACTCTGAGGGTGAGACAAAGGTCTGTCAGGACACAAGGAAAGAGAGGCTAAGCTTAGAAATAGGGGGAAAAGAAGTCACTAAAAGCGGGGAACAAAGCAATAGGAGCCAAAAGGGGCTGAGTAGGCCACTGAAATGAAAGAGACTGATTTATGGAACTTGAAAGCACAAGTGAAACATAAAAGCCTGAAGACATTCCACCCCAAGTGACTCCACAGCTGAGGTTTTGAGGTTTTACAACACAGGGTATAAGATATTTGATCTGGTTATCAAGAAATTTTAAAAAAAATTCTCAGTCACTCTCTTTTTCAAGAAAAAGTCATGCCCAACAGTTTGAAATACAGGAGTGCTACTGTATAATTTTCAGGGTTTGTTTTGGCTTTTTCCTGGTATTCTATCACACCCAAATTTGATGGCGTTTCTTCAATATTGCACTTTTTGGTGGATACATAGCCCATTAAGTGAGAGAATGAAATCATATTGCATCTAGTTGAGGCATGTAGTTGCTTGGAGCATTTAAATTGCTCTGAAATGGAGGAGGTGATTAGAGAGGGAAGGGATTGCATCATACAGATACATTTGACAAATTAATAATATCTTAAGGGACAAATTTTAAGTCCAGATCACAGGTCACAACTTTCAAAAGTGCTTTGTCTGCACTTGGTCATCTAAAAAAGTGGACAGATTTTTTCATGCTTCAAAACTTATCTCCAGAATGAGATGGAATGTTCATTTGTGGACGGTAAAGGTTTATGGTGAACCCTGAAGGTCACTGTAAATTTGAAAGCTGGATTCCTTTTCTCTCCATCATATGCTCTTAGTTCCTCTAATTTATACTCCCTCCCCTCAAAGGATTAGCAAATAGATTAATTTTATTTAAATGGATTGTCAAAATGCAACGCAGTCAGCTTCAGCTCGCGTGTTTCAGCTCAAGAGCAGAAGCAGCCCATGCTGAGAGAAAGCCACCTACCAGTAGATCAGAGCTTTCAGTCAGGACCACAGGGATAGCTTTGATGACTTTACAGTTATTCACTATTAATAAAAGTCTCTGCAAAACATCTCTCCAGCATCTCCACTCTCCCTGCTCTGCCTGCTTCCTGTGGGTTCCATCAATTCTGATATCTGACTGCCCTCACAGTTCATCTGTATTAAGGAAAAAGCGTTCTGGAGTGGATGTATGCACACCTATGTGTGCACACACAATGCATGGCTCGCAAGCCTTCACCCGCCAAAAGCTGCTTTTCATTCTCAGCAAGACAAACCCACAGCAGAGTTCAGAAGTCACTGCTGTTAGACAGTAAAAGAGCCAGTTCAAATCTGTCACTCCATCAGAGCATGGTATTCCCCCTGACTTGGAGGGAAGATATGAAAGCGATTCAATACTTGAACTTAACCAAAAAGCCAAGCAACCTGTTTACTATGCAGTGACCCTGCAGTGACCTCATCCACAGCACATGCAGCTCCCACTGGCATCAGTTGCTGTCATGAGTACAGACGACAAAAAAGTATTCCTGTGATAGGAGAATACATCAGGAACATTTCTGTGGTTTAGTTCTACAAAACCTGTATGCATCTTTCAATCACTTTTCATAAACATTAATAAAGTATTGTGTGGGACTTTGAAATATGTGCTTTTATTTCCATCCAGGCATTCCTAATGCTATTTCTTAAGGCATAGTGAATAAGGCACAGACACCAAAGACATGGAAGAGTTGTTCAAGCTACGCTGTCTTTTATCTTGAACAGGAATGGCCACAGTGATGCTCTGAAATAAATTCCACTCTGAGTGATCATTTGCTTAAAAGTGAGGAATAAGCAAATTTTTTTTTTCAAAACACTGGAGGCCAAAGGGACAATTTAGAACTCCACTTGATTTTTTTCAGTTCTCAAGAAAGCAACTAGTTCAGAAGGTAAAGAAAAAAAACTGATGATCCACATCTTTCAAAGGCACACTGTCATTATCAGCATTGCAGAACCACTGCATGAATCACTGTTTTGTGTCACTGCTTATACACAGCTGTGCTGTCACTGTGAAGAATTTTTCTGCACATCAACATCCAAATCTGGATTAAAAGGGAAACCCAAACAGATTCATCTATTTTCTTCATGATTCACTCACTTGTCACCATCATGCCCGCAGTGCAGGGACAAAGAAGAAGGAGAGCAAAAAATAAAACCAGCAACCCCAAATTATGGAAACCTGAGGTTGTTTCACAGCTAGAAAACAATGAGAACATCTTGCTTGACTCTGGGATTTGTAATGTGAATTTTAAAAAATTATGATCCCTGGTTTTGCCCAAACTAAGTTTATATTTCTAGTATAAAATGACCAAACTGCCTGTCTGAAGTAAAAAGCTATTTTCTCTCTTCTTCCTCCTTTCCTCCCCACCCCACAACATTTGACAGCACTTGCCTCCGGTGCCTCAACAGTAGCTATGACTGTGTCTTAATGAAAAAAGATGTATAAAATATTACCATAACCTCAGAGGCATGAGTAAAGCCCTTATTAGAATTCAGGACCTACAGCTGGAAGGGGGGCTTGGGCCGGCAGATAAAGTTAACTATTGTTAGCTCACAAGTGGCTCAGACTTCCTGGCAACTGCAGTGAATTACTCAGCCCTTTATGCAGGGTTTCAGAAACAGTTCACTGTTTCACAACAAAAAAGGCATTCAGGCCGGGAAGGATGGTCTCCCAGGGCTCTAGAAAGCTAGCTTTAAGACAGTGAATGGACACTGGAGCCTCCTAAGTGAATGACCACTGTGGGAAAGGGTGGTGATGTCAGCCTGAATGCATTTCCAATGGTTTTGTCCCACTTTTCATTGCTTTTGCACTCTCCCTCACTCTTTCTCCGCCCCAAGCTGTCCCCTTCCTGTTCTTTTCAGGCCATTATATGAAAAGTTTAGAGCTCACATGCACACAGAGGGGAGGGCCTGCTGCAGCATTGCTGCCATGGCAATGCTTCTCCACACTTTTGTTTCAAATTAAAAAAAAAAAAAAATATTGGGGAGTATGGGCAGTGGGGGGAGCTGAAAAGGAGAAGAAAAAATGAGAGGTGGAGGGACAGGAGAAGAGAGACTGTCAGCATCCTGCAGCCCAGAGCTGGGGCTATGAGACTGGGGTGAGGGGAGAAAACTGGGAGCGCAAGGAGGGGAACTGATGAAAGCAGCAGGGATTTGGGGTCCTTTGAAAAACAAATTTGTAATCCTTCACACTGCACATGTTTGAAAGGATCGGCACTTTTGAAGGCCTAGAGAAGAATTGGAATAATGTTCTTAGCTAAGCCCTCGGAAAGAACAGAGACGTGCTTTGGAAAACATACCCAATTACATAAGTTTATCAAAAGCTTTCAAAGGCTCCTCTGTCTATGACCAAAAGGGGGAAAAAATAGTGGAGAAGTGAAAGAGAGAGAAGGCTCCTTAGTGCATTTACCCATGGTACTGAGTGAACAGCAGCTAAGCTGACATCCTTCAAACCGGTGTGGCCCACCATCCCAGACCTCCCCGTTGTCAGCAACATACAGGATTCCAGCAACAAGCCCTGGGAGTGCCTTTGCAAAAACCAGACGGACTTGTAAGTAGCAAGGGAATACAGAGCAAAGCACTCGATACGCACTCACTCCTTGTAAATAAAACCACGAGTCCCCTGGCCAGCAAGCCCACCTGCTTTGCTTCCTGCTTTCCATGAAATACTTGCTGTTCATACAGATAAATGCTTGCAGGCTTGGCTAAGCCTGACCTGAGGCAAAATTATAGGATAACAGCCTTGCATAGAGATCGGGCATTACAGCTTGGCTCACACTAAGTTCTCAGTGTGCCAGGGTTTTTGCTTTTAGTGTGTCTAAGAATGCAGATGTACATGCTGCACACACAAGTGTGTGTTAGCAGCAATGCCCCCGTGGAGGCTTCCCTTCCCTCTGCCTGAGCTGCAACCCTGTTGCACCAAGATTATTTTGCTGATGTATAATATGGCACAAATTGCTAATCCTGCTGCAATTATAGTAGCAGAGACCAAGACAGTTTGATTTCCCATAAAACAAGGAGAGTTCTGGCTTCATCTAAACTGTCTTCATATCAATCCTTTCTGTTACCCACCCTCAGCCAGGCAACATTCCTGTGCAGCCAGAGGTAAAAGCACAGCACAGGCAATGTGCTCTCGTTTTGCCATATGGCAAATTCAGTAACATCAGCTCTGTACCCACTATGAGGGTCACTTCAATAAGTTTTCATCTGGTAAAACTTACAAACCTTGCCTACACTGTGCTTTTATTGTATAATAATTCTTGTGTATGGTAAAAGACACAGCTTTTTATGCTTAAACAGGAAAGCTCTGTGGCTTTCTCGTACTAAACACAGGCTCCCTGTCTCAAGACAGGATTTAGCAGGGAGGTACTTTCACCACATTAGCTGTTTTC
>JANRMJ010000066.1:36795062-36805423 GCA_025584955.1 Alethe diademata | reverse complement strand
CCTGTCTCAAGACAGGATTTAGCAGGGAGGTACTTTCACCACATTAGCTGTTTTCGGGAAAAAACCAAATCAAACCTTCATGCCATAGCTTAAGAGGGCAAACACAAACCCTACTTTTTCAAAATTATCAACATATACAGAACCACCTGCAGTTGGCCTCAAAATATGAAACTCTCCTTTTGACCTGATGAGGAGATGTCTGCTCCAGAGCTCCCGAGGTTCTTCTGAAAGTTCCTGTCACAAAGATGATCCACTAAGCATACTTCTAACCAATCTTATGCAATCAAGTAATGGACATTCATTGCCCTGAGGCAGTATTTCCTCCTCCTTCTTTTGCTTAAAAAGACTCCAACACCTTATCTTGTTCTGATCCCATTTAGCAGGGGACCTCAGGTCTCAGATCTTGTCCATGTAGTAAAACCCAAAGACGAAGGAAAGCTTTGGAGGTGATCTCGTGGGTGGTTTAGGCCAGTTTGTGGTTAAACTGCTGCTGAAGAGGCACTCAGCCCTGGACACAAGTTGTATATTTGCTTGTGGAGGGTAAGCTTATGATTCCTGATGGCAAGACAGTCTCCCATGAACCTCCCCCAACTGTGAAATCCTCCCTTAGCCATCTTTTGCTTCCTGGGCTGGTGCAGGCTGATGCAAATAACATTAATACAAACGTTCCAGTTCATTATGAACCAACTCACTGGCTTCAATAAACTTACACAGTGCCAACAGGAAAGTTCCTTTATACAGATTTCAGTCAAAATAAAAACCAGCAGGACTTAAAATTGATACAGGTGTTTCAGTATCATCAATCAGGTGGACATGCCCATTGAGAACTTATGTGGTCTCTGTCTCCACAGCTCAGGGACTGAGGTGGTAGTTCTTTGACCCTGGTGCCATTTACCTAAATTGTTAATCCACTAAAGATAAATAGGTGTTAAGAACAGCACCACTGGAATTTTAAACTGCCTGCCTGAGGTGTTTCTCTCCTGAGTTTTCCTTCACTTGAGTCTTCAACTTCACCATTTCATTAGTTCTCTTCTGGTCTACAACAGGTTTCAATGAACAATTTAAAAAAGACTTGTCCATGTTGAAAAATTAAATTACTTTTCAGGGCTTTTTTTATATACTAAGTGGGGAATAAAGGAAAAATTTAAAGGTCACGGCTGTTGCCTTGATCACCTCCAATTTCCATCTCTGGTTCTAAGTATAATGGACCAGGTGCTTCCAAGCCCTCTGGAGCCCCAAGGACCCTGGGGTGTAAGGTCCTTCTCTACCACTCAGCCCTGGCTGAGGTGAGCCAAGCCCACAAAGGAAGCAATGCTTTCTTCAGCAGAAACATCTCTAAGATGAAGCTGTCCAGGAAAGATCACCTAGAAAAAAACACTGTTTCCACAAACCCCCACAGAAAAATATTTTGCTCTCTTTAGAAGGCTCTTCTCTGTTCAAACAGCCTTGGGATTTCCACATAACTTCTGCAATGTACCAACAATTCCCTACCACGACACTTGGGAAAACCTCTCCTCTGAAGCTGAGAGGTGTCATCTGCAGCAGATGCGCTGATGTGCCCCAAGGGCTCCAGAGATATTCATTCAGTATTGGAGGTAAATGTGTGACTAAGTAGAGGTTAACATTTTGAAAATTTGAGTTACAACAAATTTTTTCACAGAACTTTACTGCTGCATGAAGCTTCAGATTTTATATTTTTTACTTTTTGGTCTTGATTTTAGATGAAAAAAAAACCATGTGGAACTGTATCAAAAGCTTGCAGGACAGAAGGTCCTGTCTTCTGTCAGCTGTTTGAAGGTTGTCTATAAGTCAGACTGTCTTGTCTGACACCAGGCTTTTAGTAAGCAACCAGCATCACCATTCTCTTTCACTTGTCACAGAAAGGTTCACACCATTATGGAGTTCCAGTCATTTAAGATATTGGCCTAAGAAAGATAGAATGTCTCAGCTAAATTTTAAACAGCTCAGTGAAATAGCTCCTGAAATTTGAGTTGGATAAAAGTCATAGGAAATAAACAGTTATGAAGGCAGAAGGCCAAAACAAGATTTAAAAGGCTTTTGAACTCTATCCAGACAAGATCAGGGGAAATTAAAATGATTTTCTAAGAGCTGGATCCTGGCAGGTATATTTTAAAGCAGTGTCTCCTGAAACTTTCTGTGCTTCAATCTCTCAGAGCTTTGCTATGAATATGGTTAATGGGGTTTTGAAAAGAAAATCTTTAGTATTATAATCCACCTTCTGTCCCTACAGCACATTCCTATCCCCTTGTATCTAAGTTCTTCACAGACACTGTTAAGTTTATTCTGTCTCCCTCCTTTACCCTCTGGGAGCTGAGGAAGCAGGCTTTCCCAATTTTCCATCAGGAGCTATTAAAACCTCCTTCTGGCAAAGATTAAGTCTCTCTCTGTTGTCTGCAGCTACTTTCACTATAGAAGGCTTTTCTCCCTCTCCCCTTCCTGGTTTTGGCTGTGGTGGAAAAGTTTGACCTCCC
Source organism: Alethe diademata (assembly GCA_025584955.1). Classification (NCBI taxonomy): domain Eukaryota; kingdom Metazoa; phylum Chordata; class Aves; order Passeriformes; family Muscicapidae; genus Alethe; species Alethe diademata. The sequence continues at coordinate 36,802,931 of JANRMJ010000066.1, read as the reverse complement.
CTTTAGCCTTTCCTCCATTCCTTTCACATTCTTTATCCTCTACCTATACTTCTTTTCTCCTCAACCCTTCTCACTGTCTCTTATCCCTACAATTCCTTCCATCAGCCTTGCCCTCTAATTTAAGCTCTGGATTCGCCTGGCTTCTTACATCTCAATCTTTCATCTGAGAGGTCAACCTCGGTATCAATGAGCTTTCTTGATCTGCAACTTCATGTGTTGTTCCCTCATGTTTTTACCACATTTGTAGCTCCTTCAGAACTCCTCTTGTCCATGGAAAGGACCATGCACTTTACTTCCTCTCAGCCAAACACTGATGCTTCCCCTGCTCTTACAGCCCATCTACCTGCCACAGATGCTGCACTTCATGATACAAACTCTTATATGACCTATCTGTAGCTTACTCCTTGGCAGCTTAGTCTCTTCTGACTCCTCTTTCACAGTAAGTCTTAGGAAGGAAAAAAAAAAAAAAAAAAAATCCTGGCTCTGCTTCTCCACTCCCTGCTTTCTCTTTACCCTCTCCTTTTCCCCTTCAGCTTGATTGAATATGCTTCTTGCAGTAAACATCAGATGTCTTTTCCTCCACTTCTACCCTAGACTCTTTCCAATACCTCTCTAGCAGCCCACCAAAAAAAAACCAAAAAACTAAACAAACGATCAATCCCAACAAAAACAACAATAAAAAACCAAAAAAAACCCCTTAGTAATCTCATAATTGTCACACATTTTACCCTTCTGATTCTCTCAGGTGACTTCAACATACCTCAAATCCTAATCTCCCTTGGCTTTTATGTCTGATCTCCTTAATCTTCTACTTTTTTCTCTAGAAGTGTCTCATTTTTGATAAACTTCAAATCTCTGTTATTCCTCAGATCACCTTTTTTCCTGCTTCTTCCAAATGCACTTGGGTAATCCCAGGCACATCAATTTTTACAGTATTTTATGTTGTTTCTCCAAACAATCTGAGATTAAGATTTTTACTGTTGTCATCATTGGTGCTTCAATGTAAATTCAACTCTTTGGTAATTCATATTCAGATTTATTTTCTGTGGTAATGCAAGAATGATATAATTTAACTAAACTAGAAGTAATATTTCTCTTGATTTCCCTCATTCTCACTCTTCTTCTAATCATTGTTTACACAGACACTACTCTGGATGCATAGAATTCCTTCATTAACTCCAAAATCTAGATTATGGCTCTTTTCTTTCTATTGGTCTATTTTTCTACCTTGTATATGTCTTGGTCTCTGGAAATACCTCGTTCCTTGTACAAATATCTCACTACCAAGTTAAGGTCCTGCTCCTCTTTGATCTTTCCATGGTACTCGGAGTACTCCTAAAATGCTTGGCAGTTAATAGCTGATCATTGATTTAAGTGGGAAGTGAGAAACCTGAATATTTTATCGGATCTGGGCCATGGTCCCCCTTAGGGAGCTTTTATCCACATAAACTCATCGTATCTGTATAGAATGCAAAGATATCTGGCTCTGCTTGAGAGATCTACAATACAAGTACTGACAGACAATGTCTAGTTTCATGTTATATGAATAGACAGGGAGAAGTCAAGTCAATTCTGCTCTCTCAAGAGTTTCACTTCATCTTGGGAGTAGAGCAAACACCAGACTTCCTGCCCCAGGGTGACAGAGAGTGATGCAATCCCTCTGATTCTGGAAAACCCCTAACGAGTTGACACTGTCACTCCATGGAGCAGTCTCTCATGGCTCCTACTTTGGAGGGTGTGCAGACTAGAGCAGCTCCAGCATGCCTATTCCTCAGGCACACTGAGGCTGGGTAATAAGATTTCACACTCTACCTGTTAGAAACCCTAAATTAATCTGAAAACACAGCATCTCCAGCAGTACAGAACACTGCTTGCATGCCGGATGAGAGGCTGGAAGGTGATATTTCACTCTGCATCTGGCTAGAGAGTGCCCTGACCACCATGCTGTAGCCTAGCTTTGACTATGTGGGTATGAAGGCACTGCCCATTGTTGCTCAAAATCAAGTTGTGTCACGGTGCACAAAGTAACTGAAGTGCAGGAGGGGAGTGGCTCGTGGTTTGTTTTTCTTTTAAGAATAGTACTAAATGGGGGGATGATCCTGACCTGAGATAGGAACAGTTTACTGGAAACAGCAATGAGGTCAGAAAACTAACAGTAACATATTTGTAACAAAAATATACGAAGAGAGGGTGATTTACATACAAAATGGTCACCAAACCAGGGAGGATGGAAAAAAGCGTTGGACAGATCCTTTGTCCACCATGCTTTCCCATGACTGTAAAGGAATATCCTTTTTTCCTGAAAGAAAGAGTGTCCCTTTCCCCTCAGCTCCTGGCAATGACTAAGAAGGTATGGAATAATATTAGAGTCTTGGCCACACCCACACAGCTCCAGTCTCTACCTCTGCATGGATGCTACAAAAAATTAGCCTGTCCTTGGCCAAAACCAGATACTCTTTTGTTTCGTCTTTTATGTCTGACTGTTATTCTATTAGTTTTATCACTGCCTTATTGTACAATAAAAGCATTGAATATTTTGATTGGTAATGCCATTTAACACTATTTGTTATATTTCTTTGTTGGTTTTTTTTTCATGAAAGGTATAAAAAGTTTAAACATTAAAGAAAATCTGCCAAACCCTTACTCCATGTTCCACTGCTGAGAGTGGATTTTTGCAGTTGGAAATGCATTAGAAGTATCTAGAGAAAGCGCTTGGTTTCATTCTCTAGGTATTGGAGTGTCTTTAATTCCATGTCATGCGGTGACACTTCGCTGATGACCTGGAAATACCAGGAGCTGAGGTTTCAAATGTGTGGCTTCAGCTACACATTTCAGGACTTAGGTGACTTTCTCAATTAGTCTGGCCCCTTGAGCATCAGAATTGTAAATGAAGTCAGTTAGACCTTTTGATGGTCATCACCTCTGAAACCATTGCATCATTTAGACTTCAAATGTCATGTTGCACACTATTAAAAAAATAAAAAACTTAGAAACAAAACTTACTCCTGTGACAGAACTATATTCATCTTCAGAGAACCTTCACAGAGAAAGATTCAGAGGTCATAAAATGTGCTTCCATGAGGGATGGATGAGATCTCAAATTCCCTTTACATACACAGAAAAGAAACCACTTTATTCCATCCCTCTATTTAAAAAATTCACATTTTTTTCTTCATCTCAAAAAGTGTGGTCACTCATCTCTATCTCCATGTCCTCTGTACTTCTTCAAAAAATCAGAAAAAAGGAACAGGAGAAACAGAGACTGGAAAGAATTTGTCCTGAGAGAGGGGCAGAAGGGTGGGAGGTAAGACCAGGCAGGTATGACTTGTTTACTCTCTGGCAAATTCAAGAAGACACACGGAAATGAAAAAATCTTGAGGAAAATAGATTACCTCAGAAAGCAAATTTAGAAGTATTTACAATCAGCAAGACCATGAACTACCTTCCTGGGTGCTGAAGAGAAGGCTAAGCATCCACATTCTGCACAGCAATGCACACTACCAACCACATTTGACTGACAAACCCTCTCAGTAAAGGGAAAACATCACGTCACTTAAATGTTCATAGCAACCTTTTCGAACATAAATAATTTTGTTAAAAAACAGATGCATGGATAGACAGACAGATGAATGTCTTATGTCTATGGAATTAACTACAAATTTGGATAAAGAAGTATTGCCTGTGCAGTTGAGTTCATAGCCAGCCTGTGGGATGGAGAAAACTTTTCTTTGCTGCTTGCTGAAAACTCCCCAGCCAAACCAATTAACCAAACAGTGAAACCTCACTTTTTAATTATTCCTTAAGGAACACATAAAACCAGCTTCTGATTAGAGGCAAGCCAAATGCAGTTAAGAAATATGTATAATATGAAGAAAAAAAAAAATGTACTTCTCTTTATGCTGACAGAATTAACATTGCCTATTAACCAGGACAGCAATATCCAGGAAAAAAATGAGACAGAATCTTTAACACAACAAACAACAACTTATGAAAATTAGCCACAGGTGAGATAGGACAAAACAAAATCCAAGCAGTGAAATATATTTAATACTCAAATTTACATCTCACACTGTTGCAAACACCATTACAGTTGTTAGCATGAAAAGCTCGAGGAAGACAATGACAGCAAGATGACCCTCATGAGTCCCATGATGAGGTTTGCATTTTAATGCTTCAGACCCAAGGAATCTATGCCCTGGAAATGGAGTTTTATGTGATGAAAGACAACTAGAGCAGTCATGGCTTATGAAGAAGTGCAGGGAGCAGAAAGGCATTTTGTGGGCATCTGATAAAAGCCTCCACTTTAAATCCTTCAGACTCAATGGAGCAGAGAAAGTCCCTTGGCTGGTGTGAGCCAAGAACTGGTGATGCTGAGGAACTGAAGTAGCCATTCATCACCATGGCATGGGAGAAGTTGTATGAAGGATGAGAAATGCCCTCCCAAGCACCCTGAACTCAGGCAGTAATTATGTCAGGCATTTGACCCACTGAAACCACTGTTAGTGTCTAACAGAGGCACAGCTGTACAGCCAAACATTCACCATCTTAGTCATGTTTAAACAGCTTCCAGTAAAGATGACACAGGTCTATTAGAGAAATTTGCACATTCCCTCAGGAATTGATGGGTTTCTTTTGAGTCTTTATCCTCAGCCTTGGCTGCCAACTTCATCTTTACAGTTCTTATCCCTTATTTCTCCCAAGAACCTAATAAATTGAATATTGTCCCCAGAGATATTTTTTCCTACTAGAGGAAATATGGTTTAGTGAGGGTTGACTGGCTTATGCTATGAATTTCCTAAATGGTTGATTTGAATATGTATATTTAAAACCTTGGCCGTGAACCTTAGTTTGGGGTAGAAAGGAAACACTGTTCTCCAATTCTTCTTTTACAAAAATTAGTAAATGTCATACAAAATGCATCACCTATCCTAAAGAGCTGATGTATCACCTTCTCTTTCCTTCAGCATTTCTTTGTGTAACTCCTTACATATGATCCAGGGATGCTGGGAGAATAAAATTGTCCTTCCTCACACAGGAACCAATCCTATCAGGCCAGGCATTCTCTCTGGCTCTGAAACTGCCTGATGCCACTGAAATCAATAGAGTTATCATCATTTGCAGCAATGGCAGTGTCAAGTCCTTCTCCTCCTCGGCAGTCTGCAGCTCTGGCTCAAAACCATAAATAAAGTGCCTTATCCTATGGGAAGTGAACTAGCACTGCTGCTGGAACCAGTGAGCAGTGGTACCAGCTGGAACTCAGACAGACTGGAAAGAGAAAACTCAGGGACACCCCCCACCCCAACACCTCACTCTTACAGACCAGAAAAAGGTGACAAAGGCATTGTTGTCAATCTGTTGATTGGATCATTTTAATTTTTAAGAGCTGGAGCAACTAAAACCAACTACTTAAAATCAAAAAGGATCCATAAGATTTCTACCGGATTTTTTAAACTTTTTGCTCTACTGTCACCAAGTAACTTCACAGTATTTAGCTGAAATCAGTGGAATTATGGCAGCATGGAATGGAAGTTACCTGGTGGTGAATCAAGTCTTTCAGGAATAATGTACAAAACCAGGGGTGCAGGAGATGTCACATATCCAACTTAACAGAGTGGACCAGAGACAGAAGTAAACACAGCCCTTGTAATTTTCTTGGTGAGGGTACAATGACAACTATGGTAGTATTCTGTCCTTCTCCACTTCATACTCTGGTATTTTGTATCAAAATGAAACTAATTACATTGTCACTAATTATGTTCCTAGGATTTTTTAGAGTAAGTTCTGTTTACAACTTTACCTGACATCAGAGACCTTTTACGGTGCTTCAAACAAGATTTCAAATGGGTAGACTGATTTTGCTCCTTCTCCTCAGGCTTCAGTACTCTTATCCTGGGACTATCATTTTATTTTATAGTAGAATTCAAGCAAATGCTGCTCATAAAAGCATACTGGAAATTAGCACACCTTATATATATATATTTTCATGAAGCCAAGTTCACTCTCTATCATCTACTTGAGCCTATATATTTTGGCTAGTCTCTATTGGTCACCTGAATTGTGCACTGGGTGCACAAAAGTAGACAGTCACATTTTTCCTGCAATACTGCATTGCATTTAGAATCATCTTGTGTCCAGCTCCCCAAAGACATCTTTATGATGTTCTAATTAAATCCTGACCTCGCAGCCATGAGGTGCTGATGAGGAGTTCTGTTATGCAATAGAAGAGGTATTACTGTGGCACTGTGAGAGCAACAGCACCAGTACATCAGCTGTCCCTTGGCAGCCAAATGAAGGTTCTAGGGGAAAACATTGTGGAAAGGCTATCAGAAAAGGACTCCACTTTTAAAATGACCAGTCCATGCAGCCATGGTGAGTGGGCTTCTCCTAAGTGCCTTCCTGAGAGTAGGGGTTTAACCTGACCATTGCCAACCCAACCTCTCCCCCTAGCAGAATCAGATTTTTTTTCTCCTACTGTTTCCTTCATTCAAGCTGAGCAGGACCACTGAACATCTCAAGAGTCAAGGGCAAATTGAAGGCTTACATCTATTCCTTAGTTCAATGCTTAACCAAAGCCTTCTCTTACCCCTGTTCCCACTCTTTATCTGCAGCCTTGGGGTACACAGTGCTGAAGGCAGAGATCACACTGGCAGAGCTTTAAACCTATAAAAGGTGAAGGTGGTATAGCATGGATCTGTGTGAGCTACTTCAGCAGCTCCAGCCTAAGGTGCAATCCATGCCTCGCTGCATTCTGCTGCAGCTGCAGTGAGCATCCCTCAAGATTGGCATTGCAAAACTAGTTTATCTGTGCTACCTACTGTAGTAAGGTAAATGACTATTAATGAATATGATGTGCTCTCATAGGGAGATGGTTTGGGGTGGACTTCGTAGTGTTGGGTTTATGTTTGGACTCAACGTTCTTAAGGCTCTTTTGCAACATAAATGACTGTCTTATGATCCTATATTGCACAGAAGCCACTGAGGCATAAACTGGTCTTAACATTTCTCTGCATGCCCCTTATTACCACCACCAAAAAGCCCATTGCTCACTCTGTCTTGTGGTGCTGAAGTATCTTCAGCAACCTCTCTGCCCTGGAAGATGTGGGATTTGATGCAATGGCAAGCAGACCCCCACTAAAGACTGATGAAAGATCTAAGTTTAGTAACAAGATCTTCAGAACAAGGAAGGAAGGTCCTGATATCATGGGCTGGGATTTTATAAAAGGCCCTGAGCAATTTATGAATGCTAAATTTCATTGTGTCCTGTGAGAAAAGCACCAGGAGGGAGAGAACTTGGTAAAATGTCAAGCATGAGTAGAGTCCTGATAGGACTCCTTCTATAAAATTAATTTGGAATAACTTTGGTTTCATTTCAGTGCAGAGAGAAGATTAGGGTCAGAGGTTGTTTTATCTTCTTCTCAAGTGATGCTGTTATTCCTTCATACATTTCTATAATAAACTTCTATGAATTGCAATCAAATAGCCACCTGCAGAATTCAGTTTTACTGCCTAAGTCAAATGCATAATCTTTACACCAATTTAGGAAAGCATTACAGCCATGTGTAGTAGTCCAAACCCTCATTAAAAAAAAAAAAAAAAAAAAAAAAGCAGTCATTTAGTTTAATGACCCATAGCAAGGCTTTTTTTCCATCAAAAGGCTAGATAAATCACCATTATCAAGGATAGTCCTCATTACAGTATATGGCACAAAAAATTCTATAAATACTAATGTATATGCTGAGCTTTGGAACTGGCTGTATGTACCACAAAAAAGGAAACTGGCAGTAACTCTGGAAGAGGACCTGGAACATTATCACACCTCAGGCACAGTCCTTTCCCATCACCTTAGGACACTTACCCAGGAAGTGAGTT
>JANRMJ010000066.1:36731308-36794962 GCA_025584955.1 Alethe diademata | reverse complement strand
AAAAGCCCTCAAGAGGTAGTTTGAAGAGTTGAGGCAGGTGTACAGTTCCCTTGCTTCTGACTCTCAGGCTCAAATCAAGTTTACAATGGTCAAAGTGTGTGCCCTTGTGAGGTGCTCTAAGTGAAGATCCTGACCACCTCTAGGTCCAGCTGGGAGGGCCTACAGGGCCAGCCTTTGCATGTGAGAAAATTATACTATAATATCTGGGCCATTCACTTAAGAGTTAGACTCGATCCTTAGGGTCCCTTCCAAGTCAGGACATTCTGTGATCTATGCACTGATCAAGTGGCTCCTCCACTCCAGCACGCAGATGTAATGGTTTCCTGAAAGTGTCAGCAAAGACTCCACATGTGTTTGGCTGCATCCAGACTAAATGCCCGACTCCTTTCATCCCTGTTCTCTTTGACTTTGTGCGGGACAGGCTCTTTGTCTTGTTTAAGCCTCCAAATATAGTGCAGTGTGTTTAGGCCATAGTCATTCACTCAACGCACACACCTTACATCATAACAGCCTAATGCACTGGGAATGGAAGAAGTCTGGTCCAGTAACCCCCCTTCTGCTTTGCAGGAGAAGGGAAGGGGCTTATACATATACTGAAATCTGAAATGGTCACAGACCCCTGAGGACAAAGCATCAGGTGCCATCAAGAGGAACATAGGCTGCCATGCACAATTTCAATATCTAGCATTTATTCAGTTTTTTTCCTTTTTCTGTGCCTTGTGGGCACCCTTTTTTTTCTTTCCTGTTAATAAACTGTTTTTTTTTTTTCCACTTTCACCCCCTAGTAGCCATTTCTCTCACTGGTAAAAGGGAATTACTGAAACCCTTTCTCATTACAGGAAATGCTCATTCCAGGACATTTTCTCCTGAAATTTGTCTCAAAACCAAGACACATACTTTATGCAGTACTCTGGCTTTACTAAATCTGCCAGTAATGCCTCTGGTACCACTGTAGAAATTCCCTCTGCAAACAGAAATCCCATGCTATATTGGCCATCCTGAGCTCATAACTTTCAAGACTTGTCTATGTTTCCAGCACTGGACAGGGGGACATAACTTGCTTATATATCATTCAGTTCAAACCTTCATGAGGCTGCTTTTTTTATACTGCTTCTGTTCAGAATGGATTTGGTGCTTTCAAAGTTGGGCATTAATTTTTTGCTTAATAAGATAGCATCATAAAACACGCAATTTAGTGCTTCGTTTCTTCCAATTTCCATATAGGAATCTGAGTCTGCTAAATTTGAGCTTTAATCCCCTGGCCCTTCATGTAACTCCTTCTATAGACTATGAAGGGTTACCGACCCATAGCAAATAAATTAATAATCTTACATAATTATATTTGGGTCATTTTATTTCAGACCGTGAAATCAAAATCTCTGTTCACATTAGTGCAGGAATTGCTCTAACTAGCCATTGGGGCTCCCTTGATATACCATCTGCAAATGCAGCAGACTGGCACCTGCTGGAGCAAAGAATCCATGCTTACAGATTGCATGCATGGATTTTTTTCCATTACCTTTTCTGGGCATCAGCTTTGAATCCTATTTCTATCCATTTCCCATCTCAAAAGAGTAATTCTGCCTTACAGCACAATCTTCATCTTTTGCAGAGACAAGAGTTGCTGAAAAGTCTCACATCACTACCAGGTAGGCCTGGCCTACCTGCTGTCTTGGGGTGCAGTGCAGAATGTATTGGCATAGCCACCAGAGATGACTCTCAGACAGCCTGGGAAGCAGGGCTGTGCTTTTCATGGGAAAATGTGTCATAGCACTGTCGCTCATCCCGCTTCTCACACATCCTCTCCTAAAAGGACACGGTCCTCATGACAGCTTGAATCTTTGGAGGTTCTTACTTGGCTCCATTTCACCTCATGATCACTTTAAATTGGAGGCTAGGGAAGGTTCTGCACCTTGGATTGCTGCTGTCCCCAGGAATCTAATTGAGCTTGAAAAATAGTTCTAACTTGTATACCTTGTAATGTGGTCACACAGGATAAGGCTTTAAGGTTAACACCTAAGTTACTGTGATCAGGATACCTTAGGATCCACCACAGAGAGATGTCCATTACATACAGCAGAGTCATGAAGCAGGATCTTCCTGCTCCTGCTGTATGCTTAAAGGGCCAAAATAGGACCATCATTCCATCTATTTCCCCACTGCAGAGACTTACAGAACACTATTTCTGCCCATAACAACAATATGGACAGCCTGCCAACTGACTGACCACCTGGCATTTCTTGAAAAAACAGCTGCACACAGCTGTCTTGTGAAGTGGTCCAGCTGCCATCCACTGCTGGATGTGAATTGCCCACACATACCATGGTGAGGATGAGGAAGAGCATGAGAGGATCTTAGTTGAGAAAATAGACTTGGAATGTGTTCCAGAATGGGAGATTATTTCACTGCATTACTTATGATATTAGTCAAATACTAATGGTAGAGACAAGCATCTAGAGCTGCATGGAGTTCACAAAGTTAGCAGGGCTACAGATGAATATCTGTGAGTAACAGGGCAACTTTAAGACACTTAGTTCATTGGTGGCTATAAAAGTGATAGACCTTATCCAGCCTCTGCATAATAAAGCTCAAAAATAGTGGCATCTGGATGGTAAGAGGATGCACCAAAGGAAAGATCATGCTGTACATGCCCTGTGCTGATATACTTTCCCTACGCATCTGCTTGTAGCCCTGCCAGCCTAGTATACTGAGCTAGATGGCCCTCTAATCTAGGGGAATTCTCATGTCCTTCTAAAGGAGGATCTATGGGAAGACAGGTTATGGTAGCAGAAAAATTACATCTTTCCCAGCTCCTTTACAGCAGAAATGCCTCAATTCACCCTCAGTAAACTTGAAGTTCCCACCCACCACAGTACAACTTGTGTTTGAATAGCTGAGGGTAGAACTCCTAGAATTCACATTTCTGTACATTTAATATAACCTGAGAAGGGTTTTCCTGTCTGGAATTTTTGGATGCAGCTATTTCATATGAGAGTGATTTTTAGCAGATGTAGCCATTTTATACTTACAAAGTTAGCAATGATTTTGGCACAGGGGATTTTGTGTGCAAGAAAGCCACTGAAAGAAAACATGAACCAGAAATGGAAGTAAATCAAAGCAGAAATTAAAGCAGCCACCAGCTTCCAGCACAGCATTCCAAAAGTTTACTTGTGTAGTTATCATGCTTTTAAACTTAAACCATACAGAGTTTGGCAAGAGAAAAACAGAAAAGACTACAAAAAATAAAAATAAAAACAAAAGCCACAACACTTTATGTCACATTAAAGGGACAAAAAGACGATTTTGTAATTTAAGTGATGACTTCCTTTGAACACCCTTTTCATTTGCATCCAGCCCTTCCAAGTATCATGCATGGAGGTTGCCAGGTCCATTGCCGATGTGGTGGACAAGCCAACAGGGGGCAGCCAGAGGACAGAAATAAGCATGAGACTGACACCCCTTCACTGGAGAGCCCAGAAAAGCAACAGTCAATCACCCTACCCGCAGCCTGCTAGCTGGTCTCTAGACTGATTCATTAGACAGACACCTCCCTCCCTGTCTCATCATTTCATTAGGACACAGGAAGATGTCAGACTTTCATGGGACAAAAGGACATTTTCAGGAATGCAAAGGACTGAAATATCATCTCATACCCTGGCATGCTTCCAGGACACCAAGGATGTGTGGTCTCCTTAATCACAAGTCCTTTTTTGGTCTTGCTGCATTTTAAGAAACTAGTCTGACTCAAAGACGATATCAAGTTCACCTAAAGTAGCCTGGAGGATTTGCATTTGAAAGCCATCCAGCCCAAGCTTTACCAAACAAGTCTTTCTGAAATTAAAAGCAGGAAGAAGAGTCTTGCTTGACAGTGTTTGGTTTTTTTTTCCCCTCAGCTTTGCTCTTGGGATAGAGCACTGCTTTCTGCCTCCATTATAATATTTTTGGAAGGTGTGCTCCTTTTATTTGGGCAAGGTCACTGAGTAGACCATCAAAAGGACAGACACAGGCTATTTTGGAAGGCTGTGTTTTCATTCCAAGGATGCAGTCACACAAGTGCACCTCTGCTTCATAGCACTGTTCCTACACCAAAAGCCACTGTTCATGGAAGACCAGATTAAACAGGGCAGCTTGGCATTGCAACTGGGTTGGTCGCTGGGTCTTAAGGGAGTTTATTTCTATGGCATAATGTTGTCAGAGCATAAAATTAGAGGTCTGACAAGCAAGGATTTCTCATAGAACCCTATAACTCTGGTGGACTCTGGAGCCAAACATAACCAGCTCTGACTTTCATCTCACACGTGGGATAGTTATAAATAAAGGGGAGTTTACCCTCCTCCCTGTGAAACAAGAGAAGTGAGGAAAGGAATGTTACCCGATGAAATCACTACAGCCTAATCTTTTCAAAACACTGCTACTGAACTCACACTACTGTCATTTCTTCTTGGCTGCCTCAACTTTCTAGAGCCCTTTTTCAATGATTTCCTACTCTTGAATTTTAAACTTAAGTCTTCTACCTCTGTTTATGAGGTTCAGTGAAGTTTTTGTCACATCCACAAGACCTCCCTTCCTCAACAGTTGCATCCACCCCCATTGTTCCTTTCAAGGCACTTAATCTATTCATCTATTCTTGTCTACTTCTCATTTGTAAGACCAAATTTTCATGTAATTTTATATTCTTAGGTAAAAAGACCTTTCTATTTCTTTTTTCTTAGACTTAGTGTCAAAAGCTCACTCCTGCCGTATAACACTCTCCACTGCTACACATTTCTTGTTATCTTCTAGCTCTGATATTTGCAAGCAGACGTGACAAAGACTGGGAGCCACAGGCACATTCCTAAACACAGTAACTGGAAAAGAACAATTTAAGATAGTGGCATTTCAACATGGATGTCACTTCAGTTCTGTCCCCACCATTAATTCTAAAGGAGTCTTTCATCTCTACATTATTGTATTTTCAAGCTCTATAAAGGACGTTTCTCAAATTCTTAAGCAATTCAGAGCACATACCCTAGTCAGAAAGCAATCATGTCTTTTTTTTTTTTTTAAAAAAAAAAAAGCTGGTAGATGAATCATATTTGCAGGGTGGTTTCCTATATTCATTGTTCAAATTGCTACATGCTAGCTGGGCCATGGAGAAATGTCAGCTTCTCAGAAACTTTCTTTATAAGCAAGTCCCATTGCTTGCCTAAAAACTGTTCAATCAGTTAGCAAAAGCCTTTGTTCCACTTCCTTTCTTTCTCTAAGGGACACAGCTGGCCCCCTCCTATGCTCCCTCAAACACCTTGGATTTGTGAATGGCTACAAAGAGGCATGCTCACTAGATTGCAGAGGCATTTGTTAGCAACATAGAGCAAGTAAGAACAAGATGCTCAAGGTCTGCCAACACACGTGAAAGACTGAGATGGCTCAAGACCCAGATGAGCAAAATACATGTTTCTTTACACATTATTGCACCAAGTCAGCCCCAGTTTATTGATCATCAAAACCAAAGACTGTCTATCTGATTCAATGGGACCATACTGGGATCCAGGTAACATATTTCAGAAATTCTCCTGAGAAAGAGCAGGAGCATTAGCAAAGCAGCACATGAATTAAAGCAGGCTTGATCCTCTTTAGTGTACACTCTGAGCCTGGGGCACACTAAGAACCTTCTGATCACTTAATCTGCCTATCTGGAGGATCTGTATATATATGAGATAATCCTGGTAATCAAGAGTGTAGATAATAGCATTATTATTTTATTCCCATAAACATTTGAAAATAAATGTTTTCTTCTCCAGTGCAATCTGATAGATAAAATTCACACTCTCTGAAAAAGAAAACAGACCTACCAGAAAACTGTGGAAATGTAATAGGAATAAAAACGAGGATAAAGTATCTCAGAAGGCAAAACTCACTAAGTAAAAACATTTTGACTGGATACATGTTTTCCAATCTTCAGGTGTAATCAGAAATTACTGACAAACAACATACAGCTGCTACTGTTTTATGGGAGGTGTCAGAAAGCATAACCATATTTACATCCTGTAGTTTGTACCTAGAACCCTTGGACCACGACAGGCAGGAGCAGAAGGCAAAAGGAGACTGAGGTGTGGCTAAGAGAGAGGCTGACAACTCCCTCTATCCAAGGGATGGGGAGCTGGGAATACTGGGGCAGTGGGGGACAGGAGAGAGAAAGCCTGTAGCCAGAGAAGGGCAGTCCGGGTCTGGCATGCTGGTGAGTGATCACAGCAGTTGCAGTCCTATTCTGGTGCCCCCCTAGAAATGCAGTATCTGCTTGAGCCCTACTTAGCCCATTATGTCACTACTAAAGCCAAAGAAAAATGTTGACAACTCAAAGACATGACTGAAGGATGGAGCATTACCAATATAGATTGGCTGGTAAGAGTGGAAAGTCCAGTCCTCTCTCAGAGCTGTAACAACAGCAGAGCAAGAGTGAATCCTGTTAATGGGGTGAACTGTTTCTCCTAGCCTTTGCATTGCTGAAGAAATGGACTCTTGATCTTTTCTGGTAGAATTTCCTTCAGATCAGAATTTCCTTCCGATCCTAAGGGAATTGTAGCAAGGACCAGAGGTCATTGCTGTGACAAAGCAACATAGGTTTGGGAACAGCAGTTATTGACAAGCTTCTCTGCAGTGAGCACCAGAATAATCCCCTAAATCACCAGGAGAAACTCAGGTCACTTCCCATTCCACACATCTCTAACTGAGACTGAATATATTAGATATTTCTACATAATATTAGTCTGTTCTATTGAATTTGTTTTGTTGTTCAGGTTTGGTTGGGTTTTTTGTTTATTTTTTTTTTTTTTGGGAGGGGGATTACTGCCAGATGAATAATGCTTACTTTATATCACCATCCCTGAGAAAAATCTCTGCAGTCTTACCAGTTTCCCAGACTTCTACAGCCTTTGCTAACATGGCATAGAATGGAGCTTTAAAGGGAAGAACTTCCTCTACAGAAACCCTATTTCTCATTGGTTTTAAGTTTCAAATTTATGAAGGATACACCTAGGAAGGGACTGGATGGATTTGAAAATTAACGGTAGAAACCAGCTTCTCAGAGTTCTTGCCATAAGACTACAGCAAAACATCTCGTGATAAACCACAGCACTGCAGTTTGAAATTGGACTTGAAAAGTCATCAACAACATATACCATCTGCAGAGCAGGAATTACTCATCAGGAGCTCTTGAGCAACAACAAAATAAATGTACACATTTCTGCCAGAAGGCTTATGCCCAAAAGAGAAGACTAACCAAGAAATATTTTTTTGCTACACAGTACTTAGACCATTCTTATTATCACTATAGACCCCCAAGTGACTCAGTTTGTCTGTCTTCTGGAAAATATTCAGGATACCAATATGATTCCTTATTCTTATTTCATTCATGGCAAATTTTTGGGGTTTTTTTACTTTACAGTACAAAGACAAGGAGCTCTTGGCAAAATCTGGGTTGATTTTGCTTTTCAAATTCTCATGACATTCAGTGAAAGCCTAATCCAGCACTATTTAAGTTAGGGAAAGTTGTGCCAATGGCTTCAACTGGGAATAAGAACTTAATTATGCACTAGTGAGAACTGTCAGCATTTGATTCCAGTACTTGCAAATGCAGAATATGAGCCTAAACAGATTACAGTTGGTCCCCAAATGGCAGTACCATGGACTAAACCCAACTCAGGGGTCGTTGTTTATTTTTGAAAGAGAAATTTGTTTCTAGAAATCAAACCCCAGGAGACTTGCCTTCTGTTTCAAAAGTATTTCCTTGATCTGCAAGAGATTAATACCCATCCTCCTTTTTCTGTAGGAGCATTTTTTGTGAATAAGTTTTTCACAGATTCATAGGATATTCTGAGTTGAAAGGAGCCCACAAGAACCATCAAAGCCCAATTCTTAAGAAAATGGCCACATACGTAAGGCATCAGAGAGTTCGGGTTCAAAAAACCATTATGCCCAGAGATCAAATGACTCAGCCACGGAAAAATGAACGCCAAGGGGAGCAAGGAGTGCCACAATATGGCTACCTCCATAATGTTTTCATTGGCATCACAACTACCCCTATGCAGCTTTACCATCGTCTGCCTAGTGTCAGGATTACACCTAGCGTAAGGTAGGGTTCACAAAAGCACAAAGCCCAGAGCTCAAATGACTCTGCAGCAACAAAAGACATACCAAAGGGGAAACCAGTACTGCCACAACATGTTTCCTTCAACACCTTTATTCAAGGCACCTGCATACCCCCCATGCAGCTTGAACTACCCTGCCAAGGGTTAGGCAGGGTCCAGAAAAATCACAAAGCCAAGACATCTTACGACACTGAAGCCAAAAAAATTAATGTAAGGGGACCACTGGAGTGCGACCACATGACACCCGACAACTTGTTTCTTGGCACCACCGCTACCCCATGTGACTTTTAGCGCTCAGCCTAGAGTTAAGTTTACGCCTTGGGTTAGGGTTCTGAAAATCACAAAGGCCTGAGCTCCAATGACTCTGAAGTTAGAAAAAATATGCCACAGGGAACACAGGACTGCCACAACATGGCTCCCACCATTCCTTTCTTGGCACTAGACTCAGCCCAATGCAGCTTTACCTGCTCTGCCTAGGGTTAGGGCAACTACCAGGGACAAGAGGTTAGGTAGGATTCCGAAAAACACAAAGCCCAGAGTTACAATGATTCCACAGCCATAAAAGGAACGCCAAGGTGAGCACAAGAGTGCCACAACACGGCACCCACCACAACTTTTTCTTTGGAATCACCACTGTCCCCTTGCAGCTTTATCTTCTCTGCCTAGGGTTACACTTCAGGTTAGGGTTCACAAAACCACAAAGGCCTGAGCTCCAATGACTCTGCAGCTACAAAACACATGCCAAGGGGAGCACAGGACTGCCACAACATGGCTCCCTTCATGCCTTTCTTCTTGGCACTAGACTCAGCCCAATGCAGCTTTAACTGCTCTGCCTAGGGTTAGGCAGAATTCAGAAAAACATAAAGCCCAGAGATACAATGATTCTGCAGCCATAAAGGGAAGGCCAAGAAGAGCACAAAAGTACCACAACATGGCTGCCTCCACAACTTTTTCCTTGGAACCACCACCACCCCCATGCAGCTTTATGTTCTCTGCCTAGGGTTACACCTTAGGTTAGGGTTCACAGAACCACAAAGCCCTGAGCTCCAATGACTCTCCAGCCAAAAAAGGAATCCCAAGGGGAGCACTAGACTGCGACCACATGACTCCCTACACAACTTATTTCTTGGCATCACCACTACCCCATGTGACTTTTAGTGCTCTGCTTCAGGTTAGGGTTGAGCCTTGGGTTAGGGTTCAAAAAACCACAAAGCCCAGAGAACCAATTATTCTGCAGTTACCAAAGGCATGCCAAGGGGAAACCAGTACTGCCACAACATGATTCCCTCCACTCCTTTCTTCTTGGCACTAGACTCAGCCCAATGCAGCTTTAACTGCTCTGCCTAGGGTTAAGGTTACGCCTAGGGTTTGGTAGGGTTCAGTAGGCTTCAGAAAATCACAACGCCCAGAGCTCAAATGACTCTGTAGCTAAAAAAGTAATGTCAAAAGGAGCACAGGAGTGCAACATTATGGCTCCCTCCACAACTTTTTTCTTTGAACATCCTGGACCCCCATGCAGCTTTGACTTTTCTGCCTAGGGTTAGGGTTTCTCCCAGGTTTCTGTTTATACTAAGTGTCACCATTAAGTCAGGACAGACATGGCTGGTACCACCCTGAGCCCTTTAACTGACATTCCCCCCAGTCCTTTATTCATAAACTCTACATGCATTCTTTTACAGACCCTTTTCTTATGCAACTCTGACTTCTTCCGTAGACTGCTCTCTCATAACTCTGACTCCTCCTCTTACTGGCAGCTTCACACTGTACTGATTCCTTTTCTTATAGGCAGTTCCACATAGCTCTGACTCCTTCCATTCTCCATGACTGGCTAACCCCAAGCTGTCCCTTGCCCAGCTACCAAGCTTTGACTGTCCCTCACACAACATCTGCTCAGCTTATCAGTCCCTTACACGACCGCATGTCCCTCACCTCCTCACAGCACAGCCAGCAGCCTCTTCTCTTACTCCAGCAGAGCTCAATCAAAAGCCCCCATCGCAAATGCCTGTAACCAGTAGCCACCTATCCCACTCCTTTATATCCCCCAAACTGATTGGCCAGACACAGATGTTTCCACTCCTTGGTAATCAGTACAGCTGCAATTCACTGGGGGAGATTTCCTCCTGCACTATCCTAGCTCTTCACAAACAGTGTTACCATCAAAATGAGAAACCACCTACTCTAAAAGCCCTCAAGAATTTAAACTTTAATTTGTTTTTTTACAATTTTCAGGATATATCCAAAATTCTACATTCCTTTCTAAAAGCTGATATTAATTTCATAGATAAGTAAAACCAACAAAATTTTATCTATCTAATGAAATTTGATTTATCTACAGATTTGAAGTGTCACATTTCCACATGTTTAGCTATATGGCGTAAGAGCTTGCATTACTCTGTAATAGACCCTTTTACAAGAATATTTTACTACAATTAAGGATTAAACTAAGTATATCCCATTAAGCATATCTATGATGCAAAAATGTTATGATTTGGAATTCGAACACTTTTAACTATAGTTAAAAATACCTACTAATAAAGCAGTTACTGACACCAATTATGATCCATAAAGACCACAAGACTTCATTCTTCATGGTCACGTAACAGATAATTCTTAGAGAATTATGTCATGTATTAGTAACATCTGGATTTCGATGCACATGACTAACTAGATAGCCAGATTCATGAAAAAATGGCATTCAATATAAACACATTAAGATAGGGACGGCACTCATTTTGTAATTTACTCAATGGAACAAAATTAGCTTTAATGCATCAGTAAGCCACCATGGAAAAATCAGCTTTATCCTTACAAACTTAATTATTTCTGGTGTAGAAAAAAACAGCAAGTCCACTTCAAAAGCTTAGTCTGCCCTCTGAGTAAAATAACATCCTATGCACAAAAAATTATAGTTGTATGAAAAATTGAAATCCATCCTTTAGTTTTTAAAGTAACAAGAGAACACAGTTAGTGTTTTAACTGCTTTGTACTCCTCCCAAGCACATTTTGGTATCAAGAAATAGGTATTAGTGAATGGCTTGTAATTTGCAGTGTCCAACACAGATAAAAGCTTGAAAGGGCAAGGGCCTAAGTGCATGAGTGCTCAGAGGTGCATGGGCCTAAGTGGTTCACTGCTGTCGTTTCAAAATACAAGGAAGGAGGCTGTCTTTGTGGCTGTATCATCATTCCATACATACACTGTCTACATACTTTTAAAGACAAACTTTAGATTAATTGATCCTGATGTTGGGGAAAACAAAGAAGGTCAGGCTTTTTGGGTACTGATTCTGTATCGTCTACGCAGTAACTATTCCCTGGCGTCTCTCACTTGCTCCCTGTTCAGTAATGTAGTAGTCCAGGAAGGTTGTGTTTCCTGACATTTAACACCAAGGACAAACAGAATTTCATTACTGTCTTATGGAGGAAGTTGAGAAGCTTGTCAAAAAGTCACTTGTTCTAAGATAGTTGATCTTCAAATCCAGCTGGAAACCAATAGAACTTTCCTTCTGAAGAAATCAGCATTGTCTTATTTGATTGTAACATCGCTGTTAACAGTCTGATTCTTTAATAACAACACACAGCAAGTAGGTATGCACAATTTCATGTAGATGAAATGAACAAGAAATGCAAACATTTTGACTTTTTTTCCCTAATGCCCCCTTTGCATAAATGGCAAAGTAAATAAAAAGTCTCCCTGTGCACAGTCCTTTGTCCTCAAAGGGCTGCCTATTTTAATTCATATCTAAAACTGAACTAAATTTCAAAAGCTATATTCACATGAAATCAGCTATTTCATTTTTTTATGTGTTGGAATTGTATCCTAGATCAGTTTATAGCTTTCCTAGTTCAGGGAACTGATTACATGAACAGTTCTAAAATAAGGCATTTGAAATGCAACAGGAATTGATGCTGAATACTCATTGCACACAGTGATATGCAAGGACATCTTAGGTTCTTACCAGAATTACACCATTAGTTGTATTGGTTGTATCACCCACTGAGAATGCTTATTTTTTTCAATTTTACTTACATTAAAAAACTACTGACTTCTTAATGTTGAAAAATCAGGAATGGACAACATATGCTGCAACTGTTGTCACTGACAGATGGAAGTAGGGAAATGCTGGGCTTTCAGAAGTAGAATACTTCATGAGAAACATTTTAAGTCCGTGACCAAATATAATTTATACCAAAAACAATGATTGTTAGTAGTATTTGTGTGTTACTTGGCATTTTTTATGTAAAACTCTACACAACTGAGAAGGAAAAAAAAAACGAACATCATCGATATGCTCATTACACAATTTTAAGAAGCTAGCGTCCTAAAGCAGGCTGCTCACTTTAATGCAAATTACATGATTTTCCATCAGAATCTTACCCAAGAACCCAAAATCTCTGCAAAAGGGCAAGTATGTTAATACAGCAAATGTTTTCTTATTTAATGTAATATTACAATAACTGTATAATTTTAAATACAATTTTAAAGCATCTGGTGCTTATTTTTAAATGTGGAATTATTTTGTCTCCATATCTATAACAAAAAATAGCAAATTTAATCCTGAGCCTAATTCAGAGGTGCAATGTCATAACTCCTAGGCAGAGTCAGATACACTCACAGTAATATCAGCTGGTATTAAGTATATGTGACTCGATAATTCTCAAGTATAAAGTTATGGGCCAAGGAAGCTGAATTTGGACAGCACAGGCAAACTTTAGGAGCAGTGCTAGGATCAACTGTGTGGCTCTGATTGATTTTAGTATATGTTACTTAAGTCTTGTGTTTATTTGAGAAATGAGACAACAGAAAAGGCTCCAGAAGTACTCCTGAGCTTCAGGTGTTTTATGAGATTGATGTGGCCAAAGCACCATGCCATACCTGAAAATTTTGAGTTTTAATGCTATTTCAGAGCAGCACTCAGTACTTTTATAAGACTGTAATGTGTTTTCATTTTACCTGTACTGAAAAAAAGCAACAAAAAGCCAAAAAAACAAAATAGATAACAGCAGGAAAGCAGCTATTCTAAGAAAGGGAGGCATAAAATCTAAACATAATGCAACAAAGAAGCAAATGAAGAAACTCTTTTTTTCCTTTATTAGAAATAAGGGAAACAGATTGTGCTCATCTTGCTTATGGCCAAGAGTCTCATTGTATGGAATTCAGCCAGGCTCCAGCACACAGCTCACTATGGAGTTTTGCTGTGTTAAAAAGTAAACCAGATGGGATATTTGCTTCCAACAAGATAATTCTAATGGAAATTGTTAGAAGTACTGTAAAAGAAACTTCCCAGCTTCAGCTGCTATTTTATTGTGTATAAGGGCAGACAGAATGAAAAGTAGACTATGAAAACAAACAAAAAAAAATTAAAAATTCAAAACATTAATTATTAACCAAGTTTTGAATTTATGTGCCTCAGAACACCAACAGCTTACATAAAGCACATAGCAGGCTAAAGCCAAATCTCAAACAGTAGCAGAGTAAGTGTGAACAAAAGATTGTAAAATTATGTAAAGTGAGTAAAAAATAATCAACTTAAAGGTTGTTTGTACCTTCATACAGCTTGAAGAAAAAATATTAAGCATGTCAACAGACTAATACACCAGGACCTTGTGAGACCTAATAGACACAGTGTTTTTGTTCAGGACCATTAAGATAACATCTCCTGTTCTTAAAATACCCCATATTTTCCAGGTATCTACAAAAGACAAAGTAGGTAGATGAGGAACAGTTCTACAGTTACAATTTCTGATAAACTCTTGTACATCTCACTAAGAATTTTTAAAGTATTGTGCCCTAACTTTGCTAGAGTAAAATGAAAGAATTGGGGTGGGGTTTTTTTGTTTGGTTGTTTTTTTTTTTGTGTTTTGTTTTTATTTTGTTGTTGTTGGTTTAGTGCTTGTTTTTTCATCATGTTTTTGTTTTGTTTTGGGGGTTTTGTTTGGTTTTTTTTTTTTGCATCAATATCTTAGACTGTAGCCCTGAACTGTTCCTGGTAGTAAACAGCTTTTTTCAACACAAGCTACACCCATTTCATCACAACAACAAATTCACTCTTAAAGAATGATAACAGGCAATAAGGGCAATATTTTGTAAACAAAGTAACTTAGACACAAACTGAGCCCATTACTTCTCAGAAAATGGGTCAGTTACCATAGAGAGACAAGCTGATGCTTCAATTATCCCAATCCAGTTTGCCAAGCAGAGCTACCTACCACTAAGAATTTCCTGTTAAAATAGCAATATATGTTTTCTTCTTTTTAAATCTTCCTCTCGCTCCCTTTTCTTCTTCAGGAACTGGTCTATACCAGACTTAAGAAATTCTACTCAGGCTTTGACTTTGTCCTACCATGTTTCTTCAATCAGCCAGAAAGCAGATTGGAATGAAATTGATATGATTGGATAAAGGAAAATCAAATTTTTTCAACATTTAGTTTCAGTAATCTAATTATGAAGCTTTTAGTAATAGCGTAATTACTTTGAAGTTCTGAACATATGTTTCCACTGAGAGTATTCCACAGAGGACACTGTACCAGAAAAGGGGAAAAAATGTAAACATAAATCTACCAAAAATATTTCAGCTCATCAAAAAAATAAAAATTGAAAGGAGAACCATATGCCAGAGATGTAATATGATGTTCAATAGAACCACTTTTGTTTCCATCATGCACAGTCCTTTAATTTAATACCAATGAAGAAAATGGAAAATAATTTTTCCATGACATCAAAGCACATTACCAAAACGTTACTGGATTGGCACATTGGAAAAAAAAATGAAAATACACACGTAAAATAAATTATTATGACAAAAATCAGCTGAACACTATTCCTTGAACTTTGAAGGTCTAAATGTTTCCACTGATGGAAAGGATGTCTTAGAGAAATAGCTCACACAATGGGCCTAAAAATGCCCAGGCATCTCAGTTTCTTGTGATTCTTACTCTTGTGAAGTTAACTAAATATCCGTAGCTCTATACACTGAAAGTTATTAAATCTGAAGTATTAGATCTGACACAAGACAGTTCTATTGGCTAAATTTACCAAAAAAAAAAAAAAAATCAATAAGGGGAAATTCACCACTAAGCAAGATATTCAAAAATGCTAATCAAAAGATACAGAAAACAGCAGCACAGACAAGAAGACACTGGGGGAGGAAAAAACCTCAAAAACAAACAAATAAAGGAAGCAGGGGAATACATCATAATACAGAAAAGCTTTACACTTTTAACAAAACAACACTCACCCTGGAAGCACATTTTTGTTACTGGAAAGTCAACTTTGCTTTTCTTGTTTGTGGTTTTTACATACCACAAACAATTTACAAATGCAAATGAATTTGCTTTCCTGTCCTTCTATGACATCAAGAGCAAGCTTAGTGTACAAGCCCACTTTTGCATACTACACAAAACCCCACTCTCAACAGATAAAACAAAGGAGGATGCCCAACTTTTGTGGCAACAAATGCATTGTTCATATCACCTTCACAAAAAATACAACACAACCAACAGCTTTTGATTGCAACTGCTCTCTAAAGTGAGAGAGGACCTGGATCAAAGCATTTGGCAATGGATACTCTTGGTACACATAATATGCAAGTAAGCATGGGCAATAATTTAAAGAAACTGACAGACCAATTTTCTGTAGGGCTCTATCTGAAAAACTCAAAACACTGCATCAGAATATCCTTAGCTCCTGCTTAGTTAGTCTCCAGTGTCTTGATATTATAATACTGTTATTCTGCAGTCATAAAAAAAAAAAATAAAAAAACCCCAAAACATAAAAAACAAACCCAAAAGAAGCAAAAAGACACACCCCACTTTTCCTCCCCCTTACTACTTGTCTTTCAAAAAGAAATCCAAGCAAAAAGTCTTCTCATCTCCCTTAATGCAAACAAGAAAATCCAGAACACTTAAGTATATCAAGCAAAATGCAGCTGTCTTTTGAGGATATCCTACTTCAAATGATACTAACTTTATAACACCTTGCTGACAGAGTAATAACAAAGCATTTTGCAGGAAAATAATCTTTAAAATACAATGCCAGTAAAACACAAAGTGTTACATTATGCAGTTCTGTACACACAATATAGCAACCCTAGCAGAACGGAAAAAGGCTCAAAACAAACTGAGCAGAACAGGTCATGTATTTGAAACGCAAGTAGCCTTTGATATTCCGAGGTTTAGGTTTCGCTTAATCAAACTATCAGCCAGATTATTCCACGTGCTTGTGAACTACAACTTGAGCTATTACTCCAGTATTGTAGTAGAACTATCCATAGCATTAGAATACCAAAATGCCAACAGAAGAAAAAAAACTCAAAATAGCAGCATGAGATCAAAATATCTAAGTAGGAAATTCCTAAACTACTTTTCCTTTGGTTGCTACACTAGTACCACTATTATAATAGTACCACGTATATAAATATATTCAAGGAAATTCTGAAAGAGTTTATTCTTATTTTGCTTCCTCAAGGTAATTTTCATACCAATGAGAAATATTTATGCAGAAAGTAAATTACCAACACACTGAAAAAGGGTGCAACACAGAGGAGTGATCGGTCATCCAGATAGCTAAAACTTTCACCCAGGCTCCCATTCTCCCTTAACTTGATTACTGCTGGATGAATCATATTTCACTGTCAAAGCCCTTCGCAACCTGTCGCTACTACCACCTTCATCTCTCATTCAACACAGAAATGCTGAACTGCTACTGTTAATTATATAGAGCCCATCTTCTACATTTTTGGAACAGCTTAGGGCCTTCTCCTGGGTTATTTGCTCTTTGAGAGATATTTTCTGAAAAAATCCACAAAGCTGTCCCAGTATCTTCCTTCAAAATCAGTTTTAATTTTTTATTTTCTCCCCTCAGAACAGGTGTTCAAGAATGTGCCATTATTGCCAGGGCTGTTGGCTAAGAAATAGTTCAGCCAATCCAACTGGTTTGTTGTCACTTCCATTCCACTAACACTACTTTTCAGCTGATCCAATGGTAAGCAAGTAAATAAATAAAATAAAGAATAAATTTTAAAAACTCACCACGACCAACTCCCCAAACCTCCCATGCCCCTAAGTAAGTAGGGCTATGACAAGCTATGTCACTTAACTAACTCAGTCTAGATTTAAATTACCATTTAAGGAACCTGAATGTGCACAAGTCTATATGACCTGGTCTGTGAGAAATGAAGAAAAAAACAGATAGAAGATAGCAAATCAAAAATCAATTAAAGGAATTATTATGTGTGCAAGTATATTATGGCATTAACTTATGAGGACATAAGACATTTCTAGAGATATGAAATTGTGAAACATTTTGGAAAATACACCACGTTTCATAGGACAATTATTTTTTAATACTAAGGTTAAAAAAATGGGCAGATTATCTCACCCTTCCCCTCCTGTCCCCAGTTTTTGCTATGGCACTCCCAGCTCACAAATGTTTAGAGGAGAGTTTTCAGTAAGTCTTGGAGTGGGATATTGGACTAGGTCTCCACATCACATGCTGTGAAGATAATTATTTTATTTTTTGGGGGGTGGGGGAGGGTGTCATACTGATTTTGGCTGGCATAGAGTTAATTCGACTTAGAAACTGGTACAATGCTGCACCTTGAATTTAGTACGAGAACAATGTTGGTAACACAGTGATGTTTCAGTTGTTGCTAAATAGTGCTTAGCCTAAATCAAGGATTTTTCAGTTTCCCATGCTGTGGCAGTGAGGAGGTGCATAAGAAACTGGAAGAGAGTGTGGCCTGGAGACAGCTGACTCAAAGTGGCCACAGGCATATTCCACACCACAGATCATGCCCAGTAGATAAACTGGTGGGAGCTGGTCTGGAGGATGGGCTGGGCATTGGTCAGTGGCCAGTGAGCAATTTTATTGTGCATCCCTTGTTTCTCTTGGGTTTTATTCCTTGCTTTTCTTTTCATTACTATTACCATCATCACTAGCATTATCAGTATTATTTTTACTCTGTTTCAATTATTAAACTGTTCTTATTTTGCCCCCAGTTCTCCTTCCCATCCCGCTCCTAGGCAGGGGAGAAGGGAGGGAGCCAGCGACTGTGTTCTACATAGTTGCCAGCTGCGGTTAAACCGGGGCAGGTTGCAACTCGTATAAAGCTGTGTTTTTAAATTTGCAACTAATCGGTCTGTACATTTCATAATCAATATTCGCAAACGTTTCCATCTGCCACAGTGAAAATTCCTCAGTCATAGAACATTTATATTCATGAGCAGTAAAGTAAGTAAATATTTAGATTTCAGTGAGAGGGCTGGAGGCATCAGCTCTGTAACAACATGGGCAGTCCCTTAGGTACACTCAGCTTACTTTTCTGAAGCATTCAAAAACAAACACACACTGCAGTTCTGCAAACACATGTATTTTATATACTACAGCAATACACAAGATCAGCAGATGACATTGCAAAATAAAAACAGTGGAAAACCAGACCTTGTCTGCTTTCCTTAAGCCAAGCCTTCAATTTAAAATGTTTCTACTACATAAGAAAAAAGTAGCCCAAAAGACAAGGAAGGCCACCACCAGGCACCACGCCAGACCAATTACACCTATAGATGCTGGCAAGGCCAAAAAAAGTTCGCAGATCACACAAACCTTGCGGGGAAGCATTTACAATCAATATACTGAGAAGGAATAAAAAGCAATTTTAAAATGACCTCAGCCACAAGGCCTGGCCAGACTTTTTACTACTTCTCCCACGGGGGTAAAACAAGAGGTCAGTGACCCTTCTCAGCACTTCGGGCCCCGCGGGCCCTGCAAAGTCCCGACGCGGTTTAACCAGCGGGCACAGACCGAGGGCAGCCCCAGCTCGGCCCCCGCCCTGCCGAGACACCGGGAGAGACCGGCGGGGACCGAGGGGAAGCGAGGGGAACCCGGCCAGCCCCCGCCACCCCCCAGGGCCGCAGACACGACAGCACAGGGTACAAGCGCAGCGACGGCGGCGGCAGCAGCGAAGGGGCGTGGAGAGGGGCGGGGAGGAAAGGGCGGAGCGGCATCCGGGCTCGCCCCGCTCCCTGACGCGCTCACTCACCGATCATGGCGGCGGCCGCGGGGCAGGAGAGGGGCGTCGCGTGCACGTGCACGCGCGCGCACGTGCCGGCCGCGCCTGCCGCTCGAGCACTGCCCCCGTAGCTGCCCTGGGGGGTAGCGCGACTGCGGGCGGGGTGGGCCGGCCCTGAACGCGCACGCGCCTCAGTCAGGGAGGCGGAGGCGCACGCTGGGCTCTCTGGGTAGCGTAGTTCTTGGCCAGCTGACACCTGCACGCGGTCCTCTCACGTCATCGCCTCACATTTCCCCACCACACCGCTAATGACTTTCTCGTTAATTGCTGTCCGCCGCCCCGGTGTACGGTGCACCGGGAGTAGGCACAGCTGTGCGCCGCGGGGCGGTGCCGGCGGGGCTCTCCGTGATTCCCCTGCCGCTTCCCCGGCGGGTTGTTGACGCGTTGCCTGGCGACGCTCGCGTGGCGGCCGGTGCCCAACGGAGCCCAGGAGGGACCCGCAGGGCCGGACGCCCGGGGGGACAGCGGAGGGCGGGCGGGGCGAGGACCCTCCGGGGGACAAGGACATCAGGTGGTGGTGAAGGGCTGGACACGGGGGAGAGCGGGGGACGAGCTGGGATGATGCAAAGGGGACTGGGGGCGGGTAAATGGGGTAAGGGGCAGGGAAAACGCGGTGTGGGTGTGTGGGGATGTCGCTGGTTGTGGAGGGAGCGGAGCTGGACCTGCTGCCTGCTCTAACACGCTGGGCACGGGACGCTGATGTTCGCTTGTTTTTTCCAGCCCGTAATTCGAATCTGGTCCGTGGCGGGCGCCTGTGGGGAGATGGTAATGGAGGAGGAGAGCCCGGGCCCCTCAAAGCCTGCAGGTGACAGGTGCCCCCGGCAGCGGGAGAAGAAAGACAAGCAGCAGGCCTGCGAGGGATTCAGTATTAGAGCCATGATGAAAAACAGCGTGGTAGGTTTGCTGATAGCATAAAGGTGATCTTAATTAACTCAACTTGTCCGAGAAGCATAGCAACTTAGAGCTGTGGATAAAACATACCAGGAAGGTGTGCAAGTTGCTAATACCTTATCCGGAGTTTGCTGGTTGCTGAAATTTTCTTCAGACTTTGCAGAAGTGTTACTGCAAGGTAACTCTCTGTGCCTTTGAAGGGTGTGCTGCTTTCACCAGGCTTTGCTGCCATTTTTTTTTTTTTTTTTTTTTTTTTAGTGATTTTGTATTGGCGCATCCTGTTAAACTGCCAGCCTATGGAATTGTGTGTGAGGCTTACTGCTTCCCACTTAGCAAAATGCTGTCAAGTGGTAGCGCAGTATTTCTCAGAAGTTTTCATACCCTGGCATAGCGTATAAAATTGATGTGAATGTCACATAGGATGGCAAAGATCTGGAGAACAGATTAATAGATGTTTGAAACAAGCTTGGAAAATGACAAAAAGCTTCCACACCATCTAGGAGAATACTACACAAACAAACATTAGTTCTCCAACTTGTAGTTCAAAGACAGAGAAATTGATCCAACAATTTCTAATGAACTTGGAGGCTTGAGAGTTACAATAGCAGTATAAAGGCCCTTCAAATCTCTTTATACTGCTTTATTTGTCTACCTTTATCAGAATTTAGGAGTTAAAAAGCTTCAACTAATGCAGAGTACAAATGTTCAACATGTAAGTGGATGAGGTAATATTACCGTATATCTCTGCCTAAATACCTGAATTGTATTCTTCATTTGGACACAGTTCAAGGTGTTTGCAAAGGCTTGAGTCCTCAAGGGTATTTTTAAATCTGTAGAGCATTCGGACAGATATTATGAAATACATTATTTCCTCTTGTTTTGCCGAAGTGGTCTTCCTGGAGCAGTCTCTCTGATCTTTTATCTGCAGGACCACTCTCTTAAAAACCCAAACAAGCACATCTTTAAAGAAATTTTAAATAGAGTAGAAGTTGTGTTCCTGAAAAGCTTTCTCCTAATTAGTCAAACCAAAACATATTTCACCTTACTTGGAAAACCACAAGGTGAGCACGACCAAAAAAATCTTTCTGTTTTAAAGATTGTACCAAAAAAATCTTTCTGTTTTAAAGATTGTTTGGTTTGTTTGTTTTTATTCTAGAGATGCATGGAACAGACTATTATACTTCAGTAATCTTTAGGATTAGTTTTTAAAATATGTTTCCTGTTCTCTTAAAAGAAAAAAAAACTAATGGATATTTGCACATGGTTGTTTACACCTAGATATGTAAAAGATGATTTTGTCTAGAAAAATCAGCAGTTTCAGTGGAGTCTGAGAAATACATATTTAATTTTAAAAAAGAAGCTGTGACTTGTGAACATAACTAACCATGAGTTTAATCAGAATTTAAGTTTCCTTTTAAATATTTATAGAATATTAACTTTTATGGCTTCATTTTTAACTTCCTAAACATGAACAGAACATTAAATCACGTGATAGTGTCATTAAGCAACTGCATACAGGTAAATCTGCTGCCTATTCAGCTACTCCCAGAATAACAGAAATTAGTTTCTTTGGCATGGACATCAGGAAATCATCTAACCCAACTTCACACTTGAAGTGGGCCTGTCACCTGCACTCAGACCAGGTCAGTGATGGGTTTTCATAGCTAAACTGTGAAACCCTCCAACGTCAGGGATTGCCTGACCTCTCCAGGCAACCTGTTTCTGCCCTGCTCATCTGCCCCCTTGCCTGCCCTCTCAACCCTGTCAGAGCTTGGATTTACAGTGTTTTGACCTGCTGCACATGTTCTGTTCATAACTGGATTGGAAATCATGAAATTCTTAGTAGTCTTGGCAGATTCATAGTGCTAGGGCTACGTTTTGCAAAAGTTCCAGCTGTGGTCAGGTAGCCACCAGAATAATTTCCAGCTGGTATGCAGAAAAATCAGGATAGAGTAAGGAATATGTCACTGCCATTCTGTGTAGAAGTGGGTATTCCTTTTCTCTTTTCCAACTACTTTCTAAATGGAACTTTAGATTTATTAAGTACTCACTTGTCAGAGGTTGACATCATTGATGAAGTTCTCATGGAAGGCTTAGGAGCTGACTGGAGGATTGAAAGCACAGCAGGAGTATCTAGTAAAGACATGGTAGTTCTTTTTGTTAACAGCATGATAAGGCATAGGGTTAAACGTGTTTGGCATCTCTAGGTCAAACAATGAGGTATTGATTAATAGCCTTTGGTGCAAGCATGTAGTTAGTCTTAAACTCTTAGTGAAGAGTCTTAACAGATTACCATTATGCATCTATGACTGTAAATATTGTAGTAAGTGTTCCAGAATACTTTTACATTGCTTGGGCAAAGAGTGTTTTACTAAGCTGTTTTTCATTAATGTTCCTGAATAAAGTCTGCTTTCATAGTCAGTAGTAAGTGCAGAAATTAAGTAGATACAATATTTAAGACTTTTCTCTGCTCTTGCCAAGTCCACAACTTGGTTAGTGAAATACAATGATTAAATGTTCACCTAAAAAAGTTCCTGAACTGAATAATCCATTTAGGTTATTCCAAAACTGTAAATTTATATAGCAGTTTAGATTAAAAGCAAGGTTCAATAAAGATCTTCTATACTAACAAGCTACATTTACATTTTAATTGTTTTTTCCTCCAATGGAATCAAGAATGTTATGTGCTCTTACTCCAGAGTTATTGCATGTAGAATTAGGAATACCATTAAAAATTAATATATAAATAGCAAGTATAGAAGTATCTGAATGTGAATGTGGACAGCAGGATATCTCTGTTCACTTCTGATCCTCTCTAGATGATGTTTTCCTACTTTCTGCAACTGTATATAGGAGAATAAAGTGTTAGTGTCTCACTTTTCTGTAATGTGCCAGTGGTAAAAGCACTTTTTCAAGGACAAGATTCATTTTAGTACTTAAAGGAAACAGTAGAAAGGTAATTCCTATCTATCTCCCAACTTTTAAAAGATTACTATTGCATTGATGTGTTCCATGACATCAGTCAGAAACTGCTTCCAGGAATAGGCCACAGGGATAGAATGAGAACGTTTACTAGATTGCCTTAGAAAGGAAGGGATGCTAAAAATTGTTTCTGGATTTCTAAAACCAAAGTAGCTATTCAACCTTAGAGAGTCTTAGCTATGTGTAGGGCACAGCTTTCTTCTCTTAAAAAAAGTGTAATTGCTCTTAAGCAGAAAAATGGTTATTTGTATTGCAGCTCTGGATTTTCATTCTTCTGTTCCACATTTAGGAGTCTGCAGTCTGTATAGAGATGAATTCTCAATCTTTGTACTTTATACTCTTACTTCAAGCCATCTTCAGTAATGTGTGTTGTGAAGGGCTTTCTTACCCTTTACCATTTGATAATAACTTATAGCAAAAGTTTCATTTTAACCATAATGCGATTTGTTTATGTTCTGAAATTTGTGATTTGTCATTATATTCGTGTTCATCCACACTGCGTAACGAAGACTACTTCTGTTATTTACCTTGTAGCAATCAAAGTTTCTGATTTGATTTTGTGGCTGTAGGAGTGAACACGAGAAAAAAAGTTGTATCTTTTGATTATAACTAATTTATAGCTAATTTATTGGAAAAAGCAGTGTGTTTTGGGGAAAACAGATGTCAAGTTAAAGGAGTGTTTTGGTCAATGTATATTGAGAAGTAGCACTGTCCTGGTGGAACTTCTTCAGTTTAACAATAGCAATTGTGTACAATCTACAAGTGCACTTCAGTGAACACTGTGAGACAATTAAAACTGTCAGTGCTCTGGAAGGCAATCCTATCTTCTTCCTCTCTCAGGCTGTTTAGCACTGCTGCCCATTGTTGTGTTCTCATTTCTACAATGTTGGCTTCTCAGAGAACTGATCCTGCTGAAAATACTCCAGCCTCTTAAAGCTCACAGTGTTGAGCTGCTATCTGTGGGATTGAGGCTAGTAAAGCTTCTGCTTTAACAAGGTTCACCTGTTTTGCCCTTCTCCCTGTCCTGACTGCATGCTTCCATCTCTTCTTTTGTACTGACATTTTTTTTTCTTGCAAATATAGAGTAACTTGCATCAGCTGTAACAGTTCTTAAGTTAATATATGCAATGAGAAGGGAAGCAGGAGAATGTCAGCACAAGCTATGTGTGTAGGAATGTACCCTCTTGGCAACATTGCAGTCTTAGTTCATATGAAACCAGTTATGATATTGAGTTCTAGCAGGGTAATTCCACAAGCATTTACAGCAGCATAAACTTGCACTCCAATTGAAAGGTGTTGTTTTCATCCCTGGACATTTATTCTTTGTGCAGTATGAACTTTTGTATGGCTTTGCAGTGAACTGGACAGGGGCCCTGGTTAAACCTAGATTAAAAGCAGCTATTTTTTTTTTTTTTTTTTTAATTTATTTATTTAATAGCATTTTAATAGACTTGACATACACTTTGATAATAGTGTAAGCTCACAAAAGTTGTCACTGCTGCAGCCCTTCCTGTGTCTGCAGCCTGTTTGTAGCTCCTCCTTTGTGCCAGTTCATAGTCATCCCACCAGATTGATGAGGCACTTCAGTTGCATTAGATTCAAACATGAAAAGCTTCAACACAATGAGGTTTTTATTTCCCCTCATAAAGTTAGATTCCTTTCCAATTCCATGCTTGTATTTACTGTAATGACCTCTTTGATAGTAAAATATAAAAGCAGAATATACAGAAAAAATACTAATGCTTAAGACCATAATTTCCTCAAAAAGCTTCTATTTCATATTATGTTTTCCAGCTATAACCTAGATGGCTTAATCATACTGCTCCTACATTAAAATACTTCAAAGTCAGTGCTTTATTTTTGTGAATGTGGTGGCAGGTTGGTCTTGTTCACTGTTGCAGTCTGAGGATGAAGAGATCAGTTTCTTAGCATAAGCACTAAGAAATCATGGTACTTCATTTATGAAAATGTTACACATTTGAATCTCCAGTAAATCTTCTCTTCTAATTCAGTCATATGACTTAAAATAGTTAATAAGTTAATTATCAGTTAGACTCTGTTTTGTGGTTTGATTGACAATTCTTGTCTTAAATCACTTCATTTGATTCATGATATTTTATAGAGGAAAAGACCTTGGGAAGGTTTCAAGTTTCACGTTTAGAGTAGGTGAAAGTAAATTGATTTTAAGACATTATGGCACTGCTTTTTCAAAACTCCTCTACTAATTACTTTTTTATGAACTAATAAATAAAATATTCTAACTGGAAATGATTGCAGAGATAGTTGTTAAATACTGTCAATTTGTGCACAGGAATTAAACTATTTTAAACTTGGCTAACTCTTTACAGATTTCATACAAGTTAAAATCCTGCAGTGCTCTGAGTATAGGGATATCTTCATCTATTGTTTCCCTGAATGAAGACAGCATTTTTCATTTTTGTGGGTTTTTTTTTTTTTTTACTGCAAATGTAGGAATTTGGACCAAATTATTAAACTATAGTTAGTAAGAATAGTCTCTGAACATGATTTTAAGGTGTCAGCTTGCTGTGTAGGGAGTTATCTAAAGTCAGCATTTCCTATATGCAGCTGAGTACGCCTCTGGAGCCACCCAACAGAAAATTTTAAGAGATGAGTTAGAATGCATCTCCCATACACCCTTCTCAGTACTAGGTCTCTAGAACAGTTTCCAAATAAGTGGACACCTATGTACATATTCTTTCTTTTAACTTGGTATCTTCAATTTCATTCAAGACAAACCCTGTGCCCTGTGTAAGTTTCAGCCTTTGTCTTAGTCTTCTCCCTGTTAGTTGACTGGGAATGCTCTAGGATGCTACCTGAAGTGAGTTCAGTGAAGAGCCATCAAGGCAGGGTTCTGGAGCTCATGTTGCAGGAAGAGAGGCTGAGGGGGAAT
This sequence comes from Alethe diademata, assembly GCA_025584955.1. Classification (NCBI taxonomy): domain Eukaryota; kingdom Metazoa; phylum Chordata; class Aves; order Passeriformes; family Muscicapidae; genus Alethe; species Alethe diademata. The sequence continues at coordinate 36,768,986 of JANRMJ010000066.1, read as the reverse complement.
TATATTTCAGCCAGGAAAAGCTACCAGGATACCTCATAGTATTAGGTCTTAACAGACTTAGTGACCCAATAGCTGAGAGAAAATTGTCAGGAAGAAAAAGCCAGTCTGTTTTCTCTAGTGATGGGAGGATGTGGGAAGATAGGTTGTAAGAATAGTGCAGGAGGCAGCCTTTTCTAATGAATTACAGCTGTACTGATTACCAAGGAATAGAAACAGCCTTGCCTGCCCAGTCAGGATGGGTGTTATAAAAGAGTGGGTTAGCTGGCTAACTTACAACAAGTTGTAGTTGGCGCTTGAGAGTCAGAGTCTGCTGCAGTTTGAGATGGAGTCTGCTGGCTGAGAGGAGGTAAGGGACATGTGGTTGTGCAAGGAACAGATAAGATAAGAAGATACTGTATGAAGGACAGACAGAGTTAGGTGGCCAGGTGTAAGGGACAGCTTGGGGCTTATCCAGTCGTGTAGAAGGGAGAAGGAAACTTGCAGAGAGGAGAGAAGGAGTCAGTGCCGTGTGGAGCTGCCTGTAATAAAAGGAGTCAGTACTGTGTGAAGCTGCCTATAAGGGAAGGAGTCAGAGTTCCCTGAGGGAGGTCCATTGAAAGAAGGCAAGTTTTTAATAAAGGACTGGTGATGATGCCAGTTATGTCATAATTGACATAATTACTACAGGAGGACAAAATATACGTTGAAGTAAGATGTTCATGATGGTGAAAAGATTTTTTGCAATAGGATAGTCAAGCAGTGCATTAGGTTTCCCCGACTGTGTAGCCTTCTTGGAGATTTTCAGACTCAAATGGTAAAAAGTCCTGAGCAACCTATTTTGAGATAACCATGCTTGGAGAAAGAGATTGAACTGGAGACTTCTTGGGGGAATTTTCCCATGATTCTGTCTTCCATATTATGCTTGTTTGTGGTCACTCCATGGCTTTTCTGTTGCCAAGGTCTGACAAATTAGTGATGACTAATTTGCTCTCTATTTGGACAAGGAAAAAGGCATTTGAAGGTTTTTGCTTTAATAAATCTGCTGCTTTTCTGCAGATGTGGAGAGGGTAATAAACACACCTCTCTTCTGATGCTCAGAGAAACTATAGAACACCATATTATTCCAGTTAAAATAGGGAGCTAGCCAACCTCAGGTTGGCTGTCTGAATACAGTTGAGTAAGCCTCAGTGCTTGGGTAGCAGCAACGTGTGCTTATTAGATGAGTTCAGCTGCAGCTAATTCTTATATGGTCTTCTGCAAGTGTGCAGGGAGTGCTGCTGCCAAGTATGCAATGAATGCTTCAAGGAATTGGAGCTGCTGGCCATATCTGTAGCTGTCAGCTTCTGGATGCTGTCCCTTGTCTCACAGTCTCCTCTTGTCACTGCTAAAACTTAAATAGTGCTGGAAGCTTTAAGTGGGTGAAGGAGACAGGAGATCTAACTCAGTGGCATGTGCACTAGGAAAAGGAGTGGGGCAGCAGAAAGGGAGCTGAATGTGACTCCCTAAAGGGGAGGCCTGGGTGATCACTACCACAGTATGATTTTTTTCCTATGCTTGTGTTCCCACACTTTACAGGCAGAGTGTGCTGGAGTCTGTACCGTGGAAATGAAATTTTCCTCTTTATTCATAACTGATAGTTTGGGTAATATATATGCTTAGTCTTTGTTTAACTGAAATTACCTGATAAGACTTTTAAGAGATTGGAGAGGTTTTGATTTTTTTCACCAAGTTTTCTTAACGTTTTGCAGTGACAATTATTGTGAAATCAAAATAAATTGTAGCAAACAATCTTATTGGTACATTGATAACATTTCTAGACAGTGTCATAGAAAAACTACTGTGAAAGTCTGACTGGTTCCTTCTAGGAGTAGTTGATTCTTTTGTGTGCTTGCAGTTCATATAAGCAGTTTGGCATAGCTTTTCATTTTTGTAGCATAATTAAATAATTTTTGCTGTAAAACTTACTGTGCTCTGACTTCCCTTCTTAGATAAAATACATGTCAGATAAGATAAAATTATAAATTCCTGTATGGGGTCACAATGTGCTGAAGGCTGAATTATGGAATCTTGTGTTTAGTAGTTTCACTCTGATTCTGTATCTACATAAAAATTTAATGTTTCTTGTAGTTGCAAATTTTGGACTTTGAGTGTAAGTTGAGGGGATGCCTGCAAATAAAGGAATTGCTCCTGAGAGCAATTTAATTCTAGTCAGACTTTGTGTGAAATTTATTTGGGCTCTTACCTGACAAAAAAAAAGGATTCTGATGTGATAATAAAACCTGCCATAATTATAATAGGATGATTAACATATAATTTAGCTTTTCATATGTTTGTGATGATCTCTTTTTAATTTAAGATTTTTTTTCCTTTTAAAAAGTTACTCTTCACCTATCTTTTTGTGAGGCATGATGTCAAGATCTTGATAGTGAGAGAAAATTCTGATTTGTTTTCAGTTTCATAATAGAAGCATGTCATTAGTTTGACTAGGATACAGACTAGCATTGTTTGGTGGGGTTTGGTTGTTTCCATTTTTTCTGCAGTGAAAGACTTTTAAACAGATGTATACTGCAGTGAGTACAAAAATACTACACAATGTGACGAAGTTAAAACATGAAATACATCATAGAAATATCTGTGCAATGAAAACTCTTGAAGTAAGCATGGCCTTCCTGTGTAACAACCAGCTAGAGGTAGAATACGTCTTGAAAGTTATGTTTGAGACCTATTTTATTGCTCAGAAGCATTTTAATGAAAATGTCTTGTGTAGCTGGTAGGCAATTCTGCAAAAAAACTGATCTAAATCCAGATCAGAGAGTACATTGTTGTCTTGCCTGTCCTATGTGCTTAAGACATCCATTGGTTTTGCCATAATCACATGAGCATTTTTTATAATTTTTATCTTGCTCTGTTTCCCATTATAATATGAAAGAGCTACTTCTGCACAAGTTGTTTGGACTTACTAGGTGTTATTGAAAATATTTATAGCTATTAGGTCTTCTAAGTTTAGCAGATTTTTCATTGTTTTAGTAATTGTTAGGTAAGATTTCTGTTATTTCTATGTAAGATTTGCCTTAATGACAGCTGTATTATTAAGCCTATGATTTATGGAATGAAATGTTACTTCCTGAATTATTTTTTTTTTTTTCACTTAAGTGAGTGAGGAAAGCCCCATGGAAGGAGAATTTCTGCAAGGGCTTGTGGGCAAGGAACATCCTGGCTAAATGTTAGGGTGCAAGGATCTATGCAAGACTGGGGTCGTGCAGGATCACGCATTTGAGGCTGGTATGTGCCCCTATGCATGCTCCCACTCCTGGCCGCTCCACTGAGCGTGGTCATCACAGACCCTGTTTTAAAACAGTGTTTAAGAGATGTTCTAACAAATTGGAAAGGTTTGAATTTAGTTTTCTTTCCTTATAAGTCTTGGTGCATAATATTGGGGGAATACCTAAATCCAAGTTTTCTGTTTCAAGGCTAATAATTGTATACTTACTAGAAAAGACTGGTGGTCTATGTTTAAATCTTCAGAAAAAATATTATACCCTGGTTTATTTTACTATTCTGTTGATGGTATTTTCATGTCACATTATTGTTTTATATTGGATATCTTCTCAGCTAAGACTGCTTAGGCAAAGGTGCATGCATACTTTTACTAAAATTGTAGCCAGAGTTTGTTAAGCCTTTTTTATTTTTTTTTTTCAGAAGTTGAAAACTTACATTCTTACTTCCCAAAGCAGGTCTATTGATCTCTCTCTTCCTGCACTATTATCTGCTGTTTGTGCTCACCTTTTCTCTGGCTTTATTTACTTCTCCTTCAGCTAGTGCCTTTTTTATATCACTGGATTTCCCTTGCAGTGATGTTCATCAGCTGAGTGTTTGGGGGGGAGGGCAGTTCCACACAGCAAGAAAACTTCTAGAGAATGTAGAGCTTATACCCAGACCTTATTAGAATACCCTACATAATAACTTTTACAGTAAAAAAAAAATCTCAAAGGAATGAGCTTGTTATAATGCTAAATGGAAGTTTTGTAAAGCATAACTGGGATATAATTTTCACGGGAAATATTTGTATTACTGTTTTCTTTATATTTTTATACAGTGTTTTACTATCTCATGCCCTTCTAATTTGTGTCCTTCATTTAATTCATCAGGTTTTATATTAATAGTTAAAGGTCAGAGAGATGATTACAACTTGATTTGATCTCTTGTGTAATGCAGTCTGTCAAATTCAGAAAGTGATTTCTGTATATAATGTGTAACATCTGGTTGAACTATGAGTTATGTTGGAGTTTTTAGAAAATGATGCAGCCCAAAGGTAATGGTGGTCTCAGAGTCTGTTTTATCTCTAAATTATGCCAATGCTTAACTTAACCAATGCAATGCTACTAGAAATTTGCATTTAGAAATATTTGTTATTAGAAATATGAATTTATCACATATTAGTCAAATTTCACTGTGCAAATACTTTAGAGTAAAAAAACTACTTCCAGAGAGATACTATCCTTAATCCACAAAAGCAACATTTCAGCATGCTTCTGCCTTCTAAAAATCCCTTTAAGTCATGATTATTTTATGAGCTTCTAGTATGCCTTTGGACATATTCAAGATGTATTACAATATTATGATTCAGGACAACAATCAAGTTTTAATATTTTATTTAATAGCTTCTGAAGGCTTTCAGTCATCCAGTTGTTCATCTAGTATGAAGAATTCATAGACAGTGCACTAAAATTGTGTAACATCCCTCACTTTAATTTTTAAAAGTAAAGTAAATTGCAGTTTATCAAAAGGAAATCAATGAGTTATGCATTTGAGATTGCAGGTGATTTCACAAGCTCTTCTGTCTGCTGTTATCTGACAAAGGAATCTTTCTAAGAGAAATGTTAACTGTGTGCCAACTATTGACAATCCTGTGCCTGTCAATAGTATGCAGTGTTCACACCTTTTGAGTGTAAATTTTATTGAAGAAATTACTGGGTTTTAGCACATTTGGTTTTGTTTGGATTGTCATTTTTCCTTTTCCCTGACACCAGATAGAATTGAAATATTTTTCAGCTTAAGTGAGGAAACAAATCACCCTTTACTAGCAATAGAACAATTCTGCCTCTATTGTACAATGTTCCATTAGACAGTAATAATAAAGTGTGTATTGGGTGGAAATATAAAAATATATTTGCAGAGGTAATTACAAATTGCCATTAACATATCAGATAACTCTAGAATTCTTCCCCCCATTTGATATTTAATTGTTCTTTATCAGGTCACTGTTTGGTAGGATTTAGGTGATTATTCTCTGTATTTTATCCTATCTATTCTTTTGCTTCTGGCAAGTGGAACACTTTGAGCTCTTGTTCTAATATAAAATTAAATATTCAGTTTTATTAGTTTTAAGTTAATCTCTTCTGAGGATCGACTTAAAAAAAAAAACTTGCCTGTGGTGTTTGGCACAAATGTTTAGCCAATGACAAGGCTAAGGATTTCTGAGCAAAATGTTTGTTCTGATTGCCGAAACAGTTCCTCTGAGAGCTCCTTTAGCCGAGGTATGCATATGATGTTTTTCTGCTTGAAGTCACAGTTTAGAGTTCATACTTAGGCCAAATGCAAATCAGCTGACTCCTAACTGACTGCTCTTTTGTAGTTCTTTTGAAGCCTTCACTATGTTATTAACACAGAAATTAACAAAATCATCACCTCTTGAGCTTGTGTTCTAACTCGTAAATAAATATGGAAAAGAAGGCAGTATTATTTAAGGGGACCTTCCTGAAAGGAGATTTCAGTCTTTAGAAAATCAATTCACAGTCTGCAGTGAATATCAGTAGTCTGATATATCACTTTTATAATTTTGATTCAAGAGTCTGAACTCCAAAGAGGAATGAAAATTCACATACATCACTATGTTCAGGGTTGTGCAGGTATTCAGCATGTCTTCCAGCTGAAGTGTCTCGTTCTCTTCACCAACATTGAAGGAGCCTGGGTTTAAAGCCTAATATAGGCTCTTTGAATTTACCCTAATGTTGGTGACTAGTGTCCAAACCGATCTTGGATTTGTACCATGGGTAGCTCAATGGTTGAAAAACTTTTCATTAGGTATCTAGAAAATGCTGTAGTGTAAATATTGGTTATTACCTAGTGGGTGTTTAAAAACATTCCACTTGATGTAATATGCTCATTATATCAAGGGATTCTGTAATCTTCCGTAGAATACTGTTTCCTTTAGCTTATATTTTTAGGTTTCTTTATACTTTTTTCCAGTCTGTTACCCAGTTTTCTTGATCCCTGTCTGACAGCTTTAGATATATATTAACTTTACTTCGGAGTCCCATAGACCCACTCTAAGACGCAGTGTAGTTCACAAGGTATCCCTTAAGGAGCTATTATTGTGTCTTGTTTTCTTGCAAGTTACAAACTGTCTGGTCAAAATTATAATTTTGGATCATGTTTTTCCAAAGAAAGCAAATAAGGTGTGTTTTTAAGGGAGATCTTTGTAAATATTATTGTGGCTCTTGTGTTTTCTAAAGGACTCTCTAGAGCCACGTAAAATTTGCAGCCTAACCACGGAAGGTTATGCTACTATAGGAAAAAAAAAAACCACAAAGTGAAAATAAGCTGTTGTGCTAGGTGCCAATCGTTCAAACTAACAAAGCCTTATATCCTGCAGAGTTTTGTGGGTTTTTTCTGGTTGATTAGTATAACAATTAAACTTCTTTTGCTTTTCAATACAGTATTTGGTGTCTAGTAACATGACAAACAAGGGCATGTTTGGATCACACTTTTCTGTTCTCCATTATTTCCAAAAAACACAAGGGCAGCTGTTTATGCTTGAAACTGCCATTTATTCAAATACTGTTGAAAATGACCAACAAATGTACATCTTTAGGAGTGAAGACATGGAAATGTGCACACAGCATGGATGTATAAGCCTTGTTTCCTCATGAAGGTGTTTTAGAAAGGGTATGCATAGGCATTCGCCATGGAAAAGAATGGTATTACAAAGGAACTAAATAAAATGGCAGTATCACAAATGAATCGGGCATTAGTTCCTTTCAATCAGAAGCCATTCATTTCTTGAAGATGAAAACTTAATACCTGAGTTACATAATTTCATTGTGAAAATGAGCACTCTCTCTCAGAGCCTGGACTTCATTGGTGAAACTACAAGAACATTAGTGACTTTGGTGGTTTTCCAGTGAAATGACTGGTACCAACGAAGCTGATGACAGAGGGCTCAGCAGTACAGTAGACAAGTTCTTGTGGAATCAGAATATCTGAAGCAGATAATTTTTGAACTTGACTAGTAGAGGAGAAACCTCTCACTTCCTCACTGGTTGCATGTTCAGCCTATAGATGTAATTTTGTATGACTAAAGGTTCAAGTATCTGTCACTAAGTTTTGCAGTTAACCAGGAAGTGTATTGTTGTTTATTAGGTCCTGTTGTTTAACCTCCTGATTAACCTGATTTTAATGTTCTAGAAACATGAATTTAGTTAAAAGGTATAGCATTTAAGAAACATTTGTCAAATTTTACTAAATGTTTTCTGATACAGTTAAAACACAGGAAGGTAGTCATCATGGTAATCCTAGTTTGCAAAGATTCCAACTGCAAAGTTACCAGTGAGTCTAAGCATTGTCATGTATGTTGAAGACTTTATTATATAAAAAATATGTGGTAGTAATGAAAAATCACCTTGAGGCAGTAAGTTCTTATAAATAAAATAGAATTAAGTGCTAGATAAAAGGCAGATAGAGGGAATAATTACTTTGTGTAAGGAAAATGTGTGTTCCCATGTGAGGAAAAAAACAAAATAATTTTATCAATGCTTATTAATATAAAATATGGTTTGTAATTTGTTTGTGAGTAAACATGAGGTATTTTGGGAAGGGTGATAAAAGGAATTCTTCCAAGGATAGGTATTTTATGGGAAATTACCATTAGCTAATTTTATTTTAGAAATAAAATTACATGAAGTACAGAGGTAAGGTTCTATCATGGGATACTAAATTCTTTACATATTGGTAGATGTCCATTTTACATTTTTATAAAAAAGCATCTATTTAGTGATCTATAAGGTCAATTAATAGACTGGTACTTAAGTATTGAATACTTAATTTTTTCTCAGAATATATAATTTATTTTACTGTTCTAAATAGATTCATAACGTACATTAAAATGTTGCTTCTTAATGACTAGATAAGCTTTCTGTAACTACCAAAAATTGAAAGGAAACTGATAGCTGAGATCTTTCTCTGTGAAGAGTATAGAGGGTGGAACAACTATCAATAATTTTTTTTTTTTGTTATGAGCCCTGTATGTATACTGGGTTTTTTCTCAAAACAGTATGATTTACTGTACATATGCTGCAACCAGAATTCAGCTATCAACATTTAACTTTTTATCCTGAAAAAAAATGCTTTTGCTTAAGACTTGAAAGGAGTAGTTTTGATATTTTCAGAATTGTATACATGAAGCTTAATGGAATGTAAAAAAGACAAAAATTTCCCATTTTCACTTCACAAGTGAGGGGTTTTTTTTAATATTTAAGTAATCCTGCTAAGGAGATTTTTTTATTTAGTTGTCCTCTAATGTATATTCTTATCCTTTAAACTCCAAATTTCTGAAGTATAATATAAAACTCTTGAAGGAATTTTTTGAGTCTGTCATGTCATTGTTAGCTGTAGTTGTTTGCATTGCAGATTGAAAATGAGCATGTAGATAATAACATCAATGTACAACTGGAAAACAGGAAAACAAAGATAGTGGCAGTGCATGTGTATGGATGGCTGATAGTGGTGTTTGTCCAGTGATGCTCACTAAAGGAGCAGGAGGGCCTGAGTGACTTAGTTTTGGCATCTCCTCAGTCTTGCATTGAGAGAGTACCATGTTCCTGATAAAGTGTTCCTTTCTAGCACTGCCACAAAGTAAGACATACAAGCACCTCAACCCTCACAGCAATTTTTGGTCCTGTGTCTTTTGTCTTTTTTCACACCACACCACAGCTTGCTTTCATTCATTCCAGGCATTTTTAAACAATGCATCCCTTTTTTTCCCCCTACAAGTCCACCTGTGTTTGCATGAATGAAATAAAATAAGGAATCTGATAGTTTCTGGTGCCACTGAAGAAGTCTGTTGCTTCAAGACTTCTCATGAAGTTTTGTCTTATACAAAACAAGAGGTGGAACCAATCCTTGTAGCATCCCACAGAGGCTCTCAGAGCTGGAAAGAAACCACCCATCAGAATTGTCTTGAAATCTGACTGATAGGAGTTGACCTATCCAGTTCAGGGTGACTGACTCATTTCTGCCTGTCTCCCAGGCGAAGTCAGCAGCACATGGTGACCTTCAGTGTCAAACACTGCTGATGGGTTTAATGAAGTAAGCATGGATATCTTTCTCTGAGCTGTGCCAGAGAGGAAATTGTTTGCAAGCAAGACTAATGCACTCTGAAAGCTGTTACCAAGTTTGAAAGCCTGACTGCCCTGATTTAGGTTCTTGGCAGAGAAGTCAAATTCTGTAGGAGACTTATGTTGTTTAGTTAGGGCTTTTAAATTATTTATTTGATAAATTTTCCCAAAAAAAAAAAAAAGCTGGGAAGAACATTTGGACCAAGAAGATTTTTGAAGGCTGGGCATTTATGCTTCATTTTTCATGTAGTTAAAAACTGATTTATATTCAGATTACATTGGAATGCTCAGAAGTTTGTCCAGCTGGCATTTGGTTGTCTTTAAGGATGGAGGTTCTGCATCATCTTTGGATAACTTTCCAGTGCTACTTTCATTGTGAAAAAAGGTTTTTCTACAGTCAAATCAGAATTCTTGCAATTTGTGACCATTGCTTGTTGTTGTTGTTGTTGTTGTTGTTGTGCAACACTGCTAAGAGCTTGACTCTTATGTACTGTGCTGTTGTTCTTGTAACTGAAGGCAGCAATGAGATTCCTGTTCAGATTCCTTGTTTCAATATATCAACGTCTTTCTTGTACTGGGTAGTCTGAATTGTGACCTTAGGCTTGAATACAGACTCAAAACATCAAATAAAGGAGAATGTTCAATTCCCACAACATTCTTATGTACCTCAGAATGTAGTCAACTCATCTTTGCCACAAGGGTACACAAATGTTCTGCTTGTTTTTTGCAGAGATTCCTCCAAGATCTTTCCTACAAAGCAACCTTCTAACCAGTCACTGTCTGGTCTGAACTGTTGCAGTGCAGAACTTCAATTTTACTGTTGATGAACTTTATGAAATTCCTATCAACTCATTTTGCTGGCCTGTCAGGACATTTCTAAATGCCTTCCTCAAAATTTGATGTAGACTGCTGAGTGGCATTAGATGCTGCATATCACATTTATGAATATCTCCATCTCATTAAGATCATGGATCAATGGGTGAACTCATTTCTACCTCAATTCACTGTTCCTTGAGAGTGGCAATCAAGTGTGAGAATTCTTTTTACACTCCATAATTTTAAAATTTTATTCTCCACCATTTCTTCAAGGGATTAATTGCTTATTTTATCCCTTATTTGATGAATATGAAGACTATAAAACTAATTTTAATCTCTATTATAGCTCTGTAAACAGTGTATCTTATATCTATCACTTTCTGATAGCCTGCAGACCTTTCTATATTTACTATATAAAATTTGAGTTAAAAATATATGTAATTACATTTTCTTATGTGAGAAGGAGCAGCAATGTAATTCATGTTAACAGGGCCACATGACCTTACTATTCACTTCTACATTATATGGATTTCTGGTTATGTAATGCAAGTAAAATTTTAGCATCTTAATGACGCTGCTAAATTTTAAGTGCTTTCTGAGTTTTGTGGCATTCAAATACTAGTTATTTTTCACTTAGAACTCTAGGACTGAGTTGGAAGAAGTTTGTTTATGACTTGATTTTCTGTTTGGAGCAATACATATGGCTGGCTTCTACATAGCTATATTGCTGTAATTATATTTGATGGATATTAGAATAAATGTGGGCTTAAAACAGTTGTATTGGTAGGTCAGAGCAAAGCTAAATGTAAAAATTAACCAACATAATTGGGAGATGTAGTTTTTAAATATTAAGTTAACCAGACCTACTTTATTAAACTCCATGGAAAGAAAATAGCTCTAGAAATTTAAGTTCTTCTTAATGAAAGCAAGCATATAGCTTTATATGCAACCTTTGAAGCTTCATGTAGTATTGTGTCTCTTGGCTTTTGTTTATTTTCTTTTGGAAGTCAGCCTTTTGCATTTTTGTCATGTTTTTGAACATGATTTCATTAGTATTTTATAAAATTTGTCAGGAACATAAGTAAACATGCTGAAAATGTTGGTAACCAGTATTTTATTCTGTAACTATTCTTAGTGAGGATTTATTTACTCTTTCTTTACTTTCTCCTCTCATAACAGTCTGATTTTTTTTTTTCTTGGTCTTGTTCTAATAATCTCTTTTGATGAGATCCAAGGGGTCATCAAAAGTATCTGGTATTCTGCATAGCACTTGGCCACTCTGATCATATTAGCACTCTTTCATTGCTATTTCAGTGGTTACAGTAGGGTGGTGATGGTGCACAGTGGTAAAAATGAACCTCTCTATATTGCATAGCATAGTTTGCAGACAGTCTGCAGTGTGAGTAGAAATTTGGCTTGCTTTTGACTAAAAGGATTGCAGTTACAAGTAATCAGAGGTATAATTGAGAAACAAATTACAGTGGATGTGAATTAAAGAAAGCATCCTTAGGGCTACGTGGCAGAAGTTGTGTTACTAATTCTTTGAGTTATTACCTCATAATGACTGGAAACCTGAAGATGGTTTGTTCTGTTACAAAATTCTTGCATAGTGGGTTAGTTCTATAAAATACTGAACAACATTTTTCACAATGTATGGTTCATACTGAGGACTTTATCTCTGGTAGTCAGATCACATGCACAACTTAAATGTCTATTAGGTTGAATCGGGCAGAATTTAGAGAAAGATGTCTTCATATTTTAATTTAATTTGAACTAATATTTAGTAAAAAAGAAATCATCAAGCAACTTCCCTGCATGTGTTTAGTGTATCGCATATTACAGACTTCTGGAGTTGTGTGGTTGTCATAAATTTTTCAGTGAAGGGAAAGGCCAATGGTGGATAATTTTCAGTTTTATTGTTTCTCCAAAACACTAGTTTTTATTTAAAAATGTATTATGTTCATATTTCTAATGGAATCTCAAACTTATTTCTCAGGCAGCAAAGCATTAGTAGTTAAAAACTATAGTTTGCAGTTTCTATGATAAAATACCATTGCATTTAACCAGATACATAGCTAGGGATCCATTGCACTGTTCTATAGGTTAATTTATAAGAATTATCTCTGAAAACCTGAAAATATTTAAGGAAAATCAAAGGTTTTCAAGCTTTGGATATTGACACAAATTAAGTATTTTACTTGTTCTTTAAATTTATTGTACTTTACCAACACAATTTTCTAGGTTACTGTAAAGAATCCCATTTGATGTAAAAAATAAAAATTAGTTTTATTGCCTTGTTCAATATCTTGTCTGTTAATAATAATTCCATACTGTCAATTGTAATGATGGCTTGTGTGGTAGCTCAAAACTAAATAGACCCACCAACCTAACTCAGCAAACAGTAGTCATATATAAACCACTTTCTCTCACTGTTGTCATTAAGGTAAAATGTAAATAAGGGTGAAAAAGCTTAATATTCTATGACAAAATTTTAGTGTGTCAGCTTCTCTCTGTTTTCTCCAAATGTTGTCAAGGAATGAGGTCTTTTCTGCAAATCATAAATATGATTTGGTTTTCTTGGTATTTTTCAATCAGCATGTCAAATAAAAATGTCTCCTTTTCATCAGAATGTATAATTTAATTACATTCAATGTAGCCTATGAATAAGTGATGTATTCACTATAATGCTCTTATAGTAACATTTGCTTGATTACTGACTGTGCTTTTCCAGAATTAAAGTGGTGGGTGTAGAGTACCATCAAAGTTTACTTTTGTTAGGCTTCTCCTAACAAGTATTTTGTAAAAAAAAAAAGTACATAGGACTTGATACTTCCCTGTACTTTGTTAATTCATTGATGAAATAATGAATTAAGTTCATTATTTAATTAAACTAAAATTCATTAATTTAGTTATTTTATGCAAAGCTGTTTATATATCTCTGAATGCCTTTATCATTAATTTCTAAGATGACTTTATTTTCATTGAGCTACAGATATTGTAGAATCATAAAGGTTGGAAAAGACCTCCAAGATTGAGTCCAACCTTTGACCAATCATCACCATGTCACCTCAGCCATAGCACTAGGTGCCTTGTCCAGTTGTTTCTTGAACATTTCCAGGGTGGTGACTTCACCACCTCCCTGTGCAGCCATTCCAATATCTGATCATCCTTTCAGTGAAGAAATTGTTCTTGATGTCCAAACTGACCCTCACCCAGCAAAGCTTGAGGCTGTGTCCTCTCATCCTGGCGCTGGCTGGCAGAAGGGGCCAACACTCACCTGGTTACACCCTCCTTTCAGGCAATTGTAGAGTGATAAGGTCACCCCTGAGCCTCTTTTTCCTCAGGCTAGACAACCCCAGCTCCCTCAGCCACTCCTCACAGGAGGAGTGTTGACGTACACTCTACGCCTTTACCAGCTTCACTGCCCATCTCTGGACTTGCTCCAGCACCTTCATATCTTTCTTGAAGTAGGAGCCCAGAACTGGCCAAAAGACTTAAGCTGCAGCATCACCAGGGTTGAATACAGAGTACAGTGCTACTTCCCTCATCCTGTTGGCCACACTGTTGCTGCTACAGGCCAGGATGTCATTGGCCTTCTTGACCTCCTTGGCACACACTGGCTCATGTCCAGCCAGCTGTCAATCAGCATTTTCAGGCCCTTTTCTGCCAGGCAATCTTCCAGCCACTCTTCCCCCAGCCTGTAGCACTGCATGGAGTTGTTGTGATACAAAGGCAGGACCCAGCACTTATTGAACTTTTTTACAATGTCTAGTTCTGTTTAATATTATGTATGTGTATATATTACTGAATTCTATATACATGTAGTTACACAGTTGCTTGATGCAGACATAAATGTGTTCTTGTATTTTCACAAAAAGGTGATTCACAGTTAAGTTACTTTGATACACTTCTCAAATTCTGTTTTCGTACCATTTGGATATGTCATAATTAAAAAAAAAAACCTAAGGTATTTTTATAAACATGAATGAGAAAATGTATATGAGTATTAAAGCAAATTTATCATTATTTTTTACTATGCAGACATGACTAATTATTTTATGTGGATCTGCAGAGATAATTTGTAAGTATTTTTAAAGACCTTAACCTTTTAGCATAGAATTAGTATAAAAAAATTTAGCACAAGGATTGCTATTCCCAGTTAGCAATATTTGAAAGTGAGAGTTCATAGTGGCATTATTTCTTGGATTCCCTCTCCTTACAACCTATATAGTGGAGCTTGGTAGCTAATAGTGGTGTTTCTAGCAGCCCTGTATTTAGATGGCATAACTCTTTACCATTTTAATAGATACTTACTTTTATTTTTTTTTTTAAGTTGCCACATTTACAGTGTTTTCAGCATTTCTTTAATTTGGTGTAAGTAAACCCTCTAGGTTATTGTATGTTTTGTAACATGAAATTCTCTTCAGCTTTGGCAGATATATAAACGTGAATTTTGGGATTGCCTTTTGTACTTGCAGAGTAACTGTGGCCAACTACCAGAATAACACTGCATCAAAACTTGGAGTCAGGCCTTTCAGCCAAAGTGAATGCTTGAGAGCTCTCTGAACTGTTGTATACTGGGAGACAGGGTGGGGCTGGATCAAAAAAAAAACCCTGTCCTGTTTTCAGAACTCAGCTTTATCCTGCTCCTGACAAAACAGCAGAATGTCTGCAGAAGATGTAAAGCTTGGTTCTTACTCCTGGTAAATGTTGCCCTGTGTTCAGGCACTTTTCTGGCATGCAGTTTCTCTTGTTTTCTTCTTTTTTTTCTGCCTGTGACACAAGCACCACGTGGACATGAAGGTACCTTAATATTCCAACAAAGATAATGAGAGGTAGAGGAGAAAATGAGACTGAAAGGAGTTGTTCCATTTTCCAGAGGTGGAACACTTTGTTGCTTCTTCCTTTAGAAGAGCACTTAGGAACAAATACTGTGTTAGTTGTAAAGTATACCAAAACTAGGAAATTCCAGGTTCTACATTGCCTGTGGTATCTTATTTACTGGTTTTTTTGTGTGTGTGTTTATAGTGTGCTATAATTTTTAATAATGTTACAGTAACTTTTATTATTTAGTCCTCAGGATACACTTGGAAGAGTCAGAATTGAGATTGCATGCACAATATTAAATCTGCTGGGTTTTGCTTACTGCTTCATTTTGCAACATTAAAATCTTTTGCTCAGTCACTGTATGTAGACAAATGTGATGAAATCTAATCAGCAAATATCTGGGAAAATAGTGTTTAGACATATGATGTTAGATGTATTTTATTTTCATTATTTGGGGAAGTTATTATTCAGGAATGCTAGAATTTATTTGATCAGAAAATACAGTTTGTATTTTTTTTGCTATTTGCACCATTATATTTGCATCCTTTGTGTGCAAATTAGACTTATAATTATATCACATGATAATAGTTAACAAATTTGCATGTTCATTCCATCCAAAATTGCAGACTTCTTCATGGCAAAAAGATTTTCTTTTTCATTTTTTCTCACAGTTCTCTTCGTGATTAATGCTATTTTTGCTATAAATTCTCCTAGCTAATCCTGTTCACAGATCATGTTCTGTTTAGTAGGTCTAAAGAGGCAAACTGAGAAGTGAAAAATTCCGTGAGTTACCTGTCCTTTCTTATGATTCAAGCCCTTCTGACAGTTTTTAATATTGTAGCATTTTCCTTCTGCCTCTTCAATTCGCTCAATGTTTGACTTCTGTCTCACTCTGTCTGCCAAATGGACTCCTTTAGCACATATTTGCTTCCTTACTTATGCTCTCTTAAATGCTTCCAAATTACTATTTTGCTGTTCCATCCTTCTTTCCTCAAAAATGTTTTGTGTTTTTAAGCCTAGTTTCTAAAGGAGAAGAAAGAAAGCTGAAGAAACTAAGAGCAAGGCAAGGTCATAAGAAATGTTAAAGGAGCTGAGATTATTGTGGTGTTGCATACGATGGAGGAGAATACAAAACAGTAGGAAACTCCAGTTAGGAATTCTCCCTGTTATTAGAACAATTCGTTTTACTATATTGCTGCTGTAGAAGTGTTTAAACTTGCCCTTGAAGGACTCTGTAACATACCAAAGAGCTAACTAATCAGGAAAACTAGGGTGCTGAAGCTTTTTCTGTTGTTAAAATAGTTGTAAGATTTCTCACCAAATTTGTTAAGGCTAAAGTATATTTAATTGTTTCAAATGCTTTTGTCTTTTGAAGCTGTACCAATAAATAACACTCATAATGTATTTATACTTTACTTTTTTTATAGCTATCAAGAAGCAATAATTAATTACTGTTACAATCAACAGGGTTTTTTTTCTTCTGATGCTTCTCCATTAATAGGAAACTATTTGATGTGTATTTATGTTTTAGCTTGAGTGAGAAAAAGTTGTTGAAACCTTCACTTACAAAATTAAATTATGTGGGTTTTACAAATGTTTATTTTTGAAAATCTCATATACAGGCTATATGCTGAGAATTCATGGGGCCTTAAAGTTATGACAAATTCTTATATAAACTTTTGATTGACTGAATTGCTAACTAAATGATTAAATAAGTTTTCTCTAAAAATACTGCTTCTAAAATGAGGAAACTAAAATGGGATATAAGCAATAACATTTCTTTTTAGAAAAGCTATGTTGCTTTTTGAAGAAACTGAATATTGGCTAAACTTTAGTTATACCTTTATCCTCGAAATGTAGATAATTTCCGTATTTCATCAACTTACTTGAAGAATTCTAACTTCAACTATTATTTTTTACCTCACCAGACACATTAGAGTGTTTTAATTAAAAAAAAGTAGTTGTCTTGAGCTCGTGTTCTAACACTAGTTAATAGTCCTGAATAACTTTTAATATATATATATATATATGTGTAGGTATGTGGGTGTGAGCTTGGGGCAGATGAATCTTATCATAAGAAAATCCTCACATGAACTCCAATGTTGGATTGTTTTCCACTACTTAGAGCTGAAAAGAATTGGAAGGTTTCAAAACCAGCTATCATGTGAAAGAACAATAAACCTGTTCATATGTATATCTACATAAAGTGGATTTTTTTATTTGAGCAATGCCCTTTCAATTTTCACCTTCATTTCTTTAAATTAGGATGTTAACCAGATAAATTACTGTCATAAGGGAACATAACTCAGCTGAGTATATGTTTGTGGCGTTTTTAATTCTATTTGATATTTTTGTTGTAAGACTACAAGTTAAGCATATATACCTGATTTTTCCAAGAAGGCCAACATGAACACCTCTGTACTTGAATACATAGTATTATCTTAATTTATAAAGGTTACAAAAGTTAACAACATGCACAATAACAGCTACACAACTCAAGGCTTGAGACATGTGACTGTCTCTGGTTTTGAATTACTGGTTTACTTACATTATTGCTTTAAGAATAATTATTATTTTTGAAAATGAAGTTTTTCTGATATTTCACTCTCTAAAAGATTCAAAATAAATCCTGAAAGCATCCTTAAATTAATATTTTTCACTTTTATGAGTACATGGCATCTTGAGGATGCTAAACAATTGACTGTTTAATGACTTTTTCTTTTGATGTAATATTCTTAGGTGTTGAGTCAGAAAAAGTAAGGATTATTTCATTAAGTCTGAATTTTGCTACTTCTAATATCTCAGTGTAACTATTCACTTAGCTCTCTATGAGAGAATAAACATCAGTTATCCTATAAACGTAATTTCAACTTGCTGTTCTATAGCAATTCTTCAAATAGTCATCCAGACAAATCTGTTCTTGAAAGCTTCTTGAAGGCTAATTATATACCATATATTGAGATGCGTGTTATGCCAATGAAAAAATTGTAAATCAGGACATAATTATGAAGTTCAGTAGATCCAGAAAAGCACAAGGAAGAAAACTGAGGATGTTTTTCCTATTGCATTTACTGTTCTTAAAGTTCTGAGATTAACTTAACTGGAGTAACCCTGGTAGAGATTCATGGAAACCTATGAAAGATTAATGCTGATTTCTATAGATTTTTTGTATTTGATAAGCTGCCATAAAAATACACAATTCACTAAAACATTTCCTGTTAATTTGGTGTGGCATGATGTGACTTATTCTCACATAGAAAATGTCATTGTAATCATGTTACTGAGATTTATTCTTCCCAATCCAGTCACAAGAGAAGTATAACTGGCTGGCACTTCTCCAACAATGAAGCCCTGGTCTTGAGTCAGGTTTACCCTGTGATGATGACTGTATAATATTCCTCTTTCAAAACCCCTGTTTTTCATTGCCTCTTGAGCCCCGTTCCAGCTGTTTGATTAGGCGTTTAATCATCAAGAGGCTTTGCAAATCCCAATAATGGCTGTGGAATGCAGTCCTGAATTTTAGGCTCTTGTTCCCCAAGGAGGAACATGGAATCCACAGCTTAGTCACTAAGCTCCCTGTATAGCATCTTGAGGATAACTGCCATAAAAAGATGAAACTTCTGTTCTGACTAGGTGCCTCTTGCAATAGGAAATGTGAAACATATGGTGTCGTATGGCATCACATCAACTTACATTTGTCATCTTTGGCTTACAAGTGCAGGAAGGTACCCTCATTCACTTGAAGTTGAAAGATTGAAGAGTCTTTTTCAGAGAATAATCAGTTATTAGTATTCTTTGAACAAATGAAGTTGAGACTTGCTCCTGTGCCAGTGCTACAGCTGCCATCCTCTATCTAATAAGCATGTGTTTAGAGGCTTTTTGGCTAAGAAGTGTAAAGTCTAGGTTAGATTCTCCAGAAGAGATTCAGGTTCACTTCTTACAGGAGCCTCCATAGGTACATATATATCCTTAACCTTTTCCACTGCTTTCGTGTTAAATGGAAAAGTGACAATGAGAAGATTTCAGCTTTTACATTTAGGATGAGTTGTTTTAGCATAATAAATTGGCAGAAATGTAATCCCTCTTTTCTGTGAACACGAATATAATTTTTTGATTACATTGTGCATGAAAACGGTTTAGCATATGTAGATCGAAGGCCAGAGAGTAAAAGGAAACATTGCAGCAAGAATAACACTGTTGTGGTCATGCAGCTTTGAACATGCTAAAATACATTTTAGTTAGAAAAGTGATGACATTCTGAAATGGGTGCAGACAAATTTATTTACTTGAGTGTATTTCAAATAAGTTTCTTTTATCTCATCTCAAAGCAGTGTTAATATTATTTTCCCCCTCAGTGTAATGCAAACTTAAAATTGCTAGTTGAAAAACAAGGCCAAATTTCTACAACAGGTTTACTATGGAACTTTCAGCCCTCAAGAACAGTGTTTTATCATTCGCACTTTGTTAGATACTTAACACTGCAAAACAAAATGTCAAAAAATATAATTTATGTACAGTGTACATTTTCATTGTTTTTTAATTTGAAAATACACTGATAAGTAATTGTGCTGCAAAAATTATTTATGAACACTTAAATTATCAGTTATTAAAATAAATTATGATGGTGTTTTCTGTTGATTGCTAACATAAATGCTGTTGAGAATATATATCGTTTTAGAGCTTGGCTGGAAGTCTTATCAGAAGAGTCAGCAGTGACTACTGCATTTCCCATGTAATTTATCTATATGAATTTCAAGTACATATTTGAAAGTAGTTTAATAAACTTTTTGCAGTAGAAAGATGCAATATGATGCTAAAAGAATTGTCATTTCTTTTTAAGTAACCCAAGCAGAATAACTCTGTATAAGGTAGATTTTAAATATTATTGCAGCTATGTAAGCCAAGCAAGGAAGTCTGCAAAGCAGAATAGAAAGCAGATTCTGGAATAATTAGATCTCAGTTTTCTGAGCAATTTTTTTCCTTTCATCCATGTTGTATTATACAGCAGTATAATCTGCAGACTCATACCAGTAGGCTTCAAGAGATTATGATCAATCAAATTTTAATAATACCTACAAAACAGTCTTTATATACAGTGTGAGGAGATTTATGAAACATTATCATTTTGTTAAAAAGTATTATCATTAGGCTTGGAGTAATCAGCCTAGCAAAGAAATCAATGAGTATGTAAGGTGAGGCAGGTGTTTTTGTGTTGTAGTTACCAGTAACACTGAGAAATTAACTATTTCTCCTGAATTTTGATGTTTGCCCTAGAGGCTGTAGAAAAATCAGATGTATTTTAATTTATATTATTTTCCCAAAACTTAAATGCCCTAGATTAACAACAATATATGTGACAGCAAAGGATACCTCTGCTTTCAATCTGTTTCAAAGATCATAGAAGCAGTACATGTTAGGGCTCTAAGATGTTTCCTGAGGGATCAAGAAATCTGTACGTTTCTAAAGACTGACCTATCACCTTGAAAAGCAGCCATGAAGGAGATCTGCAAATGCAAGACCACTGTCAGGTCAACTGTCGTGGTGCTGACAGGTCTCTGATATAAAACCCAATTTGCAGTTTAAGAAGCACATCCATTATCCTTCTGATTTTAAAATATAACATACCTCAGCAAAATGATAAAAGAAAGTGCTTAAGAATTATGAAAGTCAAGGACTATTTAATATTAGAAAGTCACAACTTTTTTTTCCATATTACTGATTAAAATTATAGTGAATTTTAATATTTCTGTGTCTTTATTTCTTTCAAAAAGTTGAGTTAGCATCAGTTGAACTTCAGTCGTTATTGTTCTACTTGTATTATGTTGTTTGGATTAGTCAGACATTCTATTACATTACTCTTTGAAGAGGTTTTTGGAAGTGTGGATAATTTTAGACAAAGTGATGTATAATTTTTTGGGAAAAAGTACTGTCTTTTTGATCCTAATGAAAAAAAAATAACAACCCGTATTTTTTTCTTAGCATTAGGTTTAAGCTTCATCTCCATTTGGAATAGAGTAAAAAATTTAAGTTTTCTGTGTAAAGAGGATCTGCAGTGTCTTCTACTTAAGAAAGTTTCAGTTCTTGAAAATGGATGTGCTTCTTAAACTGTAAATTAAAGCACTACTGAATGGTCAATAAAATGCAAAAGCGTATTATTTTTTTTACTTGATTACCATAATGGACTTTAATGTTAACTTGGAGAACCTAAACAAAACACTGATTATTTTACTGCAATATCCACCAAGACTGATGGAGAAATAAGATTATGGGTGTCTAGTATCAAAGAAGTTTTTCTTCTTTAGAACGTTTTTCAATGTCATCTTACTTATTAAACTTTAAAATGGTGTTTTAACTTTGCCTATATTTGATCATACCTTTTCCTTTTATTGCTAGGTAAAGAGTTGCTTAGTACATGCTGCTTAATTCTGCAGAAATACTGTGCATAAGATTGCCCGAGTACCTTTTTAAAACTTAGAAGTTCCTTAGGAATAAATATACTGTTAGTTTCATATTTTTCACATACATTTGATATTTCAAGCATTTGTCCAGCCTGTTTGTAAAGTATTTGTATTTCTTTAAACAAGTAGACCTGTAAATTCCAGAAGGGCTCTAAAATATTTTCTGCGTTTTGGTTTAGTTTACCTTCTACTGGTGAGCTTCTTAAATAATAAATTTGTGCTTTGATAAACCATGCTGTTTTTATCTTGACACTAACTTAACCATATAAGATAAGAGATAGCAATCTAATTTTTAAAGTTAAAATACAGTTTATTGATATTTCTAAAGTCTTTGAAGATCTCCATATGAAGTATTTTATGAAGACACCAAGTAGCTGTAATTTCAGCCAACTGGCTCAAAATCTCTTATATTTACTTAATATGTGTTTGCTGTTATGGTTTGTGTTTTCACTTAGCAATTTCTTGTTCCTTGAAGACAGTAAGATATCTGATTTATTTTATGTATCAAGGAAATTAAGGATGTTTATAATTTAAAAGAACTGAGAAGACCACTTTTTAGCCATGTAATCTAAATCACATTTTAGGCATGTAGTCTCTGGTAAAATTCTTCTTCAACTCATGATACATATAACTGCATCAGTTTTAATAAGGACACTATAAAAGTTGTCATACAGACTTATGTACAATGTGCATATCTTCAGGTTAATTGCTTTCTAGGTGCAGCTGCTCTAAAAAAGTAAAAGGAGCCTTGTACCTGCACCTGAATTTAGCTAACAGGAGGCAGCCCCATGTAGCTAGCCAGTTTTGGAAGTAATTATTGTGATTTTGAAAGGTGGTCATCTTCTTTCAGCCTCTAAAGGCAGGATAGCCTTTAACTTGAATTTTAGTAAGAATTATAAGGAGACAGACATTCAGGGTTTTTTTGTTACTTGTTTAGTGGTTTTTGTATTTTTTTGTATTTTTTTTTGTTGTTGTTGTTAAGGTCGAATGTAATAGAGCTTTTTTTTTGGAATTAATGTATAAAAGTTCTATTCAAAAATTTAAAACATTTTTCATTTTACGGAAATTTTGAAAAAATCTGTTTTATTCTAAAATTGTGTGAGCGGAAAAACACTTTGAGTGTTATCTCTTATATATAAGAGATTGAAAGGGTTTAAATACTAAAAAATAACATTTACTTCGAAATTTCCAAAACTAACTCTTCCTATAAAGCAAATTTTGTGTTTTTCAGTAGGATATAGGCTATTTCCTGGTGATACAGTTGCTTAGTTTTGTGATTCCGCAAGGCTTCCTTACATGGCTTGTTTCAACTATAGCAAATGTTCCAGAAAATGTATTTTGTTTTTTTTTTCACAACTCAGTGTAAGGTTATACTGTTGGCAAGCAGGAAATGCAGGCCAAATGTGCTGAGTAGGGTCTATGTGTTGTATATAATGGACTAAACAAGGCCTGTAGAGACTGTATGTAAAGTATTTTGTTCATCTATAATATCAGCAGTTGGGAAAAGGTTGTGAAGATAACTGCTTGCGTTACATGTAAATCCGTTATACTGCAAGATGTATTTAAAGGGAATATTTACCTGCTTTTGTTTGCATTTTTTCAAAGTATAATTATTCTAGAATAGTTATCTTTATGTGAATGCTCCCCTCCTAGGTATGTTTCCATATGGACTTATGATGAAAGAATTTAAATTAAAAAATTGTTCTAGACTAATAAGAGCATAATGAAATATTTTGGAAAATTTCCAACTCTAGATTGGTGTTAATGGTGTACTCTGAAGACTTGGTCCAAAGCCCATTGGATTTAATTCCCCTTCAATGAAATTTCTTTCAAAACTACTGAGCCAGCTTTTAATATTTACTGGAGTAGATAGAGTTCAGGCAATTAGCAATTTTGAATAGGATTTAATGGGGCATTCAGATGATTTATCGAGCTCTCCAAAAGTTTTACATTGAATTCTACTGTAGTTGTCTTGTTCCAGAGTGAAGGGAGACATCCTTGTCATTCATGTGTGTGTGCCCTGCAGGAAATATGTCCACCAGCTTCCAAAAGCAGCAGTAAATCCTCTTTTCTGCAGGTATTGTTCCATGAGCAGGTGGGCTTTGCTGCTGCCTAGAAATCTTTACTGGTTTTTTTTCCTCCTTTGGTCTTCGTTTTGTAGCCTCTCTTCTTGTGCCATCTCTCCTGTTCATCTGACACTAGAGTAAGGTGATTTGGCTTTCTAAGTCAGGAAAAAAACTATTAACTTTTTTCTCCTGGGTTAGTTTTCTACGAAATTATTCAGATTAATCAGTTCTGGGAACACTCACAGGCACATGACCCAGTAAAAGTCAGATGTTGGCTGTGTATGTCAGGTGGTGGGGAGTGGTGGAGAAGGAAACTCTAAGCAGTGGTGAGATGTTAGATCAGCTTGTTGTGTAGGAGTGTTGTGATAGCAAAGCCACTTAGAAGCCTGCACTTGAGAATGATCCCTCAAAAATACACTGGCAGGCATGATCTACTTCAGGCAATGGAGCTAAGGCTTTGAAGTGGAGACTTTTCTATAATCACATCTAAGAATTAAAAAAAAAACCCGAAGAAAAATCCTCCATTGAAGATCTAAAGAAAACTGACACCTGAATGTTTGGAGTTTATGTAGGTGATCTTGATTTTGATAATCAAGTTGCGTGCTAATGATCCTTGGGATGACACTTGTTCTACAACGCATCTGGGGGACACAGAGAGAGGGTTTGTTTTTTTTCTGGATCTCAGTAAGAAATGCCTGGCAACAAAGGACATGCTAAAATAGCTATTTCGATAGGACAGAATAAAAAGATGGATACAGATAGAAAATAAATTTTATGTCCTTTCAGATGCTTGGAACCCTCCTTTTAATCAGTGTTGAACTTGCCTCAAAGTGGATTTTCGACTGGCACCTCACTAGGTTTTCAAAATGCTGTTTTTTATTATGTAAATGGCTGCCTTTTTTTTTTTTTAAGATAGTAGGAATTCATGTTTCTAAAGAAGACATATCTAAAGATTTTAATATACGGTGTCTGATATCTGATTTGTGCCAATATCAGCTGTGATTAGTTTGATAATCTCTTATAGTCTCTTCAATCCTTTCTAAGACCCTTTATTATTGCAAATTCCAGTGTCTGACATCGGTGTTTTTCTTATGCCAGTTACAATCTGGCTTAATTTTGGAAATTAGTTTTTCTGACTGCATGCTCTGCCTGTGCATCTTTGCAGTTTCTTTTTGTGGCAACATTGTATAATCCTAAACATCTTTTGTTGAGATTTTTTGAAGCTTTTGAGATTTTACCAGTAATCATATGATTAATTTCTTCCTTGTTTTATTACTAGCTGAAAGTGTTCTGATTGATAAATATACAGCAAAAGATGACTGATTATGTAAACCTGAAATTTTAGAGCCTCATTTTTTTCAGGAATAAAGGAAATAATTCCTAGCAAGTAATTAGCTCATGAGTTTACCTTCTGTTGTTTCAAAATTGTATGAGACTATCTGAATTCCCTCACTCTTAGCTATTGTACTGATTTGTTGTGTCAATATTTTCAGCAATTTGGCAATGTATTCTTAATGTGGGCATTTGGTTTATAATAAAATACAGTTTCAATTAGGTAAGCCTTCTAAGTAGTCTCTTCAATCCAAGTTAACAATCTCTTGGAAGGTCATCTTTTCTTTTGAAAAAGTAAGTATAATTGAGAGCAGAATCACTACATTCAAGACTTGGAAGAGTAACTTGCAACTATGGCTATTTTGTGCTGAAAAAGGTGAGATTGCAAGTAATTGGGCACATAAAATACAAAATGTAATATATAATCAGCTGGAGATTTTCATCATTTCCAGTAATCTTGTAAATTCACCAAGAGAGCTCTTTTTAGATGGATGGGTACCAAATAATCTTTGATTGCATCACAGTTCTTTTCCACAGAAAGTCTCCCAGAAATGCAAGTGTTGTCGATACACCTTCTTATTAGAAACAATTTCCATGTAAATTTGTAGAGAATTCAATATGAAAAAAAGGATAGAAAAACTGAGCTTTTTTTGTAACCAATAAAATTTAAAACTATCAGCAGGTTAAAGGAGAAATGGAGACTTAGGAGACACTTTATCACTCTCTACACCTAGCTGAAAGGAGAGTGTAGTCAGGTCAGTCTCTTCTGCCAGGTAAAAAGCTATAGAGCAAGGGGAAACAGCCTCAAATTGCTCCAGGCGAGATTTGTATTGGATATGAGATAAACTTTCTTCACCATGATGGTTGTCAAGTCCTGGAACAAGCTGCCCAGGGAGGTGGTTGAATCAGCATACCTAGAAAGTGATATTGAAAAGACATGATGTGGCACTTTGTGGTGGTTTAGTGGT
This sequence comes from Alethe diademata, assembly GCA_025584955.1. Lineage (NCBI taxonomy): Eukaryota > Metazoa > Chordata > Aves > Passeriformes > Muscicapidae > Alethe > Alethe diademata. Next base: position 36,743,145 of record JANRMJ010000066.1, on the reverse strand, counting down.
GAACTTGGAAGTGCTGGGTTAAGTATTGGTCTCAATGATCTTAAGGATCTTTTCCTACTTCAATGATTTTGTGATTCTATTCTATGATTAGCTGCAGTACTTTATAGCACTGACTTCCATCAGTGTTATTATTAGTTGCTCTCAGTTGACAGCTGAACTGTCGAATACTGTATTGCTCAAAATTAATTTCTTCTTAAAAGGTTAATGAATCTGATAAGTAAATAATGGTTACTGCTCACCTATCTTTCAGATTTTTACTTTACCATTACCCAACCATCTTTTCTTTCTGAGATAGTCTAATTGATATGTATCAAATTAAATTGTCAGGTTTTTTTCCTCAGTTTCTGTTTAACTTCAAAGTTGCAGTTTCAGTTACAGAGCTGAAGGAGAGCTTCAGTTTTGATTTTGTTGGTTATATAAATTAGACTAATAAACGCTATTCACCCTATTTGTAAGTCTCATTGCTAAATTCTATATATGTTGATTGGATTTGTCAGGGAAAATAGAGCTAATAAAAAATAAATAATTATACTAGTTAGAAACAAAGTTTTTTACTCCAAATCCTAAGTGTCTTTACAATGATTATTGATGCATAATGTTCCATTACAACAGTCTCTTTGTTGATCCTCAGTTCTGCATAGAACTCGTGCTTATCTTGTGGTAAGCTGAGTGAGTTCAAGAAGAAAAGATGGATGAAGCCTAATGAATTACTACTGGTTTCTAGCTGTTACTCTACTGGAGTTTCAACTTTGCTTTTTCCTCTTTACTGGAAAGAGCATTTCTTCTACCCAAAAAGGTGGAAAAAACTATGAAAATTAAAATAATTTTTTCCATGTAGAGAATCATGCTCAAATTTCCAGCTGTCTTTCAGTATCCATGTTAGCTTACTGAAAACTGGCTCCTCCGACAGAAAAACATGGCATATGTAGCCTTATGACAGCAAGCTATACAATGCTGTTCAGAATAGCCAGATGCCTTGCAGTCTTCATCCTAGTGTCTGTATTTATATCTAGCAGCAAGATGGACATAGAAAGATTATTTGTTTAAATGACCACCAGCAAAATTGCTGTTTATGTTGAAAAAAGTAATGAAGATTCTAAACTGAGAGGGAACGTCACATCTGTTGGAATTCTGTTTTCAATGCTTCTTCAAACAGTCCTCCAGTTCTCTGTATTGAAAAAGCTTTTTTCATAATCATGAAGGCTTTTTTTTTTTTCCAGTTGTATGTGGAAAAATGATATAACAAGATGATCAAAGGAAAAAAAAATTAAAACTTCCATGTCTCAGAGCCATAATTCTTGTTCGTTTGTGTTCATGGAAGAGCTGCTTTCTGACAAGCCCTTACGGTTTTTTTTTTGATTGATTCTCTTGCAACTTATGTGGAGTAAAATTATTCATACTTCTGTTCTCTTCTGCAAAAAGCTGCCTCCTTTTCCCTTAACTCCATCTTAGAACTAGATTATTTTCAATTTTATTATTTTCACCTAGATTACTTTAAGTGTTTCTTCTATCTTTTTTTATCTTACCTCAGGAGTCTACTAAGTTCCAATAGAATTATGCTTTGTGATAGTGAAAATTGAAACTTTTCTGGAGTTTGATTTTTTCCTAACTACCAGCTGATCTATTTTAAAATACTTTTCTTTATGATTAAAACAATAGAAATGTTTTTACTTTGATTGGCATGGTCTTTAAAGTATGATTTCTGTGTCTTGAAGTTCAAAATAGGAGTGTGAAAATTCATTTTCAAAGAGATGCTTGTCTGAGAGGCTGCAGGGATATGCAGAATTAGAGTAGAACATAAGTACCTGTGTTAGGAAATGAAGCTTCAAACAAGTAGTTGAAGCAATTGATAGTCCAGATGTGTCTCAGGAAAAGAGTCTGAACTTTCTGGCAATGTGTAAATTTGAATAATAAAGTACTTAAAGCTCTTTAAAAAAAAAAAAAGCTAATAAACAAGCATAGCATCTAGTAGCATGGTAGATAAATGCTGTTGCAGCTGAATTACAGCCTAGGTTACCTGCTTTCTCCATCACTTGCTGTGCTGAAATTTAATAGCAAAGCCTTCAGGGCAAAGTTACCAGACAAAGCAGCCTATGCAATTTCTTTGAGCTACCGAAAAATAATGTATGTGAAATCATGAGTTTGTGCTTAATTTAATTAAAGTCCTAGCAGTTTCATTAAAAAAAAAAAGTGTAGATAACAAGATACTTACACATAGAGTCAAATTATCCAACTGTTGCTGCTTATGCCCGATAGTGAAAACATTGAAATTTATAAACATAAGCTTTCTAGTATCTGTGCCTTAAGCTGATGTTGTGCTCACCCTTCTAATGCGTGGCTGGGTTCTGAAGTCAGTGGTGCTATTCCTCCTTGGAAGAAACAGTTATGCAGTGATCATCATCCCAAAATTTTTGATAGGAGGAGTGTTATGTTTTGATGACCTTTTCCCCATAATGAGAGGATTCCCCTTGGGTATGTTTGGCATCACATTTATATATTATAATGCAGCTTTTTCTTCATTGCCACATTATATCCAAAATTACTATAAATTCTCTGGTTTGAATATGTTGTATGTATGTTCTTGTATGGTGGGGGTTGTTTAAATCGATCAACATACAATCTTTTTTATTCTTTATTGTCCTTACAAAGTGGTGCTCATGATTTTATAATTATAAAGTAGTTACAATGGAAACTATATGAAGCATACAAAGAATATGATTCCCTGAGACTCTACCTGCTTTCCAAGAAGTTTACTGTAACTCAATTTTTTTTTAAATTGCATTGTTCTGTGTATTTGTAGCAGTTTGTAGCATATGGCACTAGATTTTCTGATGTACCCTGGTCCTCCTTAAGGAGCTGGGATCAGTAAATAAAAAATGCCCAGTTAAGGTTTCCTACTGCTAATTACCAAAATTTGTAAGCAACCTGTTTATCATTCTAGTCTATAATGTATGTTTTTCAACTCTTAATGTGCACAGTTGTGAGTTGTGGGGTTTTTAGAACAATTACTTTTGGCTAACGTTTGGAGACAGTAATATTTCACTTTGATGTACCTGTACAATATTGATACAATTTTGCATTTGGAAGTTTTATTAATAGTTTTGTTATTAATGCCTTTCCTAGATGTTGGATAGAGCAGTTTCATCATAGTTCCTCCTAGTTCATTATAATAAATAGTTAATTTATTTTGGGATTTTTTTATTTCTTTGATAAATCTCAGAAACACGTTTCTCAATAATTAGTTTCCTGTTTCAGTACCCTGGAAGTCAAGACACTTATCTGTGCTATGGAAATCTTAGATTTTTTTCACTTATAGCACTGAAATTTATGCTTTTGGGATATGCTTTTGACTAAAACTACAAGGGTTTTCAAGGGTTCTAGAACCACATACAAGCAATAAGATATAAATAAATTTATTAGAGCAGTCCCCTTGAAACTAGACCTTCATTCCAGTCTCTGCTCAGAATACCATATATACTATATAAAACTGCATCAGAATATACTAGGAAAAAAGCACTCCAAAAGTCCCATAGATAAGGCATTCTCTTTTTTATTGACACACCACTTGTGTAAGGAGTCTGTACACAGTAAATTAGTGATGTCAATTTAACTGAATTGAGTATAAATGTGTAGGTTACAACACAATAAAATGGGATCAATTAGACATAATTTGACTGAGAAATAGCATAACGTCTAAAAGAATCACTTCTTTTCTGCACATTATACATACTTTTCAGTTATTTCTGAGTAAAAATGATCCTTATTAATTTTTTAGAATCTCCAAATCACCAAGAAATGAAGATTTTCATTAAGTTTTATGTGTTTGCTGTCTAATTAGTTAAGACAAAGTCTATTTTGCTAATAATATATGCTGAAGATGCCCTGTTTCTGTCCTTTGACTTTGATCCAAGAGAATCTTCATGCTTCTTGCTGTGCTCAAAACTGAGGAAGGCTGGGATTCTGTTCCCTCTGGCACCCTAGCAATCAGCTCTGGAGATGATGAGGAATATAAGAAGAGGAAATAATCATGATGAGGAAAAGAAAATACATAGTTGGCCATATTTGCTGGCAGATGAAGAAAAAAGCTCTTCATTGTGGAGACCAAAGCATTCCCAATTAGGGAAAGCAACCCCTGCTCTGTTCCCTGGGTCAACCCTGTGCCCTCTGCCTGTCTGTCAGCCTTTTGGTCACTCCCACCCTGTTGCTCTGTTGGCCCTCTGCCCTAACCCCTCCCTTTTAACACCCCCGTGTCCCCTCATAATTGGTCTCTGATGTTCTCCCCGCCCTGTTCGTCCCATGTACTTCAGCTTAGACCCTTAAAGCCCCTTGGCCTTTGTTCCCTGAGCCCTGGGGGATGCACACCTGTAGCTGAAATAAACACCTCTGTGAAACCCCTGCAAAGGCCCTTCTTGCTCTTTTGCTCGCTATCACCCCAAGCAACACCAGATGCAACACTTCATCTGCTGTGGGGATGCTTTGAGTGGAAAGAATGAAATGAGCTCCAACTTTTTAAAAACCATGTTTTGACTAGCTAGATAGAATATGCCTTCCTATGCAAGAAAAAAAAAAAAATCTGAGAATATTCCTGTGAACCACAGAAAAACTTTGGTAAATCTTGTGTGTTATTTCAAGTCTTAAGTGGAATAAAAGATGTATGCGATAATGAAAAAAAATGATGCCTAGCTGAATCTCTAGTCACATAAATATTTAGGACAGGAAGGCTAGCAGGAAAACCGCCAAGTGGCATTTTAAGATTTAATTATCTTATGTGGAAAGAAACTGAGGAAATTAGAGCTGAAGCTGTTGGACAGCCTATGGCAGTGAACGATCACAATTCTAAAAGGAATCTGTATCTCAGACTCCTTTCCAAAATGGCAAAACCCTTGTCAGTACTCTCCAGTCTAATCAGCTTACTAAAAAAGAAGGATTTGTAATATTTTAAGGAATTTTTGATAGCATGAGAGAAAAAATGGAGCACAAAAAACAATAGTAAGATTTAAAAAAACTGAGCAGGCTTTAACATTTAATAGGAGTTAATCTAGCTGTACTTCACTACACACTGAGACATCGTGATGTCCAAACTGTTATCAACTCCTTCCCAAACAGTCTATTAAAGAATCATGGTGAAATTCACAGTACATTACTTTCAGATACTTCAGAAAGAAGAAAGCAGTTTCAGGAAGGAAAAAAAGGGGACAGGACTTCAGAAAACATCTTAAAAAAAAAAAAAGGGCAATTAAATAGAGTTTAAGCCATTTCTTAAATCATAGCACACATATACATGGAACAATTTTAAAAGAAAAGCATAGAACATGACACTGGATAGATTTAAAACTTGTCACTGATGATTAAAAAATATCAGTGTATGATTGCCAAACTGAAAAGTGCTAAGAAGTATGAAGATAACTTTATGTAAGGAATTTTTTTTAACATTAGCAAAAGGGTCCCCCATGTCTTCTAGACCTCAGAGACCACAGAATTCTCACTACCCTGAATATGGGGCAGATTGATGTAGCCTACAGTAACAATGCTGTATGGATTAAAGATGCTGCATAAGAGCTTCAGTATGAGGAACAGCTATATTAAATAAATAGAAATGGTAATAGGATCCTACAGAGTAAAAAGTTAAAAGGTTTTATTTTTTTAGTATTTCATATGCTCTGGTCAAGTTTAATATATTTCCATGCAGATTTAGTAGATTTCAGTACCTGTATAACTTCTAGCTGTTCTGAGATTATTAGCATCAATGTAATAAAACTTTATCACTACTTTCAGGCGTGAAAAATTATATTTCAAGTAAAAGGGTTGCAAACACAGTCCAAGTCTTATGGAGTTTGAAACAAAATATTTGGGGAATGTCAGTTACTACAGAAAGTGATTAATCCTGCATTTGCCAATGTGAAAGCATTTAAAATAACAAAATTATGAAAGTAAAAGCATTGTGACTTGTGGAAGATACATTTGTCCTTTCACAGTTACAACCCAACTACTGACAGCATCAGTGAAGAAATATTTTGTGAGAACTCCTTTTCACTTGCATCCTACAAATTTGACTCACCAAAGGAAATTTTCCCTCTTCTTGGGAGATTTTTTTACCTATGTGCCAAGCAGACAAACAGAGGTTGTTAAAATGTTCTCAACTGCATACAATATGAATCAAAAACTATTTGTTTCCTGCTAGTGTTCTTCTTGTGAGGGAATGATTTGACCTTAACATCAAAGAAATCAATTGATCAGTTGTCCCTGCAAAAAGGACAGGTATCTTTGCAGCTTAATAAATACCTTTATGAAAGTCAGAAAGCACTGAAAGTAAAAAAGCCTGCCATACAGTAAAATAGCTATCAGGAAAAATTTAGAAGGCTTCCAGATTTAGTGCAATTGATGCACTGGGAAGCTTTGTGAAACTACCAGAGCAAGACTATATTCATCGGGACGGGAAGGAAAGAAATATATTAGGAGAGAAATATATTAGCAGTTGTGACTCTTCTCCCTTTGCATCAAAGGAAATTGCTTGGCAAGCATCAGGAAAGAAATCTAAATTATATGAAATAGTTATTATATTCCAGTAGAGAATAAGAGATGAAGGACCTTCCAAGTACAAAGTACTGTAGAGCAGTTTGTAACGTAGGCACATCTGTCTTATTGAAACAGCTTATCTCTTCCCCAATCAAAAGTAACATTTCTTGAGATGCTGAAATAGAGTAGTTCTGCATGCGGCTTATGACTTACTTTCTAGTGTCTCAAGGCAGTAACTAGATACAGTATCTTCATACAAAATCATGTGTCTAATTTTTCTTTCAAGTTGTAGTGCTTTGGAAGCATTTGTAATGTTTGCTGACCTATCAGTAGTTTCATTTGGGGGTTGTAAAGCTGATTTTTCTCAATTTGACTTTTGAAGCTATGAGATGGGCTTTGATCTGTTGTCCAGATTTGTGGAATAGCCCCAGAACCAGCTTTTAAGCATTAAATGTGGCTCCATTTAAAGCATATCAAGAGTGGCACATTTGAAGAAATATCTCCCTGTTTCTTTTTGGGTATAAAAAGCTTTTATCTGATACATGTTGAGGGATCATGTTCTTTTGATATTGAATGCTTGTGATATTGATATTAAATAAAAAGAATTAATGTGGAACTCAGCAGTACCTACTGGGACATCTTACTGTGCCTCTCCTGTCATTTGAAGTTTCTTATTCAATTTTTGGTATGACTGCATAACAAAATCAAAACATGATTGCAGAATGTATTAACTACCTAAGTCAGTTTAATCAAATTAGGATCAGTAAATTAAGAAGAGCAGGACAGGCTTTGTTGCTTATTACCAGTCAGAGTAGACACTCTTGGGGCTGCCTAGATGAGGTTCTGATTGTTAACACTTGCTAAGGTTTCTGTTTCTGCATCATTAGTGCTGCTACTGTGTTATTCAAAACTCTCTGGATGTCACCCAAAGTATTATCATCCTGTTGTTCTGTTGTGTTGGTAGGTAACTGCCAAAATCTTGATGTTTTCTCATGGGTTATTGGTGAGATTGTTTTGTCTGTGTTACAGATGTAGAAACATGTAAGGTACTTTGGTGTGGGCTGACACCGAAAGCACAAACTGTTGTTCATAGCTTTGGCACCTCAGCCTGTTCATTGGGAAGTTTTGTGTCAATGCCTGTCTAGCCAAGATCAGAGCTTTATCACACTATGAGGATGAGGACTGTGGTTGACAGTTCTAGTAAAGTTTTGTGTGTCAACATGGCCCTGAATAGTGCTAGGTATATTATTTGGTCTTTATTTTTGAATACTCATGCTAGCTTGAGTATTCTTCGTCACATATTTTGACTTATTTAATATATATTGCATTTTGCTTGAGGTTGATGTTAGGATTTGGCCACAGCTTCTGGCAACAGAACACAAAGAAATGAATGATGATCTTTCCCATGGTGAAGTAAGTGGATTGCCAGTTGAACAATGCTGCATTAGTAAAGTTTAACACCAGTAGAAAAGGAGGATGAGACAAACAGTCTGTCAGTGGTTACACAAACATTTCCTTAATGCCATCACCTTTACATTCCGTGAGACAGAAGACAGTAAATTCTATTCTGTGGATACAGTGCAATTTTGTACAGATACATTTTTTAGTTTGAATACGAAGAATGGGAATTTATGGTTTTATTTCTGAAAATTTTATTCTTTAGGGTGATAATATGGCGTTATATTTTCAAGGAAGACTGCCTTTTTTAGGTAAGACAGTTGAGTGGTCATATAACTTTTGATCCCAGTAGCTTCAAAAATAAATTAAATTTATATTTGTGTGAGGAGAAAATATAAAACCTGAGGTTAAATTCCAATTTTCCTGTAAGAATCTTGACAGACAAAAAATTGAAACAATTTCTTTCTTCTAAATGCATTAATGTGGGTTAATAAAAAACATTTTTTAACCATTAAATTTGATTATGTCGCTTGTCTTTTTTTTTTTATATATATAGATAATACATGAATTGCGATATAAGAACAGTAGGATCTCAGTCCAGTTTTTGTTCGGCTTTAACTGCTCATGAAACTAGTGTTAGTTTTCACAAAAATGGCCAATTGTCCTACACAGACATGTTTAGGTCCCACTGTGTACATAGAGTTTGAAACTCAGAAAATGAGCAAAATACAGTTTTCAAATATTAATCACTGTTTAAACCTGACTTCAAAAAATTTTTCTTAGTAATTTTCCTAATGTGCCATCACTGAAAACTTTAGCAATGCAACCAGGTAAAATGGCTTTCAATGCCCATGAATCAATGAAAGAAATATGATCTTTCTATCTTTTTTGCTCAATGGCTTGCGTCTTTTATCTTGTCACATAGTTCAATGGCATAGTATTACAACAAATTAGTTTTGCAATTATCAAACTCTTCAACTTCACTTTGGCATTTAACGAACCTCAGAATCTGTTTATTGCTTCATATACTTTGCCATCATGAATATTAGCCTTTAATTAACTGGAACTCTAATCTTCATCTTTCTCACTATAAAACATTTTTATTAGCCTGAAGAAGATAGTATTTGTTACTATTTTTCCAATAAATGGAATACTTTCAGAGTGACCTTTTTATCAGTAATTATAACAATATAAAATGTAAGAAAGCAAAACTAGTTTTACCAAAGAAAAGCATTTTCTGATTACTTTTTGTGTATTTCACGTAGCAACCTAAAATTACTCTGAAGCCTCAGCTGAGAGAGACCTCTAGAGATCATGTGGTCCAGGCTTAGATCAGGAATTGCAAAAAAACGAAAGAGGAAATCAAACACAAAGTTTTCCTCAGGCAGATTATGTACAGCTTGAATGACTCAAAGCAGTGTCTGCATTAGAGAATAGTGGTGATCTCCCTAGTAATGAAAACTGGCAGGAAAAGAAACTGCAAAAGGTAAGCAGTAATGGCTCAGTGCAGCCACTCTAGCAAAGGTCTCATAAGCTGGGTTTGTCAGATACAAATGATACAAGTTGTCTTCATTAAATAAAGGAAAGCAAAAATACTCTTCAGTCATGCAACCTTACTGTATCTCCAATGCAAGGACAGTTCCACTGTCTTCCTGATTGCTGATATTTCTTTGTTCTAAATGGATGTTAGGCTCATTTCTGTCTTGATCATTTCATTGCTTTGAAGTCAGTTTCTCTTCCAGGTATTTAAAGGTCTCTATACCTATTGCAGACCAATCTGACAAGAAAAGCATCTTCAAGACAAAGAGAAAAGCAACAGCTCTCTATGTTGACACTATTTTCAAATGTTCAGTGCGCTGCTACTTCTCCAGCTGTACACAGTACTTTGGTAGTTATACAGTGCAAGATGTGTTTGGAGGGTAAAAAGGCCCATATTGAAGTGGAGACAATAATGACATGATACTGAAATGAGAGATATGATAACAGAAGAAATTTATTAATGGAACTTCTTCATATTTGGTTTTTGGAACAACCTTATTTCATATTTTCACTAAAAAGGATTGCATAATGAAATTTATAGATGACAATATTTGAAGTTGTTATTAAAATAGATGAAGATCATGGTGTGACCGATAGAAGTGGATGCCTTTGAGACCTGATGTAATAGAAGTGGAATCAAATATTATAGTACAAAGTACAACATAATGTACTTAAAACTAATGACAAGCAATTGCATTATTAACATTGAGCTCGTCATCTGAAAAAGATACTTGCTGTGGCAGTTAATCAATGGATAAGTATAAGATGCCAATGTGATGTGACCATGAGACTAAATGTAAGGCTGAGAGATCTACCAAATAGACTGTATCACATGAAAAATAATACTCATTGTGTTTATGATTATTGATAATTAGGATTTAGTCAACTTTAATGGATTCCTTTTTCATCAACTTTTCCAGTCACAGCTTGAATGTACAGAAACTTTTAGTATTTCCAATACTGACTTTTGGCCATGAGTTCCATAAATCCACTATTTGCTGTGTGAATACATAAGTACTTTTGTTTGTTCCAAACTTCTTACTGACTAGATTTTTTAAAATGTCTCATGCTTTTACTGAAGGAGAAAATGGAAAATCTGCCCTTATCACCTTTTCCATAATGTCATGATTTTATAGTTCTTTATTTTATTCTGCCATACTAATCATATTATCACTTTATTCTGTTCTTTTGAAAGCCATTCCATACCTTCAATCATTATCCTCTTCTGAAAGTTTTCTGACTCTACTGTGCCTTTTTTTGAGATAGCAGATCAGAGTATCTATACTAATTAAGATGGAGCTTCTGAGTGTTCGTGTATGGGCAATGCACAACAAAGGGATTTGATACCAACATTCTTTAAGTCCTTCTAGTATCTTTGTTCCTGGATAAAGAATAGGAAGAAATTTTATTAACATAAACATATTCTCTTCAAAATTTATAAAGTACAGCAGGATAAGGCTCGTAGCAAGTTTACTAACATGAGTTGGGAAGAAGAGAATGTATGGTATCAGAGAAGATGTAATTTGAGATTTCATTAGCTACCTCTAATTATGGTAGTCTCCTAGAAATAATTCAGATTGTATCTCATGTAATCAAGACAACATTTCCTTTATCAATAATTTAAGTTAAAATCTAACAGGTACCTCTGATATTGTACAGAAAATAATCTTTGAAAGGATGTATGAAAGACCTGTTTGTGAAAAATATACAAAAGAACAGAGGTGCTTTTCCAGTGGCCTCAAAGTGCTGTGACTCTGAGATGCCTCAAATAAGGAAAAAACCAAAATCATCCCACAAAAAAACCAAGTGAAAGTACTTATACTGGTGGCATAGAACAAATTGTTCCTCTGCAGGACAGCAAGTGGAGATTTATTTACATTGGTTAGAAATGCTTTTCTTGGAGTATTACTCTCAACTGCTGCAGATGTGTTTACTAAGCAAAGTTACAACTGTGCATATCAAATCTATTTTTACTGGACATGGTCTATCAGGGACTGCAATATGCAACAATAGGTCACAGTTTAGCAGCCCTAGTTGAAGCAATTTGTAGAAAAGTACAGTGTAGGCATATCACTAGTGGAATCCTCTACCTTGGCCAGCAGAAAATTATGTGAAAACACTTTGGGGGAAAGAAGTGCCAAGTCAAATCTAGATCTGTAGTTAGCAGAGTTAAATTACAGAATAGCCCATATGCAAAAGAGGATTTTACAAGTTTACATTCTGTTCACTGGAAAGCTGAATGGCTATACTGCTAGAAACTAATGGAAGGGTCACTGAAGACAAATAGAACAACAAAAAATACTGGGTATGGTTTACAATCATTGAAGCTCTCACCGTTTTTTTTTTGTTTGTGTTTTTTTTTTTTTTTTTTTTTTTTTTTTTTT
>JANRMJ010000066.1:36605460-36726342 GCA_025584955.1 Alethe diademata | reverse complement strand
AGAGGAGAGGAGAGGAGAGGAGAGGAGAGGAGAATATATCTTTCTATTTCTTTGTGTCTTACTGCCAGATTCTGTTCTAATTGGTAATAAATTAAATTAACTTTCTCCAAGCCAAGTCTGTATTGCCTACAACAGTAACTGGTGAGCAATTTCCCCATCTTTATGTTGACCAATGAGCTTTCTAATCCTCTTTTCTCCCCATGCCTCATGGAGAGGGGTTATGAGTGAGCAGCTGGATGGAAAAGTGGGTGTTTGCCAATGCTAACCCACCACAAAAGTGAGCTCATCACAATATGCCAAAAACTCAGCAGCACATGGACTTTCTCAGCCTGGAGCCTCTGCAAGAGGATGTACTTGGTTTCAATCAAAGAAAGTACTGGGAAAGGTAGAAGCTATTTCACAGAGTTCTTCTACAAACATAATAGTAAATACATAAATAAAAGGATTATTCCCAAGGGAAATACCAGTTTCAGCTTTTGCTGATAATTTGGAGGAAGAGGAGGCGTCTGAATCATCCCTGAATCTCCCAGTCCTGCTGTCCTTTATGTTAGAAATAAAAAGTAGAGTGGAGGACAATTGAAGACTCTCCAGCAATTACACCATATAGATGTTGTTTTTGATTCTAAAAATATCCTGTTTACCTCAAGTTGTTCTTTCAAACAAAAGATGCAAACCTGCTTCCAAGTCCTGATTTAATTTCAACTGGGCATCTAACGGGATATAGGAAGCTTTCCTGGCTCTACTATGGGACATTTTGGGCATTTTGGTTACTTGCCCCAGCAGATGCATAATCCTAAACCCTCTTTCTATGGCCAGCTAATTTAGCTATTTTTAGTCTACGGTATTTTAAATATGAAGCAGTCTTTTTCCTGAGTTCTGAATTCTTATTATGACACGTTTTCCATAACTTGCAGTACACAGAGGAATGTCCTTCAACTTCTTCAACCTCTTTGACAATAAAAAGGCTGCAATGGGGAGGACAGTAAAGGAAGAAAGATTCCTTCCCCTAAACACTCATTCTGGCAAGTGAGGAGAGTCTGAGAGGACATTTCTACTGTCCAGCAGATTGCTTGTGCTGTGGAACTACTTCAAACACATAGAATTCCCCAAGCCTGTACAAGGTGCCATGAATTAATCTCTAACTCATTTGTACTCTAGAATGTTTCCATCCATTTATGCTATCAAGGGATTTTCTGTGCTTCCAATGTGTCATTATAAAGTCCTTTAAAATATTTCAATCCTGCTTTAAACTTAAACTCCTCAAAGAACTTTAACTGTGTGGTATAAATTTATGAAGACCATATGAAAGATGTTGAGCTCATGATAAAAGTCAGAGATAATCTAGAAAAAAAATAATAATTGGACTACAAATTAATCTTCAATGTTCCTGTCTGTTTCCACTAGAAGAAATATCTCTAGCAGTGCCTCCAGGACACATCTCCTGACAGAAGTCAGCCAGCCTACCTCACATGTGTGTGAATATTCTGAAGTCAATGGCCACTTCCACAAAATCCTGCATTAAATCCTTTTCAACATGAGCCTGTCAAGTTTTACAAGATGCATGGGGTTTGGTCAAAGACCAAACAGTCTTTGAAAAGTTGGGTTGTTTCTGCAGGTCATGTTCTAACCAGAGGAGCTCTGTCTTTTTGAGCAACACTGACTTAATGGCAAATCTTGTCTGAGGCTGGGCACCAGAGCTGTGCCTTTTTGCGACAGAAATTAAAATCAAGTTTCAGTTGTTCTCAGTTGACAGAGACTGTGTAGCACTTTGTGCAGGAGTTGTAACATACCAGCTATGACCTCCTGTTTAAATCATACTTTGGGTAGCTGTAGTCCAGCTAGTCAAGCTCCTTATCGTCTCAAATCATCAAAATAATCTCTATACTTGGGGGCACTGCTGTGGGTTGACAAAAGAATTGTTCTGGCTACACAAAAGAGAACACTTACAAATGCTTTAAAAGTGCAGCATATTGGTCAGTGTATAATTATTTCCAAATCTAGTATCAGCAATATTTCTAGTTCTAATGTGCTAGCAGAATTTTAATAAAGATTAAATCACACAAAGTTTCACTTTACTAACATTGTAACCTAGGCTTTGTAATCTAGGGGAAAAATTAATCCTGGCTTGCTTCTGGTATCCTCAGTCTGATGATGATTTAGGGGAAAAAACTTCAGTTTCATAGAATGGGAGCGCATTTCCCCAAACTTGTTACTTCTCTCTCAAACCAAATATTTGTTCTCATTCTCATACATGAATCATGTAAATCTCATGTCTTCCTGATTCGTCCCTGTGGACTTCATTAAAGGAAGGTTAAATGAGGTGGACAGGACATCTACAGTACCTCTACAGTACCTCTACAGCAGTAGAGCAGGACTCTTTCCTCAGTTGTGTGGTTACTGAAATTTCCATGAGCCTGTTCTCTAACATCAGGTCTGTTGAACATTAATTGACATGTGTCATGCAGTGTCACCCTTTGCAGCTGTGCTGAGTCTTCTAGGACATTCTTTGCTGGACTTCAGGTCCTCTTTAGACCAATTTACAGGCTCACATCTGAGGAATGCTATTCTTTCTCTTTCTCTGTCCAACTTATGATTTTTAAGGCCATCCATTTCACTTTGCATTTGACATGAAGGCAAGGAAGTACATTTTTAAAATCACCTATTGGGGAAGTCATAAAAGCCTTGAGCCATTAAATTCATACACGTTTTTCCTTAGCCTTTGCCAAGTTATGTGCAATAAAACAATTTGACTGTCCTTGACCACACTTGATTGTTGACTATCAGAGTAGCATAAGATATCCCTCAGACAGTCTGATTACATTATACAGTGAGATTATATTAAATGTGTCCTACATTTTTGGCTGGGACAAAGGCTAACCGTGAAGATAGAAAATCTTTTGATTGTGAGATATTTCCTTTCTCCATCCTATTTAAGAGTAAGATCTTCTGCAAATTCTTGATAAGATCTCCTGACAGCTCACATTTATTGTTTTCTTTAGCCTACATTTGTGTGTAGCTTATGTGAGCAAACCTGCCCCGGAGTGACCCATGCTCCAAAACAAACTCCATTTAAACATCATGCTCCTAGCTCTGTGAAAGAGAGTCATTTCAATAGGCTTGCTCAGTGATAAAAATCCATTTCACATCTTTGCTGGTCCAAGTCATTTTCATTTAATCACTCAACAGAGTGCAAAGGGCTTATATGATGCATTCTGAGGAAAGGAATGTATACTTATACCCTGCTTTATTTTTCTTTTTTTTTAGATGCTTTTATAAAAATAAGACAATCCAGCTATAACAAAAAGATCTTTCACTTGACATTCATCATTGACATTCATTTTTCATTAAGTTAGTGACATTGAGAATCTCTGGCTCACAAAATAAAGCAAAAGCCACCTTAATAACATCTGCAGGAAAATTGTAACCCTGATGTAATGCCTATATGCATGTTCAACTATGTGACCCAAACCATAGAAGATACGGACATCCTTCTGATTTTTAAGACAGAAAAACAAAATTATCCTCTCATGCTGATGAAAAACTCAGTGATTTTTTTTTAGTTTTTTTTTTTTTTTTAGCTACGACCTTCTGGGAATCTTCATCCATAACCAGCAAAAGAAGAACAGTGGTAATGCTGAAGATGAACACAGAAATTTGCAAAGGCTGAGCCAGATTCACCTTGGAGTTTTCTGGAGATGTCCTCTGACAAAGGCCATCATAAGGGCATTATGACAAAGGTGAGTTTATGGGGGGAAAAGTAGTTCTCTTCCCACCCCTGCCACACACACCTTCCTCAAGTCATACTCACAGACATCTAAAAGGGCCAGGGCATTCCAGAAAATTGGCAGGGTCAGCTGAAGAGAGAGTTCCAAGGTAGAAACAATACATCTAGAATATAAATTCAGTACATTCCTCTACAGAAACTTCCCATGAAACCTTGAAGCCATTGCTCCTGAGAAGACATGACAGGACAACCACCTCTTTGCTTCCCCGAGAATGTCCCAAGTAATCCACTGGTTTCATTTGGACAAGAAAACTTATTTTACAGCTTCCCATACTGATAGTGTGACCTGACCTACTGGAATGACTGAAAATTTTCCTATTGATCCCAGCATGCACCAAAGTGCCTCTTACTTTCATTGACATATTCCTGTTAAAAAATCTTGAAAGTACAGGGTTATTTTCATTTTACCATGGAAAAAGTCAAAGGGAGGTCAAAAGACCTTTACTCAAAGGTATAGAGAGTGTCCTTGCCAGAGCTGGATTTTGGAAGCATAGTCACTCTTCATCTCATCCTCAAGCAAGCCAAAGTTGTTTTCTCATCGACTTTTCTAAAATCAGTGCAACATTAAAAGCAAAAGGTAGCAGGAGACATCTCTCCTGACAGCACCCACTCTGGCAATGAGTGTATTGATAACAAAAAAAAACAAAAACAAAAACAAAAAAAAAAATTAAAAATAATCCTTCTAGGTCTATTCATCTCTGATGTGTCTTCCTTACTTTCTTGCCAGGAGTTCAGTCATTCTTATAAGAGTAAGTGCAAATTAAATTAATAAACTTAACAAATCCAGCATAAATTGTTGCTTGGCTGTTCACATTTTCAGTGGAAGTGATCAATCTTTAATGCCACAATGTCTGAGAATCAGTTGGAAAGATAAGGAGAATTTTCTGCCCACTGATAGCTGACCTTGCAGTTTTGGATTGCTGAGTAGGAGCCAAAATCTGATGGTTCACACCTTCCCAATACCCAAATTATATAAAGAAAGGAGTTTGCAGTAAGAGTGGGGTTGAGACAGGCAAATGGTACATGTTGAGCACTATGCTGGAAGGGCACACAGCTCATAAAATAAGTCTCTTGGTGAAGTAGCAGACAGCATTTTGTGTATCTTCTCTATTTTATACATGCACATTTTAAATGAGATTGTACCATTTTGAGCACTTTTTTTTTTCTCAAAGACTCATTATTACCATAATTTGTTCCACAATAAAATCAAATATTCACTAATGTTTTTCATGTCAGAATGACAGGAGGGAATACTATTTTAGTACCACAACAAATTCCATTAAGTAGAAGAGTTTAAAGTCTTGTGTTTCTCAAGCTCCCACTTTTAATTAGAT
The DNA here is from genome assembly GCA_025584955.1 of Alethe diademata. Classification (NCBI taxonomy): domain Eukaryota; kingdom Metazoa; phylum Chordata; class Aves; order Passeriformes; family Muscicapidae; genus Alethe; species Alethe diademata. The sequence continues at coordinate 36,721,224 of JANRMJ010000066.1, read as the reverse complement.
CTCTTGTATCCTTATTTTCCATTGGGGGTGGGAATCCTTCAGAGCCAAACACATCAGTAAAAAGCACAAACCTACTCAGAGCCTATGGCTTATTTCATTAATACAGAATACTTACATATCATTGTGGATATAATGCAGCATCTGGAGAGTTTTTCAGTCTCTTTCACTGTTGTTTCTCCCTTTAGCATTAAGAAATAGCATTTTGCTTTTTAACTCTTTGTCTAAATTGTTGTGTACATCCATACACCAGAATCTCCCCCTCCCCAAGCTCTCCAAAATAAAGCTGCTTTTGAACTGCAGGCCCAGCACGCAGAAGTGTGCAGAGATAAATTTTAATTTTATTTCTGTTCTACTGGTGATGGGGGCTGCACTTATCAGAGTTGAAACACACAAAAAATACCCTTCAGAGATGATATTAAATAAATTCTGATTACAAAAATAAAAAGAGGGTATTATTTAGCCTTGCAGAAGGAGAGTGAAAAGGCTAGCTAAGTAACTACTGAGAGATTGCAGTGCAGCAGAAGCTTTTATGTAACGTCTTGAATCAGCAATGCTTTTTGTGGCAAAGGCCAAGATACTTAGCATGCCTTTGCATTTAACCACTACACTGTCCAGCACATCTTTCAAAACTGTGTTTTAAAGAGATATTTGAGCTTAATCAAAAGCTCAGTAATTGAAAACAAATAAACAAACAAAACACAAAAAACCCCCAACACAAATACCTAGCAGTTTCAGCAGTACTTTAATTCCAGCTGTTGTATGAAATCTGATAAATCACCTCAGCATTTTAGAGAAGATGATGCTAATGACAAAGTGACTAGGTCTTGCACTGTGCAGGGCTAATGCTTCAGTGACCTCAGGACCCAAGCTAAGACAAGACAGCATCATGCTGTATCTGAGAGGTATTGCAGTGCCTCAGGAAGCACTGAGTCACCGTCAGGGCATGGAGCAAGCACACTGCTGGACATGGAGAACAGTGGAGGCTGTAGGGATGAAGCACAAGTCAAGCAGAAAGCCATCCAAGTTAGCCAGAAACAGCAAAGTAACTCTAAGCCCTGCTTTGCCTACACCAGAGCCCTGGAAGTTCCTGCTCTTGGTGTGACCAGAAGGGCGGGGCAGAACAACTGTGATGGCAATTGCTACTGTGTTGGGTGGGCAGGAAGGACCAACTCTTTCCTTCTGCTCCATCAGCTGCAGTAACATCACCAAACCAGTTTCAGGAGGGTTGCCTGGCTCTCTGCTGTTCACCACTCTTGCTCTCAATCTGTCTCCTTAGAACAGAAGATGACTGAGGCCACATTCCTAGCTAGAGAAAGATGGTAATTGAGTTTTTCCCAGACAGCAGAACTTGAGCAGAACACAACCAGCTTGGTCCATCCCCTTTCAAATCCTATTTCTACCACAGGACATATTACTTTGGCCTACCTGGAATAGGAGACACAGAATTCTGCTTCTGGAAAGCACAGATGTTGGTGTGTTTGTGCATGTGGGAATTGGAACTTGGTAGTTTTGTCCTTTGTAGGCACTATTTTGAACAAGATAACAAACAACTTAGGTCTCAAAACAACTGAGGTACAAATAGAGTGAGGAAGAAGGCTGAGGAAGACCCAAAATATCTGCACAGTAATTTTTCATAATATAAAAATTAATTCCAATAAATAATATATAGTTATTGAAATAAAAGTTCCAAATAACTAGGTTCAAGTCTGAGGGAGTAACAGGATCAGAATCAAACTGGAAGATTCCTGGCTGTGAGGAGCTGCAGTACAGACATCCTCTCTTTTCATTGGACATATATGTTAAGGAGACTGTTGCAGTGCTGCAGCCTCTTGAGCCTCTCTGTACTGTACATAGTTACAAACAAATTTGATTTTTTTTTTTCTTATTTTATTCCATGGACTGGCTAAGTGCTGTTTTGTGTAATGCAGGGAATCAGGGGTCTAGTTAAGAATGTGTAGCCATTCACATTTACACTAAAGATCTGATCCCTTCAGTCTGCTATATATGAACTTAAATGACTAAAAAGAAATCTGCCTTCAGCTCAATTGCTCCAAATTACAATTTGTTTTGCATTAGTGTGGAACATGCTGAGGATCACCTGGAAAGAATAATAATTACCTCACTGTAAGCAGTCGTCTCAGAGCTCTCTACCATGTGGTTATTTTGTCTTATTCAGTATGCATCATTTTGATCTAAAATAATTTCTAAAAATACAGTCATTGCCTTTGGCTTTCATTCTGCTTAAACTATCACATAATGCCACACATGGACTGTTTTCTTTCATTATCACCGGCCACCCTGAGCTAGAGAGCATGCATTAACACTACACCTCCTATAGCTTCACACATCCAAGCCAAGCACTAGAACACCGGACCCAGCGTGCCAGCAATCGAGCCACATTTGCATTTGTATGCTTGGCCACACTGATGCAGGGGGAATGGGTAAAGAGAAGCTGTCACTTGACTCAGTCTCTCTACATAAATGAGGGCAAAAAATACTTGATAAATGCCTGATAATCAACACAACTGTACAGTGAAAGAATTATGGCAGGGAGGGTAAAGAGGAGACAGACATGTCTATTTGTAAAATGCCATCCTAACAAGGAGAGAGCAAGAGTTATAAGATCACTCACCTAAATACCTCCCAGGATGTCTTCTCTGATTAAGGATTTGTGAGAGTTATTGAGTTTTGAATTAGATGCACTTTAATAAAACAGTAGAATGTTCTTATCTGATTGCACCTGTATTGATTGTGTTAAAGAGGTCTACCCTCAGATCAAGGTCAATGATTTTACATAAACTCACTAGCTAGATGGAATTGCTAGCAGTATTTAGGACTCCCATAGTATGTCCACCTTTCAACATATGATACCTTCCTGTGAAACCTAGAACTGGAATGAGCTTAATGCTCTTTCCATATTCTCACTGTCTTCTAGCTATACTTACTCTAATTAAAGTGTAAAATTAATTTGGAAAAGACCACTCATGCTAGTAAACTCCCTAGCAACTCTCTTACCAGCTAGAAAAGAAAATTTTACACATATATTTAAACAACAATGTTTCACAGTCTAAAAAGCACCCTTGACCATTTTGAAATGCTGTACTTCATGTAAATATCCTTCTTTACCCAAGGAAAATGGCACATTAATCTGATTCATTGTTCCATTGCCTTCAGTAGAGCTGATCCAGCTCTCTGCTGTGGTGTTATAATTCGGATGGTTTCTGAGTGATAGGCTCATAGTTCTCCTCCGTAACTATACACAAGTATTTTATATATGTATGTAACTATATGCATATATAAAGTATAGTACATATAATTATGAATATGTATGAAATTGAAAATTGCACATACCCACATACTTGCTTTTAGTCTGTTGTCTTACCCTGCTTGGGACCCTGAGTGAAGATCAAGGAGCACAGCTAGTCATGACTTGCTGCCAGTCCCCAGCTTTATTTTGGAGCAGATAACAAGCCCGTCAGAGCTTAACTAGGCCAGGAAGCTTGCACAGTGAGTGAAGGTGCCAGCAGGCTGTTCAGGTTAGCAGCAGTGCAGGAGTGTGCAGCTGTACCTCGTGGGGTGACCTCAGCTGCACCATCAGCCCTGAGAAGAGATCAGCAGCGCTGTTCCAGAGGTGGCAGAACTTCCTCCTAGCCACCCTCACCTGACCCCTCAGAGGATGAAGGGGAGGAAGAGAGCTGTTCAGCAGGCTGCTTGCTGCCAATGGAGATGTTCAGCAAAGCAGATGTCATCCTGGAGCTGAGGGTAAGAGCCTTTTGTATGGGCAGAGTGAGACTGCACTGCAGCTGAGAAAGGAAAAACACAGCCCTAAGCTACCCCCTTCAAAACTCAGACTGAAGAAGTACTTGTCTTGTGAATTTTGAGGATAAGTGAACTTCTTGTTCCCTATGAGCAAGAGAGGAGACTTCCAGGTAAATTTGTGCCTCCTTAAATGTTGCAGGAGCATTCTCCACTTTGTGCCAAGCAATGGAGATTAAAGAAATAAAGACGTTTTCTGTCACATTTATAGGCTGGAAAAAGGACTGACCAGAATCCATAAGGTGGCTTCTGTTGGTGAATCTGCTGACAGACTGAGGAAGAGAATCTGAAGGGGACAGCTGTAGGGGAAGAGATGGGCTTACTGTTGAGAGACAAGGGTGCGTCACTGGTGCAGGTGTTGAGGCTGCTGGAGACCCAGATGGCAAGAGATTTCCTGAGTAGTATTTCCAAATGTCACAATTGAAACACATGAAGAGGAAAGGGATCCCAATACCCATAAAAAGTAAGTTTTGTTCATGATAACATGAAGTCTGCCAGCAAGGCAAGGAAAAGCTGCCACCCCAACTCCAGATGGAAATGCATCTTGTCCACATAAAATACAGTTCAAGAGCCCATTAGATTTTCTTAACTACCCTGCTAGTTTTTCTGTGAAAATTTCAGCCCTAAACACAGACACAGCAGGAAAGCAGGATTTAGGAGAAACAAGTTTGCCAAGGGCATCTGGAGCTTTCTCTGGAAAGTCTCATGCTTCTGCATGTCCCAAGCTTCAAAGACCACCTGGCCAAGATTACAAGCACTCAAAGGATGAAAAAAGCAAAGCACTCACTGCTATCTTTGTGCCAAAAAATTCACATTTTCTATCTATGGCAAAGGACACCAGTAAGAATCCTGTCTCCTCTTCAGCTGGCACATTTTCATGAAGGGTGGGATTTCATTTGGATGATACATTGACTTCCATCTGTTTGCCTTATTTTCCTGGTTCTGCTAAGCGCTGGGGAGGAGTGAGTGTGTTCATTTTTGAGTTTCCTACTCCCTGAATCAGCCAGTTAGAGTGAGAGCAGAAGGGAATTAGAAGGTGCAGCTCAGCCAGTAGGAAGTGGTTCAGACAGAACTGTGCTTGAGCACTAGCTAGTCACACAAATTTCCCTGGATTATCTGTTATCACATTTGCCTCAGCAGCTGAATGTTCTCTGTCCATCAGCAGGTAAAACACACAGTGAATTTTGCTCAAAATTGAAGCAAGAATAAAACACTTATTTCTTATCATTGACAAGTTGGATCCCTTTTCCTTGCAATTCTACTGAGCTACTAAGATACAAGATACTTAATCCTTTTCTTTCATGCACCAGCTTCTTGTTTCATTTCTCACTAATTAACTTAATGCAAGAAAGAATTCATAGGCTTTTGAATAGGCTCAGCTACTTATTTTCCTGCTGTAGCACTTACACGGTCTAATATGGAAGGAGCTCCTGCTGCAATTCCAGGCAGCAACATTGCTCTTTTACTGCTGCTCAGCACGGACTTTGATTTTCTCTCATTTGGCAGGAACGTGCTGAGATCTCCTTTCAACAGACAGGTAGTGTGATGAGAAGGGTCTAAATTCTGGGGCTTAGAGGGAGGAAGGAAAATGAAATGAGCAAGAGGAAGTGGCTTCACAGGAGCACAAGACATCATATCAATTCATTAAATGAAATAGAGCAAGCGTGTTGCTTTAAAAGATTTGAACCATGGCAACCACAAAATTTTAGGGCTTGGAGTATGATGTCTGCCATTTCTCCCAGCCTCATTTTCACTTCTAGGAGCTGTAGGAAAGATGTAACAAAAGCTAAAGATTGGCCGTCTTCTCATCCAGTGAGACAGAGTCCTGCATTTATGGGAATCTTCAGTGATTTTAAGAACTTGGCCATGCTGGCTTTAAATGAGGAGGAATGGGGCAATACATCAGAGGCCCCCACAAACACTTAGGCAACATGGAACAGAGATGCCAGAGGTAAACTCCTGGGCAACTCACCTGTGTCCTGCTACAGGAGTTGCATTGCTGCTGCTGCCCATGCTCCAGGATTTTACTCTGGCCCCCTTTTACCTGGACAAGCTAGCTTCATTTTCAGACTGCAGTCAAACCCTGCAGTGTCTTAAAGGAAAGTCAGAACAGCAGCCCAGGTAAGTCAGGCAAGAGAATGCAATGCTGAAGAACTGGAACAGACTCTGGTTAAGTTTCTATAATGACAGAAGCAAGATCTTTAGTGCCAGAAGATAATCATACTTCTCCTTCACCCCTGATCTACTGAGACAATGGGACATGTTCAGGGCCCTTTTCTACTAGAAAAAACATCTGGGCTGCCAGAGAAACTCCCAGGGACACTTGTGCTCTAGACATGCAAATATAAACCAAATCTCCTTGTTTATTCTTTGGATAAGGCTCGAGGAAACTACCCCAAACCTGGTAAACCCAAAGGTCAAATGGAAATTGTCTGGCTGGACAGAAATACGGCAGTGTGAGTAGGGAGTGTCAGATGCAATTTTGCTTTAGAGTTGGCAGAGTTTTGGATTCAGATTGGGTGTCCTTCAGGGTTTCACTTCAGCACTCTCTAGCTAGTTGAACCCAAAAAATTGCAGGTACTCTTCTTCTGCAGCCTTTTCAGCACAGTTCTGCCCATTAGTGTTGTGGGCACCTCAATGAATGACAGAGAAGTCAGGGTGAATAAATGATGTTTTAGAACTCACAGTGACACACTTTCAGTCTCATCAAACAGTCTGCATTAGGTATTTGTGTCTGTCTTCACAAATACTAGGGCTGGAGACATGCCTTTTTTTCTCCTTTTTAAATGAAAGGGAAGACAGAGTTATCCCTCAGGATGTCTGTCTGCAATCAATAGAGATGCAGCAGTAGGCACTGTGGTTGCAATAAGCCAGAACTAGAAATAACAAACCAACTCAAATCAAATATCTGTCAAGTCTTCCCTAAATTAGGAATGTAAATATCTCCAGTTTCTATAAGCACCCATTGGAAGCAATCACCATATGAGGTAAAAAAAAAAAATACTCTGAAGCCAGTCAAAGAAAGTTCAATGTATGCGCATAAAAGGAAAGATCTCAGATCTCTCCTTGAAGAGCTTTCAGGTGTGAAAACATGCAGCATGCTTTCACATCCAAAGCACTGAGCTCCCATTCCAAAAATCAGCATGGTCCACGATGTGCTCTAAGCAGCCCAGCTGAAGGGATGAATGGGCACAGAGGCCAGGGACACATGGTGCTTGCCTGCCCAAAGGATGTCGTGTCTGGCCTCCCACACTGCCATGCTGTCTGTATCCACTGAGCACTTGTCTCCCAGCAGCTGCTAAATGGGCTGGCACCTTTTGTCAGCAGAGACTCCAACATGAAAAAAATCAAAACACACTCAGAAAAATAGAGGAAACTGCAAAGCACATTAAACTCTGGCAGGGACAGCAAAACATAAACTGGGGTGGGGAAGGAAGAAACAGAAGCTGTTGCTCATGTAGGAAACAGCAAATGCTTCCAGGGCCACATGCTTTACCTCTTGCAGCAGGTTTGCTTAGGTTCAGGGAACAAGCCTTACAAATAAGAGTTGTAAACAGAGTTGTGCATAGTTTGCTATGCTTCTCCTTTGCTAGTGTGTTTACACTTTCCCTCTCCTATTTTGGGGGTTGCTGTGTTCTTCCAAACACAAATAAGCAGAATTGGAGACATTACAGGCAGGTAAGGCAGAAATCTCTGGACCCAGGGGGCCGGGACCCAGTCCAGCTACTCTACATTTTTACAACCCCTGAACATAGCTTTATGCAATGAGCCACCTCTCCTACCCTCCTACTTCATTCTCAGAGTTAGGAGAAAGGAGGAAGAGAAGCACTCCCAAAGGTTGACTGAAGTTTGGCAAGGATAATCAAACCAGGCTTTTCTATAGTTACAAGGGAGAGACAGACATCCTCTAAAGTAGGATTTTGGAACAGGAGCCCAGCTTGGCTGATTTAAATCAATTCTCCATGTTTCAAGCCTGATTCTCCTTCCTGCCATGTGGCCTGTGGGAGAAAACTGAATTGAGAATGAGACCCCAGCCAAGAGGAAAAGGTAGACAGCCAGGAGGGAAAGCTACAGAGCCATCATCACTGAGAGCCTCCAGCTGCTCCTGGAGCCTTTTATAGAGTTTTGACTGGGTAGTCAATTTGTGCTAGTGGGCTGCTTCCTCCAGGCTGCATCACAGTTTTCTTGGAGCACACATCTTCCCCAGCTTCTCTTTCTCACTTCACTTTCCCTCCTTTTCCGTTTCAGCTTCTCTTCTTGGGAAATCTTTCATGTTCAGCCCTCCACCAGCCTCAGCGCCAGCACACTGGCTGCTGCTGTCTCCCACTGTGAGCTGCTCGTCTCCCTTCTGCTGCGTGTGGCCAGGCCAACACAGGGCTCGGGCTGCTGTGCAGGGCAGGACCTGTCTGCTGGCTGGACCGTGCAGCACCTGGGGCAGCAGGGTCTGTTCTTGGCCGCTCTCAGGCAGGACTGCAGCACACAGGATGCCCCAAGGGAGACATGCAGAAACCCACGCAGTCTTCCGCTCCAACATATGATTGTGCCAGGCCTCAGAGTCCCAAGTGATGCCTAGGGAGTCTGGGGAAGGAGACGTGAGCATTGAACTGGACACAGTTTCAACTTCACTTTGTACGTGTTCGCTTTACGAAAGCCACACACACACACACACCCCAATCAATTGTTTTTTTCATGAGGCTCAGATAAACAGGAGGTGATGCTGCTTTAAGTCAGCAGGAGTGAATAAGAGAGATAACAAAGGCAACAGGATAAGGAAGCCCACATCAATAAGATGAAAGCATAATTTTTCTATTTTCTCGAGCTTTCTCACTTTAAATGCCTTGCTTTCATTTTTTTTGTGTGTGTTAATAATTATAAACCAAGAAACTAACACACCCTGTCTCTGTGCCAAGTTAGCTCCTCAGGCGTGCATTTAAAAAAAATTTTGAAGTTTTTATATATATATATATATTTACACTTATAGTATATACATATATATATATATATACACACTTCATTAGCTATGCTAATACAGATTGGGAGAGATACTGTGATTTAATTTGCATTTGTGGGATCAAACAAGATCAGCATAACTTCCTGATAATAGCACAACTGCATTGTACTAGGGTTTATATACTGCTTTCAATGTACTAGTTTCAAGCCTATGTTTAAAGCAGTATAAACACTGCATGTAGGCAAGCCCTTGGGAGTACGTTCTTGCTCTTCAAACAATTGTAGTCAAAGGAGCAGTACTGACCCCACTGCAGTCAGTGGGAGTTTCACTAGACATTGTTTTCAGAAGTTCTTTCAGCTCCTGGAGAAATTTCTGTTAAGTCAAAATGCTTTCATAGTGCAAACAGCTTTTTGAGGTTAGGAGAAAAAAAAAAAAAAAAGGAAGGAAAAAAGGGAAATAACACCAACTGATCAAAGGCAAATCTATGTCTTCGACGCCTACATACACATTAACACCTCATTAACACTACTTGTACCTACAGAAGAAGTCAAGCATGGGAATGGCTCTGGCACAAAGTAAAGAAGTCCTAGGCAGAAATACTGCGTTTTCCTTCTGATAGTACCAGAAATAGTAGGTCCTTGACTGCAGTAGCTTTATTCTTACCATTTATGAGAACAGAAATGAAAGATTCCAACATTCAGTGATAAAAAGTTCCTATATGAGAACTCATAACAAAAATGATTAAAATAACAGCAGCAAACTGAAGAGAATACAATAGTTTTTTTAAAAAAATGTGGTATCTATTTACAGCATGGTAAAAATATCAGAATAATCATTTGGAGAAAAAAAAGCTTCAAAAGGGTAATGAAACCTTGCAAATGGGTCATAGCTCTGAAAGCAAGACACCATTAGGAATTGTCACATCTCAAAATTCTCCATTGATAATTCTCAGTTCTCCTGGGATTTCCATTTTCACAACACAGTGCCACACCTCTGCCAAGAAGCAGAGGTGCTGCTTATCCTTCCTACCTCCACCTGTTCCCAGCCACTTTCCTTGCCATACCTCCAGCTCAGCCATCTTTGCAAACCTCTTCAAAACACTAAACTGGCTGGAAACAAATGCATTAAAAGCACATAGTGGAAGGCCAAGATGGTTTGCTGCCTCCGTGGCCTGGGGGGCTGCAGCCTGGGCAGGCACAGTTAGCAAGCTCATAAATTGCATCTCCCTTGCTGCTCCCAAAGCTCCTCCACTGACCAGTGCAGTCAGGACGAGGAAGTGCTTGTACACATGTGTGCAAGAGTCCTTCATTCAGGGAACCATCATTCTCTGCCTTTCTGTATGCTTTATTTTGCCAGGGCTTAAGATTGGGATAGGATCTGCTGAGGCTGTGCAGAATCTGGGGTTTTACTGGGATATCCTGTACCTGGTCATTAGCAGGCAAAAAGAGAAAGCAAGCCTTCCTTGGGCTCATGCTGAATTTGCACCCATTTCACTTCTCTAAAACCAATTTTGTTAAACCAGATCAGATGTTCTTATACTGACTTAGCTAAAATCAATTCCTAATTGATTAAAGCTAACTTGAAATAAAATTGCCTAGGCTATAATAAAGGGTGACCGCAGCAATTTAACTGACTGGATTTAAAATAACCCCATCAATTAAGCAGCTACAACTGTCGAGCTTTTCATGACAGAGTTTGCTTCCTCCTCTGTGCTCAGGAAGAATTAAGTGCAATGGGGACCTAATCCCAATTAGTGCAGCAGAGCACTGCTGTGCGAAAACAGTAACCAATCCAGAGTGAAGCTCATCATGCAAGGCACTGGGCTGGAGAACTGGGTTCTGCTTTCAGCTTTCCAGTTAGCCACTTGCAATGCCTCAGGCACAATATCCTCCCTCCTTGCAGGTTATGAGCAGAGAAGGCAAATTCCTGGAGACAGGAACTGTCTCGTACCTTGGATTTGCAGGGCGCTTTGCACCAAAGGGCCGAAGCCTTGTCCAGGTCTTTGGAATGCTGGTGTTAACCAAATACCTGTCTTTCTAAACTGAGGAACACCAGCCTTGCACTTTCTCAACAGCTCAGTCAGTTTTTTTTAAACTTATATATGTCCATAGGTGAGACAAAATTAAGCCAAAGTTTGATTTTCTCCCTTTTAATGGCTTGTGTCCTGTTCTAATGTCACATCCAATTACATGCATAAAAAACTGCTTCAGCCACAAACCTGCTGATGAAATTTGGCTCCTGTGATTTGGTGTGCTAACAACACATTTGGATACTCTCATAGGAAGAGTCTGCAAAACAGCAGGGGTTTAGCACCAGCTTATGAACAAGAGTTTAGGGAGGCATATAACACATGGCTGCTTTCTCTGTTTTTCTTGTATTCATTGGAGCCATTCCTGCCAAGCTGGAACCAGCACCAGGTTCAAAGCACCCCAAGTTTTCTGTTATGCTCCTATATTATGTAAAACCTCTGTAAATAGGTTTTGGAAGTACTGAGCACCAAACATTTTCTGTCTGTAGACCAGCAGCTTCTACCTGGTACACCAGTCAGTACTGGGAATGAGGGTGGCTAAACACTGCTGCCTTCAGGGAGGTGCATCCATGCAGGCCAGCAAAAGTTAAACAAATCATCTCCTTCAGTCCTCTGTGCTGCATATCTTTTCTCTGCCAGCCCACAGGGAACTGAAAAATACCCAAACTGTTTAACTGCTTATTCAGAACAGACATGAGCCAAAGCTGGAATGGGTTATGCAAACTATCCTGAAGATTGGATTTGCTGGTAAAAAAGGATTCAAAACCAGGCCACCCTGTCTTTGTTTCTGCAGAACCAGAAGTCAGACAGTGATCTTCTCCAAAACAACCAGAATGATTCTATGTCTATATCATTTCCACATTTTGATTCCCTGGTTTGCCATCCATCCCACGCAACATCCTTTCCCTCCACCTGCCAATTACCACTTCTCACTTCCAAAATTTATTTACCTTGTATTAGCCATATAGAGGGGGTTTTCTTCTTATCATGCTCCTACTCAAACTGAAATCTATATTGACCTCGGCATAGAACAATGATAAGGAACTAATAAACATTTTAAAATACTCTACTTACATTTATGTCTAAAATCTAGCTCTTGGCCAGTGAGAGAAATTTTCAAAAAAACTGAAAATTGAATTCTCTTTAAGAAATTAAACACTGATGGAATTCTGGTGAAAGTCAATTCTTATTTCCAAGTATGAGACTGAAGCAAGACATGTACATTTATGTGGCTGTGTATCAACATACATATGTTGTGCCTCTGTCTACACACACACAGGTACATGTGGATCTACATTATTTGCACACAGAATTTTTATGTACTTGAAATAGATTTAAGTTGCACAATTCAGCCTAGATCCAAGTTTGAATCTTCTCAAGTTTCTGAGGTATTTGGACCTAAGCCTGGTTTTCAACACTTAAAAAAATGGGTCTTATTCAAATTTAAGAATCCATTTAAGGCTCAAACATTTCTCACCAGTAACCTTTCCCAGAGTGGCAATGAAATTCAAGCTTTGCAAATGAGACAAGGTCACATGAAAAATACAGGAACATTATGTCTCTACCAAGATGGCATGGGAAGATGACATTCAAATAAGCAATTAGGACTTCTGCTAGTGTAAATCAGCATATCTATATGGAAATCAATATACCACATAAAGGAGCACAACCATTTCAAACTCACATTTTTATCCTTCGCTATGAAAAGGAACAATACTAAGTCAATAAACTAAAATGACAACTCTTTTAATTTGATTTCTTTAAGCATTTGACAGGAATTTCACTTTTTCCTCTGTGTAATCAATGAACCGCCTTTGTGTAGATTTTTCACAGTAACAAAGGACTGTGTATATGGATTTGAATAAATTATGAGAAATGGTCACGAAAAATCAGGAATAAGAAGAAGGAGGCCTAGAAAGAAGTGCTACATTAGAGACACCTTTAATTTTTGCAATTGACCCCACTCCAAATTGAAGTTGCCCCTTTCTTATCAACCTTAATATAGATTTCTCCTACCTGCAGCTCCAACACTTTAACACAATAAACTATTACGTTCACATGTTAGAATATAAATTAAATGTCCTGGTGAAGACAATTAAATCCTTGTGAAGGCATACTGTTCTCTTCCAGCTCTAGCCAAGGCCTGGGCAGACCTGAGCACCAAGGAGGCCAAATTGTCCCCACACCTCATCACTTAGGGGCAGTAGCAGCCACAGCACCGGCACTCGTCCCTACGGCACTTGGTGTGACAGCCAGCCCTCTGCCTCCATCAGTTTGATTTGCAGTTTACCACAAGGAACTGCAATAGTTTGCACTTGAATAATAAATACATAAATAAACTGGCATGAATAACACTCCTGGGAAATCAGCAATGAATTTCCAGGTCTATTTCTTACTCAGGGAAAAAAAAAAGAGTGAGAGAGAAAGGGAAAAGATTGATTACTGGGAGAGAATTATGCTCCAAACCTTTCCTGGTCACAGAGTATTGACAGAAAAAGAAGTGCTGAACTGTGGGCTATTTGGAGATGCATTTGTCAGTCAGTGCACAACTTCCCCAAAATCTGTGCTTTGTATTTGCTTAATGTTATTAGAGATGAGAAAGACTTTTAGGAAACAGAGAGACGAAAACTGTATCTGAAATTAGTATTTCTGACTGTTCTTCCTTCCTCCAGGTTATTTCTACAAATCAGATATTGTGAATTCTTATCTTGTTCCCAAATCAAATAACTCCAGTGAGTGGCAAAGCAGGGCTTGAAAGAGGAATCTCCAATGGTCTGTGCCTCAGAGCTGCAGTTTATTCTCTTCCTCCTCAACTTTGAGGCTGCTTCATTAACTTGGACTTACATTCCAGCCGCAGCTCCTGTTGCAGAGAGAAAAAAAAAGGATGAAAGAAAACCTCACCATGATCCAGCCAGACCTTGAAAAATTAGACCCACTGAAGAAAAAAATACAATCGGAACTCGCAAAGACATTTTTTTATTGGCCTTGTAATTTCCTCACTAAACACGCTTTTAGCAGCCTACCCCTCTCAGAATCTTAATTATCTGTCGGCCCCTCATAATGGCCCCATTCATGGTTCTTCAGAGCAAAAGCACAGCGATATCATAAGCACAGGAACTCAGAAGATACAGCATGTTCCTGAGGAAGGGCTGCACACCCACAGATAGCTGGCAGAGGGAATTTGCTACTTGGAGAACATAATATAATACAAATGTGTAGATTTTTTCCCTTCTTTCATTTTTTTCCTTTTTTTCCTAAAGCAAGGAAGAAGAGATGCTGTGCTTGAGTTGTGTATAAAGGCAAAAAAACCACCAAAACAAAACAAAAAAACGCTCTGATATACAGTTCTGGAAAAAAGTAAATATTATAGGCTCTCCATCTCTCTCCTCCATCATTTCTGACTGTTCATTGACTACCATAAATTAATATGACTTGATATATTGTAAGGGCTGGAGCCATTTTATGAGCTTCTGAAATCTTTTCCAACAGGCAATGTGAAGTATCACTTAACAGTTCAAGATTTTCTTTGTTTGATTTGTTTAGAAATGAACCACATGCTGAAAATATTTCATTTAAATCAAACTAAGAATACCAAGTTGGTCAGCAACCTTGAGAACTGAACATTTTTAGTGATTCAAGTACATACTTCTATAGACCCTTTCTATGATGAAAGAAAGAAAAAAAATACTACTCTATTACTAGCTCTCAGAGTCTGCTACTTCTCAAGTTCCCACTGATTTATGCTCTCCAGGTACATTTTGTAATCAGTTTTGCATCTTAAATTTGCAGTCTGACTCTAACCAAAAAAAAAAAAAAAAAAAAAAACCCAGAACCCCCTCACCACAAAAGAAAAAAAAAAAAAACAGACTTTGAAAGCAACCACACTGTATGTAAAATGCAGTCCAGAAAATTATATTAAATCACATTAAATAAAAATCTTTCCAAACAGCTATAACTTCTATAATAAGTAATATAAGGATTTTACCGAAATATTGACTTTGTATGTCCAATATGTCCATGCTTGTCTTGGGATGACAGTTTAATTAGTATATTTGATATTCCAATAGAAATGGTCCTTATTACTTCAGGATCTGCTGTCTCAGATTAAAGATGGACCAAGGTCCTGGGGGTAACTTTAGGAATACCTACCAATTTTTATTTCAGCAAATGTGGTCCCTCCAGAACTGGTGGGCAAGCCAAACACCATGAGCCAAATTCCTAGCTGGAATGGCAAAATAAAAATGATCCCAGAACAATGATAAGAATGGGTGGTGGGGAAAAAAGTTTATGCAGAAGCCTTGCAAAGTAAATTCTAATTTGGATCCAGTTCATCGCACCTAAAATTTGTAATTTAATATTAAACCTGTTGTATCTAGTATGTTCAGATATGATTCAGGTCAATTTACATATCAGAAATATCCAGATTAAAAACAAAGCAAACAAGCAAACATAAAAAGCCCGCCCACAAACAAGGATACATAGAGGCATTTGGACCTGTGAGGGTGAGGATTCACAGATAACACCTCCCTGAAGACTTCTCTTCAAGCAGTAAGACAAGGAAAAAACATAATAAAACAGGGTTTTGGGGCAGGACTCGTTCCCTGAGTGCTGTTTTTAATCTCCAGGGAGGCCACCTCAGAGAGAACCAAAGCCAGAGGCTCCTCACATGTATCCAGCAGCCAGTGTGAGCTGCTTTAGGGACCAGCTTCAGGCTGGTTCTGCTCCAGGAACCTCATGACATGAGTGTGTGCCAACCCACCACCACCACCACACTGGCACCTTGCAAGCAAGACAAAGGAACATAAGAGATTAAGAAACAGATGTTTTCAGTCATCTGGGAAACGTGTCCTCCAGAAGAGGGTGAAGAGCAGACTGTGTGTGTGCCAGGCTACCCAACTGCACCTGCCCTAGACTGGTACAGTAGCATGTCTCCACATTTCATGAATAATAAATTCCTATGTTAAAGGAAGGGATCTCTAGAAAGAGTAGATTGAAGGAAAGATTAAGTTAAACAGCAAGAAATTCACCTAATACTTGCATTTACCAACTGAAGCCCAGAGTTTTGCATCTCTAGGCAGAAAGAACAAATTGACCTCTTCACAGAAGTGGTGCACTGAAGATGTTTAATAAATTGCTTCAGAAGCAGAATCAGTTCTGAACTTAACACAGGTGTCTCAGGGAGGAAAAAGGCACATAAAAGCACTGTGCAAACTGCTGACAGCACTAGCTATGTGAGAGACAATCAAGGTACTTAACGTTTTAAAACACATGCCCTGCATAATAACCAACACTTCCAGAAGCCTCTGTCACTCTTCCAAGCACTGAATTAAGAGAAGTGTCGCTGTACCAGGATCATAAAAGATTTTCTTTAAGCCTTTTGCATAAATGAATGTGTTCTGAGATGGAGAAATGGGAACTTATATTCTTCATGTATCCAGGGGCCATTTTCCCCCTGAGAAGCTGAGGGGAAAGGGAGAGTGGGGCACCACACTATTGATTTTCTACAAACACATTTAACCTTTAGCAGCTGCTGTCAGCATTTCCAGTGCTAATACCAACGTGAACAAAGTGGCTGGAGGAGTGCAGAGAGCTTGCTTCAGATGTGAGGCTTAGGAAATCAGAGATTCCTCTCTCAGCCCAGGGTGAATTGCTTTAATGGCCATACTGGAGAGGGTATGGGTGCAAGAGAGAAAAGGTGAGAAGAGACAGCGATATGTCTTCACAAGTTCAAGCAATATTTCCTGCAAAAATAACAAGAACCTGCTCAGGAATTTCCCTGAACTATCGCATCTGAGTCAGCTGATAATACTCACATCTAAAATGTTAATGAATCTTCTCGTGAACATTTCCCTCAATGAGTGCTGTGAAGCATCAAAGAAACAGTGCTTAGGGCACAGGTGATGGGGGCTTCCACTGCCCAGCTTCCAGGCCTTGTGAGGGCTGATGGAAGCAGGGTGACCGGAGTTTTGCAAGAGGCAGTAGTTGAAAAGGCTGGTAATAGCTTCTGCAGTCCTTCATTTCTGGGTCACTGGGTCAAATGCAGAAGCAGACAAAAGTCAGGTCTATCTCTCTCACAGTCACAGGGTGCCTACCTGAAGGACTCCCTCAGTGCTTTCAGCCTAGCTCCTCCCAAGCCACTGCTTACTCCCATCGTGACTCCCTCTGGGACAGTCTCCCAAGGACACATAACAGCAAATCAGCATATAGCTGGTACTGCTTCCTGACACCTAAAAGCCTGATTTATGTTAGGCAGGTGATGTGTCCTCATCCCAGTAAATTACAATTATCTTTAATTCTTGACCAGCTTACCCACACTCAGGCCGTTAATGTCCCTCCAGCAGGCATACTTCACGTACCCCGCTGCTGCAGCTGCTCTCTATGAAAGCAAACCAAGTGAGCAGCAGCACAAGGTCTCCCCGTGCCCCCCACACACACACTCCTCAGCAAAGCAGATCCATGTTCAGTCCTGAAGCAAACACAGCACCCCACCATGATAGCCCAGAGAAGGGCAAGGGCTGAGCCCCCTCAGCAGAGCACTCATCACAGCACTTGCTCCCCTCTCACTTGGCTGTGGGGGCTGAGCCCCGGTATCGCAGAGTTACAACTCAGTTTTCTAAAATGTACTGGTTGCTATTTTTTTGTTGCTATTACCTCCTCCAACACATTTGAGTTTGCAATATTAAGACAGCTTGGGTTTACATACAGAGGGACTGCAAATAGCTTTCCTGCTAAATAAGTGGTGAAAACACATCGTTCGATGGTGCTGTGTGCTCACAGGATTTACGGTCTTGCGTTCGGGATGAACTGTGCCGTTCTCTTGTGCTGGTTCCATTATGAATAATGCGGCCACGCTAAACTCACACTAATAAAACCTGAATGTATCACTGCATTGTTTGGCACTCTGTAGAGGAGAAACCCATCCATTAGTGAGGCGGGCACTGAAAACTCTTTGTGACAGGAGCAGCACAGGGACAGCTTCACAGCAGCTATTCAGAGCCACTTTGCAGCTTCCTGAGCAGAGCCCAGGCCGGGCTGCATGCCAGCAGTGTGGAAAATGGCTGGCAGAGGCTCTGGCCACTGATTTGTAGGGCATGTGAATCCCCAGGAGAAAAGGGAACAGGTACTGAGAGCACCTGTTAGAGGGTTCTTGCTGCACGTCACTGCCCATCTTTAACATTTGTTTCAGCTCACCTATCCATGACTCCTCTGACAAAGCAAAATGACTAAGGCTCTGCAAACTGGACAATCGCCCCACTGCTTCAGCTGCTACACAACTATTGGTGGCCACCAGAGTCTGTGTGGGCATTGAAATATTCCAAAGAAAGCAAAGCAGGCAGCCACAGCGGTGAGGGGACAGTGCAGGCTGCTGAGGCAGTGTGCTCAGAGAGGTGTCCCCCTCTCTCAGGGAAGGAGTGAAGGAGACAGACTTTTTGCTGTCACCAGCCCAGCTGCTGGGGCAGAGCCAGTGGCCACAAAAGGTATGACTGCATACCCAGGTAAAACCAAAAGAGTGAGAGCATGCACCAGCAACACTGCTTCACAGCCAACACCCTCCAGCCTCCCCTGATAATGGCTGGCATCGGATGCTTCCTGCATGTCCCATCACTAGGCACCTGTGTCCTGCTCCAAACCACTTTCATTCTGTGAATCCTTTAACCCTGGGGAGTTACTCAAGAATGTACTAACATCATCCCTTACATTTCTTCTTTAGGAAACTCCTTACAAATGTCTCCCTAAGTTGAACTGCCTTCCTTCAAAGAAACTCATGACTTTGCTACTGGATTTGCCTTTCCTCCAAGCAGTTGTATTTAGCCATGCAAAACAGCCCTGTGAGTTCACCCTACTGCTGTGGCACAAAGAGAGCCCTGATGAGAAAGTTTAAATTGAACATCTTTCAGATGATGACAAACCTTGGCCTGCCTGAAGCCTTTGAAAGGCCAAAATGCAATGCAAATTAAAGTTCAAGGAGCCTAGAAGAAAACTATTTTAGCTTTAGGCTTTCAACCAAGCAAAAAAGAGTTAAAATTTTATTTCAACCAGCAGTTCAATCATTCACTTTTCCAGTATTAATGAACGCCTCCTGCATGTTTACCCAGATAAGGCTATGATTCACGTAGTAGGCATACCCCAGAAACTTAAAAGGTCAAAAAGATGGCAACAAAGCATTCTGTTAATATTACCTAGAAGCCACTCTCTTCCTTTGGCTATTTTAGTATCAGTAAATAACTCTCTACCTTTTCTGACCTAAGCAGTTCCATTTGAGAAGCTTCCCAGGCTAGATGTTTCTAAAATGTTACCAAATGATTAAACACAAATCCTCAAGTGAAGAGAGCAGGTTTTATTAAATATCCCAGAGCAGTGCTGTCTGCCTACACTTATGCCCATGTCTGGCTGCTGGCTGATAAATGCCTTGGCTTTAAGATATTACTTATTAGCATGCCTGTATATTTCCACCTCACACAGTCACCCAAGGGTGATTGCTATCTGTTAATTGAATTCCGTGCCAGCAACTGTGTCTTTGTGTGCCTGCCATTATAATTTTGAGGATTGTGACTTCATTTCCTATTTACAAGTTGCTGTGATGAAAAAGTGCATTTATTTATATATAAATAAACTCAACATTTTTGTAGCTATATGGCAGAATGTGGGTGAAAGTCACATGTGAAATGCACAGGTGTGTCCTGTTTTTTGCCTCCCTTTTTCTTTTTAAAGGCTTTCCACCTGGAACAGAGCTGGTGTGATGGAATATATCTCCAGTGACAGAAGAGGGAGTCATGGGAACAGCATGACAGTCTTAAGTTTAGAGCAGAGCAAGCTGAGACTGTAGAATTGCTTGGGTTGATGCCTTCCAAGCTGTGGACTCTGGTGCAGCCTTACTACAGTAAAGACTGACACACCTACCATATTTTAATCAAGCATCATTGCCTTCATCAGAGTGGTTTATGCAATGTTTCACCCACTGTTTTAGATGTCACAATGTGATGTGTACACTGCCTGGCTCCCCCAAGACTGCTCTGTGAGACTGAGGTCGGGGTAGGAGGAGAAGGAAGCCAGCAGGGGAGACAGGACCCCAGTGACATTTCAGTGAAGACTGGTTGGTCTGAGTTCTGGCCCTGGATTTTAGCAGCAGGAACCTATGCCTTAGATAGCTTTTGCTGGCCTCCAGAAAGGAGCTGAAGCTTTTGAGAAGACATTGGTCTTTTTGAGTTTGGACAAGTCTGCTTCAGCAAACAAAAGAAACTCCTGAGCCACCAACCACAGCTAACTGCTCCTGCAGAAAACTTGGTCTATAATTCCTTTCATAAACACATTTATGAGATCCACTTCATAATCCCTCTTGGTTTTCTTGCCCCTCAATATGTCTGTAGGAAAGTTGTTCAAAAATCCCAGTCCCTGGAAGATTAGAAGCTGATTTCTCTATTAAGATCCCCAAAAAGAGGCTTGTAGAAAATTAAATGCAAAAAAGTGTGGAAGATGTTGTAGCCATGTCAGGCTAAGGGTCTGTGGAAAAGCAGGGTGATCTTTTTTTGCCCAGTTAATGTTTGACAGAAAAAGTAGTCAAGCCTACAGCCAAACAAGGTCTTGTTGCAGTGCACTGAGGTGGATTTCTTACTACTCACATTACACTTGTGAGAATGCCTGCTGTGAGCACACCTATTTCCAAATGTCTCCAAAGACAGCAAGTAATGAATTCAAGAATCCTGATCCATTATGTCAGACACTAGCTAAACACTGTTTATTTAATATCAAATGCTATGAAAGCATTTCCTTTCAATAAAACTCTTGACATTTCCTGATACTTGTCTATGTGAATCTCCTCCATCACTGTTTTGCTTTACCTTTTCCCATAATCAGAGTGTAGTGAAACACGTCAATTAATGTAAATACCCAGGAAGTTACAAAATGTTTTGTAAACTAGAAAAAAAAGATTTGGGATCAGATTCATTTAATCATCTTGAGAAGTCTTTATCCAAATGATATTACTGTAGTCCAACCTGTCTCCAGTTTAAGATAACTTCTATTTAGGCTGATTTTTATTAGGACATTATCAATATGCAGGATACATATTGCTATAAATTAGCTTTAGGAAATTTTAACTGCAGGCCATTGTATACATCATATTAATCAGTGATTCAGCTAACTCTAAAAAAACTGGCTTCAAGTATCTTTTTTTTGTGCTACAAATTCTGTATAAATTGTATTATTTTAAAAATGAAATACAGTTACTGTTTTCAGAGTAACTTCCAAGGACAAATTGTTTGCAGTGTAATAGATGGAAAAAAAGTTGCCATCTATTATTGAGATCACTCAATAATTTTTAGATTTATTTTGGCTGCTTATAACTTGGGAAAACTTTATCCACTTAAAAAGTTTTTGTTTTTTTGGTTTGTTTTTTTTTTTTTAGATTGGATGCCATCCTCATAGCAGTTATAAATTCTGTTTAAATTAAGTTCCTGGAATTTTCTTGTTTTCTTAAATGATAGGAAAGCCCCGTGCATGCAGAAGGCCCAATAAACACATGACTGTTAAAACCCAAACTTATTGAAGCCTTCTAATAATCAAATTGGTCAATGTCAGAATTAACAAGATTGAAATATTCCAAGGACATTGTACAGGGATCTGATAATATTTAACGCATGAACAGTAAATATAAATAAGATATGGTCTGAAACCAAAAGAAATTAAATCAGGCCTACATTGAAACAACCAGCAGTGAGAACTTTCTTCAGATTTTGAATTGCTCACATTTTTTTCTGTCAAAAATATCATCACAAACAAAACGTTCCATGAAGTGTTTCACTTCTGACAGAGCAACATTTCCTGGTGGAAGATATTCTGGTCAGGAAAACCCTTCAACACAATTACTTCTGTCTGTCTTTGATTATATGAGAACACAGTGCTCTTTCAAATGTCTCAAATGCAAAATTAGTCCTGCTTGGTGTATGGCCCCAGCTGGAGAGGTGAATTAGTGCAGGGTGTTCTCTTTCTGCAAGCTCTTGCTGTTGGAGTGGGAAAATCAGAAACAAGCTCGCTGAGCCAGGTCAGTTGCTTAGGTGACCAAATCCAGGAAAAATTCCTTGCCTGGGAAACATTATAAATTTGCCTTGGTCTGATCCCAAGGCTTGGCTGGAGCCTTGGTCAGAGCTTTGGCCTGGGACATGCTCACCCACTGCAGCTGAAGGCAGCTGGGGCATAACCAGAGTGTCCATGGCTAGTGAAGGCCATGGTATAAGGCACATGTGCATAATTGGGGGTTGAAATAGGATTGAACCTTACCTCTGATGCTCCATAAATTTGAGTGCTTGCCTTTGCAAGGCTAATATTTTTTGAATCTGTTATTTTTTGTTGTATAACTGTATATAGTACATAATTAGTCATAATACATTACTGCACATGCAACTCTGCAGACAATGTTTAGACATTAAATCTTAGCTCAGTGATTGAATAGAGGGTACAGTAAAAATAAATATCCATGTATTTTGTAAATATTTGCATAATGAGCTATTTAAATGCAAGAGATTCTAACATATGTAAACAATTGGAAATACTCTCTGTGTGTAAGACTAAAGTGGATGTAAAAATATACACAACCTCCTTTAAAATAGTATGATTTAGTAGTCAGACATAGCATATTTTTAAGGCTTTATATATAACTATTGCAGATCGTAAATACCCATTGTGTTAAAAACACATTGCTTGGTACAATTAGTCATTAAACTGTATGACTGAAAGCTCTGGATGACAGGGACAGTGCAGTAAATGGACACTAGTGACTGTCCAGGTAAAGTGAAAGCTCTTTGTGCTCTGAAGACTTAAGATATCCAGAGGGTTACCAGACTCAGTGTAATCAGTCCCAGTGCAACAATAACGGAGGACATGATTTCCTTCTTGTTAAAAAGCTGTCATGTAATGTGCTGTGGAACTTCTCCCACAAAACTTTTCTCCCAGCTCACTGTACAGCCGTCCGTGCCATGGGAAATGAGAGGCTACCTCCACCTCCACTGCTTGCTTTTCTGGTCTTGGTCCAGTCTGAGATTTCTGAACCAGAGCACCAAAGTGGCACCTTAAAGAGGCCCCACAACCTTAGCCACGTGAGTGTAATGTGACTCAGCACGATTTTGCAAAGGAAATATGGCAGTGGAGGATGGAGGGAATAAAATTACTTTCAAAGTGAAAGCTTTTTTTGCGTGTCAATAACCAGCCTGAGCTCGCTGTCAAGGAGAGAAACAATGAGCATTGTGCTTGGTAGCTAGGCTGCCTTCTGACTAATTACTGTTCCTGCAGAAAGGACCTGTGCTCTGCCTCTGCACTAAGGACAAGGCAGTTAGATCATATCCACAGTCACACCTCTGCGCTCACACCTGATTAAAGAAAGTGAGTAGTGGATTGTTGCTGCCATCGCCCTCAGGCTTCATGGCTCAAAGGGACACTGCTGCAAGATGCATCCCACCATCTGTAGAGCACTCCGTGTCCCCCTGGTGTAGGGGATGAGTGGAACATCTCCTGCTTGGGGAGACACAGCCCTGTTGCCAGGTTGTGCCCCGCCCTGATTCATGGCCACCATCAGTGTCATAAACGACCTCTCTTGCAACAATTAAAGCCTGGGAGCTTCTTAGCATGCTGAGCTCCTGGTTCCTGAGCAGTTAATAAATGTTTTAGTCTCTAAGGAGCTAATTTAAAATAGTCCACAATAACAGGGTGTGGCAAATAACTGGCGGGCTGAAGAAATGGAAGATAATACGAGATGCCTGGGTGTGGGTGTTTATGTGAGGCATAGGGAGCAGTTTTTGACTCAGAGGCTAAGTTATCTGGGCCAGATTTAAGGCTATGGAAACTTCAGTATGAGTTTTGGGGAGGGAAGGAGTTAATTTCATCCTGTTCTATGGGATATTTAGTTTCAACATTAAACTCAAACAGATTTTCATTAGTAATGCTCACAATCCTGAGGCAGCTCTGAATTTTTAAAACCTCCCTTTCACACTCCTACATTGCATTCCAAAGAGGTTGTGTCCAACTTATAACAAGCCCTGCGCATACAAAAAAAAAAAAAAAAAAAAAAAAAAAAAAAAAAAAAAAAAAAAAGTATTTTCTGCACAGGCATTCCAGATGCCTGAAGGCAGAAAAAAAGGGGTTTCTGAAATGCCATACACAAGAAAGCCATTTGGGTTGTGGGGGAGAGTCTCTCAGTGTACAAACCACAATCAAAGTCATATTTCTTACACCTTCCAACAATCAACCCACAAAGCTAACACTCCTCAGAAATGCTTTTCAGAGATTTTCTACTCACCTGGAAGAAAGATAACATTCACACTGCTCTTTCCCATTGAGCAGCTATTCTTAAAACCAAGATGTGTTCTTGACTACCCTATTTCCAAAGGAAACTTAAGCAGCTAAAACCTATATCTTCTGCAGACCAAGGAAAAAGTCAGTATTCCACTCCTTTCTCAGTCTCCATAATATGAAATGTTATTATTTTTAAAATGTATTATTAAAATAACATTGAATTAATATAGGGTAATGTTACAGAGAAAGAAATCTCCCTTTTCTCCACCCCTCAAAAAAGGCTCTGAAATTAAATTGTTAAGTTAGAGGAATCATCCCAGATCTTCATCACAAAATGTGTGAGCAGGAAACGCTTTTGACAAAGCCTGAATAACAAAAAAATTCCCATTCCACATATCAGACTCTTTTCCAGTCTCCTCTCTCACTGTCCTTACTTGTATGACTAGTATCTGCCTCAAACCAGTGTTTTTCTAAGAGCCAGAGGCTGAGATAGACTCAGCTTATGTTCAAATGTGTGGAAGATGTGTGTATCCTAACAAAGGGTGGTTGAAACTCAAGGGCTCTTAGACCTCCCATCCACGTTTTTCTCATGTACTCCACCACATCACTACATTTACAAGAACTTGCAGGTGTGTAGCTGAACATGTGCACTCATGGTACACTGCACAAGAAAGTCAAAAATTCTGACCAAAGTCCCTCTCCCAGGGAGTCCCACAGGCTTCTTCCCAAGTACAGCTCCCCAAAAATACATGAGGGATTAAGACATTGCTGTCATTTGCACCTTCACCATCACCACTGGGACTTAAAATGCTTCCACAAGCATTGTCTCTGTGTGGAGCAGCATTCATCTCCACAGGATGGACACAGAAAAATGGACACTGACATGCCTGAATCTTGGGGGGCTGGCTTCAAGCAAGTATGTGTCTTCATGTTTGTGAAGACAAGTCTAAGAGAGGCTAAAAGCAATCAGACATATCTTCCTGTTCAGCAGGTAGGGGCAGACTCCTTGCTTGTCGAGTCTGAAGAAGGAAAGGTAGTGCATTTTAGAGGCAAATGATCTGGGTCTGCACTAGCAGCCCTTTATACTCCAGCAATGAAAGGTCTAATTGAGGCTGTGTAATTATCTCCTCACGATATAAAATAAAATGTGCACTCCCTTGGTGGATATCATTGATGAAAAGCCAGTTCAGGAAAAGGCCGAGATATACAGCAGGATCAATTTTAATTCTAATGGTTTTTAACAGTTCATCTATATATTTAACAGGCTGAAGCAGGGGGAAATAAATATTATGTTAGTGACTGTGTCATGGAATGAGGCTTTGCTTTTCATTAACAAAATAAAAGGAAAACAACCATCACCATTTTATGGCTATCATAATTTGTTTCACATACATTTTTTCAATACTAAGGTGTACTAAAATATTTAACTGGTAAATAAAAATACCTATAGACTTGAAAACAGATTTTCAAATCTCCTGGACAAAGACTTGAAGAATGTGGGTTTATTTTATGTTAATTGACTTGTAATACTTACATAAGTCAATATTAAAAAGATAGATACATATATATAATAGCACATAAAATTATCTCTTTATCTATGCATCACTTCCATATAGCAAAAAATGTACTAAAAATATTGATTTCAAACATTATTTTGCATTGCTCTCTTTCTTGTTTTATTGATAATAGAAATATTTGCCTCCACATAGTCTATTTTGCTGATTTTATTGCCACATGATGCAAACTGAAATCACAAACTAAGACACAAATTTGGGTTCAGACAACAGTCCTAAATTCCTCCCCTTCAAAGCATTTTAGACTTCATGCTTAAATAACTAGAAAGATAAAAGTTTAATTAATGCAATTTTTTTCATTTAATATATGGCATACATTCACCAAGCTGGAGGCAAGAGTACAACATCTCTTACATGATAGCATATAATTGATCTCTTAAATATGAGACATCAATACCATTAATAAATAAATACCATTGTAAATAAATAAATAAACCAAGAGGAAGTAAAAATCTGACATACATCGTGTCTAGGGACCTTGGTTTTATTTTGAACCTATAAACCTTGGGTAAGGATCAAGACCTTTCTACTGAGGATTTTACCCTGTGGATGTTTATTTTTCTGCAATGTAATTTGATGCTGCTTTTGGGTTTGGCATCAATACATTAAAAGTTAAATTTATGTCAGTTCAAATAGATCAACTATCAGATGTTGCTATTAACTTTGACATCAAAATCATTAAGAAATTGCCATCATGTAAATTAATTATCAGAATTGTATTGGCATGAATGCATAATGATATTACTCATGGAAATAATTAAAGCAAATGCACAGTGAAAAATGCATTAGAATAATGGCACAAAATGTCATTATTCTGGCTTCATGACAACTAAATGCTATTAGTTTTCAGCACAGTGAACTTTAAGGTTAACTGAAAGAGTCAGGGAAGCCCAATGTGGAGCTCAAGCTGCTCTCACTTGGGCCTTTATTTATTCAGTATATAAGACTGAATAAATAGGAGTAAAAACTAACTTTTTTGACTTGTCAAATAAAGCTTTTTTATCACTCTAGGAGAGATTACAACAAAACAAACAAACAAAGAAACAAACAGAAACCTAAATCAAAACAAACACAAAGCGGTGGAATTACTTATGGCACTATTGTTCTTTTGTTGTAGCCAATGTCAAGTCTCAAGGGACCTGAGGCACAGCAAAGTTGTTAAAATTTTAGGGTTTTCTAGAGCACAGAGGAGTGCTAATTAACACAAAACTATTTAGGCTACTGCCTTCCACACCCTACCCAAAAGGTCACTATTACTGATCAGTGCTCAGGGAGAGAGTCGTGATTATGGGGCATGTGTAATGGACTGAGCAATTTATTTTTTTTTTTAATCAACAGTAAAATGCTGTCCACTCTAACAGAATAAACTAAAGACTCAGTGATGCATGCCAGCTTACTCATCAGCTGGACACATTTCTTTTAAATGTCTCTCTTCGTTCCCCCTCGAGTCAATGGAAAAGTTCTTTCTCTCCCAGTCATGGTTTTGTACTTGATCCAGAAATTATATTATAGAAATAATGAAAAAAAAAGCAGAAATTTCTGGGCTTTCTGCCTTCCATCTGCTTACTAGACTAAGCACACTCCACTACCCACTCAATGCAGAAGTTCACATCCTAAAAATAAAATTCAATGTTTTAAACAATTAAAGTATGGAGAGAAGAAGCCTTATTTACCCTGCTCTAGACAGTCAATCCTAATGACACTCAGAAAAAAAAAAGGAATATTTCCAGGATAAAAGTGGAGGGTTAGGAAACAGGACATCTCTGAGCTGTTTATGGCCTTATCCTTGTTTTTCTACATAACTTTAGACGAGTCACTTAAATGACTTGCCTTAATTTTTTCCCTGTTGCCAAAGTGCTAACACAAAGACAGCACAAAGAGAAAAAGATGTGGCAAAGAATCCACAGTTAAAATGCCAAAACCCACTCCATAAATAAAAATTAGTCAAGCTACCTAATGCACAAAGAAGGCCTACAAAATGTCTCTGAAAATTTGCAGAGGAGTCATTTGTGACCTAATGTACAGTCTTCAGCTGGATCTGTCAGCATAGACTCCTGCATGTCTGAGGAGTCACTTGTAAATCTCCATTTGGAGCCTCATTGTCACTGCACTCTCCAGTCTTGACATAATGAATCTCAACTCAGAAATGGCTCACAACAGGCAGGCCATCTACATGTCACTTGTACCAAAGGTTTGGGTGCTATCTAGATCTCCTGGCAGTTCAGAGATTATTTTCTCTCATTTGCTTTGGAGGACTGCAAGCGACACAGATTAAAATGTTTTAGGGCAGACAAAGTTTCTGGGAGAAATTTGGACCATAATTAATATGAGGGCAATGGCAAAAGTAATTTTAAAAAATACTTGAGAGCTATTTATGGGTATCTTTAAACTTTATAAGTTGCCTTGGGGACAACTAGCATTTCAGGTATGCTTTGACTTTTTATGGTGAAATACAGACATTTTACTTGAAACCGTTTGTTTAATGAGGCCCTGAGCCTTTTAATTCTGTTTAACAATCTAAGCTTTGCTTCTAATCCATCAATAAATAGGTCAAACTTGTACCCATAATTTAAAGTTATGTTAATAAGATCTATGACATGTCTTGCAACATTTTATTGATAATATGAAATGTATTATATGTATCATGAGCTTGCAGAGCTGCTGTCACTCAGGGATTTTGTGTATAAGATATTACATCTCCAAAGCATGCTGTTGCAGTGAAAAAAGGACTTTAAATAAATAGGCTGGCACAATTCTGCCTTCAAAGGGACAGTCTATAAATTCACAAACAAGATTTACTGTGTAATTCAAGCCTGAATCAACACAGGACTTACACTGTGTAACTAAGAAGGGACGCACCATGTGGTAGGGTGTTTGTAGTGGGGGCAATATTGTAATGCAGAGGTTGTGTTTCAGGCACATCTTTTCTAATTACATTGATTGACACCTCCCACTTACAGTCACATACCCGCGCTGAGATTTACTGCAATAATTGCTACATGAAAAAATTTATTTAAGGAAAATATTGAGTGTTTATTTAGTGTTTTTTAATGTAATTTAGCATCTGGGGGAAAAAAAAAGATGGTGAAAACACCATCATGTGACTTCATTAATTCTCCATGCAACATGGCAAGGCAGCTTCTGTACTACGTCTGTGAGGCCTTGCAGGTACAGTAGCTGCATCTGGATTAGAATGAACATCTGTAAATGTGCTAGCTTACTTATAGTTTATAGCCACATTTACTGTTGTGAGTTTACTATGTCCTACAGATGATATTTTTCACTCCCCTGCTGTTTGTTTATGGTATAAAACCTTCCTGGGAAAGGGCAGACGGTACATTACTTAGGGAGCAATAAAACCCTGCAAAGACAGTCTTTGTGACACAATCTGAACATGTAATTCACTCAAGGAGTTGTTTCTTCTCCACCCAAAATTTAGCAACGCAATATACTAAGAATCAGCTTGCTTTGTTCATGTATAAATAGTAAAAAATAGCTAAAATAACAAACAATACAGGATACGTTTATCCAGTTAATTCTAGTTTTACAGGGTTAGGACCTGCAAAAATACAACTCCATCCAAAGAATTAATCTATGTCTGTGTTATGGCACCGGTATTTGTTGTTGTTACATGATCAACAGAAGTCCTGGCTCATGTCACCCACTCTCAGAACTGTCCCTGACTTTCAGAGGTCAAGATCGTATTACTTCTCATCTTTTCCTATATGACTGAAGGAAACGTGTTCTCTCCAGCTCCTTTGATCTCTGCCTGCAGAGCTGTTGTTTGACAAGTAAGAGCGTATTAAGAATGTGATCTACTAACCACAGATACAGCAAAATCAAATGTTACACCCTGTAAGCTGGAGTTGCAATTCATCATTCCTCTTTTAGACCAGAACAGAAACACACAGCCCAGTGTTTAGGCAGGTGGAAGAAAAAGATGCACACAGAGTGTCTGTCCTTCAGAAATGCTTCCTGCAGTTTCAGCAAGTGTAACTGGAAGATTTCTGACTTGGATTGGCTTGGAGGGCAAGGCTGGAGTTGCTTTCCTAAGAGGCAATGTTTCAAATTATCATTTGCTACTAACTGAAAAGAAGGGATTACGGACAAGGGTTTGGAGTGGCCCCTTAAGGACTGCAGTTCCTACGTCCTGCTCAACTCTGTATCTTAAATCCTTGAGTAAATAATTTTAACCTTTCTGCACCTGAGACTACAAACCTGTGAAGCAGTTGGTCCCAAAGCAGTGCTGAGTCTAAATACATATTTTTAAAGAGCTTTTTGATTTGCAGGCACAGCTAAAACAGAAGATACCTTCTGGCTAGGCTCATGGGCTGTGGGATAGGAAGGAAAAGAGCTAATGCTGAACAGCCAGCAAAGCCAGTAATGTCTGTAGTGCTGGGGACTCCTACAATTACAGTTTGTTCTTTCAATTAACCTCTCCAAACACACACAAGGTGTCACACATCCTCACTGCTCTTTCTGTGCTCAAGCTGTCCCAATGTGACCAGTGATCTCAAGGGAGAGCCTGGCTGCCTCAAGGTGACCCAGACAGGCCCATGGTGAGGGCCAAAGCCCTTATGATGTTTTGTGTGAAGCAGGGATGGAAGCAGCCTGTGGGCTATTAGAAGAGACTACTGGGAGCTCGAGCTGCTTTCTTTACTGTGATATTTTTCTATCCAAACCTACTTTTTCTTCTCAGTTCATATTGCATGAGCCCTATCCAAGCAGATTTTGAAGAAGTATACTTGAAGTGGTGAGCTTGGCCATGCTACAGAGCAAACACAGCCCCTCTCATCTCCCCCTTGCACTACAGTATCAAAGTGGGTTAACAGGCCCCCTAAAATGGTGACTTCATCCATCTCACAGCTCCTCTCACCAAAACCATGATGCTTGCTTAGTCCTTCACCTCAGTGCTCCTCAGCCTGGCTTCAACACAGGAGCAGCATATGCCAGGTGAACCCAGGAAGGCCTGGCTGCCTGGTAATGCTGAAGAGATGGGCTGGCATGGGATGGGATGGAAAGCAGGGTACCCAGGCAGCAAAGGTCTCCTCACTTTAGACAGAAGGATCCTGATTTACACAGAGACAAAAGCATAATCAACCCCGTTCTGGTTAATTGCAGTGGAAATGATAAGGAGCTATCAGTGCAGCAGCCAGGAGAGCTTAAAACTAAATATAACCTGCAGGAGGGGAAGAGAGGATGAGCCTTTGAAAACACTTTTCTGAAGTGAAACAGGAATCTAGGGAAGGTTTTACTCTCTTCTCCCCACTCTCCCAGTCTGTGCAGTGAAATGGGAGTTCGTGCCTTCCCTCTCAGATAGAAGTGTCACTCATGTCCTTGGGATGAACAGCTGGGACCATCCTGCTGTCACCTCCCTGCGCTTCCTCACCACTACAAAATTAGCCCGGCTGCGATCGGGCAGCAGCGGCAGAAACGCGCACCCGCTGCGGGCGCGGCGCTCGGGCCGATGGATGGCTGCAGCCGCACCTGCCTCCCGGAGCCGGGCTTTGTCTGCAGCTCTCGGGCCCGCATCGCTGTGCGAGCAAGGCTCCCTCCCTCTCTGTCACCCACCAGAGCTCCTGCTGCTGCTGCTGCTGCTGCCGGCACCGCTCCCGTCCGCCCTGCCCTGCCCTGCCCCGCCGGGGCTGGCTCCGAGCCGGGCGGGCAGAAGGGACTCTGCGGCAGAAATAGCACAGCCGCGCTGAGCTGGGCGGGATGATTCAATGGGATATTTCGGTGGCATTTTTACGAAGGCAGCAAGACTATCTAGAGAAGTTATTTTTGGTGGGTTGAGTCCCATGATATTCATCAGCAGGCGCACACACACAGACGGTGCGGGAAACATGTAGAGTAAAACCACCCTAAGGGTACATCCAGACTAGGTGGTAAGTGCGGGTCAGAGAAGAGTTTCCTGTCAATTCTGAGCTCCACAAACTTCGTGGAGCAGATTTTCACAGAGACCTCAGCAACACGAAAAGTCCATTCAGCCCTTCCTGGCTCATCCTGATAAATGCTTCGTTTCTGGTTTAACAACAAATTGAAATTGATTAAGCCAGCATCGATATTGTCCTACAAGGTACAGAGAAGCTAAACTCATTTGGGATAAATCCCAAGAAAGAGCAACATTCATGCACGCAAACAGACACACACCATTTAAAACAGATTCATCTGGGATGCATAAAACCTGAAAAACATTCATTAGGACTGGAAAAGGAAACACTATTAATCAGCTCTAGGCTTCTTTTTACTCGGTGGAAGAAAACTTCGGTCAGATAATTTTTTAAACACGCATAAACTCTCAAAATTCTCATCGGAAGAATTAGCCATCTAACTTGCTGTAAATATGAGGAGGTGGGAAAAGAAGAAAATGAAAGGGGTTTGGGGCCAGATTATTTTTATTTTTTAATTTGCATTCAACAGGAGAAAGATTTATGCATGAGATGCAAATTGCTATGCGTTATTTACACATCTGAAGAAAAACAAATCTTGAATGTAAATGCTTAGAGGGCATATTTTTAAATATGAAAGTGGTAACATTATTATAATGTTTATAACTCCCACACTGTTTAAAGGAGATTAAATTGGGGAAACATGAGCCCTTTTATTTAAATTATAGAGTCCTCACTAAATATTAGGGCAGAAATCAAATACAAACATCTGTGTGTTTCCATTCTTGAGAGTCTTTTAGAGCAATTTGTTCACCTTGCAGTTGGTCCTATCCAGAATAGCCCAGTGGGTTAGCAACTGGAGAGGGCCACGGCCAATTAGAGCATTTCTGTTTCCATCATGAAATACTATACATGTCTTCAGATAATTAAGAAACAGCAGTACCATTTAAAAACAAGTCCACTCCATAAGCAGTCCAGATTGGGTAGTAGGATATACATGACCTGTAGCTGAACACTCTCCTTTGAATGAGGTGAATAGCACTGAAGTCTGCAATGAATGAGGCAAACAAAGCTAAAAAACAGGAAGAAAACAACAAGAATGTGAAAAAGATAAGTGCAAGTGATGGCACCAAGAAGACACAGCATTGCTTAGCTGATCCATATCACCTGTCGTACTAGCACTTCCCAATGTTTCATGCATTCATTTCAGGAGGCAGAAAGGTATTATGTATGTTTTTACCAAGAGAAAATCAAGGTAATAAGACCTGAGTTATCAAATCCATATGTACTTGACTCCTGACAGCTTCTAAAACCTTTGATTGCCTGCACCACACACTCATTAAAAAGCAAAGAGGTTTGTGTGCCTTCATGTCCTTGCCACTTTTGAAAAAGCGACTCGAACACTGCCAATCTGAGAGGCTCAAAAGTTGTGAGACCAGATTGCATAAGCTGAAAAATAGCCATGGAATTGCCACTTTAGCTTGCTTTTTGACTTTGTGAGAGCTGGATGGAAGTTGTTCTTTTCCTTCAGCTGCCCTATGCCTGGACCTTAGAGTCACCTTTCCTTTGTCAGAGCACATCTCACCAGTGGGCGTGCTTGCCTAACACCTGACTACACTAAAACAAGTGTTTTTGTAACACAGAGCAGCAACTGCCCACAGCAACTCTGCCCAACTCTGATTTCTGAAAGAAATCAGTGCAAGTCCAGGCTGTGTCCAGCAGGAGAACGAGCCTTGCAAGCACATGTTTTGCAAACTGAACCAAAACTTCCATCCAGAGCACAAAAAATTTAGAAGAGGGCTTGGAAAAGGAATGAAGGACATTCTCTATCCTATTTCCTATTAAATCAGGCAAGGGAATTTCTAGTGTGATTAAGAGGGGTTAAACTGAAAAAAACCCAAATCATTAGTCATGACCACTCACTTTGCAATGTCAGTTCATAAACACATTAAAACTGAGTGAGAAAGCACCCACTTTTGCAGCCAAAGATGTGGAGGAGAGTTTTGTGGTTATGGTTTTTATGGCTATCCACATGGCTAATTCACATCATGTTTTTGTTGATCTTTTAATATTTATGTCCAGATGCCACCATAAGCTTCCAGATGTTTTTGCACAGACACCAAAAATATTTGCATAGCAATTAGCAAAAGAAAGTTTGAGGCATTTTGAAAGGCCTGAGAATAAAAAAAGATAAAGTGGCTTTTGTTGCTAAAATATATATTTTCTCTTTTTCTTCTCTAATTTTTATTTTATTATTACTGTTATCTCTTATTGTTATTATTATTTCTTTATAGACCATTTGTCAGCCTACTAACCAGAAGTGGAACCAAATCCATCTACTCTGAGTGTCTTGTTTAGGTGCTGCCTCCGAAAAATTTAGGTGTCTGTTGTCAGATGACTCCTACATTTTCTAGCAAGAAAAATAATTATTTCTACAAATAATTAAATTCCTTCACATGTGAGGGCAATCAATCCATATAACTTAATCATTGATTCAGTCTTCCCTCTATTCCTGAGGTTTAAGCCACAAATATTCCTCTGCAAAAGAGAAGAGACTGAAGGAGCAGGAGCTAGTATGTGCCTGCTGGCCTTTTGGGTTCAGTGCTGGAGCAGTGGGCTCTGCCCTCCTGCCTGGTGTCACAGCACGGTCCTTCAGGAAGCTCCACAGACACCTCTGGGGAAGGAGGTGGAAGTGAGCTGCCTGTCCATTGCTGCTTTCACTGCACCACAGCTCTGGCTCACAGAAAGACCTTGCCCCAGAGCACCTGCTTCCAGGAATAGATATGCAACTAAAACAGAGCCATCATAGTGCATTCAGGCTAATTAGGAAATTATCTAACACTTGCAAGTGCCTGCATGGAAAGGACTCCGAGGAAGTCAGTGCTGGACTGCAGACGGGGATTCTAGATGAGATGCAGACTGTATGGGTGGGAGTTAGGTGGGCTTAAACTCTTCAAGTTATGTGTTCTGGCAACTATAAAGAAACCTCATGTTTGCCTATGTTTCTGTATTTTGTTGGGAAAAAAACCCAAACACCTAAAAGCAAATGTAATCTAAGTGCCAAATGTGGAGGAAAAGAAACAAAACCTACCTTAATGCTGACAATTATATCGTATTCTAGAACAACACAGTGAAAAAAGACCTGTGCTCCTCTAGAGTGGGAAGATATCACAGGAGGTGATTTGTTTAGCACTGTTCACAGTGACAGTCCAGCTGCCAAGTTCAGTGGCTTCTAAGAGAGAAAACAGGCAGTCTTGTTCTTTATGTGCTGAGTGTCCGCTGCAGTACATATTTTGGTCTCAAAAATATGGTCAACAAGAGTTTTGCCAGTGAGTTCAATGGGGCAAAGATTTTTCCTTTGGCCAGCAGCAGCAGCAGCTTCAGCCAACCACACTGCTCTTGTGAACTGGTGTGTCCCTGGATTTGCCCACAGAGCTTTGCAAAGACAGAGGTGGGTGGCAAACATATCTGCATGAGTTATATTTCTGTTTAGTCAGCTACAAGTGAAGTACAGCATATTGTACCTAGGGAAGGATTTTTTTCACGGAGAAACAAATATTAAAGTGTGTGTTTGTCAATATTTTCTGCTAATTGACTAAGGATTGAAAGCATGTATCTACATCCCAGACAGCAGTGTGAGGTGGAGATAGCCTACCACTCTAAATTGGCTTAGATACCAGAAGAAATATGCCTGCAGCAGCATTATTTCAAACTCCCAGTCAGTTACAACTAGCTCAGGCATCTCCCTCGGTTACCTTGTAACCTGTAGTATATTCTGATGCTATGACATGGAGAGAAATTTCAGAGAGCAATCAGCTGGGAAACCATAAGATTAAAAATTTATTTTTCAGAAAAATTTATCAGAACTTGCTAGAGAAATTATTTCCTATGTACATCTTTCCTAGTCTCAATTCACCTCTTTAGCTCAAAAATTATGTTAAAACGAAAAAGGATTAATCTGATTAGCATCAGGAAATCCATGCAGATATTATTCAGCACTGCTACTATCAAACGTCTTCTTAAGTCCGTAAAGCCAAACACAAAGGCCTCTAAATGCAATCTCTGACCTCTAAAAGGCAAAACAAAACTAAACCACATCTGAAAACCGTGGGTCAGGTGTTCAGCTGTTGAGAAACACTGTGGTTTTCTTGAGTCCAGTGAAGCAAAGTTCCCACACATCAACCACAAAAAGCTATAATGAGTTGCACCAGTTATAGTATTCACTGAAATAAAGGAAACTCCTCACAAGCCTTACTGGAACTGGTGATTCTCTGGCACTTCAGCTGTCTTACCGAAATGATCTACCCCCAAAAATTACAGACTTCATCTTACAAACACAGCCAGTCCTGCACTCACTGTAGCTATTGCCAATTCTGACCATGAAACTCCATTTTATGATTCTCAGCAGTAGAACCACCTATTTGCCTTTTGTTTGTTCCCATTTACTAATGATTTGTCCAGAGTTAAGAGAACAATTTTTTCCCATAGCACTGGCTTGAAGCATTTTTTTCTCTGTTTATTACAATTATTTTTCCATCTTCCCTTGTAACATCAGGCTTTGATCACTGTCAGGGACTGATTAATGAGCAAGATGGACATGAGATGTCCTCTGGGAAGGCAATTCTTATGATTCATTTACAGTGGTGACATCTGTTTGCATCCTACTTTAAGGGCCCATTTCATCATGCAGTAGAGGCCAAGAGGCATGTCCCTGGAAATCCATATTTGTCATATGGGAAGCAAGACAAAACTTTACCTAGTCAGACTTCCAAGGGAAGTGATGGAGTTTAATCACACTCAGGGTGAACACAGTGGTAGAGCTGGGTTGACAGTCGGACTAGATGATCTTAAAGGTCTTTTCAAACTGTGACAAATCTATGATTCTGTTTATGACTACTCTGTCTGCTTTGGCCCTGCCCCAACTTGTCATGGCAAGCAGTTTGACCAAGGCTCAAAATGAAGGGCATATGCACATGCTGAAAGCCTAAAAACTCATGTGAGTGGTTTATTAAGTAATGTTTCCTTCATTTTATAGTGTTTCTGATAAGAAACAGTGTTTAGTGATGAAACTAAACGTCTATATGCTATAACATCAGTAACCACAGCATTAAAATGACTGAAGCTCTTTTAAATAAAGGATACCGAGGAGGTGTGGGCTCATCTGTAGCTGTGCACCAAAATTCCCCCACTTTGCCACTTCTAGTCAGGCAGGAGGTCATAAAAGAGGCCAAGGTGTTCATGGTCTGGTAGAATAAAGCTGCCTGGAGAGTCACATGAAAGAAAGGAGCCACATCTCTAGGCTGCAGTTGATAATCATGTCTCTTGTAATCAGGAGTCTGTCCGGGATGTATCACAGCATCAGAGACTTTCTTCTGTGCCATGACCCTCAGTAATCTTTCACCCATGTCAAGCCCTGGCAGTACAGCCCAGGAGAGGGACCACAGAAGGATCCTGTGTAAACACCAGTGTTGCCCAGGGGGAAAGGACTGTGCAGCCCTCTGTTACAGCCCTGAATGGTTTCTCTCTTATTTTCTTACAGGTCTAAAAAGGCACTTTAAAACTTTCAAACAGGGAGAAAAAAAAAAAGAATAAAGATAAAAAGGGTTAAAAAACAACTCTAATTTCAAATAGTGGTGTAAAACCTGTGCTGTTTAGTCAGCCTTTTTCTACCAGGTAGTAGCTTAACTGGCTGTTTTTAAAAACTGTTGCCTTGCCCTGTTAGATTCAATATCTGTCACATGATTAATGTGCTGGTGTCTTATTAACTGCTGTGTTAGAGGAGTTTCTGTACTCACCACTACCTCCCTTCTCTCACCCCTTTTGTAAAAACCTCAGTGCAATCCAGCTGCTCTGACTGGAGGGTACTGCACCTTCCGACAAAACATCATAAAGAGCCAAGAATTACCATTTCCAAGTAATCCATCCCATAAATCAGCCCTCACATTTTGTTCTGAGAATGGTAAGGGACTCTGTGAGTTCTTCCTGT
The DNA here is from genome assembly GCA_025584955.1 of Alethe diademata. Classification (NCBI taxonomy): domain Eukaryota; kingdom Metazoa; phylum Chordata; class Aves; order Passeriformes; family Muscicapidae; genus Alethe; species Alethe diademata. Next base: position 36,683,696 of record JANRMJ010000066.1, on the reverse strand, counting down.
GTTCACATTCACATGACTGTGTCTTCATAAAGAAGAATAGGAAAAAAAAAGGGGTGGGGGAGAAATCAGAAATAGCTAAATCATTCCAGCATCTGATTGATCTTATCTGGACCTCCCTTGCTGCAACAATAATTTGAGACTGTTGAAAATTGTCACCCTATCTGATTGGTGGTCTTACCAGCTGCTATTTTATCAGGGCCCAGCGGGATGAGGAAAGCAGGACGTGGCACGACCTTGGTATCTGTGTGCCTGACCTCAACATCTAATCAGTCGAATGTCTCGCTGAGGCTGCCTCGAGATGCTGTGCATGTCCCCTCTGGCTCCAATCCATTCAAAAGAGGTTTGCTTCACGCTGGTGTTAGCCCCCAGCACACACACACAGAGCACATCCCAGCACATCACTGCCCTGCCGGATGATGCTGCAGCACCTGAGGTTGAAGATGCTTTTCTGTAAAGCTTTGGCAGCCTTTCTCCCAAAAAGCTTAGTTTGCAGGACTGCACAATGTCAGCAGCACGTCAGCATCCTGCTGGCACGGCAGCCAAGGCAAAGCCAGTTGTCCACACTCATTTCATTGGCTTTGTGTGAGCTGCACAGTCATGCCAGCACAGGGAATGTTACCAGCAGAGCGGCGCACCACAGGCACTGCCACTTACACTGCAACAGGGGAAACTCAGTCTTGCTTCATGTGGAAACTGAAGGGAAAGGTTCTTACCCTAGCTCTAACAGCCATTAGCTGCATATCTGGGGAAAGCATTCCACACCTCTGTGTTCACACAAAGACAGAATTCCACTTGGAAGAACCCCACCAAGACAAGGTTACAGTGTCTGTTAGCCCCAGGCTTTCCCCCAGTGCTGAAGAGGGGAAATTCCCCTTCCATTCCTTTGGTGGAGCAGGGTGTCTGCACAGCACCTGTGACCCTCCACTCAAAGGAGCAGTAAGTGGAACCATATCCAGACCTTCACCAGCCCTTCTCTTCCTTTTCTCCTTGCTGTGTCTGCAGGAGAGCCTCCACCCTGACAAGATCCTGCAGGAAGATATATTCTTTGGGGCAGGTTGCTGGGACATGGTCACCTTCTGTCCTGGCTTCTTGATCTTCCACAGTGATGGATGCTGCTTGAGGAATTATATCTCAAAACAGCAGCCATTTCTATGTGCTGTCCTGTTCAACAGGCACAGTATGAGCAGCATATTGGGGAAAAAATCTGGGCTTGACCCACCTGAGGTATCATAGACCAACAAGGGAAAAGGTTGCAAAAAGTGAAACCTGGAGCACAGAGAAATTAACCATCTGAGGGAGATCACAGTGCTCATTTATAAAAGAGTAGATTTCTCCTTCTAGTTATGGCTTTTAATTCCTTTATAGGTGCACATTTACTATACAGATTTTCTAAAAGGTTGAAACTAGAATCAAAGGTTTTGATTTTCTTAAGCCTTTGGTATGACCCTAAATTCTTTTTCCTGGAAATTACCGTGGGTTTCTTTGTTCCTATTACTTTTAACAGAATTTAATGTAGAATTTCTCATAAAACAGTGACTTCCTTCCCAATTAGCTCCATCCATCACCTCTGCTGCATATGGTGACTGCTAACAGGAGCCTTGGACATGCTCTTCTCACACCAGTACCATGCACAAACCCTGGTGTTTCTGCACACAGGAAGTATGAGAAAAAGGTGTCAGAACATTGAAATCCATGATGTTCATGGCAATCTTGGAATTTAAAGTTCAGAGAGATATGTAAGTATTTGCAGAAGGTGCAAAGTTTATTTTAATATAGCTACAATTTTCTCCCTTGTCCAAAGAAGAAGAAGAAGAAGATGATGATAAGAATTTCCTATATATTTCTGTACCATTTGGGCTTTATTTCCACTGTGGCTGAGCAGAGTCATAGGGTTTGCTGTCTCCTAAAGCCAGATTTAAATGCCTTTAAGATAGAGCAGATGCAAAATAATTATTACTTTATTTTGATAAATAAAGAATGTTTAGTGTGTTTGGAGTCTGATTGTTTACTAAAAGAAGCAGAGTGTGGCAATACTTGTGGCTTGCAATAGCAGTCTTATCAAGCAGGGCTGCCTGCTGTCCCCCAACTGCACACAGACCATAACCCTGGACAACATTCCTGCCCTCGTGAGGACATTGCAGCAAATTCCAGTCCAAATAAAGCTACAGAACAGATAAGCAATTCCACCTCAACACACAGAGATGCATATGCACAAAAAATTCCCCATATCAGGACCTAGATAATAAACCCAAGGATGCAGCCAAGTGCATCTTACTCGATTGACAATATGTAACAGATTGCCTTAATGTATTCTTTAGGGAAGCAAAACATACAATTAAATAAAACTTGTTATTAAAAGCAGCCCCCTACCCCCCACCCCCCCCCCGAAAATAGATGTCAAACTCTGACTAGATAAATGTGGTATTTCAGGTGGAAAATTGAATGGACTTAACAGAAGTAATATGAACAGTTGGTCCTGGAAGAGCTTATAGACTGTAAATATTGCTCACTGCTGATGCTAACACAATGATGAATGTATCAAAATATTAGTATCAAAAGACTGCTGGAATAGATTTGCAATGTTGTGGAAAGCGTGAAGGGAGGTAGCTGTCCTTCCCGTGGCTTTATATTAATCTGGGTACTGGCTGATAGCAGGGGCCATGAGCACTATAATTAGATTTTGGAAATGTATATAGGGAGGAGGAAATGGAATAATTAAGGTAAGCTATCAGATGCCTGTCCTCATCCTTTTTAAACAAGCCAGAAATATACCCTGCACTCGTTCAGCATGCAACCTTCAAGGGGAAAGGTGTCAGACACTGTAATTGGTAGAACTTCAATGCTGCTGTACCGGTGCCCCTTTTTTAAGGAAACCTATTTTCCACACCAAAATTGATCCGGCAAGGTTGTTATCTCATAATGCACACCTAGAGAGGTTCTATGAGGCCTGAGGGTAGGAAATAGCAGGACACTTTACAGCCTCTCTGCTGCACCCTCTCTGGGGGAACTCAGAGCCAAGGCAACAGGCTAGGTGGTGAAATAGGTGTAGGTACAGGTATAGGTATTTGGAGACTTTGGGATTTCCTTAAAAACACATGGATGAGGCATAACAAGTGCTAATGGATCTGGCTGGGTCTGACAGCTGAAGCAGGCGAGCATTTCCTTCCCTTTCTGGGATGCTGGGAGGTGAGAAAGCACCTGAAGGGCACACTGGCTTTTATTTAATTATCCTGCCTTCCTTAAACAACAGAGAACAGCCAGGGAACCTCAACAAACACAAAAAAAAGAGAATAATTTTGGTGTGGAAAATTATTTGACATTATTCTTAAATATTTAAAGGACACTGCCTGCTGGTTTAGAAATCCAGTGAATAATTTAATACAGTTTGACAGAATCTCTTTGGGTCAATTATTCAGTAAGTAGATTAATATATTCTGACTAAAACAAAGCATGTTGCATTTGGTGTGCATATCTCATTACATCACATATTCCATGTCACATTGCATTGCAGAGGATGCCAGCATAACAAAATGGGGCAACTTGAATTAGACAATAAAATCAGAATAATTTCCAAATATTTTTCTAAAGCTTTATGTTCCTGGGTGTTTCTCTACCTGATCTGTCTATATTTCTCTGCTGAAAAAGTGAAATAACCACAGAAAGAGATCTGATCAACATATTTTTTAAAAAAATCTTGTTGGAAACTGCCAGCAACCCTTGACCTCATTATAACCCTATGTGTCTTATCTATACCAAACACTTTAATTTTAGAATAGCATCTTTAAAGCCCCACGGGGAGAGAGAGAGCATCTCTTGATGCTTGACAGCAATTCTCTAACACTGGCATTGTCCAAAACAGATATTCTTATCAAACCGTTCTGAGGAAAGCAGCTGTAATACAGGATCTCAAGGGCAGTGGGGATACAATACAGGTTAAAAAAAGAAGGACCCTTGGGATTTTGAGAGATATGTAGAAGGCTTCAGAGGCAACAGCTGTCTCACACCAGGGAGGGTTTTATGGATAAAATTGGAATAGAAGGTCCTGCTTATTTCAAATCACCAACAGGCATATTTCACTCTCCTGTACTTCCACTTTTCATTCTTCCCCAAAATGCTCTGAAGAAACAGGTGGGACTTTATTTCCAAAATCCCATAGCGCTAAGTGTGGATGACATTTATCTTAGTAAAGCTAATTAAAAGTTGGAATTTTTATGTTGTGGGGAACTCTCAAATTCTTCAATATTCCTTCAAGTAGAATGAGGATAAAAAAATCTAAAAATTCGTATTTTTACTGTGAAATAAAATATTCCCAAAGCAATTCTACAGCTATGCATTTTTTATAATTGTAGTATGAATATTGCAACATGGTGTAAAACCCAAAACTGTGCTGTAGAGGACAAATACTCAACTTTGTGGGAGTGATCTCAGTATAACATGATATTTACTTCATTAAAGTGAGATATTTCTGAACGAGTCTTCTATTTCCTGCAGTCAGCATGTTCTGACCAAATCCCTATACCAGCTCAAAATTGTAAAGACAGATATGCAAATATGCACATCTGATGGTCTGTGTAAAATCAGAATAAAAATCATTACAAAAATAAAAGGTACCTGCTCCTCTGCTCTCACAGCTGCATTCAGCAAAATCTACTACTTAGAAAGGCTAGGATTGCACTTGGCCTTACCCAGCAGCTGCTTTAGCAGAGTAGAGGGCACATCTAGGGAAAAAAAAAAAAAAAAAAAAAAAAAAGAGTTTTCTTTTAAACACTTCCTTAGAGTGACTCAAAATAAATTTTTCTTACTATACTTATGAATGGGAGCAGAGATGACGTCAGGATAAAGCCCCAGAGAAGCTTGTAAGATTAGTGGTGAGGAGTCCCTGGCTGTTTAATACAGACCAGCACTAAAATATCCCCTTGCTCATGGCATCATTGCCAGACTGTCTGAACAATCACTTCTCCACAGCTGTATGGGAGCCTGTCTTCTTCAGGTCTCCAGCATGAGGCCAGAAGCCCTTCCTGCAGTCCCATTGCCCAAAACTGCTAAGGCCACGAGCAAATTAGCTTTCTCATATTCTTCAGGATCATAAAAAAAGAGGGTCAAAGACAATTCAAGAGAAAAAACAAAACTTGAACCAACCTTCAAAGTTCAAACAAGCTGGGATGGGAAAATGGCCAGGCTTTTAGACTAGTCCAATTTTCTAAACCATTTCTTTGTGGTTTGTGTTAGGAACACAGTACAGCACAGTGATGCTTCATGCTAGTCATATTGAACATCAAAAATTGTTTTCCCCATTCTACTAATTGGGAAATTGAGGCAAAGGGAAAGCCATAGGTTTAAGTGCTTAGAGGTTAGTGTCACAAACCTACACAGAGCTTGCAGCTTTAGCTGTTGGCAGGGTTTGAGGTTGGAGTGGCTGACATGAAGCCCTCAGATCTGCACTGGCAGATGGCAGTGCTTCCACAAACAAACTTCTGCATTTCAGATGCCCCCAAGGAGCTCCTTTGCAGCAAGGTAACTGGTAGCAAGCACTGATGAAAAGGTGCAGCCCAAGCTCTCCTTCAGACTATTCAGTAATAAACATTAATATTGAAAACCCCATAACCACCTAAAAATGCACAACATCAAGGCCTCCTATCCTTGACTTTTATGCACATAACTTCACTCCAAGTCAGCCTCATTAAGCCTAGCTGAATAATTTGAATTCTCAAGTGTTTGGAGGGTTGAGAATTGAATAAACATAGCAGAAAGCTCACGCATCCACCTTACATTTTTAAAACACGTACTTCCAAAGAGATGTTGCAAGAAATATATTAAAGACAATAGTTCAGTAGGCTGAGATGAGAAAAGATACACTACAGGAACCTTGCCTGATATATGAGGGGTATTAAAGTATAGGGAAATACAGTTGAACTAATTTCTAACTTTTCTAAATTCTACCATGTCACACTGGAAGAAGACAGAAATTTATTACACAGGTTAAAATATACACGCATACATACACATACACACACATATAATATACCTTGAATGCCTCCTCTAGGCAGAGGCAGCAGGTGCTGTGTGGTCCCCCTGACTCGTGGAAGGGCAGAAGCTGGGCTGGGGTGGGTAAGGGATGTGGGACTGGGGGCTGGGGGAGCCTAAGGGGCTTGTTCTGGGTCTGCAGTATTGTTCAGGGGCATTTTAGACAGGGCAGGGAGTAAGAGGATTGCTATCTGAAGCACAAAAAAGCCTGAAAATGGATGGTCTGGGCTCTGCCCCAACACAAATGCTCTGGCATAGAAAGGAAAGCATTACCAAGAAATAAGAGAAAAAAAAATATATATATATATATGCAGAAATGGTTTCATAGTTTTCGGAAACCTCATAGGTACTGGAGTATTTTAGAAACACAGACACTCTCCAACCATTTCACATGGGCAGCAGAGTCTTTTTGCAAAAACAGGAGAACCAGAGGGAGAAGGAAGGGTCAGAATCAAAAATGAAAGTGGTCACGTTAGATATCCAGACTGAGCTGGTTAAAATGCCATCTATGGCTGATGGTGTTAGTTTTTAAAATGCACTTTTTGGGATTTATTACTAGCTAAATCTCTGAAAGAAGACACAGAGATGAGGCCAATTTCAGTTTGAACATCAGCTGTGCAGAGAAAGCCAGCAGTGACTACATCCAGTCTCTTGGATGGCACAAGGAAATTGTCTCCCCAGTAATATGTGCTTTAGACTTTTATCTTCCATTTCAGCTGCAGAATACCAGTTAGAAAGAGTGGCTGTCCTGACAAAGGGTATATCACAGAAAATTACTAAGTATCTGTTTTTCCTTCAGTATTGCTGATTTTTATTGTGTCATGAAATTTTCCAGATAGAGAAGTGAGTATTTTCTAATAAGTGAATATTTTCTATATTCCTGATAATGGAAACTATCCGAGTGCTTTTTCAAATAAGGGGTGGATTTGAAGCACTCGTTGAAGGGCTATTCATAAATAAGGATCTTGTTTCTGAACAAGAAATGAAAGATGAAAGGGAGACCAAAACTATTTTGTGGTTAAGGTTTAATGCAGAGTGATCTGCCAAAATGAGGGGAATCACTTCCATTTTTCACTGGTGCACCAGCAGAGTTTGGGCTCCAGGCTTACTGAAAACAAAACAAATTCTTCACTATTTGAAAGTAGAGTTACACAGGAAAAATCCTTAGGAATAAAAATTCCAATTAAAAATATCTAGGAAAGATCAAAGAAATACTCATGGCTTAACTGACACCTGTAGCCCACTCTCTAGTTACAAGGAAAGAAGGGTTACGTGAACAGGGGCATGCTCCCAGAGGGAGGAAATGTGGCATTTGACAGGTGCAAGATGCCAATGAATTATGGGATATGTAGAGCAGAAGGGGCCATCTATTTCATTGAAAACTGTCAAGGTTCAGTCTGCAGAAGATCAGAGAGAGGTATTTAAAATAAAAGTTAAAGATGAAAATGCTGCTTTTTTTAAATCCTTTTTTTTTCAGGAGGAGGATAAGAAGGGGGAGGATATCAGTCAGAAAAGTAACTGAGTTGGAATGTAAATCAAAATTTGCATTCCACTGCTATAAAAGTATGGTGGGACATTCTGTCTTCATGTTAATCATGTAAATTAGTTCAGGGCTGAATTCTGCTCTTAAAACCAGAAATGTCTATAATATAATATAATATTGCACATGTTCTGAACACCATGGGTTGTATAGTCTGCTGGAATTGTCTAAAAAGACCAACTTTTTTACTTGTGTTTAAATTTTACCATCTCTTCCACAGAAGAGGAAGAAATAGCCATCAGGCAGTGAATGTATGAAAAACTGATAGCAACAGCAGCACAGGGCTCCATCCTGATGCACAGGGGCCCAACAACCAGTGCTGCTGAGCGCAGCGTTCAGAGCCCTGGACAGGCTGGAGGCTGCCCTCTGTTCACCCTTGCCCTTGGTTTGAATCTGGTTTCTACTTGTGCTTCTGCTGTTCAAGTGAAGCCTTGTGATGGTATAAGCAGAAATACTTCATTGTCTCTTTTGCCGTAGGCAAGTGTGGCTGGGTGCAAATGTATTCCCATTAAGTCATGGGCATTAACTGTGTATTACAAGTAGGGAACTAGAAAACTGCTACACAGTCTCCAAATTGTTTTATTTCCTTCCTCCCATCCTCCCCTTAGTAGGAATGGATTAAAAGTGTAGAATATTTGCTTTTTCCCTTCTAAAAACAGGAGGAAATGGCAGCTTGAAGCTGAGAGCAAGGCTTCCCCATAATATAAAACAGTGCACTGTCCCTGATGAGAAAGGAGCTACACTAATTTACATCCACAACGACTGTGGCTCTCAGCATAGTGAGTATCCCATGCTAGTGCTGCACCAGGTATTCAGCTGAGATATACAACTGTCCAGTGCTGACAGTACTGTGGGGAATTGGCTCTCAAAAAATAAAATAGAAGCAGGCATAGAAATGCCTTGTCTTTCATTATGTGGCTCTCACAGTGGAGACAAAACCAACATTCCCATCAATGTCAGCAGGATCAGAATATGGTCCTCAGAGAATATTTCATATTGTTACATCTTTTCATGACTCAAACAAAATTTCTTTCCTGGGTAACAGCCCTGGTTTATGATAGGAAATAAGTGCTCTGTCACACCCTGATAATTACTACATCACAGGCAGAATGTAAAATCAGGCAGTAAAATAGCATTAAGTTTCTGGCAGAACTTCGAGCCACATATAAACCATAAACAGGAAGACACAGACAAGTCTTGGTTTACTCCTTCCTTTCAGAGAGACTGGCAATAGAAAGGTCACCGCCTCAGGATAAAGAGAATACTGAAAATGAGCTCACGCTGCAAAGCAGTTACAATGCCATTGCCCTGCTTCGTATTCACACAGAAAAAAAAAAAAATCTCAGCACAAACAGCTTTGGCTGTATGCCCTTCTTAGCATATAAGGAACATCCTAACACACTGAGAGCTGAAGGGATCACAGTGATCCCTATCACTGACCATATGTGGTGGATATGGAGAAGGAAGAGTCTGCTGTGGAATGCTGTGAAATGTGGTGGGGTTTTAAGGATTTTTTTTAACTGGGATTATCATTTCAGTGCTCTTAAAAAATAAATGCAATTTAATAAGCACTGTTCTGAGAAAGGGAAAGGAGGGATGGGAGGATATAAAGCAGGAACACCATGCAGGTAAAAATGAGGACCCTAGACAGCAGTGAAGGAATGGACACCCAGGTTTCTACCAATTGCAGCAGAAAACACATTTCCCACATTCCACATCCATGAACCATTATCTAGAAAGAAAAGATGAAACTTTAAAAGAGAGAATTAAAAAACAATTTAAGGACTCCAGATAGATTCATTAAACCAAACTGACACTCATATATTCAGGAGATGAAGAACATGCAGGTCTTTTCAAAGATGCTTAAAAAAATGCCATGGAAGTGAATTACTCAGTAACAGGAGTTGAAACCCACTGCAAACTGCTGATTTGAGGGCAGATCCCAAATGTGCAGAAGGCCAGGGAAAATCCAGATTAAATGGATGTGTGGTCTCTACCCCTTTCTGGTGAGCAGGTGTCCACACCCCAAAAAACAGTGGGTAAACCAAGAAGCAATGAGACCCTGACTCCCCCCTGTCAAGGACTCTGCTGTGACTGTTCACCCACACAGCAGCTGGAGGAAGGTTTGTTTGCCAACAGGGCCCAGGAGAAAGGTTGCAGCAAAAGTGCAATGGGAGTAACACACCAGACTGCACTTGGGCATACACAGCTTCAGTGCCACGCTGCATTCCCCAGTGGTAGCTCCAATGCACAAGTTATTGCTAATATTAACTTTTAAGCTGAGTTTCCTAAGGAAATGAAGCTGAGGCAATCATTTTTTCTGGCTGGTTTCGCCAATAATTTTGAGCCTACTAGCTGATGTCAGCCAAGTGGAATAGATGGACAGACATTATGTTTTATAAATTTTATAGAAATAGATGTCTGGAGAGGGGAAAGGGAGACCAACCAGAATTTATTCTCTGCTAAAGGAAAGGCTGCAGCATGAGATTATAATTTAGGTATTAGAGGATCCACACAGAAGAGGTCCTCCTTTGGGCAGAAAAGCTCTTCTGCAGATGCTTATGATACCAAAAATTAAGTGGGCACTGACACTTTTAGAGACATCAGGCTCAGCTGGCCCAGGTGGAAGCCTGCAGGAGACCTGGTTTCATTGGTTCCAAAGACTGAGGAATCACTTGTGCCCCATCTAAGCACTGATTCATGCTGACTCACACTGGACATTTCCCATATGACACTATATCCACGGCATTTCCTATTCTCAGAAACCCTCCTCACAAGACGCCGAACACAAAGGATTCCCTTCAGATTTCTGAGACTGTCTTCCTTACTTATTAAAAGTTGGTTGATCATTCTCGTGCTTTTTAGCCCACCTTTCATCTTTTTTGATAACACTGTTATCATCAGTGACAGCTCTGTAACATTCCCTTTGAATTCATTATCTACTTACTGTAGGAATTACAATGACCCATATCTGCTACATTAAACGGATGGTGCATACCTCTGTGTATTTCCTGTGAATGTAACCCATTGCTACATCTACATCAGCATCTAAACCTCAATACTGAAAAAAGCAGACCTGAGTATCTGTACTGGGTAGTGCCACAATACATCTGGTGGATTCCTTTGAGCTCGCCTACACTTTCCCTCCTGAAGAGTTAAAATCCAACACGTGAGGGCAGACTTACAACATCAGTTTAGCAGCCCCCTTTTTCGAGAAAGTGTATGTTCCATTTAAACAAAACAAAACAAAAAAAGAGAGAGAAACAAAACCTCATCAACATCTTGACCAGCTCCTATTGAAAAATACATCTCTTTGAGAAATCCAGGACATTCCTCTTTGCATTAATTGACACCTTATTAGTGGAATGAATGTTGCCAGTCTTTTCTCAAGCTGCTTGGAGGTGAAGAGACTCTTTCTTTCCCTTCACCAAAAACAACAACAAAACATCCCAAGAGAGAAAAAAAAAGCGAAAAAAAGGAAAGGGAGCTGCTGAGAGCCAGGCTACTTATTCATCTTTGAACATTGGTTTCCATGGGAATAAGTTTGGTTCTTTGTGGAGGCTGAACAACCCCATGCAGTCCAATGCTTCCAACATTACATTTGTGTGGTCAACTTTCCTTTGGCCTCCCTTGTCCCCTTCCTCCTCATTCCTGCTCAGCAACAAGACTGGTGTGACAAAAATGAAGAAATCATTCAGTAAATTGGCTGAATTGGGTTTGAATCAAAGCCTGCTGAAGCCATTCTACTGCCACCAGTAAAACTTGGATGAAACCCTCGCAGCCTAAAGCACAGTGGCTTCCAGTCAGCCTGTCAAAACTATTACTCAGCCTTTGTCTTCCTCAGCTTTTCTGTTTTGGTGGTTTCTGTCTCAGTTTTTAATCTTTATATTTGGGTGTTTGGTTTTGGAGTTGTTTTTTCGCTTGTTTGTTTGTTTCTGCAGCTCTTCATTGTTCCTTAGTTTTGCTAGATCATGTAGGACATACAACTCTGGTCATATTAATGTTTAAAAGGGAATGATTACCTGTAGACCGTGAAGGGCACAGGCTCACCAACAACAGCAAAAAGGACCAAACAAACTGAAAAGTGATTTGGGATGAAACCTCACTTAAATCATGAAGCAGTTTTTCTACATTAAACTCTTGAGAGAATCACTCACTTTACTCTGTTTTAAACCAAGGAGGTGAACAAAGCACAGTGGTATTCCTGTGAGAGAGGGAAGCAGATGAAGACTGGGTGATCTTAGCCAGGATGCAGCAGATATTACAGAAAAAAAACCTCATGGTCTGTGTATTCTGTTTGATCTGACTACAATAATTTCCTAGTCTTCTTGTAATCTATTTTGACATACTTTCTTTTTTAAAGAAACTGTTTATAAATACCTTACTCAGAAGCTGCCATGCAATACATTTTCATACATTAATCCTCATCATTTTGCTTACTGTCATGATTTTTTTCTATTAAAGGAATAAAGGAAATCATGTTATCATAAATCACTAATAAAATATTTAGCACTTCCTATTGCTCCACTTTAAAAACTTCTCCTTAAAAGCTTCTAGAGTCAAAAGTTTTTTTGAAAAAATGAACAAAAGAAAAATATATTAGAAATTCATGAAAACCATTCACATGCAGACTGCCAGGAGTACAGGAGTTTTCTTTTGTAAGCATATTTCTTCCTTACAAAAGATTTTGTATTTTCAGATTTTGAAATGTATTTTCTTTGCAAGACAGTGAGGCTGATGGATTTTCAATTTTTAAATCTAAGATTATATATAATTGCCTAATTTACTTTACTTACCCTTTAGAAAACTTAGCTGAAACTGCAGCGTTTTATACAGCAAATCAGGATGAAAGTAGCTATTGAAGCACAGAGAAATTGATCAATCATTTGATTGTCGATTCACACATCAGTGAATGACAGGCAGAACCATCTTAGTCTTATCGTACCTATAAGGATGTTAGCAATTCAGGCCAATGAAGATCCATTGTGATAATGGAAGCAATAAAGAAAGCTGGAGCTTAGACCATGCCCTAGCATTCATGGCAGTACATCTTCTCCCCTCATTCACAATCAGATTAAATAAGATGGTTGTTAGAAACCCACAAAAATAAAGCTGCCATAAAAACTACCTTCTCTGGATCCAGATTTCAGTGGTGCATGTGCATTTTTTTTCTCTTTAGTTTCAACTTAACTGAGGCCTTCTCCCACCTTCCTACTGCAATTCAGTCTAAGGCAGAAGAAAAGCAACTGTGCAAGACATGTTTTCTTAACATATTGATACATGTTTCTGGAAATCAAATACACCAGGTTACTTCTCCAAACAAAGGTAAATGCAAAACTAACATTCAAAATCTTACCTAAACCATTTCTCGCACCCACTAAAAAAGTAGTGCACGGCATTACTGAAGCAAACTATCAAATGTCAGGAGAGTCAGTTTACCCCAAACGGAGTAAGTTTAAGCAAAACATTAATAAATAATCCAACTTTAAAAAGCAGTCCAACTTCTCCCTCTGAAGTACATCTGGCATGGAAATGTTTGTTGATATGTATCCTTTAAACCAGGGAGAAGACCCAATTTTCATCAAATTATCCTCTAAAACAAAGTGAATTTATGCCTTTGAGACATTTTAGCATTAATAACCAAAATGCAGAGGAAAACTGCGAATTTAAAAGGCAATTCACACTTCTGTTATTCCTTGTTCTTCAACATATAACAATCCAAAGTTGAGAATTTTGTAAAGAGAGAGCCATCAACGCATTAGTTTCAGTTCAGTGTAGAGTGGTAGATTATAGCAGGAGTTAATATGGTCTGGTCTGAAAGCTATAAAAGCTAACTCAAACCCAGGACCTTCAGAACATGAATTTTGATGAGAAACCATCATTGGAGACTGAAACAAAGTTAGAAGTATAATAGAGAACATTTATTGATTTTTTTGGTGGGACTATTAAGTTATCAGGAGAATATGTGTACAGCAAACATCGGACCTCTAGCAAAGCAAAACTGTTTTGGTCAGAGTTTCACTTACTTTCCACAAACTTTCAATCAAAAAAAAGTTTTTAAAAGAGTTGCTCAGCACAACTGGAGCCAGAAGACAATGGTGCCTCTGCTCTGCTTCAAACACTGCCTTTCCAACAGAGAAGAAGATCATGTGGGGATGGGAACCTCTTATGAGGAAGGCTACAAGGAGGTACAACATGGATGAAAGGAGGAGCAAGTGAGTGTTCCTGGATTTAGACAGAGGCTACCTTTCCAAAAAGAGCAAAGAGGAGTTCGATATGGTGATACTAGATCTTGAGCTGCTACTCAGCAATGTGAGGGCTGGGGTGCTGCCCCAGAAGGGGAGACCCTCCATGCAGCTCCCTTTTCTGTTGTGTTGGGCACAAACCACTAGAATCAATGGAGAGAAAAAATACATTATTATGCCTGTATTTCTACACCCTTGTTATCAGGGCATTTACTGAAAGATTAAATACCTAGGGTCTAGTCCATGGCTGAATAACAACTCAGGGTAGGTTCTGTCACTGTTTCACCATGGCAAAAGTGTCCTTTTGCAATGAATAAATAGGACTATCCATTAATGAGCTTGTTAAACTTTCTTTTCTTTCTATTTTTATAAATAATTCCAAGTCCTAATATGTCATGTAGAAGTCATAAATTGGGAAGGACAGAATCTCACACTCATTTTACAAAAGGACAAACACTATCTCCAAGGATGTAAAATACAGAAGAAACTCTGTAATTGGAAGCTTCTTCTGCCTGTGCAAATTTATGTCACAAAGGAAAAGATTGGACTTTCTACAAGTTAGAGTTAAAATTTTAATACTTAGGGGTTTTGCTTTGATTATAGTGTCTTGATTCATCATATTTTCTCTCCGCAAATACCTCATAAGCTAGAAATTTCTGCAAGCCTGTCAATTTCTCAAATAATTTTTTTTTTTAATCTTATTGATTTGTTTTCCGGAAGTATTTTCCCTTCTTCCTAATGTTTTATTTATCTAACAGTGTTCACATTTTTTATCCCTGGAAACCTTTTCCTTTGCTTTTTGTTGCTGTTTATTTGCGTTTTTTTCCTTTTGTGTTTTTCTGCAGAAAAACAGCTTGAATTTCAATGGCAATACTTTATACAGTTGAACATCCCAAAGTGCTTTACATTTAGTTACACCCATAGCAAAGAGCCTATAAGACAAATGTGGCTTTTTGGATCTCCAGAAAAGGAAAGGAAGGCAAGTCTTTCACAATCAGACCATCATGCACTCACATGTGGCACTCTTCTTGCAAATGAGCACCACTGCAGATTTGATATGTGTTGCACAGGAGACAACTGTAAGGAAATGGAAAGAAGAATGGAAAAACCCCACATTTCTGGTTTTCCAAATTAAGAAAAGGTATAAAGCAGCATCTGGAATTCAGTGTCTCATCCTAATTCCCATAAAGAAATGCAGAGTATTTCTTTCTACTCAAAGTAATAGAGAAAAGGCATGTAATAAAAAACATGCAGAGATACCTTGTATTTATTTTGTTCAATTTATAGCATGTGCTATTCTATTTCCTTCTTCATCCTTTTTTATGTGCTATTTTCTTCTGTGGCAGTTTGCAGAATATTTTGTAAATGATGAACAAGAAAACAATCCATGAAATTTTTGCTCTATAAAAATATATTTGGTAATCAAACTCTAGTTTTAATAATAAAATTGCATCATTTTAGTCCCAGATCTCTTACTTAATGAAAAAAATTGAGGACTGTAACGAAGATGCATAATTTTTTTTATGACTGCTGCAGAAATTTTCAGTGATCGTGAAGTCGCTAAGAGATATCTTTGGTCATATGATAGTTTGGGCAACCAGTTGTTCAGTAATTTTTAAAAAATATTTTAATTTCTCATCCAGGGACATTCAACAGTCTAGCATGTGTCAGCCAATTTATATTAGGCATGGAATGTAATACTTTTCATATATTTAGTCAGGTTTTTTTGAAAGTTATTTTTTTAAAGAATTGAGGAAGAGAAAACATTAATCTGAAACTCTTCAGTAAATACAAGTAATATTCATGGATTTGTCACAGACTGGTAATGTGGGATTATCATATTCATTTCACAGATAAGAAAGCCCTGGCTAAATGTTCTGGTTAATTTTCTTCAACAAATTGATGTAGAAATTCTACAGCAGTGCCTGGATTAAAATCCCAGTCCAGTGCTTTATCTATCACATTACTGTTTCTCAGTGGTGGATTGCAAGAGTTCTTGATTGTTACATCTGGCTAAATAAAATAAAATCTAGTTTCCCCATTCCATTATGTTTAAAGGTCACATATTCACTATTAACTATTCAAAACACACATTCACACCAAAAACCTGTAGCTACTACTAATATCTTTAGCCATGAGTTTTGTTTTGATTTGAGTTTTTTTTCTGACTTTTAAATAAAATCAAGGAGGCAGGATCACAAAATTGCTTTTCCTGAGACTGAATGTTGCTATATTGAACAAAACAGCAAAACACTTCATTGGGACCTAGTGTTCCTTCCCAAATATTTTGTCTTGTTGGAGAAGGTTGAGAAACACAAATTCCTTTCACAGAAGCTCTATACTGAAAATGAACCCAAAATATCCAACCCAGAGCATGCCCCAGCTACACTACAATTGTACATACACAGAGCACTACCACTCTGTGCAGTGATGCACAGTCCTGAGCAGCTGGATTGCATCTTGACCATGACCAGTTTCTATACATTTCTCCATGCCTTAATACTTCCTACAAACACGTCTTGAGCCTCTGAAAGCTGACCAAACAAAAGAGAGCAAACAAATTGTTACAAAAACAGTAAAAGCTATTTTCAAGTTAAAAAGAAACAGTAAAATGGGGGTTTTAATTCACAGCTGAGCTCAAGTCTGTTTACTGTTTTTAGTATCATTCTCTACTGTTGGTATTTTATGGTGGTTTTTTTTTTCATATGACATCTTTTCATCCACAATCAATTCTTAGGCCCAATATGTGATGCCCTATGCAAGAGCTTTGCAAATAGGCTTCGCAGTAGTTGATGTCTTCCACTCTTAAAAGGACTTGCTAACATTGTACTAAGATAGTGAGAAAAAAAGGGTTTATAAGCACAGGAGAGTAGAGTTACTCCATATCCCTCTCACCTTTGAAAAGTTAGAGTTTTGACACAAAATATTGTCCACGAAATCAAACATTACTTCATGGGATAACATAGTTTTAGTCATAGCCCACAGTGCAACACCAAGGCAGTGTATGTAAGCCAACATCACAAGTGGTGGGTCTTTTTAAAGTCCCTGATTTCTCTCAGTAAGTGGGAACACTGAAGAAATTTACACAGAACAAAATGTAGAAGTGGTTATGGGACTCAGATATATAATATGTTCTCAATTTTAAAGCTGAACTTGGGCATACTTATGCATTCAGTGTGAATGGTATCCCACCATCAAGGACCATTTCTCAAGGCTGTTTTTCATCTTAGGACGCTTGTAAACCTAGACTAAACCAATCCTCCACTCATGTTTTGTAACTACAAACTTCCAGGGCAGTGGGAGCCCTGTAGTCAATGCCCTAGAGCTGGGAGCAAGGAGCTTGGCACAGCAGCTGGCGGCCACCTCGGAGCAGCAGAGGCCAATTACAAACCTGTAACTCACAGTAGTCAGTCAGTGGCCAGCTGGACATTTACCTGGTACTTTGGTCTCACCACCCAAATGAGGAGACATTCTTCCTTTCCCACTTCCACCCTTCTTTGTGGCACATCTCTGCCAATTTCATGCAAGTAGATTTCTCTCTCTAACCTACGGTCCATAGACACAAATTCAACATTTGCAGTTTTTGATTAGTTTGACCCCACTGCTTCCTCTTCTGTTAACTGTAATTTCCTCCTTTCCTTCAACTTAAACTCTAATTTCTGCTTCAGTTCATTCCTGTTTATAGCTGCTCTTTTCTTTTAGCTGTTTTTCCTGTCTACTCTCTAGTGATGAGTCACACCTGTATATTTGCCCCCCATGTACAAACACTATTCAAAAAGAGTTATCCAATTTCTTTTATTCCTTTTTTTTTTTCTGATCAAGGCACAGAGACAAAATATTACATTTAACAGACAGAACAATATTTTACTAAGCTTTTACTTATATACTGGAAGTTAATGCAGAAAAAAAATTGCTTTGCTAAATGAATGCAAGACCGAGTTTTCCTGGCTTACTCTAGTATAAGAAAGCTGCAATGAAGAGAAGAAAGATTATATACTCCAAATCATCTTAGCTA
The DNA here is from genome assembly GCA_025584955.1 of Alethe diademata. Classification (NCBI taxonomy): domain Eukaryota; kingdom Metazoa; phylum Chordata; class Aves; order Passeriformes; family Muscicapidae; genus Alethe; species Alethe diademata. The sequence goes on along the minus strand of JANRMJ010000066.1, from coordinate 36,665,872 downwards.
CCCTCTTTATCATTATTATTGCCTCCATTTTCTACTGCATTTTAGAGTATATTCTAAATGGAATATTAATATTAATTTCTTTCTTCTTCATGAGAGTTCAGATAATTTGGGATAATTAAGGGAGAGAGGATAGGAGAATCCATTGTGAGGTTATAAATCTCCAAGGAATGTGTTAGTTTTGCATTTTAGTTCTGCTGAAAAATGTAAATGCTTCAATTAGTGTAAAAATCAGAGACTGCCTCACTCATTAACAATGAGGCCTCTAACCTCTCACCTTGCCCATGTCTGAATCAGAGGATTCTGAAATGGGAAAGTTGGCCCATTTTCCTAAACACAGAAATTGCCCCTAAAAAAAGTAACCAGAAAATATCCCCCTCATTCTCCCTCCTTAAAGAGCTAGGAGCTCTTTCATTTGCAGGAAAAGCCTGTCTGGAGAAGTTAGTGTCCAGTTGCATATGATGGGGAAGCTGGTGTGCTTGTGGATAGCACCAGAGCAGACTTGAAATGAAGATAACAGGGCTGGGCATCTGCAGTACTGGGATGAATGTCCTCAATCTAAATATTCCATGTTTCATAACAAACCTGTCAATAAGGGATGAGAGGGCAGTTTCGTTGCTGTGCTGCGCTATCCTACAGCTAACACAGCCTGAAACCTCCTAAAGGCTGATTGAAATCGATTCATACGCAGGTGGAATGCTACAGATCTCTCTTCTCAGCCTTTATAAAGGGAGATTTAGTGGGAGACTTTTTATTTATTGAGAGATTCGTATTATACCAAGTTCAATATTCCTCCAGTCCACAGTTACCCAGAAAGATACACTTAAACAAATGCCTGATGTATTCAGCGTGTATGGGACCAAATAAATCAGAGGGAAAGAATATAGCTACTACCACACACATCCATTCTGCACACATTTATTTCTAAGCTAGCAGCTGGGAGGCAAGGAGGAAAGCGCTGCCTGGACTGATGATTACATATCCTCAGTGAATAAAGCCTACATGTGCAAAACAGTAATGCAAAATTACCTGCTCCCTTTGCATGAAAAAGTTCATCCGCAATGATTTGATTAATTGAAGGATTAGCCTTTGCTACAGTTTTGACCTGAGGCTCTTCTGCTAATTTTCTGGGAAGTTCTTCTAAGCATTATTACACAAGTAATATGGCATTGCAGGACTCTGATATATTTTCAAGACCATCAGCACTACTCAATTTCTAATCCTTAATTTCTCCCATGCATTAGTCCGTTAACATTTTCTTAGGTTTGCATCCTTTTTTAATATATGAACTCCTGCAGACAGGAGCCCAGTTGTCCAAATGCCTTCAAGATGTTGACCTAGTTTGCATAGAGGCAGCTTTGTTTGCATGAACAAATTAGTATGGAGAAAGGTCATGTTATCTCCTCATGCCACACCATCCAACCAAAATATTGCTTGATTACTCTTCAAATCCACTTTGAGTGCTGCTACCAGAAATTACCTTCCTGGTCCATCATTTCCTCTGTGATATCTTACTGACCTCAGCTCTGTTGCTCCAGTGATATTAGCCTAAGTCATTCCATTTCCACGCTACCCTCTTTCCTGATCTCTGACAAATTCCATAACAGTTAAATACTTCAAAATATATGCTTAAACCTCTTCTGCCATTTTCCCTTTAAATCAATCCCACTGACACTGGTACATGTACCTGAGCTGTCTCCTTATCACCTTAAAATCTTTGCATCTCATGGTTTCAAAATTCTTTGCGTCATGACAGTGAAGACTATGTAGGTTCTAGTTCAAAAGTTCATAGAAAAGTCACCATTGAAAAGCAATGACCATAACATACTTAGATCAAAGATCAAAAAGTCACCACAACTGGGCTAAACTTCAAGAAATTGAAGTATATGAAAATGAGGAAACTTGTTCAAAAAGAAACTAAAATTGTTATCTGAGAGAACAAAATCCTTATGGATAGCATAGGGACTATCAAAGCAGAGCTCCATTGCACACTGTCTGTTAGGAAAAACTTGAGAAACAATTAAAAAAAGCGAGCGTGATGGAGCAGTGAGCTAAAGATTTGGGAAGTAAAAGAGTTTATTAGAATTGAGAAGGCATCATTCAAAAAGCAGAAGCTGTATCCAAATGAAGAAAATAAAAAGGATCATAAAACCTGGCAGATTAAATGCAAAAATATAATTAGGCAGGCCACGGAAAAAGAAAAAAGTTTGAAAAACGTTTGGCTGGAGCAATCAAACATAATACTAAATTCTTCTTCCACAGAAATGCAGAGTGAATACCTGCATTCTTGTGGCCTTCCAGGACCTGAAAGGAGCCTACAGGAAAGATGGAGAGAGACTTTTTACAAGAGTGTGTGATGACAGGGCAAGGAGGAATGGCTTCAAACTGAAAGATGTCAGGTTAAGATTAAATATTAGAAAAAAAAATTCTTTGCTGTAAGGGTAGTGAGGCACTGAAGCAGGTTACCCAGAGAAGCTGTGGATGCCTCATTCCTGGAAGTACTCAAGGGCAGGTTGGATGGGCATTCTGCTCTAGTGACACATGCTTCCAACATCTAAATCCAAATCATTCCATGATTCTATTTCTAGGATCACTGTAGAAGAAATTGCTGGTATTTCCACTAGAAGCTTTTTTTGAAGGCAATACTGCAGAGGATCCATCTGAAACATAACTGGCTGTGGAGAGTCTGTGGTAATGTTAACACAAGTGTTAATGAGTTGTCTGGACTGGATGGCATCTATCAAGAGTTCTGAGAAAACTCAAGGGAAAGCTGAATCACTGATAGGTGTACCTAACTTTCCATATTGATTTTTAGGCACTGAACACTGAGGGTTAGCAAATGTGACACCAGTGAGGATCTGGAGAGCTACAGACCTGCAAGCTTGTGACTCCAGTGCACAAATTTGTAAAGGCTACAGTAAAGGACAAATAGGTGTCTGAATGCAACTTATATGGAAGAGCCAATGTCAGCTCTGTAGTGGGATATTATGCCTTGTAAAATCCATTTGAGTTTTTCTGAAGTTAATTAACATATGGGTCAGGTGAGACAGTCAAATAAAATGCAACTGGATGTTCAAAACTCTTTGGATAAAGTCTCCCATGAATGGTTTTTAAAGAAACTGAGCAGCCATAGCATAAGTGGGAAGGACCTGGCAGGGACAGATATAGGGCCAAAAGACATGAAACAGAAGGTCTGCTCTTACAGTAAAACAAATACCCTTCACAGTGGAATTAAATTATGGACTCTGAGGTGGCAATTGCCATTTGGTAGCACATGCTGAAGGTTACAATAGACAGCTCCACAGAAGCACCAGCACTGCTCAGCAGCAGTTAAAACCAACTCAAATGCCAGTAACAAAACACAAGACAGAAACATAATGATGACTCTGTTCATCTGCTTCTTGAATACTTTTTTCTCTTAAGGTCGCCTTATCTCAACAAAAGGACACAAAGGACATATTTGAGGTGGCAAAATCTCAGAGAAAGACCAACTATGATAAACTGTGGTGTGGCTGATATAGTTCTGAAAATTTGTGATGGTGTGGAGTCAGTGGATAGGAAATGACTGTTCACTGTCCATCCATTGCAAGGAGCAGAGAGTACCAAATAGAGCTTATAAGAGCTAAACTTAAATAAAAACTGATGACCTTTTCAGAACAGGGATCTATACCACTTAGAATATCTTGTTGGATATCTAAAGAGTTTGTTTTGTAGAGCAAGGACTTCATATTGTTCTGTATCTACATCTTCATGTCCACAGCCCTTGAACTGGTACAAATAATCGATTGTACACATTCAGCCTACCTCATGACTGGGTTGATTACACTCTTACGAGTCAGTTCATAAAAGGGAAATTCACTTGAGCAAAGCACTAGACTAGTCATAGCTTCCTGTTCCCTCTTTACAAAAATTCAGTCATAGCATATTGGTCTCAGTTTAGAACAGGAATGGCAAAGGTAGAAACAACGGATAAAAAGATGAGCCATAAATCATTGTAAATTCTTATATCACAAGCAATGCATGCACATCAATGATGGACCTGTGAATATGAAGAAAAGACACATGGAGTAAGAGTATTTGAACTTTGCTGAAGGTAGCTTGGAGAGAAGCAACTTTCATCCTGTACAAAGACTACTTTCATTATGTCTTGGTTTCTGTTATCCTCTGCACTCCAATTTCTTGTATCATCTTTCTATTATGGAAGATATAATGGGAAATCTCTTCCTTTGCTGGTTGTGATACAAAACAACTGGAAGAGGGAATCCACTCCTGATAAAAACCTTGTCTAAAGGAAACAATTTTCCTACTTCAGAGCTAGCAAAAGAAGTTAAACAAGTGCCCCATGGGATTGCACTTCCGTTGAAGACTGGGAGAACTCTCCAAAGAAGAAGGAAATGCCCTCTAACATCCACTAATGCAGATTTAGTCATGCCAAGATTTACACTGATGCAGTATTCCATCTTGGGAACCAGTTCTGACTGGTGCAGCCTCACTGTAAAATGAGTGATGCCTGGGACTGTCATTTAAATGGGAGCAAATGAGACCAAGATGGTGACAATAGCATGCAGAAATGTAGTACGGTACATAAGCTCAGACTGGTTTCATCTGCAACAGAAAAAATGTCAGGTCTGTTAAAGAAAAACTAATTTTTATTCTGGTGTCATGGGGAAAACTAGCACAGCTAGGCCTCACCGATCTGAGACAGCAAAAGGAGAAGATCTCCCAGCAAAAGTGCTCTCCTAGTGAGGGAAGAACAGGCCGCTATCTACAGGATCATATAGTTGTATTATTTACCACATAAAAAATTAAATAAATTTTATATTAATTACATAAAATTGTATATAATAGATTCCTCCTTTTCCTCCTTAATAATTCAGATATACAAGCAAGGTCAAAAGCTGTAGTCTAACTGGAATGACCATACCATTTTTTACTGTTAAATTTCCTATACAATATTACTGAAGACAAAGGATTTTTCATTGTTTTAATAAAAAAGTGTTTCACACATCTTTCAAATTTCCTCAGTATCTGAGCTCCATATGAGCACAGGATTTTATTAGGATATGTCAGTCCACCATAACCACTTTTAGTAAAGAGAGGCTTGCCATAAGAGTTTCCAGTTAACAAAGAAGAATAAAATAGCAGGTGTTAACAGTGAAAAAGAAAATTGTGGCAGAAAATTAAGGTTATTAGGGAAGCTGAGAATTATAAAAGACCCAACAGGGAGTGATTTCAGAAATCACGGTTTAGCAGCAGAGCAAATAAACAAGGCAGCCTGTAAGTGAAGTCATCAAACCAGAGGATATTTTAGCAAAATAATAAAATTAGAATCTCCAAATGGAGTCTCATTACCTAACCACTGTATTCTTTCACTTTTGGCTCATGAAATACAGCCAGCCTGGCCACCTTGCAGGGCTAAGCCCTGGACAGGAAACCATCCAGATGTTCTCAGGTTTTGGGACTGGATTGAGGTTTTGACACAAAACCTGTCTGGCAGCACCTCACTGTGTGAACTGTGAAATATTACTGGGATCTATTCATGAGTTTTTCTCCTACCTGAGCATGCAGTGGCTGACATGGAAATGTGAGTCAGATTTTGCACTTATCCCTGTGCAACTCCAGGATAGCCATACCTGTCTCAGAGCTGGGAAGCAGACACTCCTGCCTTCACCTCCTTCACTGCTGACTGACACGTTAGTGGGCAGGAAACACAAAGACCCCAGAAAGATTGCTCTTCCCACTGCCCTGCTGCTGGCTGCAGGGTGAGCAGTGCAGGGACACCGGGATAGGGGAGGGACACTCTCAGGACAGACTGCTCAGGACAAAGGGTCAACTGAGAGGATGAGAGACACGTCCCACAGACATGAAGTGCAAAAATCCGTGGCACAGATGTTCTGTGGCCACAGAGGCTGTGTGTCCACAAAAGTATTGCCATCACAAATATTTCAAACGAGATTTAAATAAAGCAGTTTGCATAAAACCAGTGCATAAGATAGACTCTTCTGAGCAACATAAATTAAAGTCACAGCAGGAAGAACAAAACGTCAGCATTTCACAAAAAAGAACCTGTGTCACAGCCCCGAGGCTGTAAGCCAGCCCTGTCAAAGCAGACAATGACGTGGATCTTAAGTGCAGCAAGAACTGCTGCAACAATCACGTAGCCGGACCCCCTGAGTAATGCAAACCACAGAATTTTACCCAGCAGGTCCTGCAGCAACAACACCTACTGTTCCCTGCTGCAACGAGGCTCCTTAGAACTCACTTCCAAATGAACTCTCGGCAGGACTCCAGAGGAAACGGGCAGATATTAGACAAAAACTTGTTTGTTTGCTTTCCCAAAAGGAGTAGCCAGGAAAGCAGTTGCCAGCTGGTGATGTAGGACTCCATCCCTGGTACCCAGTGGGCATGAGGCAGCCAGGCTCCCTCTAGCTGAGCACAGAAACCAGAGTGGCAGTCACACCACGCTGCTGCAGGACTATAGCTCTTTCCTACTTCGCTGACATTCGCGTTGCCTTCCTCTCACCCACTGAGTATTATCATCACAGAGGCTGGAGTCTGAATGTGTTTAATGCTTTCTTAGCCACAGATCATTAGTAACCAATTCCACTTTCCACTGTCTCAATTGTTTTTATACAATACAAGACTCCTTTTTTTCCTCTCCCCTCCCTCTTCTTTCTTCCTCCTTTTTCCAATTTTCTTGTGGCAAAACAGTCCTGCCTGAAAGCAATAAGCTCCTTTCAGAACTTAAAACCCTAATGGTAGGCATTTGGAAAAGAAGCTCTAAAGGCATCATTATTCCTCACTTTGGCTTCACTGCTGGTTCGCTGTTTACATGCATAATGCCTAGCTTTTTCCCACAAAAATAGCAGTCCTCAGATAGCCACAAATCCATGTTAGCTGCTTGGCTTATTTATTCCTGGAGGAAGCTAGCAAAGTGACAACTTTTAGGACATTTGGGAGGCCACCATGAAGTGGTGAGCACTCAGCTAGGTATGCAAGGAATATAAATAAAGCAATGGCTTAGGTAATTGTACCCACCAGGAACAGCTATTCATGCTTTTGGGGTATTCCCACTCTGCTCATGATGTTTTCTCCTCTCTCTCTACCAAAGCTTTTCTGGTTCACAAACTCTCCTTCCATAGTTCTGCATCTCAGTGTTCACATAAGGCCTGAAACAAGATTGCAACTTGTCATTCCTTCCCTGTTTCTGCGGGGGTGCAGTGTTTAGAGAAGGAAAAGTCAGGGGTTCACTCCTAGCACTGTTACTTGCTCTCTGTGCAAATTCCAGCCATTCAGTAGCCAGTGACTGGCAGCAGTGAGAAAGTGGTCTGCAGCCCGGGCTGCTGGCTGGAAGAGGCAACACCTCTCAATAAAATGCTGGAGAACAGCAGGACATTAACACCAAGGGAAACCTGCTACTGCCCAGGGTGTGCCAAGCCAACAGAGGGCATCAAGTTTTGCCAGCAGGACACACATTTGGAAGTCTCCGAACAGAAATGCAGATTGGTCTTGGGACTCAAACGATGACTGCAAGGGATAGCAGGGGACCCAGAGACTGAGAAACCTGGGGGATTAACCAGATGGTGAGTCCCTCTTCACTGCTGTCCTAGGGAGAATAAAGAGCAAATGACAGGATTCACCCATCCCTGGAGAAGCAATGCCAAGTACTTCACCAGAGGTAAAGCTCTCAGGTTGTTAGTCCCAGGCAAAGCCAGGACTCCACCATGTCTCATCAGTGTCAGTCCAACAGGCATCTTAGGATGCATGCAGCACCTGTTGTTCACAGCAGCACTCTTCCACTGGGACTGTGTGTGGAGGGTAGGGGGATGCTGCCTCTCTCACAGCCATTGTGCCAGCCAGTGCTAGTGTGGCTGGTCCATTCTCTGTCACTGGGGTGCAACCACCACACATTTGTTGCTATTAGCTCTGAGTAGGGGCAACCCTTCAAAGAGGATAGAGGGAGAAAACCTAAAGGCATTAAACATCCATGCTCATCCTCACATTTTGTGAAGAAAGAACCTCCTGCAAACCTGTGGTTCCCACTGCAGAGTCCTCAAGCCTGCAAGTCAGAGCTGCTCATGCCTTAAGCCCAGCATAATCCACCAGAAAACAAGTGGTGCACCACTGCAGTGAGGCATTTGTAGCTGTTTCACTTGCAATCCATCCCTGAATGAAAGAAACTATGCAAAAAAACCACACTGGGACTCACAAGGCAGTACCTGAGGAAGGCTCTGTACCCTGTTTGGCTGGACAGTCAGGGGCACTCCCAATCCCCAGCCCAGGCGTTTGGCACATGGGTACCGTCCATGCCCAAGCAGCCAGTCTCTGCCTTTGCCATAAAGAGCGATCCCTGTGCGCAGGGGGAGCGGGGCTCCTTGCAGCCCTGGCGCAGCTGCCAGGGGGAGGAGCAGGGCAGTCCCCCCAGCTGCCAGAAGGATGGGGTGGCAGGCAGGCAGGAGCACAGGGATCTGGCAGAGGCACGTGGCCCAAATCCTGCACACCTGCTGGGGGGTGATGCCAGCTGCAGCCCAACAAGGGGCCCCATTGATCCTGCCCATGTGGTGGGTTTCTCTGCCTCTGCACACGTGGCTGAGGAGAGCTCACGGAGAAATTTTCATCTGTGGTTTGCTAAGGGTTTCTCCCCAAAGAATCATGATTTAATTGCTGTTATTATCTCCATAAAGCTGTCCAGAGTGTTTTTCCAGTGGTTATTTAAAGCTTCTCTTAAAGATATTGATAGCAGTGGAATGCCTGGTTAAAGCTGCATTCCTGGTATGCCAGTAGCAGTGTGTGATAAAAATAGTAGGTCTCTTAAATCAATCATCATCTTTCTCTAATTTATTGTATTGTTGTATTTTTGGATCCATGCATAGAACATACAGCATATCATTATGAAAGTAATGCAGTTAGAAACTATATAAACAGATAACTGGAGACTGAGTTACTGTCAGTCTTCTATGAAAAAGAAAAAAAGACACTTCGGCAAAGAATAAAAATCACACATAATTTTTAAATAGATCTGCTGATGAGGAACCTTGCCACAGAAAGCAAACTCTCCAAAACATGTCCCTAAAACAGTGTACATGTTGTTGATGAAAAAAATTATTTTAAAATCTCTTGATCAGTAACAGCTTCAAAAATAACAGTATGAATAATATGGATGTCTGGTGGGAACAAACAACTGCAGAGGATATCACTAGGTATATAGTCTATACATATTTTTTCTATTCTGATTTGCTGTAGAAAGAAAAGATAGAAGCGACGAAATGTGTCTTTAAAAGATGGAGGAAATTTTTATTTAATGCAAATCCCTTGTTTCATCATATCGTTAGTGACTCATGCATAAAGGCTTAGAAATCTATGGAAGGAGATGAGAAACCTCAGAAACAGATATGAGCAAAGAATTCACTACAAGAGAGTTGTTTTCTCTTTAAATCAGCTCCATTTTTTTTTAATTTAAATAAATTATTTGCAAATAGGTCATTCTAATGTTGAATTTATTCCCATGTTTCTAATCGCCTCAGGGGTTGTTTCTGAAAACAAATTTAGACAATGAATTCACAGACTAATCATTCAAAAAACTTAGCTCCTGTGAGTTGCCAATCAATTGGAATTAAAAATCATAGGTATTATTATCTAGACTTTATAATTCACTTCATGAATTGCAAAGTAAAAAAAAGTACCCATCAGAGTTTTAAATCTCTCAGGTTCATTTTGGACAATGAAAAGGGATAAGAAAAGTTGAGGAATTAAATGCCATTTCATGTTTTTTTATGTGCTTCCACACAAAGCCCCTTGTCATCCAGCCTGTTACCTGCAGTCCAATCCCCAAGCAGTGCATCCCTTTATAACTCCTCACGGGAGAAGAGGCACATCACATTTATGGACTTGTGTATTTTTTGTGAGCACCTGTCTGCCAATGATGCAACCTAACCACTCTGGCATGTTTAATCTCCAGAAATCCTCTTTAGTAACTGGTTTGTCATAGCTAGAGTTCCCTTTCGCTCTTAAATAAGCTTGGACAAGGAGCTGTTGAATGTGAGACAATGCTACACAGACCTCCTCCAAAGATGGGCATCTCTCTGGGCTGCAAGACTGTCAGGAGCAGGCTGAAGCCCCTTTCCCTGATTTTTTTGTGAATAAGCCAAGGAAAAATCAGACTTTCTGCTATAGCTATTATCAAGAATGAGGTGGCAGTGTAGAGAGTAGCTGCCACAGTTTGTTACTATTTCTATGATTCATTGCAACATATTTGGGGTTCACCGTTGCACCTCCTAAATGGCTTCCAAAATCCAGGCTTTTTGAAGCTTTTCCTCTGGTTTCCTGAGCCAGCTGTACCCAGCTTAGTTTGGGATTATTTCCTTAATTCTTGGTTTTTGCTGACTTTACAGTGACTTTTGTCCACACCCTCCTCTCTAGCAATTCAATGTTGCCTGTAGTTCTGTGCACCCTGCAAAAGAACTGGTGAAGGGTAACAAATGCCTGAGATGAAATATTTGGATACAGTTACTCCAGTGAGAGATGTTGCTGTAATATCTGGTTTATAGAAGCAAGTATCACAGAAACATTTTTCCCCATGGAGCAGTTTCATTACCCTGCCAAATCTTTTGTAGCCAGGAAAATGCCTATGCTGCAAAATTGAGACTGATATTATGAGAGCATCAAATCTGGGCTTGTTACAATCTACATTTTACCCCAAAATCATTCTCCACGCAGGGTTCCAATGCTTGTTTCTTGCAATGGAGTATGGTAAGGAGGTGAAACTGGGAAGCAAGGTAGGACACAAGATTGATGCTAAAAGAGCCCACACATCACCATCCTTCTTGAAAGATGGTATATGTACCCCACAATGTCATTGGAAAGTGAGCAGAAAGCTCACTGATCCCAAATAGACCCATGGCATCCCTCCTTGAAGGGAGATTTGGGGCTTAACAACACAATTACAAGAAGAAAAGAGTTCTCTCTACCAAGAAATAGATTCCTCTTCTAGTACATTGAAACAATTAGGTAATTTCCACCTCCTTCCTTACAAATTGAATCTCTCAATAGCTCAATTTCTTCAAGTGCCATTGTTTTCTCAGGCACGACAAAAGTAATTTTGCTGAGCTTCCATACACTCCGAGTACCCAAGCATCTCTAGCACCTGAGCATTCAATGCTGCAGCTATTTCTTGAGTACTGCTTGGACATGTTTCAAGTTGACATTTTAGATTGCATAACTCCTGGCCCAGCACTGCAAAGATGTCTCCTCCCATTGCATCAGAGAGTGACCTGCTGTGGCAAAGGCTATTACTTCTTTTGAGGTTATCGAGTCTGTGGTGCCCGATCGAATTATACAGATTCCAAGGGGAGGAAAAGTAACTGCTGCGTGCTCCAGGCTCTGAACTTTTCAGTGCAGCACATCTGGAGAGCCTTCATCTGCATATGCGTCTCTAATGCCGCATCTCCTTGGTGAACACTGCGTGCATTGAATTCCCCTAACATAGGGTGACAGACAAGTAACAATAGGCGCTACGTTGACTCGGTGCTTGTCTCATCCTAAAATAAAATACTGTGTGACGGACTAGCCACAGCTGCATGCTTACAAAGAGCAGTCTGTGGCTTCTAAGCAGAGCAGCTGAGAAGTTAAAAAAAAATATATATCTCAGCTTCCCCCTCCCCACTCATCTCCACACACATGTTAGATTCGAGGCCAAAATCCAATGACTAAACTAGGCATACAACCAAAAGTGACCTGATTTTGGGGAGTTACTGAGCACTGGTGTTGCCTAGGGACTTCACTGCTTCAAAACGGTTTCTTGGGGAACACAGAGGTTCAGTTCCTCTAAAAATTGGATACATCAAGTAGGTGCTTTAACATTACGGTTTTTAATGACTCCGTTTAATTTGTTCTCCTGGAAACTGTTTCCTTTGAGAGTAAGGGCAAATTAATGCTGAATGAAAACCATTTAAGAAATCAAACACTCGAAATGTAGTTTCTGTAGTATTTACCACACTGGGTACCACTGAGGGGGAGGGAGCAGCAGGCTGTGCAATGGCAGGACCATTTTCCCATCAATGTGACACAGATCAAGCACTACAACAGATAGTACCAGTAGGGTGGGCAAAGCATGATCACACCCAAACCTCTGAAACCCCATGTGAGCAGTACCCTCACTTCTCCAGGTAGCTCACTGACAATAAAGATGTCAGCTTTACTAAGCAGGTTTGGTCATCCAGGAGTCCAGGGATGCAAATGAGCAAACCTGGATCCATCTGAGGCAGAGACAGGGATGCTGAACCCAAAGGGTGAATTTTCTATCTTTTCCCCCACCTCACCCCACATAGTGCTTGCAGCAAAGGTGGCAGGAGAGGACTAATCCTTGCCTTCAAGGGATTTGAAGAGAGTTCTTAACTGTTCAAAGAAGGCTTAAAAAATTGTAACTCTTATGCAACTCTCCAAGGCTGATTGCTGAAGGTTACACAGGGCTAGGTGTGAAGATGTGTAATCCTGTTTTTCAAATGTCAGCAGGAAAAAAGTAAAATTTTCCTTTTGGCTTTCTCCAACCCCTGAGTAATCTGATGCAGTATAAATCAATACGTTCTTGAGACAGCATTCCATGGAAAATGTAAATTGTAATGTTATCTGATACTTGGGTTGTACAAACTCAAGCAAATTGCAACAACTATAATCCTGGGCTGTGAATCACTGCTGCAGATCTAATCACTACCAGTCTTTTCTGTCCATCAGCTCTGCTGTCTGCAAAGCAGTGGAAGTATGGATTACACAACTTGTACTTTTCATCACTAACATGCCCTGCTGGTAAGAAATTGTAGTCTGGCCAGTTAATCAGAAGTAAAGCCTTGTAGCTGGTGTCAATCTCCTGTGTGCAGATATCCTCACCTCTCCAACCAGAGCAGGTTCAGGTATTTACAGCCAGCACACACCTACTTTTACTTTTTAGAGCAGAAACCATTCAGGGGAACAGACTGTTTAGGAACTGTGATTGGAAGGAAGCTTGCTAGTGCAACAAATGGTCAAGCAGACAACACAAACCAACAGATGCCAAACTATTTGAAGCCTGATACAGAACAAACATTTGAGGAGAGCCATCCCTCCTCAAATGAGGGCCAGGGCTGTCAGACCCCAGACAGAAACACATACCAGCTGGCCAGCCATGCAGAATGAAATCTCCCAAAGGCCCATTTCATCATAAGCAGCAGCTGACCGACCACAGTCGACAGGATGGCTGACAGGATGGCTCGTTCCTGGGGCTCCTCCCTCCCAGTCAACATGAGCCACCACCTTTGTCGTGGGAGCCTGTGGTATGGGCTTGCCTGGCACAAACTCATGTTCATGGGGAATCAGACTTATTGGTTGCTACAGTCTGCACCACAGGGCAAGTAAAAACTCCTGTCTCAAGCTGGCAGAAACCAAGTGAAGTCAAGATCTCCTCATAACAAAGTGCACACTGAGCAGGTCTTAGGCTGCTTAGGGAGAGCAGGTAGGTCTGCTCTGCTTCTGCTAGGATTGAGTGGTGCTTTGACAAACAGCCCTTACCCCACAGTGATAAACACATCTGACATCACACCTCTGCATTACTGCTCAATCTCCATCATTGCTGCCACAATTTTAGGCTGTCCATTTGTCAGCAGAAGGCTGAATAGTTATACCTGAACTATATTAGTGTCTTCACAAGCCTAAGCAGACCACTATAGACATTGGGTGGCTCAAAGAAGGAAGTCTCACAGTCTGTGTGAAATATGAGATAGGGAAGCAGAAGGTCCTAGTAAGAAAGGCACAGAGTCAGGGAGAACTTTCTTATAAGGTAAGGACTTTGAAGAAAGAAATGCAATGAAAGCATCTGATGTGAGCTCTTCTACAGAAGGCTGGCAGACTTCTTTCTCCAAACCCACCCAAGCTGCTGATCTGAACAGAGCACCCTGAAAATTTCTTCTGAAGCTGATGACAGGATGAAGGAGGATACAGGAGGAGGATGTCTGAAAGAGACACAAAAACAAGGGAGGGACTGTCGGCAGAAAAGTCCTATTCCATATATCAGGTTTAACAATATAGGAGAGTCACCCAAGAACATCCCAGCAAACAGAAATGTCAGCATGCACATGCTTTTTGGTTTGCCTAAGTGCTGTTTGTATGCCCATGTTTACATACAACCCCATCTACTTTTCCCTTCAGAAGACCCACACTTTTTAAATGGTTCTGAAATTATATTTCTTTATAGTAGCAGGCAGTTTTAAAAAGAATATCAGACAAGCCCAGGGAACAAACTCTTCTTGGACAGTTTCCCATCCCTGTTATTTTCATTAAAAAACAGGGTGCACCGAGGCTACGGCTGTTTGCACTATGTGCCTGACTCAGGAAATAAGCAGTTTGTTATTACGGTTATTTCTGGCAATTTAGGCCATTTCTTCTCTGAAACATAAAGAATTCCTATTTCAGCTTAAGTACTAGTCTACAGATTCCAAATGCATGTGCTAAGTCTTAATCTACAGGGTGTCCCCACCTGACTGACTAGGAAATAAATCCAAACAGAGCACAGCAAAAAATTACAGTAAGTTGCCTGCATCACTTCAGGCCATATTCATCAAGTGATGGCTTATGAGTGCTGCATACTGAAAACACACAGGAGCTGGGCATTATGAATTCTAAGCCACTGACCATAATTTACCTTTACCCCACAAGTTCCTTTAGAAAAAAGCAAGACCCTTGGCAGCTGTCAATTAGCAGAGTCTGATTCAAGCTGATGCTGAATTAAACAGGCTAAAGATGTGTGCCCTGACTCAAGCAGAACAATCTTTCCCCCACAATTACATCAGAGAAGCTCATCTTTGTTTAAATATTCAGTTCTACAAAGGATTTAAAATCCTCATACTCACAAAGGTTAGGAACTTTGTGGGCAGCGGTGTAGGCTGTGTGCATCAGATTTGGGAACATTTATGTAAGTGGCTCCTAAGAAGACTGAACAACAAACTGGGGAGGGCAAGGGGCCAGTTTCAGTGGCCACACACTAGCTATAGCTCTTGTCTCTCCCTCCCTTAATCACTTAAGATACCCACAAGATGCTCTGTTACATTCATAAATTTTTGAGAAATAAAATGGGAATCAGTATTCTTAAAATTGGCATTTTAAAAATATGAGATGTTCCCACTGCACTACCACAGCACTTCTCTGTGCAGTTCCCCATTTATCTTTCATGTACACACACTTCCCTCTTGCCACCTTATAACCACTTCTACTTGCAGGGCAAGGCAGCAGCTTTCAGACAACCAAGGAAACTGAGAAAAAGGGTAAAGTGGGACTATTTTCCATACTTCAGGCTAAAAATCAACATGATTTATTTAAAAAAAAAAAAAAAAAAAAAAAGACCAGGGAAGTTAGTAAGCCTGTCCTTTATGATAGGATGCAGGATATCAAGCTAAAATATGGGAAACCCCATATTAAATGAGAGGTCTGCCAACCCTAGGAGCTCAATCATAAAGTGAATTATTCTGTGCAGCCACAGAGGTTTCCTAGACTACTAGTTTTCACATGAGCTGATAGCTCAAGGGGATGTTCAGACAGTGCTTGATGCTTTTGAACCTGACCTACAACCAGCCAATGTCAGTTCAAACCTGACCGCTGGCAGAAATCATGGAAAAAACGGGAAGAGGAGTGAAGCGTGTTGTCATGGTCTGCCTCTGTCAAAGGAGTTTGCAGTTTGATAGACATCAAACTAACAGAGCAGAAAGCTCAGATTGCACTGAAGCTAAATAAATAGCACGTATGGCAGGGATAGGGAAGAAGTTTGCATGTGTGTAGGAAGGCAGGGGAGGTCTGGGAAAAAGGTAATGGGGTGGCAGAGGAGAAAAAAAGTGACAAGGCTTGGGATGACACAGACATGCTCCCAGTCTTAACAAGGTCCAAGGCAAGTAAACAAACTCCGTTTTCCTCCCTGTCTCTTCTTTGTCCTTAGTGAGATCTGGGCAACCCTTGCCCTGAGACCCATCTCCAGAGGCTGGTGACTGCCATTCCTCATGGGAACCAGCAATAGGGCAGCACTCTACACCTTCCTGGTACCTTCTGCAAAACACAAAGTGCAAGACTGAAAATGTACTGGGCCAGCACTTAGCACGGTATCCCAGGCACTTAAATGGAATTGGGAAGGGAGGCACCTCTGACTGAGATGAATGGCAGTTCCCACCTTTCACATCTCCTGTGTCTCGACAGAGGACATTTTCATTCAACAGAGTGCACAGCTTAGGGAGATGAACAGTTAATTTCACACCCCTTCAAAAACTACATTCTGTTTAGAGGTCAGGAGTCTAAAATATACACACTCAATTGGATTTCCTTGATACTAATAGCACAACATAAATTTGCCATACAAATACATAAACTTGCCATCACCTGAGTGATTTACAAAATGCATTCCTAAAAAAACAAAATAAATAGCCTCCCTGGAGTTTGAAAGATTGTTTTTGGGAGCTTTTCTTTGGAGTCAAAGTGGGTCCAATCAAAACACACATCACTTAGTTCCACTATGTCCATCACAGCTGGTGTATAGTGCCTGTCACCTCCTTGGCAGACAATGCAGATCAGAAAGCTTGGAAAAAGGCTTCAGATCTACAAGGAAGATCAAGTCTCCCAATGGGATGAAGCAGCCCTAGCAGGGTACCCACTGGCATTCTCTGGTTCCTCCCCACGACATCTGGGGAATAGGATCTTGTTCTCCTAAGCAGACCTGACTGATTATCAGTCTCGGGATTTGGGGGAGGTTAACATACCGAAGTCAATCTTCACTCAACCCCGCGCACATGCTGTAAGAGTCCCAATCTCACTTTCTGCTATGTCCAGTGACAGTCTGAGGGTCAGGAAGAGAAATGAAGCTGAAAATCATAAGAAGTCAGGCAACTAACATTAAAGACATAGTCCCCTCTTCCCCGCTGGGACAAGATACAGACTAGAGCAGGTTGCCAGGCTGGCAAGGAGGGAATGTGAGAAAGCAAGCCTGGTTGAAACTGGTGCAGGGAATTTCACAGATGGGTGGCATACAAGGAATGCAAGATCTACTCATATGTAGTTAAATAACCCCAGAAGCATGCAGAACTCTAGCAGGCAGCTGCCTTTGATGCATATATAGCAATAGGTACCAGCTGACAAGGACTTATTGGCTCCTAAAATACTCATGGATTAAGAAGACAAGAAAGGAGGTAAGCTAGAAGTCCTAGCCAACAGATATGCAGGACAGAGGTTGGAAAAGGAAGAAGATTCACATTTTTAATGTGGGGGTTTTTTTTACATGGCTGTCACATCAAAATTTATAGAGCTAAACCTGCTAGATGATTCCCCCTCTCTCTACTCAAGAGTGAAGAGCTCAGCACTTATCACAATGTGACCAAGTGCCAAAGAGTTGGGAAGAAGCACATTGCAGCCACACAGCCTCTCCATTCCAACCATACCCATGTTTCAGCAGCCCCTGTAGCTGAGTCACAAAGTAGAAATTTCACTTCCAATTGAAACATTTCTCTTGCATTAAAAGGCAAAGAAAGTGGGTGAAGATTGCTCACACATCATAATGTTACGGACATCCAAGATGACCTTCCTACCTTGTATAGTTTGGGGTCAATTTGAACTAGCAATCTAAAAGGGAAACTTTCCATAACCTATTGCCAGCTACTTGAATCAGTGATTTCCAAAATGTGGGCCATAGACAGCTGGTTGGTCATGTGTGGCTGGCAGTCCTCCATTCTTCTTGCTATTTTAGCCTGAGCCCTGCTAAAAATATACCAAATCATTTCCTAATATTGCATTCTCATGTGATCACTAGCTAGTGTTGAAATGGGGATGTAAGAAACCCAAAGGTGTGAAAGGTGGAAGAGTGGTGCTCCACACATCAGGAGATGGTAAAGGGAGGTATGGATGGCCTCAAGAGATTGTGAGATGCAAAACCAGGCTCCCATTTAAGAAAGAAAACAGATAATGCAAAACAGTGGGATGTACTGGAAAAGGGTACCCTCTCAGTTAAGGCTGCTGAGAAGTATGGAGATTGTTTTTATGATTTCGTGGGGGGTTTATGTTTCCTTCTGTCTGTATCTCTCATTCTGGGTCACACACGGATGCTCTGTACCAAGGAGTGTGACTCTGCTCAGCTGTCAGGGTGAGTCCTGGGCCCAGGAAGCACAGTCAGACACCCAGTGGCACAGAGGCACCTCCAGGATATGCAGCCAAGCCTCCGTGCCAGCCAAGCAACACACCACTGCCATTTGGGCACCTGAGCTTGTGCCACAGCAAGGTGCAACCTGCTTGCATTAAAGCTGTCGACCAGCCTGCCAGTGCCCCAGAACACACAGGCCATTGTACGACCCAAGCATTTCTGGCTCCTCCTGGTCTCAGGCTGCATGCCTACCGTGCTGCAGGTGGGGTACAATGTGGTGCAGCCATCCCAAGAAACAGACAGATCAATACAGATCTGTAGGGCTTTCCTATCACCAAAAAATAAGAAACTAGAAAAGCAGGCCTGAGTAGTTTTCATAACAGCATAAGGAATTCCAAGGGGTAGGGGGAGGGGGGCAAGTATGGGAGTGTGTAAATCTGTTAAAATAATTTTAGAGGAAAGGATATGAACCAGTCAAGCCCCAGTTTATGTTCCCCAATTACATTTGCTCTCCCCGACAAGAATAGATGGCTCTGCTCTGAAGTCCCAGGGAGCCTGGAGTCTTATTCAGGCAGTCCATTTGGAGCAGTTCACCAAAATGCAGGCTTTAATGCCCTGCAGATCCTTTATGGTGTATTCCAGAGAGGACAGGATCATTTGGAAGGCTGCACAGTGATATCACCCATCTCCACATTGAGAAGGATCTGGGAGCCTGTTCCAAGAAGGTCTGGGGCTGCAGGCAGGACAAATAAAGCTCTCACATGCTTTTCAGCCAGGCAGCTGCATGTAGTTCAGCAGGAAACTCTTTGTACTATGTGACCAGGTCACAGACAAACAAAAGGGCACTGAGAGACTGAGTCAACAGCCGGTTCTCATGTCCCTCTGTGTCATAGTCATCTCTCTAAAAATCAAATGCTCTTGAGAGGAATTTGACATCATATGTGCATGCTGTAACACTTGCTATAAAAGAAACAGTAAAACATTCAAAAAAAAAAAAATCACGCAGTTCCAAAAGTTCTACTGCTACTAAAATAATAGCTGAAGACTACATTTCCAGAAAGCAGCAAACAGGATTTTAACCATGCTGCTTGCATTAGTCCCCCTGAAACTTCTCCTAAAGAGAATCCAGGAAAAGATCTGAACTAGCCCATTCCTTTTAAGAAAAAGAAACTGAAGAAAAAAGCTAAAGTTGAACTGTCACCTGAAAGAAGTGACAAAATGCCCCTTCTGGAAGGAACTTGACTTAACCATACTGGATTTAGCTATTCAACCATTGTTGAAAAACACAGGTTATTGAATCCTCATAAGGGTCTGAGAACATTGGAAAGCAGGAAAATTCCCTGTAAAATGACAACAACGTGCTGTGCAGAGCAGTGGGAGCAGGGTCTCAAACCATGATGTCCAGCACTACCGCTCATTTGCCTTCACAGCACAACAATGAAGGGAAGGAAACAGACTGGAAGAACGTAGCTTGGAAGAATCTGTTAAATGCATTATAAATGTATTGCTGTAAGATTGAAGCTCAATTTATTCAGGTTTGCATTTCATTCTTGCAGGAATTCTTTTCTTTACCAATGAATGCATCACCATGAAAAATTTTGTGGATTATGGTAACAGCACCCTTTAAATAAATGATGGGATTTTTCTTCCTTAACTAAGGAAAAGAAATGGTTTTGGGTCCCTGTTCTTCTAATTTCAATGACAGACAGTAGTAAGGCAACACCTTCTCTAGCACAACACACAATTTTTCTCTGTTGCAATAAGAATAGACTTCTCTTCCTCCTCCTTGCTGCTGGAGACCTGCACAACTTAAGAAATCTTCCCAAGAAAATAAGGGGAAGAATATAACAGTAAATTTGGCTGTCTGAGTCACTAACATCCTGTTTGAGCAAGCCTACAGAGTGCTCCAACACAGAGGTGGGAGGATTTCTTTCTACCACATCCCTCTGGGGAGTGAGCTGCAGAGAGCATCCATATAAAAAATACCCTCTTGCAGGTGGATTTGCAACTCATCCTGGTGGTTAAAGCATAGGTTTATAATCTGATCGAAATTCTGGTTGTATGGAAAAGGACCTGAGTCTCTCATCTGATTGTCTCCTTTCTGCTGGAATCAGCTTCTATTTTCTAACTTCAGAAATAGAGAAAACAAGGTGCTACCTAGGGCAGGAGGTGACTGGGGAAAAGAAGCATCATGATGAGCCATAGCACCATTGCTTGTGCCTTACGGGGGAAAAAGAAGAGGACCAGCTGCTCAAGTGGCTGCCCTCCATCATTTCCTGCAAACAAGGGTGGTTTTCTCCTGCAGGGAAAAAGCCTGCAGTACAATTCTGTTTCTATGGGAAAACTATTCTCTGAGTCAAGTAACCTGTGAATTAACTTGTGCCTGTTCTGAATGGGTGGAAAGTTTTTCTGGGCACCCATACCCTGGTTGTGTATGAAAAGGATCATATTATGACAACTGTCAATCCCAAGACAGTTACAGACCAGTCCTTTCATCAACAGAGGATCTGAAATTCAGGAAGAACTTCAAGCGACCCGCCTAAGATCACTGCCTGCCTTCATGTCAGCACCAAGATTGGAATACCAGACTGGCTGGCCTCAAGTCAAAGGTTCAGCCCCACCTATCCTATATATAGATTATTGTATCATATGCTCCCCCTTATTGCTATGCAACTGGGTGTCAGAGCAAAAACACAATTAAACACTGGTCTTGGGCCTCATTGAACCAGATGTTGGGAATGTTTTTCTCCATTGTGCTTGTCTAAAAGGCAGCCACATTCAGTAATCAACATTCAAGCTGATTTTTCTAAATAGGCTTTTGACCCTGACTTCTTAGGATGGGAATTTGCTGCAATTTTCTCTTTGAAAAATCTTGAATAATTTGATTACAGTAGGAGCTGATTAAGCCTTCTGGTTTCAAAGCCAAGTATTGTATCAAGCTGAGGAAGAGACTCATAAATATGGTTGTTTCATAGCTACTTGTAACTCTGCTTAAGAAAAGGCACCAGTTCTTGCCAGTGAAGCCCAGCATCCTGTGCTCCTACTGCCATAATCTAAACATCAGCAATCCCTAAGGAGTGCTCAAAGGCTTTTTTCAAGGCTTAGGATGATAGCACCTTTTATACCTGGTCTAATCCTTCCTTATTGTTCTTCAAATTGGTAGTCAAGATTCCAGTAGCTGAAACATTACCTTTATACACATGAAATTGCTCTACATGACAGCATCTTGAACACACTGGCAGTCGTTTATTTCTGATGTGCCCTAAGGCAGCATCCTGGCAATAGTAAATCCACAGAAATTTACCAATTATTTTGCTCAGGCTAGTTTTTTTTCATCTTAGGGGCCTTGATCATCCTGATGACAAATAAGGGGAAAATTTGCTCCAGGTTGAAGACTTGGTTTCCAGAGTCTTTTTCACTTGCCTGATTAACACCAGTGAGTAGAGTGGAGAGATAAATTCACTCACTGAAGGGTTCTTCTTTCTCATATTTTACACTTTTGATTCATACAAGTACCCAAAAGAAATTGGTTTCCAGCTATTGATTTAGCTCAGTTTCTTCAGAAACATAGCAGGGACTGCCACCACAACCACCTGTGAGGAAACACGGCCTGAAGGTGTCATACTGCTTTTCTGTTGATATATTTCCCCCTCTCTAATTTTCAGACATACACCAATTTTAACTGTATGTACACAAATGCAGCATTTGTCTGTTTGGGACTTTACATTACTTTCATTACAAAACTGTGTAAAAAAGACAGCAAATCAATTTCATAGTCAGTGCTCACGCAGCAGGAGACAATTCATACTGACATCTGATACCTGCTGGCTGCTGCTTCCAATTATGCCAGATGCCGGAGAGTGGGACTGTCGAAATAACAGTGTCGATGGTGCAATCAAACTAGTTAAGATTCTGGAAGTGTGTTGTGCTTGGTTCAGTGCGTTGTCAAATTCCCACCATAAGCAAAATAGTGACACCTACTCTTTTTTTGTTAACTTCTTAACCAGCAAAGAGATATCCATTAATTCAATGTAAAGTTGCATCCTTGGATATACAGCTGAATCTGCCCTAAGGCCATATATCAAAAGATTGGAAGGAATGTGAATGAAAAGTGAAATAAACATGATAAGGACTTATAATAGTACATCCTTACTAGATCCTACTACAAGGCTGCATTACAGCCCTCAAGGCAAGACACTATGTGTACTGCCTGTCCAATTCCTTGAAGCAGCTAGGGAATTCTCCTGTCATCAGGAAAAAGATTGGTGAGCCAGAAATTGGCAGGAATAGTAGGAGAATAATAGGACAGATTATCACTGAGGCATTAACTGACCAGCAGAGACAAACAGGGCTTCTCTTTGTTTGAGGCAGAAAGCAGAGGACAAGTTTGGCTGGATACACAGAGGGGAATAGCTATGAAGTCTGCTCTTATTTATCTCCCTAAAATACTAAAAGAGAAGCAGAAGACTATGGCGCTGGCAAAGCAGATCCTTCATCATACTGACTGTCATATCTCGAAAAAGCCAATCAACTGAAACAATTGCACATACACACAGAGAAGGAAATCATTGGGCCCACCCTTCCATTTCCCAGTCTTCCATGAAAAGACCTTTTGGAAGAGATGTAGTCAGTCCCATTTCCTTTCCTTTCTCTTCCTCTTCCTTCCAGCAGCCTTCAAGCCAAGGCATCCTTCTGCAATTGGCCTCAGAGGTCAAATTTCTCAGCCTCTCCTGAGCAAGTTGCATCATAAATCACATTATCCAAAGAGATGAGAACAGGAGCACAGGGCATCAGTTTAGCACAGTCCAAAATGAGACACAGCTCCACTCGGCCTTACCTTGCCAATTAGCACAGGCAGAGGCTTTCCCCAGCAGATACTTAATAGAAAATTGTGAACTACACACCACTGATAGCTCCCCCAAGGCTTAATTGCGTTCCCTGCAGAGCACAGAGGATGTTACTGTCAGTGAAGGGAGCTCTGGGAAGTTCAGCTCTCCCCAGGCTGAACAAGGAATTTGTAGCAACCTTCTGCATATGACCACTTCAGCTGAGCAATACAGTCACCCTGCAGGTGCAAATATACAAACACCTTCTCACTGGAGGCTCCCAGAAGAGACTGAAATGTCTGCTTTGAGACACCTTTATTTTGCAGGGAAGCATCACTTGAGGTACCTGATCTCCACAGTCTGTGCACAGTTACCCATTCCATTCACAGGCCAGGAAAGGGACTGTATGTCTGCAGTAAGAGCACCTACAGCCCTGAAATGGCCATAATTTAAACACTGTATTAAAAAGCTCAATTGATTTGGCTGGCCATAGCCCCAGAAGCACACCATTCTAAATAGAACAAAATCTGCTGGATTTATAAGTAGATGGTCATATTAATGCAGTTAGTATATTTTCAGTAATCACAAATGACAAACGATGCTTTGCAATGTTTTCATCAAAGATTTCTAAATTTACTACATTTGTGCTAATCCTCAATTAATATAATTTTCATATGCCATGACCTTTATTAGCAGAACAAAGAACTGTCATACTAAATCTAATCTAAATACATTGTTAGGACTCCAATTTTAAAAGTTACTCTTAAATCTTTTGGACAATATGACTATGGCTAAATGAATCTCAAATAACACATCTTTGGCAATAATTTTTAAATGCTTAGAATGCACAAATGCCTCACTCTTAATTACATGTCCAGATACTTTAACCCAAAAAATGGAGGAAGTTCAACAAAACATCAGCCTCTTCACCCAGGTATCTCTGCCTACTTTCAAGGAAAATTCAGACACAGATGAGAATGCATTGAATCTTCAAATTATATCCAGTTCTGTTCATTGACTTAGAGGGGATAGAGTACCAAAAATATTTAATTAATTGTGGATATTAAGGACTGTATTAATGGCATGAGGTAGAAGCCATATGTCAGTGCAGAATGTAGTATATACATTCAGTGAACAATTCATTGTGATGGGATAAAAAGCACCATATTTAGTTTAAATACTTTGATTGAAAAAAAAACCCTCAAGCATGGTCCTATTAATTAGTCACCTAATTACTCTTGTTCCGATAAGTCATTGACTTGCTCCACATTACTATATATTTGAATTTTAGACTTACTGCTGTTAACAAAATTAGTATTTAGCTTAGATCTAATATAAACAGGATGGATGCAAATCCAGGAGATATTTAGCATTTAGATATATCTTCTTTTTAGAGCATTAATCAGTTGTCTAGCTTTTTTCTTTCTAAATTATCTATCACACTGCCTGTAAAATCACAAATTATTTCTTCATATTATTTCCAATCCAAGTGTAACTTAGTTGAAAAAATAGTTGGGAACAGCAAGAAGAGGAGGTGATTTTTTTCATGAAAAATGTACATTACGAAGTTTTGCAAGAGACAACCTAAAATATAAGGGTTGAGTTCTTTTCCTAATTCAAAAACCAATTTACACTTGAAAAAAATTTCATTTCTAAAACACATAGGTATCTAAGGAAATATATATAGATAGATAGATGGATAGAGATATAGAGATATCTACTGTGTTTAGAAGAGCCACACAAAAAACAATTAAAATGAACAAAAAAGTGAAAATTTTTTCTAACTAGATTCCAGCTGTATTAAGGGCTTGTTTCTCCCTTCAACAATTTTCACTGTTTTTAACAGACTTTAAGAGTATAAAAGTATTTACAACAAATTTAAATCTGATCCTTGTACTATGACTTTCTTTCCTAGCATCTAGGAACTATAGTTCATGTTTTATTAAAAAAATTAAAAACCAAACACACACACACGCAAAGAGACACAAACATTTACTCCAACAAGATTATCTTATGTCTAAAATTAAATTACAAAGAACAAGTGTAACTACCAATATGTGGATGTGTGAAAAAAAGCACAAGAGCTTCAATAATAAGATCACACACCTAATTTCAGGCTCCAGTGCCTTACAGCTTCTGGGAGGCAGGGCTTTGCTAGCAGGAGTGACCAGGGAAGAAAGAGCTAAGACTGGACTGGAAAATTTTAAGAACTGTTTGTCTCAGTGTGCTTTGTTATTTATGCTCAACCTCTCCCAGAGTTACACTGTGTAGAGAAGAGACGGTGAGGGAGAAGAAGCAAAAGATTTCCTTGAAAAGTTTCTCCACGTTTTGAAATCTCCAGAAGAGATGCAATTGCAAGCAGTTCCTGGGACAGTGTTCATGTCATGTTTCTTTCTGCACACTCAGGAATCTCAAGCTCTTACGTACATATTTTCAGAACTATAAAACACCACTGAACCCTGATTAATTCTGATTAATTGTCCAAAGACTAAATCAATATTAAATGAGCTAATTACAACTAGTTGTCCCTGTGGGACTGTCAGAAGGCTGATAAAGATCAGTCAGTTGCAGGTACAAACCAGCATAGATCCTTACTCTTCCCTAAAGAACAATTTAACTTGACACTAAACCTCAAATTGCCACTGATGGATAACATGCTAAATGTACCTACCTTAATCTTTACAAGAATCATAAAATATTTACCTCCACAGTATTGGCTGAAGGAGCATAGAACTGCAACAGAGCAGTGCTTCCTTGTGCTGGCTTCAGCTGGGGTAGAGTTAATTTTCTTCACAGTGGCTACTATGGGGCTAGGTTTTGGATTCATGCTGAACACAGGGTTGATAATATATAGATATTTTTGTTATTGCTGAGCAGATCTTACACAGAGCCAAGGTCTTTTCTGCTTTTTGTTCTGCCACACTGGTGAGGAAGTTGGGATGAATGGGAGGCTGGGAGGAGACACAGTCAGGACAGGTGACCCAAAGTGACCAAAGGGATATTCTAGGTCATGTGGCATTATGTTCAATATATAAAGTGAGGAAAGAAGGAAAGAAGGGAGAAACATTTGGAGTGGTAGTCCTTGTCTTCCCAAGTCACTCTTACACATGGTGGTGCCCTGTAAGTAGCTGGACACCTGGCTGCCCATAGGAAGCAGTGAATTAATTCCTTGTTTTACTTTGCTTGTGTACATGGTTTTTGCTTCCTCTATTAAACTGTCTTCATCCTGACACACAAGTTCTGTATCTTTTATCCTTCTGATTCTCTGCCTGATCCCACTGGTGGGGGAGTGAGCCGGTGGCTGCATGCAGCTTAGCTGCTGACTGGGGTTAAACCACAACACTGCCCCTAACTCTACCCCATGAACCACATGGAGTACATGAAATAGGATAGCAGAGATGTCAGGCCATCTTCAGTCTGTTTCAATCCACAGTGTCCCTTTTGAAAAAAAAATGTATGATAAATGTATATGGAAAAAATAATTTTGAAATGTCATATCCTGGCATTCAGACAGGGGTATGATAGATATATAGATTTTCATGTCTTGCACATTGTATTGTTAGTATAAATCATGACAGCGGTGAATTAAGACATAAATAGGAAAGACAGAGAGAGAAACTGGAAAAAGTCTCATGAGCTAGGGACAGTGGAACAAATTCACTGCTGCAAGAGCAAAATCAATGAAGAGAGTGAATGCTTCTTTCACAGGAGCTTTACCCACCCACAGCACGAGGCAGCTTGGTCCATTGACTCTTTCCAACTTAAAGCAATTCGCAAAAGCTAAACTGCCAGTATGTTCTCTGCCTCCAGGAAAAATGAGAAGCCCTTGTATGAATGGCTTTCTGAGGTTTCCGATACGCATCGAGGGCACACACACATATATGACTGTTTGCACAAGGTATTGTTACTAACTGGCATCTTTTTTTTGCAGAAATGTTCAAGTGCTCCAGAGTTTTTAATGATGTCTTTTGAGTGTGCCTCTCCATAGATGAAAAAGGGGAGAAGTCACATGAAAGAAATCCTTCAGCAGTGAGAGCTGGAGGATCAGCTCAGTGGTAGAGCAGGAGTGCTGCCTGGAGAATGTCTGCAGAGCCCCTAACATATCACTAGCCCTGGATGTGCACAGAAACATTTGGAAACCCTTCCTTGCACATTTTTTGCATGCATCTGTTCTCCTTCAAGCTCTACCAGATGAGAAACTATCATGTAGTGACAAGAGTTTGAAGACAGTTCCAGCTCTCTGTCACAAAGGTGACACATGGCATTAAAAGATATAAGGAAAAAAACAAAGGAGTACCATGATTGGGCCTCAGATTTTTTTAACACACGTTTTGTAACTATTGTTATGCAAATACTTTCAAAATTTGCACAATTTCTGCATTCACTTTTCATGATGTATCTTAAACTTTCAGGGAAACTTTAGGCACATATTAACAGAATCCTAGTATGGATAAATTGGAAGGGGACCTTAAAGTCATCTAGTTTCAACTTCTCCTCCATAGACAAGGATGCCACCGACTAGATCAGGTTTCTCAGGGTCCCATCCAACCTGGTCTTCAAAAATTCAGGGATGGGGCATCTACAGCTTCCCTGGGAAACTTGTTCCAGGGTCTTACCATGCACTGAGTAAAGATGATCAGTAAAAGACCAAGATCAATTAAAAGATCAAAAATTGCTCAGCAGTAATTCTTTAGATAAGGTCCACCCAGCAAGTGGATGTAGTGCTGGGCTCACTCATCACAATGAGAAAAAGCTCAAATCTGTAAAAGGAATATTCACTGTGGTCTTATATAAACTGGAAAAAACAGATGCCTAGCAAAATACAGAGTAAATCTAGTTACTTCAAAAATGCTTGAAGATCTTTGGTTGCCAGGTTCAACCATGATGCAAAATATTACTGTGAGTCATTTTTTCTAATAGCACAAGTGCAGTAAGGAGTTAAGCAAGTGTTTTGTAGTTGAAGTTGCCAAGTGGCTATATGTGCTGTACTCATCTGGCCCACAACCAAACTTATATTCAGAGTTCATGGTAGCAAATTTGGTATGAATGTTTAGATGGATCATAAAAAGGAAAAATGGGAACATTTAGTAACACTGTGCTAAAACATAGCAGTTATACTTATTCTTGGAGAGGGAATCGCTGCTAGTGTCTGACACTGCTGTGAAACGTGTCAAGCATCAACTATATGGGTCCCTCAGCTTTTCCCTTGGAAAGGGAAGAAACCAGAATCTGGAAGGTGCTTTTTTCTTTTTCCCCCCAGACCAGGCATCCTTCCAGGCTTTTCTGGAAATTTACATATACCTTTGCTCAAGCCAATGAAGCTTCATCAAGGAGACAAACATCCCTCCTCCAGCCAGTGCAGTCACAGAGCCTTTTCCCTAGCGAGTGCCCTTCCTGCAAACAGAGCAGTTCTCAATGCCCTCTGTGTGGCTCATCCACTGCCAAGTATGGAGCTAGCAGCGAAGACATTCCACTGAGCAGTGCAAATCACAGGGAATTATTTTCTTCAGCTTGTTTAAGGATTTGAAGACTTCTCCCCAGAGCCCAGTTATGGATAAAAATAGCAAGAAACAAGAGATGCCACTAACACTTTGTCAACTTCAAATCTTTCTGGTTTAAAGATGTTAAAGAAAGCGGTTTCCAGCAAGTGCAATGGTTTTACTGCTAGACTAAGTAGGAACAATCTGTTACAATTCAAATACATTGTGTTCCATAGAAAGCTGGATTTTGCACAGAATAAATCTTAGATGGGAACATTTTAACTGCATTAAATGACGCCTATTAGGTCAGATGTACCAGCATGTGCTGTATTTCCACAGAAGTAGAGATATGTGTAACAGTTTGGTTTGTTGATGTGGCTGGTTATTCAGAACAACCCAAAACCTCTTCAATATGTGCTTAGAAAGCATAGAATAATCTGTTAACAAATATAGCTTTCTGAAAAAACACAGCTACTGTGGGGTAGACATAGGATAAGTATCTCTGCCACGGATCAAGGAATCAAGGTGTAGCTTGTGAATTCTCTGAGATCACAGAATTTTTGTACATTGAAACTATTGTGGATATTTGCTGTAACTTCTTGCCCTGTTGTGGGGTTTTTTGCCTTTTTTTTATTTTTAGTAGTGTCTACATCTCTGTCTCAGAATAGATTGCTCAGTCAGGATTATCAGCACCAGCACTGACCCTGACTAGGAGGAGCAAAATTATAAAGAAACATTTTTTTCCAAGAGCTTTGAAGAAAAGGATAGGGCAAGGGAAAGCAGGAGATGAGATAAATCTCAGGTAGGAGAGAGAGATCAGAAGGCATCGGTTTGTACTGCAGGGCACCATTTTTTCTGCAGGAAAGCTAACAGAGCTGGTCATGGAGAATGCTGGGCTGCAGATTTTAGGAGACAAAACTCCATGTTTCTAAGATCTCAGCTTATAAAGCAGTCCTGCAAAGACTCCATGTCACAAAAAAGCATTCCTAGAAACCAGGTAGGAGCCAATCCCTCAAGCCCTGATTAAGGCAGCTTGAAGGTATGTGGCTCCAGTTTGGGGAATACACTCAGAATGTGCTGACTCATATCCAAGAAGAGCAGGCTGAATTAATATGTGCATTATTAATAGCTGTACCCTTGCAGCATCTGGTAAGGGCTTAGAAGGCACTGGAGATTGAACAGTGCAGCTGCCACAGTGAAGATATTATCTTTTTCCTCAGTGTTTTACTCACAAAATAACCTAAAGTTTTCTAGGTAAACATCCCTCTTTGTGCTGCATCCCAGAAAGCACGCAAGTAAGAAAAAGCAAAACTGTAGGAAAACTCTTGTAGCAAAATATTCAAACCTCCTGCTTATTGTCATGCTTTCACAATGTGAATCCAAGCTAGTCGTGCACCACACAAAAAGTTGTTGCAGTTGTGCAGATACTTTCCCCCATGTATTTTTGCCCATCAAACACAGAGAGTTTGTGTCAATATTTCTATTATATGTCAGTTAGGGAAGTACGTGACATCTTATTTTCAGTGGGTCAACAAACTTTTCACTTAAAGGGAAAGAAAACCAAAATCCAGCAAATATTAGCTAATGAGAATCCATATGTGTGGCTTTATGCCCGAGAACTTTAAATTTTGTGTTTTCTTACAGTTTTTGACAAATCATTTGGAAGTATTATTTCTGCTTGCTGGTATCACAGTAGAAAGCATTGAAGGGGTGGCTACAATTAAACCATCTGGAAAGGAACAAAAGCTGTTTCCCAAAGTTCTGATGCATCCAAAGACACAAAACAGCTAAAAATGGGAAAAGGCACTGTTACTAGCTTATGGACTTGTCTTTTCTCACAGGCTTCCCTGGAGTGGGAGCTGACATAATCCAGCTGTCCCAGCTTCAGCACAGCCTAAACCTAGTCAAAAACATACACTTCACATCCAAAATCTTTCACTTGCTGCTGAGCTGGCTGCAAGACTCATTCTAAGATCCTGTTGATTTTTCAATCACTGTTCAATTTGGGCTTCTGTATAACTAAATGAGGTTTTGGTTCCCTGTTGCCCAGGTCATGTTCTGTACTTGGTAGATATTGGGCTGCAGCTTGTACAGAAACACCGTGGTGCTATAAATCATTAAGTGTCAGGGTCTTTTCGTACTATATTCAGCAGTTCTGAAACACATGACTTGTAGAGATCCAGGAAACATTAGTTTCTGTAAATACTGTCACATCAAGCTTAAAAGCATATTGCAACAATTTCTTTTCTGATATTTGCAGTAGTAAATATTTTGATATTCATTGTAATTTGTCCCATTATTTTCAAGACAGAGAGCATAGCTTTAGATGTGTGCTTCTCTGTTGCAGTCAAATCTATGTTGCATGAAATAAAGGGAAAACTTCTCATACAGACATAGATACCAAGATAATTTCATGTCTGAACTGAAAAGATTTCCCCACGTTTTCCTGATCTGGTTTGCATGGTACTCAAAAGCAACAACACTCATGGTGCTTCAAGTGCAGAAGCAAATAGTCACAGGCAAAAGCACCTTTTATCACTGTTCATTATGAATTCAAATGCATTGCCTGAGACATCACATGAGGTCATTAAACCCCACAGCCATTAACTTATAGACAATAATTACTGAATCTGACCTGCACACAGCATGCAAAGTCACAGGACTGCAGATAATGAAATCAGACTTCTCTATGAATACAGGAGAGAGATTTCAAAAAACAAACTGAGCGTCAGAGCACATGGGAATGATGTAAAATAAAATCTGTGAGAACCAAGGAAAAGGCAGACCTCTCCCACTCTCCCGTTTAGCATGCAGATGTCTTTTCCAGACATGGGAGCAGTGTCAGAGAGCTACTCTGAGCTGTGCCCACTCACTCCAGTTGTGGGACTACAGAGGACACACTTCAGTCCCAGGACACAAGAGAAGTGCAGTGCAGGGACTTCCTTCTTTCTTTGGCTGCATGCCATCCATTAGGGCTGGCTTAAGCTTTATGCCAAATCCAGGTATCATGGAGCTCAGGGAAGTTTTTTTTCATTTCTCACACAGGCTTTTGGGGAAAAAAAATAGATCCCAAATTTTGCAGCACTTCAAACTTCTACTAGCATTAAGGCATTTTTTTCCTCATAAATTGTGGAAAATCACAGCATGTTGTATTGGCCTTGGTCCATTAATAACATATTGTGTGACCCTATTTACTGGCCCTGGAGAAAATAGATATCAATGATGTAAACACATTTCCCACTGAAAACATTGAAGATTCTTCAATGAAAAAGCTAAAAATAAAATTGTCTTGAAAAAAAAGGCTGATGATAACATATATACACAGAAAACTAAAAAAAAAAAAAAAAAAGCCATAGCATCCCTGTCATAAATAAGTTTTTCCAACTTAAACTAAGGGGGAAAAGCAAGGGAAAAAACAAACTACTTCCTATTTCATACCCTCTTCTGAGAAATCATTTCCCTCCAATTCAGGTTGACCTTCTGAATCATATCTGGATGTGATTATCCCCTCAAGAACCCAGAAGAAACTATATACCATGTGTGTCACACACAAATGACTAGCCTTTACCTGGTCCAGCCCACTCAGCTTTGCTATTGACAAAACATCATTACAAAAAAGGTCAAAATAACAAATCACTAGAATAGTAGAAGAAGATATTTTCTAGTCAAGAGATTCATTTTCCCTGCAACATAAACACTAACATATGCTACAACATACACACAACAAGAAAGCTAAATGTTAGTTTCTACATAATAAAAATACAAATTTGCCAAAGGTCTGTGCACACTTACATAAACTAACAACACATGAGCCAGGGAACCTCACACAAGTACTAGAGCATATGGTAAATTACAACAGGAAGGCAGGCAAGCAGGCCATTAGACCTTCTGATTAATTGTGATTATTTCCATACTTGCCTATTTTTTCATTCTCTCCCCTCTCATGCTCTGTAATACTGTCCCAGGACTGTAAATTAAAGAAAAACAAAACCAAAGCTCCGTGTTTTTCTTGATGTTGGAGATGGGCTCTGCTGAACGTGACCCTGCAGCACCATCTTTGAAAACCCACCCACATGGCCACAGCCCAGCCAGGCCCCTGCCCCTCTGCAGAGGTGACACTGGAGCACTGTGCAGCCATCCCCATGGCCCACGAGGAAGGATGAGCTTTGGCAGGTGTTGCTGCCTCTTGTCAAGTGTTGGTCTGGTGCCTTGAAGAAGGCACAGGGAAGGGGAGCAGGCAGTGCTGGAGCACCGTGCCCAGCCCCAGCTGTCCCTGCCACTGCTCCCAGCCACTCCTCTCCCAACAGAGCTGGGACCATGGTAGGAGGGCTGAGAAGAGCAAGCAAAGAGCAGTGGAGCTGACCAAAGGGAGTTTTGCTGTTCCAAACACATTGGGAGGATATCTGCAATGCAGTTCTGGCAGGCCAGTGTATTTAATGAAGCAGCAGCCCAGCAGTTTCCACGTCATTTGTGCTTTCTGCCAGCAAAATATTTTCTCCATCCCTATTTTTGTTTTCACTGTAGTCCCTCCTGAGGTGCAAGACAAGCGACCCTCGGAGGGAGGCTCCTCAGCCGGCTGTGTCCCTGCCCGTCCCAGCAGGGAGAGGCTCACAGGGGCTAATGGGATCAAAGCAGTGCCCACCTGAGCTGCCTGGACCCCATAGAGATATTCCACAGGCACCCCCAGCTCCCTCCTGCTGGACAAATGGGCGCTCCTGGTGCCCTGCCAGAGCAGGCCCAGCTGTGGAGATGTGGGCAGACCCTTTCCCAGATCCTGCACTCTTCCATAGCTGGCTCTGTAAGGTTGGCCTGCCACAGCACCTGCCATGTCACATTAAAACCAGAGACATCTGAGGGACAGAGTGAAATTGAAGCTGAAACCTGAGCGAGGCCACATCGTCCCCCGGGTGCTTTTGAACAGTGTCCCCACGGTGCTGGACAGCCTGGGCTCTGCAAGCAGGACATGGCTTTTCCACGTGCTCACACATCCCAGCTCTGCAGACCAAACGGCTGGAGAGGACTGGCCTTGTGGCCACCACCAGCAGATTTCAGCTCCACCTCCTTTTACACAAACAGTCCCTTTGAGAGGGTAACAGCTCCATTTTAGCATTGGCCAGCTCACACAACCTTGGCTTTCCAACCCTTTCCTCCTCTCTTCCTTCATACATATATACAGAGAGATACTGGTAGAGATACATATTTTGAAAGCCTACTGATTTAGATGAGCACAGACATCAAATCAATTCCTCAGCCTATGGTCTAACCACACTTTTGTATGGTTTATAATGGAAAAGTCAGTAGTAAAATTAAAAGTGTTGCTAACTTCCAAATGGCGCTTTCTGTTGTTTTATGTTTGGCATAACTGACCAAATGGGACATGTTCACTTTTAATGGTGGTTTTATTTATTTTTCCAACAGTATTTCTTTAGTACTTTTTTCCTTTTATATGACATATTAATACATAATTCAGTGGCTTTATGTCTCCCTGCACAGCCTGCATGATTTCTTGTGCTATTGAGCAGTACTATTTATGACCAAATGGCCAAAATGTCTTTTTTTATTAATCTTTTCTGGTCATGGGTTTGCCTGTTCTTTTGTTTTCTTGACATTTTCTGAGCCAGCCAGAGGGCTTAGCTCCCCAATTTCCTTGTCTGAAGCAGGCCACCCCAAAGGGTCAGAATTTGCATGTTTACTAAGAAAAGCCAGCCAGTCCAACAGAGGTTGAAAATACAGCAGTGACATCAAAATGTTCACAGAGCTGTTATCAGTAAAGGTCCTCTTGCATTACTGGGACACAGGAGGGGTTGCATGTGAGCATGTGAGCCAGATGCCCCCATTAACTCTAAAAGCAGCAGCTCCATTTCCTGTTCGCAAGAAGCCACCCCCAGGCACCAGACCTCCCCAGTGTCGCTGTGCCGCCTTCCTGGGGCGCTGAAACCAACGCGGCGCTGCGGGCTGCAAGCCCAGCTCAGTGGGGCAGCTGAAACAAGCACCACCTCCTTTGTAAACATTTGCTTCGAGCACATCTCACTTTGTTATCAGCATCGAGCCTGCACTTTATAATTGAGTAATTACTTTATCCATGGGTTAAGTACTCACTGAATCCAATCATTATATCACCATGCAGTTATATACACCATGGTGTATAGCCTTAAATGCCATTTCTGGGTATGGATATTTTCCTTCTGTACATTCTCCTCAGGCAATAGCAGAGGACATAGAGACCTTCGTTAGCACTTTGATGGACTACAGACATCCTGCTTGTTAGTCTATTATCTAACTGCTTATCAGTCACATTCTCAAGCTCTCATTATTTTTCTTTCGCACTGCTGTAATTAGCCTCTGCAGTTTTCAGGCACTCAATAGTCTTGCTTCAGCCTACATGCACAGATTACAGAGAAAGGAAGCTCAAATATTAATGTCATAAATGCAAGCCTATTAAAGGCAACCCATAAAGGACTGCTGTTAAGAGAGGCTGAAAAGTTTATTTTGCTTGGGTTTATTTCCTTCAGGTATTGGCTGCCTCTCTTCCAAGTCCTCTGAACATTGCCAGGGAACAAATTCTGTCTGTCTACCCTGGACAAATAATTTCAGGTAGCAAGATTCAGCCAAACTCAACAAGGAAGATGTTTTATTCCTTGTTCTATTTCTTGTGGATATATTTTCTTTTTTCCCATAATTTTAAGGGGTGGTCTCACACCTTCTTCAGAACATTCCTTCCAACTTAGAGACAAAAAGGGGAATTATTTAGAAATAGCAGAGAGAAATCTATCTACTGCTTTCTCTGAGGGCTAAGTTTTCCTCCTTATAACCAAGCTTTTATGATAATAAATATGGTGCTGGAAAGTCCATTGTGCCTTGAAAGGCCTGTGATGGTAATGACAAGCGTGAACATACAAGCTGGATTTTAAGTATTTTCAATGCAGGAAGAGTCACTGCTGTGAGAGCTGACTCTGTCCACCAGCAATCCCTTCCACTTTTTTTGTGGAACAGTGGAAAAGCTAACAAGTGAAGTATGCTGCTGCTAAGGAACAGACTCATCATCAGCCCTATGAACTCACAGTAAACAAGAAACCCAGCAAATTAAGAACAGCCATTACTTCACACGTACTGCTCCTCTAAAGAAACAGAATTCTTTCAAGTTCTTAGTGGTCCGTTCCTAGTGTCTTGTGTCTTTCTTCCAGCTCTACTGATTTCTTTTGAAATAATGTCTGAGTTTCTCTGGGATCTCACAAGTTCCTAAGGACCAATTCTCTAAAGAGGTTTTCCTCTCTCAGTCCAAACCACCTGCACCCTTCAGTGCATCATACTTTCTGTTCTCCCCACACCAGAACTCATCTCAATTTACACAATTCTATATGCTGATATTTCAAATATTTCCTTCTGAAATTGAAGCAACCTGCAACTCATTTCATCATGTTTCACCTTATTCAGTAATAAGCATCTGTCAGTACAGAGAACAATGTATTTTAAGAAAATAAATAATATTTCTTATTTCATTAATAAAATGCATCCTCCTTACCATGATCACCGTTATCTTTCTGCTGTTTATACTATTAAAGGCAGTGATCCATGCCTGGGCATTTCAGCTCCATGTTGCTCAAATTTTAAATGTTTTTTTAAATGAAAACCACTTGCATAACTATAATTGTGTTCTACCAGGGAGGTCTCCATTAAAATGATCACTTCCATGGGTTTCATCAGACTGCTATAAAAATTTGCCCTAGACTGAGCACAGCTAAAAGTACTCTTTTTTCTCACACTAGCATTAGCAGAAGCAGAGTACAGAGTGGTCCCAGTGTATCACCCCTTCACTTTCAGCATACAGCTAGAAAGCACTGGAAGTAAACCAGACACCAACCCCTGCAGTGTGATGCCCTCTACCTCCCAGTCCAAGGTCACACTTTGGCCTCACATAACTTTTCACAATTTGGCTTTTCAGACAAGACTTTGAAGGCAAGTTTCCATGTCTTAGAAAGTGAAAAGCCATGCTAAAACTTGAACAAAGGAGATTTCAGCTGTTGCCACAAATTACATGAAAGAAAGCAGTATTGTTTTGCTAGTAATGACAGTGGTCCCCTTGCATTTCTCCTCCACAGGGTGCAGGACTGCTCCTCTGAGAGACCTTAGCAGTACTCTCTATTTTACTGCAGGGATCAGTTGGCTCAAATGAGAGAAAAAAAGCATCACCCAGGAATAAGAGAGGTGCCTTTTGCTATTACCATGAAAATCCACACACATTTGGCCAAGTTATAAACCACAGGTGGTCACTAACTGTGTGTTCCTCATTTTCTGGATGCCTGACTTGAAACCCTGGGGGCTGATTTGCAAAGTGCTGAGTGCTGGAAGCTGTAATTGAAGTCTCTGGGAGCTGTGCTTTGAACATATATCGAGCTATAAAAACACTAAGTACTCTGAAACATCAAACTGGGGCCCCAAAATCAGTGGGTCCTTTGACCTTAATCTCCCTGTGACTCAGCTCCCCATCTGTAAAATGGGAATACTGTCACCTGCTTGTCTCACAGGGGTGCTGTGAATTTGAATCCACATGCCTCTATTAAGTACTCAAAACGTTCTGCCGGAAGCACAGCTGAAACACCCAAGAGCGAATCAATAATTTTGTATTCAGCACACTCTTTGGATGATACGAGGTAAATAAGGCCTGGGCCACACTTTGGATGATACAGCCAGATGCCTCTGAGCATCATGCAGCAGGGAAAAAATAAAATGTAAACTCATGTAATTAAACACTGTCTTGTAATGTGTTTACACAGGGGACCAGAGTTGTGGTTATGTGGGCAACATTAGCTTTGGCATTTCCAGAGCAAGAAAAATAACATTGCTACTGAGGGATGGTGTACAGTGAATTCTGACACTCAACACTGTGCAGGAGGTAGGTGGAAAGTGCAATGATAAATATATCTCACAAAATGGGCAAGTTAAAGGTCATTATTCAGGGGTAAAGCAGAGTTAGGACACAGTAGAATGAAGGATGCCTGCAGAGCCTTTCCTCACTGCCACTGCATTAGGATACCACTCTAAATTACATAATCGTGTCTTTTGCCTTGGGAGATCTTGCCTCAGCACAGACCACATGTCTACAACATTTTGTTTGTATTCTTCTATGTACTTGCCTAGCTTTTATTTTGCTGCACATTATTTAGTCCCTGCTATGAAGACAGAACTATTAACTTCTGTGGGAGTTCCTTGTGGCTCTGGCACTAATTCACAGTTAATTTACTTCCATGGTACATAGAGGCAAGTCACGGGGATATTAAGCTAAAAGGAACCACTAATTTGGGACTCAATTTGATTTTTCAGAGGGGGTGGAAGGCTTTGTCAATCGATGCAATGGCTGTTTGCTGGTAGCAGACAAATCCTGAACCTCAAGGACCTGAGGTGCTTTTCCAGGTACTATGGAGCAGGGAGGGAGGCATTTGCTGTGATGGACAGAGATAACTGTATTTACCAACACACCATAAGACCACCTGCTCTAATCTATCCAACCTCTCCCTCACACCTCCCTCCTTCCCCAAGGTCCTTCCTTCCTTCATTCCTCAGGCACTTTATCACAGACAATTAATTCCTGTCTGGCAAGGTGGGTCCACAGCTCCACAGCTCCATTCCCTGTGTATTCTTCAAAACCTGATCTCACATGTGCTGCCCCAGCCTCCTTCCCAGCAGCATTTCAGCTCCTTTGAGCTCTTCTCTTGGCCTTCCTCTCCTCTCCATAAGATATCTTCCTATGACCTGATATGTTTATTGAGTGCTGTAGATTTTCTGAAACAGAAGAACTTGGCTAAATTTGTCAAAGCAGAGAGAAAGATGCAGAAGATATTTCTCTAAAAACAATCTAAGACCCATCTTAAAATACTGTCTTTCAGTCTTGGCTGGTCTTTGCAAAGAAAAGATGCCAGAATTTAGTATGTAATTTTCCCTTAACCCTGCTAAAATTTGTTTTTCCTGAGAATGATGAACTTCACTCTGCAGCAGGCACCCCACAGAGAAAATTTCAATCAATTTCCCAAAATCAAGGTTTGGGGAATAAAAGTAAACATATTCCATAAAAGAAGAGGAAAGAAAAGGGGAAAAAAATAAAAAGGAATATAAGGAAAAGCCTAAGCCTTCTAATAAGGAGAGCTAAGCAGAGATTACAGCCTCACCAGTTATCCATGTGATAAAACATTACAAGTCTCAACTGTGCTGTAAAAAGCACTTCTTTCGAGACACTTTTTTGGGGGTCATGTAGGTGTGTTGTGTATCAGAAATGTTGCACTGAACCCTATAAACAGAACCAGTTTCATTACTGAGCTTTGGCATTTTATTGGTAGGCCTAGATCATCCTGGACACGTTAAAGGATGAAAGAAATCGTACCTTCTGTAAACACTGAGAAAAGGAAGAAAAAGAGAAAAAAATAATAAGGATGCATGGAATTAAGTTTCATTAGTAGGTTTAATATAGCCAGGTAGCAGGATTTAATGGAGGGCAACACCAATGTTTTACCCAATGATCACACCTGGGACCTTCCTGAATATATGTCTGTATATTACACTGTATTTTACAGCATCTCTCTATTTTCTGTTGGTTTAAAAAATAAATTTTAAAAAGGACCTCATTTATTAACTCAAGAACTTGTCCTCCAGAGGTGACTGTGATCCATATCCAGTTCTGACAGAGCACTATAACACTAGCAAAGTATTTAAAAATAATTAAAGCAGAGAGAGAGGAGGAAAAGAATGCCCAAAGTGTTTTGTTTTTCACACAGTGAATTAAAGAGCAGTGTGAAACCACACAGGGTTAAACAAGTCTATGTAAAAGTTCCTGTTCTGCTCTGGTCTATGAGGAGAAGTCAAGCATCTTCGCATCCCTGTTTAAATTTGTCTTTACATTTCACATTTTCTGTGGGAAAGATTGCCTTCAGATCTCAAAGCTCACTAAACTGCAGATCCCCGAGGCAGGCAGTCCCACATGGCCTTTGCACAGCCAGTCTCCAGCCTCTGCCACTAATTGGCCACAGGCAAATCTGCTTGGCACACCAAAGAGGTGGGAAATTACTTGGACCTGGAAGTCTGGGGATCAGCCCTGATACTTCCAGCCACATGAGAAATACTTCATGTGATACCAGTTTAAATTCTGAGCAATTACACCCAACCACAAGCTGGTGGCTGGCTAGGTTATGTAGCCATTAAGCCCAGTCCTAGCTTTTTCTTATTCAAGTTCTCTGATCACCTGTCATGAACCGTTTCTTGGGGGAAGATTTGGGCTCCCAGCATTGGCCTGTCTGCCAATATATCACCTGCAAAGGCTGTTTATAAGTGATAAATGGTTCAGGTGGTCAAAGGGGAAACAGTGTTGAAAGACAGGGGCAGAGAAGAAGCAGCAGCTTGTCATTTCTGCATTGTGTGATGTGATGGCAGAGAAAGAAATAGTTAACCCCACGACAGATCAGTAAGTCAATTTTTCCATCATTCTGCTATCTCCTTATTTTTTGCCTTTATTAAGTTTGCTATTTACCCCAGTTATTTCTGCTTGCACATTCCTATGGTTCAGCTCAAGTGCTGCCTTATCAGCATTCTACTACTTATCCAAGTTACAGAAGTCCCACTGCTCTGGGGCTCATTAGATAGGGGACAGAAAGGAAAGGAGCTTACAGACAAGCTCAATGCAAAATGAGTGCATACTTCGAGCAATCATTTCCTTGCCTTGTGGAAAACAGTCACCCCTTTACCCTCCAACTTCATGTCAAAATTTAACCTTGGAAATGAAGACTTCACAGAAGAAAAAGCACTTAAATAGCCAACTGTTTTGATGCTTCACTTCTGCAGAAATGAGCTGTTGTCTTTGATGTATTTATTACTCCACATCTGTCTTCTAAATCAAAGAGCAATATTAACATCTAGCTTTTGCCATAAATTATAAACATCTAAGTAACTTTCCTGAATTTTACAAGTGAAAATGTCACCATCTCAATATCTGCCTTTAGCATGTATGCTATGGTATATATTTTTCTTCCATCCACCCCCTAAAAAGAAAGATCAAGCACTTAAAACCATTGGAACAAAGATGAGCTGCTATTCACATTATGTTCAGACTAAGCAGAAGTTTGTGATATTGGATGCCATTCCCCTTACCCCATCCCCCACTCATGCCGCACAGAGGTGATATGTCTTGCAACAAAAAAAGAAAAAAAGCAGGGAAGGAAACACCACATCTCTGAAACAAATTTTATGACACTCTGAATGATATGTGCGCTTTTTATGTTTATGAAACCACCATCTAGCAAAAAATAGCGGCCTAATATTTTGACACGAAGGTCATTTGAAAGTTTTACTGCCTGCAAGCCCGATCCATTTTGTTGACAGAAGGCTCTCTCAGGGCTCTTTAAGGTGTCCCAGCCTGCTCGACTTTCTCTCTGTCTAGCGTTTCTATTTCCCCTCCTCACCCCCCTCCCACCAGACTAATTACCAGCTCATTAAGGCTGTCCTAATGAATTATGAAAGCATTAAGAAAGGGCTTGGAATAAATGCTCATTTAGGTATGGGAGGAGGGACAGGGAGATTACTACTTGTGTCAACCTTGCCAGCTGAAGCTAACTTGATCTGACCACACTCAACACCCAGACCTCCTGCCTCCCCCCCACAAAATCATAAATATTTCAGCTGAAATGAATTTTAGATTGATATAAACATGCTCTTGGGAGGAATTGGCTTCCTAATGCCACAGAAAGAGAAATGCTCAGGAAGGTTATACTATGTGCACATTGAGCTTGTGCTCTATGAGCTGTGCTGCCTGCACCTGCAAAAGGCTGAGGAGTAACAGGGGGTGTGGAATGCTCTACCCTTGCTCAGTGCTGTAAGGCAGAAAGGCAAAGGCATCCAGTGCTGGACAGTACTTATTTATTAAAGGCACTTCTGGTATATTTTGGGTAACTTATGAAGGAAGCTAAGCAAAACAGCTTCTGTTTAAGATCACTCCACACTGCACAGTGAAATTGTTCCTATTTTTTATACAGAACAGTAGCATTGGCTCCACAAAGAATTCCCAGCCAGAACTGGGATCTGCAGAGGTGAGTGACTGTGTCCAGCTCTGACCTGTGAACTAGATGCTTAACATGATGCTTTCTCAGCCAGGGCTTTATCAAAGACCCCTCAGCATTTTCAATATTCAGCTTAG
Organism: Alethe diademata; assembly: GCA_025584955.1. Lineage (NCBI taxonomy): Eukaryota > Metazoa > Chordata > Aves > Passeriformes > Muscicapidae > Alethe > Alethe diademata. Next base: position 36,624,262 of record JANRMJ010000066.1, on the reverse strand, counting down.
ACATTTGGAGTGGTAACATTCAAATGTGCCATTTTTCAAAAGCAAATCTTGTATTTTATTAATATCCTGCCCTTCCTCTATTGAACAGTTACCTGGGCTGTATATATTGGTACCTGGGCTTTGGCTCTGGCTCTCCTGAGAGATTTTTATGTTCTGCAACACCCCCTCATGCATGCTCACTTTCCTCCTCCTTGGTTTTTTTGATGCAAGTAGCTGTAAGTGATTGCAGAAGAAAATTATGCTTCAACTAGGCCTGAATTTTCTCAAAATGCACTGCCAACATTAGTTTTCACTACAGGCATGTGAAACATATTCCAACTATGGTCAAGGTAGCAATGTGCACACATGAAAATATGACAGTTGAACATGAGAGAGATAAGCATTTATTCTATTCTCTTGGAATCTTGCTTTTTGAGAGCTCTAATTACTTTCAGATTTTGGCAAAGAATCATTAAAAGTAGATCAGTTAATACAGTGCCCTCTATTATTGTGCTTCTAGGTTACTTTGTTTTCCAAATGCTTCACCAGCAGGAAATCAGAGACATCAGAAAATGGTCATTTTTAAGAAATCCTTCAGCTTTGCCATATTGCATTTTTAATGGCTTCATTAGCACCCAGCAAGAGTAAATATACTTGCAAACCTATGAGCTGACATTTCCACACAGACCTCAAAACCTTTTTAGCTGTAAAGGCAATAATTTAAGCTGTCTCTTGGAATAAGAGGCCACACAAATTCAGAGCTTTCGTACTTTAGAACATGTCAATAACTGGCTACACTTTAGGAATAATTAAACTAGCTTTGAGCAGCATCTACGTCTAAGATCACATAGTTTCTGGATGGAAGTGGATGCAACGCTTTTATTTCTTTTTAAATACATACACCCTACAGGATTTAGGAGATGCCACCAGCTAACATTTATTTTATGCCCATTCGTCATCTTCCAGTCATAAAAATTAACAGTAATTGCAGGCAAACTGCTGCTTACAGCTCCTTGCATTACATAGACAAGTATATACATGGTACAAATAAAAAATATTAGACAGGCATTTTTCACACTAAGAGACAACCTAGCAGGCAAGCACTAGATTATTCTTGTCACTCTTTCAGTAAAGCAGGAGAGAGAAGGCAAGCATATACACCAGAATTTCTGCCGGAGCAGCAGATGACTGAGCTGTTACAGGAAAAATTTAAAAATAAGTAGATTTTCCTTTCCCCAAAACATCCCTTTCTCATCCCAAGTCTCTTGACTTCTTTTGTTTTTAAATTTCGGTCCTGTTTGGACTGTTGTTTTTCGGTTTCTTTTTTTCTTTTCCCTCTCCTTTGAGAGGACAAAGCAGCGGCTGGCAAGCCCGGGGAGGGAGGGAGGGAGGGATGTCCCCTGCCCCCGGGAGGGGTGCAGCGGTGCCAGCGGTGCTCGGAGCAGCCGTGCCCTGCTGCAGGATCGGAGCGGGCTATCAGCGCTGCGCCCGGCAGCTGCCGAGGCGCGCTGAGATAAAGCAGCCGGCAATCGCTGATAACAAGTCCCTCAAATGTCAGGCAGCACAAAGGGCAGCATTGATTGCTGCTGTAAAGCCCGCCTTTGCTTTTCTTTAGTGCTTTATTTCCCCCCCCTTTTTAATATAGCAAGGACTCTGGCTGGGATAATCTGCCTGCAGAAAAGGCCATTGTGCTGCTACATGTATTGTATTATTCACTAAATAGAATTTATCAATGTTTCTCGGATTCCCTTTCCTTTCTCCTCCTCTTCCCCTCCATCCCTTTGCTGATACCTAGCTGCTTCTTCACAGAGGTGGGCCTGATCCTGCAAAGGACAGACACTGAGTCCTAGAGGAGGCATACAGGCTCTTTGAAATCTGCAGTATAGATTTCCTCCTCTCTCCCACAGCTTTGGATGGGTGCCCAAAGCTAACACTCATCACAGCTTTCATTTGTTTCTGACACAGAACTGACATGGTTGACATTTTGGGGCCATTTTGTCCCAGAAGTTACGCCAATCTGAAAATGAAATGTATTTTGAAAATCAGGCATTCAATATGTTCTCTCTTTGAGCTACCCAGTTGAGCCCTGGCAGCCTACAAAGTTCAGAGTCAACTCGTTGAGATTTGCAACCACATTTGGCAGAGGCTGCTGCCCCAGCATGAGACTCCCCACCTTCTGCCATGAGAATGAGATGGGACTTTGCAGCAAGAAGCAGCACCAGCATAAAACACAATGTAAAGTAACACAGGGAAGGTGCATTTGACATTAAGGGTTCCTGTGCTCCAATTGCTGGTGCCTCCAGTGGCTCTCTTCAATTTTTCATCCTCAGCCTTTCCTTCCAGAAAATGAAAATAATGTATTGCCTGCTCCCACATGCCATCCTTGTGCTGGAGGAACCATCCACTTTGTTTTTACAAAGTAGAAGTCACCAGCAGGTTCCCAGAAGCTCAAGCAGTGACATTTTCAGCCCGTTGTTCAGGACTGTACTTCACCACAGCTCCCTTCCTCTTGATGCCTGAGAGGCAAAAGGGGAGCCAGCCCTCAGGCATGCTCACTGCATTCACATCAACACACTCCCCCTTCCTGCTATCTTTTAAACTGATGTGAATTTAAAGCTAAATCTTTGGTTCAGTAATGAACAGGCTGTTCCTAGCTATTTAAAAAAAATTACAATCCCCAAGATTTTATAATCATTTTAATTATTATAATTTTAGACTTCATACTTCACCAATAATAGGGCTCAAACAAAAGTGTGGAGTCCCTAGAGAGATAAAATGACAATGGGTTTTGTCTCATATGCTTGCTATAATTACAACTATTTGATCTGATGCAGTTTTAATGCAGTTTTACACTTTTATATTTTCAGCTTTGGTGTTTCAAATGTAAACCTCTCTGAGGATCTTTCTAAAGGCCTGGATTATTGTAGCTCTCTCCCTGCACAGAAGCATTTCCTATACTCTCCTGCCTCGTGCAGGGATGAGGAGCTGGAAAACATCACTCAAGCCACACCGGAGGTGACCACAGCCACAAAGAGCATTCCCAGGCAGCAGCTGCTCTGCAGGGAAAGCAGGATGCTCCCTGGGAAGGTGCTCAGCACTGACAGCTCTACCAGCTGAGAGCCAAGTGTGCAGGATGAGTCCTCAAGGGGAGTGATGGTACGGGCAGGACCGTGACACGGTGCACCTGGACTTTCCTTGCAACAAGGCACAACATCTTGTTTCCCATTTAGCAGGGTAAGGCAACACCATGTCTGTCCTCTGTCAAAGCAGGGGGGTGCCTCGCCAGACTCTGACAGCAGCAGCTGCCTGGGGACAAGCACAGCTACCATGGCATGGTTGGAAGCTCAGAGGCAGGAACACACTTGCACTTCTGTGCTCTATTTTCCCCTCTCTATCCAGAAATTGCGTTCGCAGCTCTGTTTAGAGCTTTTTAAGCAGCTCTTGGCAGGTTTTTTTTCTACTCTGTATTTGTCTTACCCTTTTTGAAGACAGTTTTGCAGTGCAAGTAAAGTTAAGCATTTCTCTTTATAAAAATAAACACCATTTTGTTATAAGGAAAGAAGGTTGGCAGGAAAATAAGTATTTTCCCCATGGAAATGAGGGTTGGCAGTTCCTGCAGCATAGTGATCTCTCACACTTTTTCCTTCAAGTCTGGAAGTGAAGGGGACAGGAGAGAGTTTGTCTTTTCAGACACAGCTTCTTTGATCAGCGCCATTCACTCTGGAGAATGGAATATTGAATTCCTTTTGCAGTCAGCCTGTACTTAAGCACTTTTGAGTCTGGCTGCAGTTTGTGGACTTTGTGAAACATGAGTATCCCTCCCACCTCTCCTCTGCCTTTCTTCCCTGACATAGGGATTTTCAAAGGGCATCATACTGCTTGACCTGAGAAATGGGGTGTTCTGAAACGTCCTTGGCCATTACTCACCTACACAAGGCCACGCTGGGAAACTGGGCAGAAATTGGGCATTACTCTTAAATTGGAGGGCTGCATTCTCACCCCAAACTCATGGGCAGAGGATTCAAGAGGTGGAATTCATAGCCATGTATGGCCCAGGTACAAATTCAAGTGCAACCTCCACTACTAAAGTACAAGGACCAGAAGCAAAAAACGCAAACAAACAAACAATCAAACTAAACAAGAGAAACTTAAAAAAAATCTATTAAGCCCTTAGGATACAATTTTTGGCAAGGGACAGTACTTCCAATTATACTGAATATCTGTTAATGTTGATATAACCAAGCCTGCCAGGTCTTCCATTGCAAACCACACATTTCAGGAGTGTGTAAAACTCTGCTATGCAAATGCATAGCCTGCAGTGAAACTTGGCACATAAAGCTTCAGCTGGATAAAGGTTTTACAATAATCTTTGTTTAAAACAAAATTAATTAAATTTGGGTTTAAGTAGAGTTTCACCCATTCTTAAGTTACAGAATCATGCCAGAACTTAATTGTACCTTTTATCTGAAGATCTTTAAGTACTGAGGCATCACATAAGCTGCACCAGCACAGTGGGGGAGTTCATTCCCCCTTACACTCAATCCAGAGCAGGATCAGCAAGGAGCTGGCCTGGGTCTCCCTCAGACAGGCTGCTCATGCCTCTTCATGCTGCCCTGCAATATCCAGCTGTTTCAGCAGCCACTGCAGACAGAGCAGGGAGTGCAGAATCAAACTGGGGGGGTCCTGATGACTAATTCCTCTCCTGCCATCCTGCCCCAAGCCATGCCACCCCCTCCATCAGTAAAGGCTTGCCTATTCACTGTATGTTGAACCTCTACTCTGCACAGTTCCATTTTGCTCAGGTGGAACAGAGCACACGATAAATAAAATCCAGCAAATTTAAAAGGCTCTGTTAAATTGCACAGTAAATTAAAGACACACACCAAAAAAGAAGGAAAAAAAAAAAGGAACACAAGGCTGTTGTGAGTAGTAGTCAACTTTTTCCTAGGGAGGGAGATATAGCTCCAGAGGATCTCAATTAAAAATGTATCTGTTCCCCAAACTGAAAAGCTAATCAGTTCATCCATACTGCAGATTAACTAGTTTTGGTATTTTGTATTGCAGCAAGGACAGGGAGGCAACAAAATATATTTGCTCTACTCAAGAGTGGCTACTCTACTACATCCAACATAGAAAAATTACTGTATTTTATCAAAGCATGAAATTGCTTTAAGAAATGGAACTAAAAAAAAATCATTTAGTGCCAAGGGTGAAAAAATGCACCCAAGACAGCATGGTTTCTAGCAGTACTTAGTACTAAGTCTTATAAGGACAGATCCATCTTCTTCCCAGTCTATAACCAAAAAGCTAGAAGCAATTTTGGTTTGTCTTAACTCAGGGACCTAATAAGTGCGAATTTCAGTTCAAGCTGACCCCAGCCCCATCTCCTTGTGTACAGCCAGCCCTTGCTTGTTATCTGACAGCAGGAACAAACAGTCTGTTGAACCTTTTGCTCTGTATGAAAGACCACAGCCATGAGAAAACCACATGGATACAGCAGAGTTTAAAATATCTCTGTTTGCTTATCAAACAAAGGGAAGATAAACACAACACAGAAATTCTGCTTCTCAGGCAAGATCCCAGTGGCCCTTCTGATAGTACAAAACTACTCCAGAATCTCACTGGGGCTGCAAGCCTTTTGCACACACAGCATCCAACAAAAGCCACACAAGCACCACTCAGCAAATATTGGATTATCTTGATTTCATGCAACTCCTTGTTCATACACTTTATCCACGATTCAACTTTCCCTCACTGACAAAGGCTGAAACAGGCCATTATGCACCAGTTCCTTTCATGACACAAGTTGAGCAAATTTAGGTAGGGCAGTTCTTTGAGAGCAGCTATTTTGTGCCATCAGGAAAACTGTCTGATGATGTTCAATAGGAATGCAAATTGACAGTGCCTCTGCCAGGACCTGGCCTGTGAGAAGCTCAAAGAGATATTTTACTTAGAGTTATGTAATTACAGTAGGGAAAACTCTGATAAATTCTCACCTGGGTTAAACCAGGCCAGAGCCTATTCCTTTGTGTGTGGGATGGGGGCAGCCATCTGGGAGCAGTGATGCTGGATTGCACAGTTGTGCACTGGTTCCCAACTAGGACCTCCGAGCATTATAATACAAATTAACTCTGCCCTAACCCCATCAATCTGTCATTGAGCATCCAAAGGTGCACGTATGATTGAGAACTTGGGCTCACTGCTCTCTGACACCTTTTGCAGTTATCTCAAAATTCCCATTGCATTTACAACTTGCTTGCATTTTTACCCCTCTCTTTATTTGTTTCCAGGTGTTGTACCATAGCTTGGAAAAGGCTTGTTGAAGAGCATAGTCCTGAAAACATGATGCAAAAATGGCTCTGGGTTCCTGAGCTACTAGAATGAGGGTAGAAAGTTTTGAAAAACACCAGCCCCAAGGCCCCACTGATAATACCTAGCAACAGCTAGAGCAGTTCACACTTTCTTGAGTCTCTGTGCAGTCCCACTGCCAAACCCTGCAAATAGCACCAGTGGCAGGTACTGAAGTTCTGCCACAGCCAGTGATAGTCTCAGAGGTCCAAGGATGGTGGAATGTTACTTTCCCCAAAATCCATTTGCCACTCACTCCAACTGTAGGGTGCCCCTATCTGAGATCCCCAACACAAGGGAGTACCTGGCCACCTCTGCTTCTTGTTGCTCCAGTAAAACCATTCTAGGTATTTCTTGATCTCAGAAGTGAATTTCAGCTTTTGGTCTTGTGTCTAGGGCTGGGCAGGATTAGCACAGAGGATGGTGAGTGGAGCTGTGCACAATTTACTGGAAGCCAGGCAAAAGGGGTCTCACACAGATCCCATCACAGACCACCTAACACAAAACAAACCCACACTCATTCAGGACAACTTCTATAGCTCAAAGATATGAGCTCCAGAAGTCCCCTCACTTTGTAAATACTCAAAAGACATAAGCTGTGAGGCCACTTGTAGACTCAAAATATATTAACATGTTCAAAATGCTAACACAAAAGGACAGGGACCTATTCAGCAAGTTCTCATTTTGTCTTTGAGCACATGCCTTGTGGGGGCTAAACAGAATGACCATGAGAAAAGAGGTAGTGAAGTAATCCAGAGTAGAGTTCTGAAAAGTTGTTAAAAGTATTATTTATGGTCTAAAATTGTATTTGGTCTCAGCAGTCAAAAAAAAGAAAAAAATCTGTATTTCTGTGGTTATTAAGGGTAGCAACTGGATAAGAAGAAATGGGGAATTATTAAAGACTTAAGTGGTCAAAGTAGAGTGAGCAACTTGAAAGGAAGAAAATCCTTTTTCCTTCCCAAGGAGGGGGATGAAGTAGCAAAGGGAAGAAGCAAGGCAGCAAGCCATCTCACTGGGGAGGCCTGTAACCATAAAAAGCCCAGGATCAGGCTAGGTTTCCATTTAGATCTACATACTTACATGGGATTTTTACCCATGGGTGGAGGGAACGCATGAATTTTTGAACCATTTTCTAGTTCTTTATACTGCTCTGGTGCAGAAGGTTGCTACAGTGTCTTTGCAATGACAGCTGGCTTGGGTTTTCCCTCACATGTCTGCTTGCAGCACCATTTGAGTAGCTGTCACCCTCTTCGTCACTGCAAGGGAACAAATGCCTTCCCAGCCAAGCAGGGATCTGACATTCTATTTCTGTCTCTCTCCTCTGCAGGACAAGTGCTAGGTATCGGAAACAAGGCGCTAAGATCAATTCTATCAGGTTAGAAAAAAAAAAAAGAAAAAGTCCACCCACAGAAAATAAACATTTAGAAATAGAAAATTGCAGGAATGTTTAACAATGCACACACAAAGAATGATCCATTTTGACCGGCTTATAAATTGGAAAAAATGGTAATGTTTGCAGAGAGATAATGCTTTCACAAATATATATTATGTTTAAGAGAAGTTAATTTTTCATCTCTAATCAGGGCTGATTTGGAAAGCAGTCTGCATGCTTCTGTGACTTATAGCCTCCTTCTGAATCTGATACATAATCTGAGTCTCAAAAGCAGAGAGGCAGAATGCCAATGATCCAGGTAAAAATGTAAAAAGCAGCAGCAACTCTTGCCTGTGGCATTGTAAAAGTCAACCCACTGTAGCAGATCCTACCACCTAATGAGCAGGAAGAAGGGGAGCTCTCACATCCAAGATGCAGGCTTCCTTAAAAGATTTGGCATCAAGGCTGCAGCTTGAAGGCAAGAATTCACTCTCGTCCCCCCTCAAGCAACTGGATGAAGCCAAGCTTTGAATGTCAGGCCCTGTCATTGCAGGCACAGCACAAATGCCCTGCAGTAATGCCACCACCAAGGCAGCAGTCAGCTGTCAGAGCACCAGCAGCACGATTCATAAGGAAACCAGCAAACGCGACAGTGCTCGAATACGAATCTGAAGACAAGGCAGAAACTGCAATCAATTGAGAACACTCAAGCCAAGACTGAGAAAAATAACAGTTTGCAGAGGACTTTTCAGTTCTGTGGCAGTCACTCAGTATTGGGTGCCATGAAAGCAAAGGGCTCTGCCCAGGCTGCAGAAGGCCTGGGGAGGTTGTGCTGTAAAAAAGCTGCTCAATCAGCAGCAACATGGACAGCACTGCTCTGTGATCAGTTCTGCCCAGACAGCCTCTGAAACACAGGCTTCTTAGACACTTCAGGACAAGATTTCTCTCAGTTTACTCTGTCTGTATAAAGGATAAGCATAAGGTGTATATATAGGGTATCAAAGTTATATAAAGTGTAGGAACAAACAAGTCATCCAAATATTTCTCTGTAACAAGGACAGAAAATCACCTTTGGGTGACACACCATCTTGCTCATTCTGAAAGTCCTTCTAAAAAGGGCCAAGTTACCCTCATGGGATATAGGATACACCTCTTCTAGCTATAGTGGGTACCTAGACAACTGGCTTAGTTTTGATGGCTATGCTTTTGATTGTAAAAGCTATTTCAGAACATTCAAAGTCCAATTATTGAGCTTATGTTCTGACTGGACCTTTTCATTCAAATACAACTGACATACTGGTTTCCTTCATGCAAACATCCAACAAGAAAAATTTAAAACAATAATAAAAAAAGGCAAAAAAAACCATACAAAACTATAGAAAAAAAACAAATATAAGGAAAGAAAACAGTCTTACTTCAAGTTCAATAGAGATTCACTTTTTCTCCTTTTTAGCTCTCTCTTTGCACTGGCAAATTGGGCATTGGACTCCTACGTTCTATGCAGTTTTCTAGCACTTTGTGTGGAACAAACCAGCTCCACATATCAGACATCTAACATATGTTGTTTACATAACACTTTCAGCTGTGTTGTTACTCTCTCCAAACTCAACAGCTCCCCAAAATTTGGTATCTTGCAAATTGTTCTATTAAGAAGAAGCATTTGGCAGTAGAGCCTGGTATCTATTATAGAAACTCTGCTCTCTGACAAGGAACATCAAGTCCTATTTGCCAGGTTTGAGGGTGTCACACGACAGGAGATTTCATCTTCACTGGCATCTTTCTATCAGCACACAATCTAAAAAGACTCTCTTTTAGTCTGTTCAGGGTTACTCAAGATAGCTGTGCTCAAAGCTTTCCTTTAAGTCTTTTACCCTGTCATTTCTGAGGCTTGCTCAGTGGCTCTTCTGTATCATGGATACCTGAAGGGTCCAGGTTCCTCTGACTTGGGCACTAATATGCATATAGAAAATCATCTGAAGAGCATCACTAGGCCCCAAAGGGTTTAACCACTTCTACTACTTGAAAAGGAGGACAGCAGTTGTCCCTAAACTCAAAATAGAGCTATCATTGGGTCATGCTATAATCTGAGGCTGTGATATCAGAAACTTTTTTTAGTGCACGTATGTGTATGATCAGAGATTAGGCCAAGATAAAGTGGAACCTCTGAACCACTGTAATGAATAAAACTATAACAAATAATATTAGCAGGACCTTTCTATCAATTCTAATGTATATTCCCAAGACACACACCAGAGTAATGTAAAAGAGCTGGGCCTCATTTAAATTAAATGCTTTTGGACTCATTTCCCATTACCTTCTGCATCTAGAATACGTAATGAGAAGACCATGTACAGCACCACCTCCAGCTTCTTGTCATCTCGCAGCATGCTCACAGGGTTACTCATGTCATTGTTATGAAGTCATTAAAGCCACGTGGTACACAGAGGCAGCCTGCTCCTATTTCTGGCCCAGCTCAACACTGTGGGGAAAGCACCATCCCTTCCTAAGTGGAGTCAGGCTCCCATGGAAACTATGCTGCTGCTATCTTGGATTTGCCCTCTTTGAGCAGCAAGGCCCCAGTGGCCACTTATGGAGCCCTTTAAGGTGCATTTGCCTTCTTTGTAGGGAACTGCCTGGGTAAAACATAAGAGCCTGTCCGGGTAGAATAGGCCTCTGTTCTTGGTACTAGAGCTCTGAAAGCAAAACAAAAGCCAATGTTCTTGATGGAACAAGTCCAAAAAGGTAGAGTTCTCCTGGTCATGCTTGAACCACTCACATCCAGCATACACCACTCTGAAAAGTACACCTAGAAAATACTTTCACCCTGGCTAAATCAAGTGTTTCTTATCTGCAATACCAGATTGAACCACTAAAGCAAGATTGTAAATAACAGGAGAAAGGAGATTAAAGGGTGAAGAAGAAAGATTCTCTCTACATTTCAAAACAGAACAGGAATCTTATTAGCATTTAAGTGAACAGACTATCTGGATGGCAAAATCCTTATGAACTGTTGTGCTCTAGACAGGAGTGAATCTTGACCCTCATTACCAAAAGCCACTCTGCATGTGACAGGGTGTTTGTGGAGCCAGAGAAGCAGATGTTCTCCAGACCAACATATCTTCTCTGTCTGCCTGCCTGCAGTCAAGAGAGACTAGACTTGGTGACCCAAATGATTTTTGCTGCTTTTGTATTCCTTAATAAATAACATTAATATTAATACAATGACAAAACAACAAAAAAAAAGCCATAAACCTGGAGCACAGCAGTGAGCTGCACAGGTCAGCACCATGCAGTGAGCAGTAATCTGCCTATTTTGTATCTGAAGGGATAACAAACACTCACCACAGCCTGAATAACCACCACATGTCTACAGAACTCCCACTGCCAAGAGAAGGGCTGTCACATGCATGGGGTTGTCATATGCTGCCAGCAGCAGTGCCACTGAGATCTCTGCTTAATGCTTGTATCCCAGTTTTGTTCCCCCTCACCACAGCACAGCAGGACTCAGGGTGCAGGGCTTTCTGCAGCCTGGCAGCTGCACCAGTGGGGAACAGGGCCTGGGCAGGAGGGAGGAAGATAAAGGCTCTTCTGGGTTTAAGAGGTAAACTCCACCAAGGAAGAGAGGCAGTAGAGGGCACTGCCTTCAGGGAGAGGAAGACAATGAGGCAGGCTTGGGAGATGAGCTACATCTATTCAAACTGAAGTTATTTCCAGCATGGACTGCATTATGCAGGAGACAAGCACAGAGATACCATGGTGGTCTTCAAATCTGGACAGACACCTTCAAGTCTCAAGCTATCCCTTCATAGCACAAGCTGTTGGCCCACAGAGGCAGCTTCTCTAGAGACAATGATGAACAACATTCTTCCTGGAGCTATCCCCACAGTTTTGTCTACTTCCCTCACTGGGTCTGGTGAATGGATGTGGGCATACTTCTGTGGCACTGCACCTCATTATATCATAATTACATCATTAATCTAGTGGTGTAATCACAACTGAAGCTGAGGACTTGTATGAGCATCTTTCATGTTCCCTGTTTCTTTCTGAGTAAGTGTTTAAGCTCTTGGGAAGAAGAGCTGAAAACATTAAATGAATACTCATCAAACTATGAAGCACAGAGGAAAAAAAAATTCTCAAAAAAGTCATGACTTCTCAGCTCAGCAGGTATGCTAGGGGCACAGCTGAGGTTGGCAGTCTAAGAGGCCTTTGTCGATGTGACGTGAGATCCATGCACAAACTTTACAAAAAATTTGTGTGTGCCAGTGGGTGCAGGGGAACTGTAATTAGTCACAGGCAATGACAACAAAACTTCTCCTGAGAGAGCAACATCAAGACTCACAGGTCTGAATAAAGTTAAGGAAAAAAAAACAAACCAGCAGCCACAATGAGAGAGAATATACTTGCTCCTCCAAACACAATCCTGACCCGTCCTCTTGAAGATGAGTTTCTCACTAATGTTCCTGCCCAGCAAGAAGGCGATGCCTTAGGATTTAGCTTTTATATTTTTCAGATCCTGTACTGCTTTAGTTTATAACACTAAAACTCCATAGCCTGTCAGCTACTGTTCTCCCATTTTATTCAGACAAAACAACTCCTCTCTAGGCCTGAAACTCAAGGTCACCTTATTGTCTCAGGCCTAAAGAGATGTAAACAACAGTGAATTGAGGGGGGGGAAACTTGGAGTAAATTTCTTCATTACCTGAAGCTGTAATTGGAGGATTAACCTCAATATGTAAATAAACCAAACTTATAACTATGTGAAAAACTCCTGACCATCATCCATCTTGGGTGTAGCCCCTCAGAGTCTTCTGGCTTCCCAAGGTGTACCTATTGAAGGCCTTTAATAAAAACCCACTTTATTCTCTTAATTTTGTCTAGCCTCTGTTTTAGATAGCCATGCCAAGGCATCAAAGTCAGCCTTTGTCTCTCAAAGCAAGCTCTCTTGAGCAACTAGCTCATAAGGCTTCAGCTGCCAATTCAAAAATAAAATTTAAAAAACTTTGTTCTTGTGTATTGTTAAGAACTTTTAACTTATACAGGCCAGCTGAAAAAGTACAAATGAGCCATTTTCATAATCACATTTCAGAGAGGAAGGAAATAAACACGAGAGCAAAGCCACCAGTTCTTCCTTTATCCTCCAGTGGGACCAGAGAGAGAAGCCACCACAAAAAAGCTCAGCTCACTAACAACAGGGATAGGAAGAGCCCCAGAAATCTCAGTTTCATTGGTAAATGAGTGAGCACAGCTCTGACATGGATGCAGCCATGAGTGTAAGTAATGTCAGCATAACCTCAATCTCTTGAGCTGTACTGACTTAGTGTAAAGATGTACTACCTCAGCTTCACAACAAAGGCACACTTTCAGCATTTACCCTCTGCTTCTTTTCCACAGCATTTACTGATTCCACACAGTGTAAATTCAGAAACTGAAACAAAAACCTTAGCTCAAAGTAATTGATGGGGATGTGCCTATTGGATACCAATGGACAGAGCTGTTGTGCAAAACCCAAAGTTTCTGAATGTCCAGTCATTTTCTGGACAATTAGTGATCAAAAACTCCAATTTCATTATAATTTATTTTAAAATTAAAATTTTCCTTAAACTGATCTACAAAACCTTATTGTCAGCATGCCATCCATTTAATATCTGAATTCCCAACATCATCTGCTGTACTTTTGAACCTGATATTGAATATCCTAGATCACCACTTGAATTGCTTTTCAGAAACAAAGAAGTACAAAATGTAAAGTTTACAAAATGACAGAGAATTCATCTAAGGACTCAACAACCAATTGAAGACCAACTTCATTCATTCTCATGTAAGAGGTAAGAGTGAGGATTTTATTCAACTTGAATCTAGAGAAACCCACTCTACATGGTCCTCATGGGATGCTTTCATCCAAGTCCTGATATTGCAAAGCCAGGTGATTACTGCAATCAAAAAAGTTCAAGGATTGTAAATGATGCACTGAAGCCTACAGAAACCCCAAACTTTCAGTTCTGAAGGAAAGGGACAGAACTAAGTCAGTAACTTCTGAGCATACCCAGCTATTAAAGATCAAACTTGGGGAATATAAAATAATACAGGCGACACATTGGAGTTTCAATAAGGACAAAATAGAGCAATAAAGGATAAGAAACAAACAACCCACAATTGGATTACCAAGTAAAGTCTTACTAGATTCATGCTCTATCCTACTATATACTGCATTTCACCAGAAGACAGAATTTAATATGACCTGTGGAAGGATGGCTACACAAGTAGGTGTGTGGATGTTGGGGGTGGGAAATGTTAATATGGCGAGAACAAGTGAGCATTAATTACAAATATTTGTCAAATGGCTGCTTCTCATTTCAGTCTCAGATGTACCAGCAGCTGTAATAATTTTCTTTTTAAGTATAGAGAAATATTTTCTTTTTTCCTTTTAGCTGTTTTAGACAGCACAGGAAATAAACATAAGGTGTGATAATAGAATATAATTATCTACTACCTTCAGATTTCCACATTGTTTTGAAGCTGCTGAGACAGACTTGGGCATACCCATTAGGACCTCTTTTGGTGAGAAAGTGGGACAAGAGGTCTCCTTATTCCAAAGGTTGCCCACAGACAAAAATCTGCATATCCAAGTGAAGGAGAAACCAATCTTCTCTTCTTTTACAGATGGGGAGGGTCTTGGTTCATTGCTGTCTCTTCCTGCTTTTTACCAGCAGCCAACTCAACTGGGCCAGCATGGTAAAAAGCTATCTTCTCAGGGTACTTTTTTTCAGCAGGGTACTGTCAGAGCAAGGGGCACAATGCCAAGGCTGAGAAGTCTCATCTGAGTCTACTGCTGGGAGACATTGTAAAGTCACAGCCCAGTTCAGTGATATCAAAAAATTTATGCCATTTAAATTAAGTGTTGAAAGGATCACATTTCAGCCAAATATATCCAAGGATATTCTCCTGCCACATGCCATTTCTGTTCCAACCTCAAAAATCTGACTGCAGTATGAGGTGTTACTAGCCAATCATCAGCTACTTTATTAATGGGGAATTAAATTGACTAACGGAATTTATCCATTATGCACACTGAGCACACACTGAGTCCATTTGTACACAAAGTGAGAAAGCAAGCCACTTGCCTACCAAGGGAAAGGCTTTTCTGACCCTGTACCATTTACTCCTCTTGCAAGAGCAGGTAGACAACAAAATAAGTCTAAACTATACAGTGTGGTGTTGGGGGGGTTTTGATGTATAATTACTTGACTTCTACTCAGTAAATCCTGTCAATAATGAACTACAGCCCTTTCCCTCCAAAGGGCCAGAGATGCAATCACATTATATCCATGTTGGTTAATACTAATTTAGGGAATATTCTAAGAAATACATTCATTGAGCTAAGCAGCCAGTGCAACTAGGTTTCCCTTGTGTGCTCTTATAATGATTTTTAGCTAGCAGCAGCTGGAAACCAATAGATCTGATGTCTTTCTGGAGAAGCTTCTGTTCCTAGGAAGGTCAGTCATCAAACACTCTTAGTTTTTCACCTTAGACAAGAGAGATGTTGAGGTCTTATAGATCTGTACAGTGTTAAAGTTCTGCAAATAGCAAAGAACCAGCTTTCAGTAACTACATGTCCTTTCAAAAAGGACTGCAAAAGAGATCTTTGAGTAGGCTCTATTTACTACAGTGATAAAAAGAAAAGAGTAGAAAACAATGAGGCAATTAGTAGAAGTAGACAAGTGCTTCTGAAGCAAGGTGAAATGTTTTCCAGGCTCCCTAAAATCCCAGACAAAGCAAGTGGTCTCAGGAGTTTTGGACATCTGTCGTGCTCATCCATCATAAACCTGGCAGCCCAGAAACCTCAGATGAACTAAACCCCAGCCTTTGAAGGGTGTGCAAGAATCCCATTTCCAAGTTGTCAGACTTGTTTTTTCCAGATTTTTCTTTCTACAAATATTTCAAAAGGTCTGCTTCAATCCAGAATAAGGCTGGTATTTCTATTTCCTTTCCCAAATATTCCAAAGGATTGGAAGGTGCAGGTTTCATTTTAGCTCTAAACATAACGCAGCCTTTTGCTTTTCTAATTTTGCACCATTTCATAAGTCATCCTTAAGGAGCTTGCTCTAGATTACTGTTGTCAGAGCAGAACCTTGCATCATACTATTAGTACTCTTAAGCTTTTCATAGTAGAGCTGAACAATAGAAAAATAACAGCAAAGAACTATAACAAAGTTAATTTTGTTTATGAGTGATCTGTGGTTTGCCTGAGTACTGGTATCCTACCTTTCAGAGGTCCAGCATAATGAAGGCAGCTGTTTGGTAGTTATCCCTGAGGGGATGGTGTAAAGAGAAGAAAGGCAGAGCAGAACAAACTGAATCACAACATTTAGGCCTTGAGATAGAGAGCATGATTGGAAAGGGAACACAAACCTGATGTTTCCACTGCTTCCCACCAGGTACTGCTGCCAAAAGAAGGAAACGGGAAGAGAAACCATTCCAAGACTTTTCTGGCTTGCTTATTGCAATAGAGAGATCTAACAAAGTTACATTGAGGGCTCCAAAAGCCATTTATCTTTACACTTTAGGCTTTCCTGGCAGGACAAAAATGAGAATAAAAGACATAAGACATGACCACAACATGAAATTTTCAAAGCAAAATCCTGAAGCAAGAGAAATACAACTATTTTAGAGTTTTATTATCAAATGGATCACACAGCTTTCCAAGAGCCCAGGCCAGTTAGTACGCAATGTCAGATCAGAGTTTCTGGTGAATTTGAAGGCTAAGAAATTAATCAGACCTATGTAGCAGACTTGGTGTTTTGTTGTTGTTTCCTATCCAGAACCAAACTTTACTATATTCTTAGAATTTCCTTTAAGAAAACAAAACAAACAAACAAAAAAAAAAAAAAAAGAAAAAAAGGAAAAAACCAAAAAAAATCAAAACACACCAAAAAAACCTAATTTATGAATTCTTCTTAACACAAAAGTGTGAACTGAATGAAAGAAGGAAAGAGACTGCAGTCCTACCCCCACTCACCTTCTTGTAGTTAACCCTACCCCTGTGGCACTCTTGTGGTATTCACATTACTCTGTTCCAGGTCCATACTTGTACATTCCCCTGTCTCAAGCTTCAGCCCTCCTATATTCATCATCCGAGATGATGCAACCAGACAAAAATCACTGCATGAATATCCATTTATACCACAGCTGTGATTTTTAAAAAGTGTATCTAGTCATGTGCACTTTCCACTTTTAGGCCCACAAAGAGCTGGGCTGTCCAAGAGATATCATCAAGCATAAAAGCAGGAGAGAATAAGCAGAAAACTTTTAAATATAGTTACAGGATACATATGTATGTCCTGCCACAAGGTATTTAAAACTTAAGAAGTTCATAAGTTGTTAAGTTATTATAAAATCTTAGCCTGACAATGGTGAGTCACTTCTTCCCAAGTCATCCAAGCATTAAAAACTGTGGGTAGAGGCGAAGAATTTATTAAAAAATATTATACAAATAACTATTAGGACTATTACTACCCAGAATAACCATAAGAAACACAATAGGTTCTTACTATTCAATGATTTGAAGAGTCGTAAGACGAAGGAATTAACAATGCTAAGTGACTTCTTTCTCATTAATAAGAGAATCAAACTGTACAAAATGTAGCAAAGAGACTGGAATCTGCTGAATGGAATTTTTTAGGATTCAAAATTTGCTATACTTAGGCTCTTACAAATGGAAAACCGTTAGAATACTGCCAGAAGTCAGCTGAAGCACAGGAATTGTGTATTTAAAGAAACATTTTTCAGTGACCAAAACTTCTTGTTTAAACCTGCACTGACATCACTAGCCATCCCCAACTCCACAATCCCCTGGCTCAGCTAGGAAGCCCCCATACCGTTGCTCCTTAGTAAGCACCAATAGAGAAAATAGACATGGAAAAGACCACCTAACAGATAGACAAAAAGCAACCATTGAAATCAGCACTTTTGTGCTTTCTGTGAGGGGCTACATCCTCCTTTTTTCATCATAATTCCAAATGAGTGAATTGTAGACAATAGGCAGTAGATGAAACTCAGGCACCCACACCTACCAACAGGCAAATGCATGTTCTAGCTTCCTTTGTGTAATTGTTTCTTACTGAAACTGATCTGTTCCATTAAGGGTTATGATTTCTAGGATATGGGGTAAAATCATAATGAGGTCCAATACAGCACAAACAACTTCTTGCTAACTCTTCTCATTGACCCTTCAGCTCACAGGTAAGATCAAGTGCTGGCATTCACTTGTGCTGTAGCAGCAGACCAGTACGCAAAAACAGTAAAACAACCCCTTAAAGTCTGAGGAGAGGAAACCACCTGCTTTGGGTCCCACTGAGAGTAAAGCTAATGCAAGAAGATCAAATAGGTCTTTGTCCATCCAGTCTATACGTTATTAAATCCATTGCAGTATTCTAGGACAATGCATTGAAGCTATTGTGGATATAGACTCATATTTCAATCCTGTCACGTTTATCCACACACAAAAGACTAAAATTATTCTTCCTGCTAAGATAAGTATGTTAGATGACACAAAAGGAAGCTGTGTGAGACCACATGGTTTTACCTATTCTTTCCTGCTTATGTTGGTCCTTACACAAAATGATCTCTTGTCTTTTCAGAAAGACAGGCAGTAGCCATTTATAGGTATGCAGCAGAGAAAGCAAGAAGCATAATAGTAACTTATTTGGTGCCTAGCAATGGGCATATAAAGGAGATTTGATGGGAAGATTTACAGGCAAGGAAAAAACAATTCAGAAGCTTTTTCAAATGCACTGTGTAACATATTGAAGTTTTCAGGGTTTTTTTCTGTCCACAGCTCAGTGCCAGAGGTTTTGAAAAACAGCTTCATAAAACAATCACAATTATTTTACTTAGAAGTGAAAGCAGCTTACAGTATGCAAACACATAGCAGGGAGAAAGTATACCTAAAAGCTGATTAGAAGCTCTTCCTCAGAATTATGAGAAGAAAAAGTCAAAAAGCTACTTTAAAGAGCCCAGGAGACCTGCATAAGATGAAACATTTCACTCACTCCCAGGAATGAGCTTTTGTCCAAGTTATGAACTTCTGGAAATTGTGGCCAGTCA